>BTHU01000009.1:37807579-39007579 GCA_036184795.1 Tokudaia tokunoshimensis
CCTTGTGCTTTGCTTTTGCTTTGCTTTTTCCCTCATGTGGAGATGCTTTCCAAGGCTCTTGGTTCTGTGCAAGCCACTGAGACTGTGGCTCGGGAAGTGCCAAAGGTCAACGGGGATACTAGGTATCTTTCCTGGTACAAGTTGAAACAAGAACTAAAAGTCGACCCTTTCTTTGACAGACTAGACATGACAATCCAGCTGAAAAAAAAAGAAGGGAGTGCAAGAGATGACCTTGAACCTGGTGCCAGCTCAGTGATGAGGGTTTAGTCATGAGTCTTGACACTAGCCATGGCCAGCGACAAGAAATTCCCTAGTGGTGCAGTTGTCATAGGGGTTGAAAATGAGTCACCATTTAGGTAAATGATCTGCTTTCTACTTACTGTCAGCCACTTAGCAGAGAAATCACACTTCTTATTCAAAGTCTGCTGGGTATTTTTTTTTCTTTTTCAATTCCAAAAATCTTTCTCCTTAGAGGTGAAAGAGATTTGTGAAATCAACCGGTTTACCTAACTAATTTCACTGAGGTAGAAGAGTTAAGACAGCCTGGGACAAACCAGCCCTACATTACTTGTCAAGGCCTTTATCTTTAAGTGAATACAAACTTTTTGATGCTAGAGCTGACCTTGATTTTGGTCTTTATCAGCGTCACCTTTGAATGATGTTTGCAGTTTGCATTTTGTGTGTCTTTGTTATTCGGGATGATCTGTCACCATCTCTACATTATACCACTTTTGTGGGTAAACGTTTTTTGTAGGGATTGGGTATGTTCTATGCCTCGTGACCACTGACAGTGAGATGCAGTTTTTAGTTTCTCAGTGAGGGATGTTCTTAGGGACCATCTGATCGCTCCAAGGTTCCTATGTGAAAAATGAAATTTTTGTGTATGAATGCTTATATGTGAACATACAGCTACCATGGAAAATATGGCTAGCCACAGGAGCAAGCCATTGTGTGTTAACGAACAGTAGACAACTTAATCTCCTTGTAATGAAGTTCAAAGAGTACCCGTTCAACCCAGAGGAACAGACTGATGGGGAGTATCCCAGAATTGCTACAGAAGTTCATTTGAGCATCTAGGGATTATGTAGGTGGTAATGTGTGGAGAGGTATGTTCCAGTGGTTTGACAGTGCAGGGTAGAGTGGGGCATGCTTATTGAATTTGTTGTGTTGGGTGTCTGTGGAGGTGGGAGGCTAATGGTTCTTCTAGAAGCAAAAGACTGACTGGAAGAGAGAATCTAGTTATAGGACCAGAGGCAGACACGAGACCTATAGATTTGGCAGCACTCTGGGCTGCCCTATTTGCCAGCCTAAGCCACTTGTGACTCTGAGAACCTCAAGGAACTCTTATAAGGAAAACAGCAGCAGTGATTTTTGAAAAGTACTTAAGAACCAGGGTGCAGGATGGGTCATCTTGAGGGGAAAGACCCCGAAACAAGTCGAATCAGAGAACTAGGCAGCAAGGGGAGAAGGGTGTGGAACAGGTTAAAAATTATGTGAAAGGAATGGATGAAGGCAGGAAGGCAGAGACAATGAGGAAGAGGAGTCTGCAGCCAGGGAGGTGGGATTCTAAACCCACGATGAAATGCTGATGATTTAGTCTTAGGAGGAAAAGCCAGTAGTGGGTGGGAGATGTTGAATAATCTCTCGTTAAGTTTGTTTATGTGAAAGTGAGGTGAGGTATCTGTTCACATAGGATTACCCGGCACACCTTCCGTAGTCAGCACTAAGATTAAGAAAACAAATGGGGGCTGGAGAGATGACTCAGCGGTTAAGAGCCCTGACTGCTCTTCGGAAGGTCCTGAGTTCAAATCCCAGCAACCACATGGTGACTCACAACCATCTGTAATGAGATCTGACGCCCTTTTCTGGTGTGTCTAAAGACAGCTACAGTACTTACATATAATAAATAGATAAAATCTTTACAAAAGCAAAAAACAAAACAGAAAGAAAACAAATGGTAGGAATGTAGAGATGGGTCAGGTTCAAGAGCATTTCCTGTTCTTCCAGAGGACCAGAGTTTGATTACCAGCACCTGTGTCAGGCCTTCCAAAGCTACCCGAAACCCCAGCTTCAAAGGATCCAAGGATGAGCCTCTCAGGCACTGGCTTACATACACACTTGCACAATAAACACAAATACGTATAATACAAATAAGACAAACAGGAATCCCCGACCCATTGTTAATGGAAGTGCAAGCTGGCAACCACTATAGAAATGGAGGTTCCTCACAAAGCTAGAAATAGATCAGTTGGTTGACCCAGCTATACCACTCCTGGACTATACCCCAAGGACTCTGAATGTTACTACAGAGATACTTGTTCACATATGTTGACTGCACTATTCACAATGGTTAGGAGAAATGGTGTACATATACACAGTTTTAGTTTTAGTCTTCACTGTGAGTTTTAGAAGATCATTTTGTGAATGTTTAGCTATATTAATACACATTTAGTCAGGTGGAATAACTTACACAACAGCAGGACACATCGCTCAGGAGAGTCAGTCTACTGCTTATAAAGACTCATAATATTGCACTGCTGTCGGGGAATTTGCATTTATCAGCTCAGAGCATTCTGAGACATGACCCAGCACGGATTTGCAGAGAAACCATTGACTGCACACATTATTGGGTAGATGGTATTTCAGGGATCCGAATACCATTTATTTATTTGTTTGTTTGTTTGTTTATTGTGAGTACACTGTCTCTTCAGACACACCAGAAGAGGGCATCGGATCCCATTACAGATGGTTGTGAGCCACTATATGGTGGTAGGAATTGAACTCAGGATCTCTGGAAGAGCAGTGCTCTTAACCACTGAGCCATGGTTCCAGCCCCTGTATACCATTCTTGATCTGATTGCATTCCTGTGAAGGATGCAGTTCGGCTGATGATAAAGCTCACCTGTCGACCTCTGGCACCTGCTTCATTGCACTGAGCTGAATTACCTGTATTGGCTCTCTGTTCCTCCTCACAGTGGAGAGCTCTTAAATAACACACTGCAGAAAATCATATGAGGGCCTCTAAAGCCATCTGTGCTCCACACCATTGTGTGCTTCACAGTTCTCAGTCAGGGTAGCAAACATGGAAAACACCAGCACCCCTCACCCATCTTATTGTTTTGAGATAATGTCTCACTCTGTAGCCAAGGCTAACCTGCAACTCACTATGTACCCCAGACTGGCCACAGACTTCTCACAGTTCCCCGGGCATTAGCATATTGAATGCTGGAATTCCAGGCTTCAGTCACCAGGCCTCACTTCCATTATTGTACTCCTTTAAATTTTATTATTGCTCTCAGTCAGATCTTCATTCTTGAAAGATTCAAATAGCACGCAACTTAATGAAGATATTGCTCTTTATGGTCGCTAGATTCTAACTTTAATTATTTTTGTGTGACCTTGAGTGAGGAGTTACCCAGCCTTTCAGATTCCTAATCAGCTATGGGGCGGGATTTTAAGCATTGCATTATCTATTCACGCCTTCTCTACAGGACTACTCTAAAAACACCATGAAAAGTTTAAAAGTGATTAATCTGCTTTAATGTGGTGCCTTTGGAGTATTTGAAGGTGGCTGCCTTTTCAGAATTCTCTGGCAGCCTTCCTAGTCCAGAACTCTAGAAGGATGTTGGGGTAGGGGAGAGGGAAGGGATGGAAGATCCTGGAATGCTTAAAAAGCACACAGAGTCTTCGAATATCACTACACTTGACTGGGGGGAGGGGAGTTAGCTTCCCCTCATTCTCCTGCAAAGCCTCCTGCCAGGACCTCCTTAAAGTCTCTGGCCACCAGCATTCAAACCTGCATTGAGTCAGCCCCCAGTCTGCACCTTAGGTCCTTTCTTTCGTCCCAGGGTTCACCTTGTAAAGTCATGACTGCTCTCTCTGACCCAGGAGCTTCTTCCACCTGTTTGAAGAGCTTACAAATGTAAACCAGGCCAGGTTTAAAATATAGATCATCTTGCATCTCCGCAGAGCCGTCCAGTGACACCTCTGCGCCCTCTCACACGGCCTCATTCTGCATGGTGGATTCTACCTCAAGTCTTCTTTACTTTTTAAAATTTGACACTGCAAATTAATTGATACATAATACCAAAAACTGTACACACTGATAGGATACCGTCATGTGATATTACAAAACATGCCTACATTACAAAACCCTTAAATCAAGTGAAGTATACCTATTTTGCACTTCCTCGTGGTGAAAACATGTCTTGTCTTCTAGGTTTCTGAAATATACGCCATATTCTGTAGGGTACACCAGAACTGCTCCTATCTGACCCACACCCCAGGGCAGGCATCAGCCTATCTTATCTCACCTTCCTTCCACCCCCTTTCTTCAGCCTTCATGTGATCCGAATTGTCCTCTTCCCAATTGATAAACAGGTTGAGCACACTCCTCCTGACCAGCACTGCAGTTGACTCTTTCTAGGTATTTGGGTCCCTTCTCAGCTCTCAACTTAACCTGTGGGAGCTTCCTGACTTTAATTTTTGCCCTCTTCTCATTTAATTAATTAATCAATTAATTGGTATGGTGCTTTGTTTCTCTGCCCTTAGGTAGCTGTTAAACAGTTATCTGTGGAGAGAATAAGTGAATGACTATTAAAAATACTTGTGTCTAGTGCTGGAAGTCTGTTACTTTCACGGAAATTCTCTATGAAACTTCAGTGCTGTGGGATCTTTCTACTTGATGGTAACAACAAGGGTTCAGTAGTAAAGTCAGTTTGGAAAATGTCACATTGAATAAAAGGCAAATAAGGTTACATAGTACAGTTCTTGTACCATTACATAGCACATCTTTTGACTATGTTAATGTATTATGAATATAATCTTCATAATGCCTTGTGTCTAAAATGACAGTTTCACAGTGGACATCATCTGAAGGTGTTTTACTAGACCGATGTTCTTTACATTGCATTCTGGGAAATTCTGCCTTAGACCCAAACCCATCTTACTCGAGGGGAATGGTCATATGCTAAAGTCAGGAGGCTGATTCTCCCTGACTAGAAAGAGAACAGACCCAGTGAGTAAGGGACAAAACCTACATAAAGTGGTAGATTCAGAAAACACGTAGCTTCGGAGAAAGATTGGGTTTGGTTACCAAGTTCTGCCCACCATGTTGGGATTTCTTCCTGCCAGCAGATCTAGAACGTGGGCTGGAGTCAGCACACAGTAAACACTTGTCTTTTCAATGATGAGTGACTTAGCACGGCCTGGGATCATCCTGTTATGCACTGGTTTTGTTAATTAGTTACAACAGTTTGTTGTTCACCCTGATGCAGTCTGTAGCATTTCCTTCGTATAAAACCACGCCATCTGCTAGCTGTAACAGATTGACCTCCTCCGTTCAAACTTAGAAGCAAAGAGGCTTCATTTATGTGAAGTTTGTCCAATTGCATTGATTATTCCTCAGTGAAACCGATCCATGTTAAAGAATAGCCATGATGATGGTGATTTCAGCGAGGCTGGCCCTAAATAGCTATAAATGTACAGGCTGCCTGTAGGAATCCAAGCTGTACCAACGATGGCAGGATGCTGAGTGCATTTGTTGCTTCTCTTGCTGTGATAAAACACCATGACCAAGGCAACGGATAGAAGGAAGGCTTTGTTTGACTCGGTGTCCCACTATGGCAGAACAGATGTGGTGTGGCTAGGCCAGGAAAACTGAGGAATCCCTGTCTTGAACCACAAGCAGGAAGCAGAGAGAGACCAGGAAGAGTGTGTGGCTTTTAAGTCTCAAGCCTGTGCCCTAGGACATGCTTCCTTCAGCAAGGCATGCCTCCTGAACATGCCCAAACTGCACCAGCCATGGGGACCGACTATTCAGAAATCTGTGCCCATGCAGGACACTCACAACTCTCATTCAAACCACCACATATGTTAATGTGTCCTTAGTTAATCCACTTAGCCAAGAAATAGAAAAGACAGTCATCAACTTAGGTTCCTGTTAATTTGGTTCTAGGAGCTCCTCAACAGACATAGCATTTCTTGTATTAGACTCTTTCTAACTAAGTGTTTCTGATATTTTCTGTTTTAAATAAAGTCATTCTGGGGAGAAAAAAATAATCAGGCCATGTTAAAAGGTTTAGTCTTGGATGTTTCAGAAGATGACTTAGTTTTTAAAAGCCAGTCTTAAATGTTTATGATATTCTCAGGAGATGATACCACTTCTGAAATGGTACATTTGATCTCTCTGAGCTTCTGCGGCACCATGTTTTGGTTTATTCTCTTTCCCTATCCAAAACCCACCATTTTCAAAGTCTGTGATGCCAGTCTGGGCCTCAGAGCTGGTTAAGTCAAATTCATGTGGTTTATCACTAGAGGGCGCCATATACAAATAGATGCAGTGGATTTCCTAGAGGTCAGGTTTTCTTAATAGGATTTCTCAGGAAAGAGTTTTTATAATGTGAAAGTAAATTTTAAATTATATAATTTAAAGGATTGAATATAAATGAATTCTAGATTATTATTGACACCCTGTAAAACTATCTCAAGGCACTTGAAAACAAACAGAGACTCCCTAGTTTGTCATAGCTATTGAATTTAATGTCTAAATTTCAACTTTGCCTCAGAATTCTGTATGGAGGAATTAATAATCACATTTTCATCCATTAACATAACCTAAGCATTACAGTACATGTAAGCACATACTTAATATTGACTTTATTCCTGGCTACTAAAAACTTTCCTCTGTATCTGTCATTTTTAAGTAGAAGGGCATAAAATGAATATGATTGATTATAGGATTAGATGTTTTCAATTTCCATGAGTGCTGTGTAATTAAATACGACTGCTAGGAAAACCTCCATGAGTCTGATATGCTGCAAGAGTCAACACACTTATTCCTAAGTATTTCAAGCACAGTAATACTAGATTCAAGTTAGACTTGATGGTGGTCACAGGCCTTTCATACAGCCTCTAGGGTAAATAAAGAGTGAACTCCAAAATGTTCTTTTTTTTTTAAGATTTATTTTATGTATATAAGTACACCATCGCTCTCTTCAGACACACCAGAAGAGGGCACTGGATCCCATTACAGATGGTTCTGAGCCACCATATGGTTGCTGGGAATTGAACTCAGGACCTCTGGAAGAGCGGTCGGCGCTCTTAACCGCTGAGCCATCTCTCCAGCCCCAAAATGTTCTTTTCTTGTTAACATACATTAACTGTGCATATTAATGGAGTCCAGTGGGACACTTCCACACGTACATATAGCATGTGTCCACACCTCCCCCAGACCTTCCCAGCCCTACTGAATGCTGTCCCGTTTTAAGTCAGCCTGTGACAGTTCCATATACGATGGGATCGACACCCGCAGTACTGCCGGTGTGTGCATTGCTTATGAAGTATTTATTCTCTGTCACTTTAGAGTACTGTGAAGCCACACTGTCTGATTTCAGGTCCCAGCCCCGCCACTTCCTGGCTATGTGGTGACCAGTCTCTTTATGGCCCAGGTGTGTTCATGTCCATTAATTACCTTTCCATGGCCATATCTCAAAAGGTGTTTCCTATCCTTGCCGAGGTGTAAGGTCAGTGGTGTCCATGTGTGTTTCGACCAGGTGTTCCTGGGCTTTGAGCATCTGAAAACTCCCCTGGTTAGTAACTGAAATGTGTGCATGTTTTCCTGTGGCTGCTGTCTGTTCCCTCCATCCCTCTCCTCTTCCACAAAGTCCACATGACTTTCTCAGACTCTTCCTTCATATCGGCCCTGCAGCACGTTCAAGTAGCAAGGTGAAAGCCCTAACGGCTTCCCATGATCTGGACGCCACGGTCAGACAGCATTGCTTGATCACACAGGCCTGCTCAGACTCACTGTAGAATGTTACAACTTGCTAGGATATTTTTATGCAGATTGAATTGCCGCATTAGGCCCCCTAGAAGTTAGGCGTGTGTGCTAAAGCAAGGCTGCTTAAACTTTCCCCACTTGTGAACTTTGACTGGGGAATCTTCATGTGACCCTAAATATATAGGTATATAAAATAAATACATCAATCCAAAACTTACTGATAATAAATCACAAAGAGCTGTATTTTAAAATAATTCCTTGGTGTGCCTAACAGTTCTTTTCCTCACTTATTAAAAACTTAAAATAAGTCTGCATGTTGACGGGGTGGGTATGATTGTTTAATAATATATGCAGAATTAAATTGTGGCTATTTGATACTACATGATGCAAATAACACTTCAGTGTTATTTGGAGTTGATCAGCAGTTTATTTTTGTGATCATCAATACTAATAACAACACCCCTTTGCATAATAAATACAGAGTACAATATGGCAGAAATGTGGTTAGGGACAATTGAGAAATGTAAATCGTGTTTTAATCTCATCAACACAAAATTTTGTCAAAATATTTAAAAAGCAGAGCCACTCAAGGCGGCAACTCAAATGGTAATTTCTAAATCGAACACTCTAACAATACAATCCAAAGCTACTCTGATTTGATAGTTAACTTGGCAGAGAACGACAGAAAAATATCAAGTGTGTTTTGTGTAATTGAATTAACCGAGTGTAGAGTAAAATCCCGGCAATTAGTAACATACAGCCATACCTGATTTGAGCCAAATTGCTTCAGCATCACCCTTTGGTGTTACCTCGCAGTGCAGAGTGTCCTATGAAATCACATTGTACAACACAGGAGAGATCAGACACACCTCGGATTCATTGTGCGCCTGATTGTGAATTTTCCGTTGTTCTGCATTCAGAAACTTTGTACCGTTGCAAAATTTGTGACCTTGCATTCAGTCTCATGTGAGGTTCTGACCCACAGTTTCTGAGTATCAGGATAACGTTGGGAAAACCATTTTTCCCTCCAGCTCTCACTGTATGTGGAAGTGGGGATGGGGTGCTGAAACTGAAGTTGATTTCAGCCTCTGTGATGATTTGGATTAAAGTTGTGAAAGCAGAGGACAGGAACGGACTGGATTAAACGGTATCTTACGGAAGACAGGACTCGATCACAATGTTTCGAAGGAGAGGAGTACGCTGGTGGAAGGGAACATCCTAGGGTTACTCAAGGATTCGGGTGGATGATTTATGTTAAACACCTGATAGCGTGTGACTCACACAAGATACCTACTGAATGGTCAGAAAGAGTCACAGATTTCATCTGAGGCACTGGAAGAAACACAGGCCCAGTGACTGCAGTTGAAGTAGTTATACGAACTACTTTAAATAGAAAAACGGTTCACGGTTTTGGAAAAAGTTCCAGGTGACGAAGGGCAGGGCATTTGAAATGGGAACGTATTGTGAATTTGGAAACGGAGTACTGAAGTTGAGGTGAGACGTCGTCATGGAGGAGTGGAGACCCAAAGCTGCCTGTGGAGTGCCAGAGTGGAAGCTTTAACAGCAGGCAAAGAAAGGTGTGGCCAGAGAAACCCACAGAAACAGACCAGGAAGGGAGTGGAAGGCATGGTGGAATAAGGCAGGGTATATCAAAGGTAAGAAAAATGGAGGACAGAAGAGGGGGAGGGGAAGGGGTGTTCTGCTGGGTTATTGTGGTGGAGAATTGGGGTTGGGGGGTTAGAAGAATGTAGGAAATGAACCCAAAGGTGTGATGAGTATCTGAGAACACCAGGGGCAAAGGACCTGATAGAAATATCAGAGGCAGAGAAGGCCTTTTCCCAGCCTTACCCCTGGGGTGGTTTTTCCCACCATTACCCATGGTTTCAGGATCCCACTCCTACCACCTCCCTGCTGCTGCAGCCTTAAAACAATGGATAGTACAGAACCCTATATAGGCTGCATTTTTTTTCTTAGTCATGTAGAATTGGAACTATTTTATAAATAAGGCACAGTAAAAAAAAATTAGATAAAAAGTATACTAGAATAATAGCAACAGTCTACTACCATCTGTGTTATTAAAACCTTGAGAATACTTCTGGGGTTTTCCATTTAGCATTGGCTGAAAGTACCTGGAATTATGGAAAGTGACATTGCAGGACTACTGTGCTAGACAAGTGTTAGGGTGAAACGTACTGAAGCAGACCCGGTGCAGGGTGCCATAGAGTAACCACATCAGGGAGTCCTAGAAGCCCAGAGTAATAAACCAACCAAGACAAGAATAGGGACCTTATGCAGAACTTTGTAATAGATTAAGAGAAATGAATTTCTCTCATTTCTCATCCACAAGACCTCTTAGGATAAAAGTTACACAGAATAATACTATGTCGAGCAGAATAAAAAAGGTTGGCTTTTCCAAAAGAATATCGAGTACTTTTTTAGCCCTCAGGAGAAAAAGGTGTGCTTACCCTTCATTTCAACTCTGCATTCCTAAAAGCTATTCAGTCCTTTCTCAACTTCGTCTGGGATCATAAAAATGTTCTTCTGATCAGAATATAGAAACTGGAATCTGTATGCATAGCTGCATTCTGTATCCAGAGAAATGAACTTTCAGATACTCCCTCCCTCCTTTAATCAGATTTATATTTTAGACTTTGCAAGTTTCAGAGTGTGACCATACTACAATAGAAACAAAGGATTTTGACCGCAGCCTTCCCCAAGAAGAAGGGATGCGTGCATTTGTGAAGTCTGGACCGGTGGCATTTCGTTATGATTGTGCTTGTGTGTTGGGCTGGGGAGGAAGCAAAGCTGCCTTTATCACCAGGAAAGCCGCGTGTTTGGGATTTGAGACAGACTGGGTGCATTGAGATTATCAGAATCCACACAGACTGCCAATGCTTATTTAAGAAACGACTACAGATCTTGACTGTTTCGTGGTCGCTATCCATCCCTGTGAGAGGGAAGCCCCATTCATCTTTTCACAGGCTGCAGGGAGACCTTTATTAAATGGCGTTCACCATGTGGGAAGGAAAGCCTCTTTTCTCCAGAGGCTCGCCTCGCCAATCACAAAGCAAGCTGAGCCGCAACCACACCCCCTGCCTTCAAAGATCAGAGATGAAATGCGATTGGTGCATAGTTGGTTCTATGGGCGGGGTTTCATGTCACTCTTCCCGGCTTACCCCCGCAGTTCCTTATTTGGTAGCCTTTGACAGAACTAGTCTTTCTCACAGCTAAGCATCTTGACATACATTATTCATTAAGCCCTGGAGCTCGGGAGAGAAAGATGCAGACCCTTAGCTCTTTAGCTACTCCTTCATCACAGGGATATTCCTTATTCAGAATAGTTGCTGAATTTTGTTCCATTTTGAAGTTTTACAAATGGCATGTGTTTAATGGGAAGACAGCTGGATGGGATCATAATACGAAGCTTTCTTATTTATACTTAATTACCAAAAATCTTTAAATTCCCACACCCTGAATGGCTTTGTGGAAATTGGTAGAAGTCAAGGTTTGAAGAGAAACACATTTTAGAACTTGCTGGCACATACACATATAGACACATAATCTATCAAAAATGCCTGAAGCAAACTATTTATTGTCAGTGTCTTGGGGCTACATAAAGGTAAGATTTATTTTGCCGTTAAAACTGTCTACTTTCATTGAATAAGTGGTGGATTTTAGCGAATTATAATGGCGTCTGAGCAATTTTATTTATTCTCTTAGATAAAAACTGGGAAAGAAGTATGTTTTTGTTGCTGAAGATAAGATTGTATAACTGAGTGTCAGGTGTACTTTGTATATTAAGGTCGATTTTGCATGTGCATTGATTCTTCTGTTTGTCCTATATAAATTTAAGTTATGTTCTAAATAGCAAGGCTATGAAATAAATTCATTGCAAATAAATTATTGTACAAAATTCCTTACTGTGACTGATGAATTCTGATTAGCATGCAGCATTTAAATCTTATCAGTTGATATGTGACTTTCACTCTAAGTGCTACCTTTGACTTCAAGTGGAAAATAATGTTGTTTTTTTTTTCACCTTTGTCTTTAAAGCTGTAGATGATGTATTTGACTGTTTGGATGCTTTTCATTATAGCATAAACTTGATTATCTGGAGATATTTGTAAGAAAGTTCATTCATACCGGGGCTTTATTTTAATCTCGAGGAATGAATTTGTACAAGGGATCGGTAAGACCATGTAAATGCTGGGCCAGCTCCTCCCCGGCCCCTATAAAGCTGTCATTGAGTTCTGTCTCCACGATTGCAGCAGGAAGGAGGAACCCCAAGGAAGCACCATTTCAGAAAGTAGGGTTCAGCCTTGGATGTATGAGCCAATCACAGCACGTCTGCCTTTTCAAAGATACCTGTCTATTCTGCTGCCCTAAGTACTTTCAGATTAAAGGTCCTGTTGGTTGGTTTTCCGCTTCTTTGTGAAGCAAACTTTCATGCTTGCTGTCAAGGTTGACTAGAATTCTAAGAAAGCTGGAAATCTTATCTCTGTCTTGCTTGCTAGGATTTCTTCTTTCTCTCTAAATCTCTAGCAGAGTCCAGATTTTTTTTTAAATGCATCTCATGCTTTTATTACCCCAGTTTTGCTAGCCATTTCTTGTTTTAAAATTCCAGTAAAAAGCAATATAAGAAATACTCATGCCCTCCCCCAGACTCCCTCTCTCAGCCATTCCGGCCCCTTGAGGCATTTTAATGACTTTTGTTAGTATTATGACTATGAACAATGCCTACACAAATCCAAATATAGAATCTTACGGTGCACCTTTTAGGAAGACACTGGCTGGACGGCTTAGTGCCTGTGTTAACATTCTGCCCCTAACCTTTTAAGAAAGTCATATATTGATATCTGGTCTTATGTATTCTGAAAGACTCATTTTTGTAGGAGCCAATGTGGTGCTCATTTAAACAGGTCTTAATATTGATATTTCCCACACCTGCAAGGCATCATATTCAAATGATTGTTACAATTTCACGGTAGAAACAGTAGTCAATGCAGTATGCATTTAAATAGGCCTCAATATCTCCCACACTTGCAGGGTGTCATATCCCAATAATTGTTAGCAGAATTCCGGGGTGGGAACTGTAGTCATCGTCTTACTGCTGGAAGCACTGAATCTTTTCATGCACCCAGGACAAGGACATGTCATGCACCGGGCTGGAAGTGTTACACAATTACAGAGGATTGAATTTGTAAAGGCTTCCTTTGTTTTATTACTTATTTTGCATCCTTGACCATCTTAAAGGAAGACTATAAATAGAAGAACTGGAATTCTAAAACACAGAATACAACATTCAGACCGTTGCATTTAGACTTTGCTTTATGACTTAAATGCTGCACACACACACACACACACACACACACACACACACACACACACACATACACTCTGGTGCATAATGAGAACAAAGACCTCAAAAGCATCCACAGAGAAATCTTCCTCTTTTTTTCCCCCTAGTTGTAACCTTGATTCGTTGTAATGTTTTTAAACCATTTAGAGTAGACTAGAACCAGTAAGAAATTCAGCAACATAAAATAGAGGTAACTTTTAAACATAGCTATATACCCAATTAAATAGTATTTTCACAGGGCTTTATTAAGAGGCACTTTTGCATTCACCCATCCTAAATCAATTAGGAGGTATAATGGTTTTGCAAAGAGGAGACATTCTATTTTTTTAAAGCATCCTTCCCTACCCATAGAAATAGCTTATAAATATCTTAATAAACATAGTTATTCAAAATGACAGAAATTAACCTTGTAATTAAAACATTTGTTAAAAGCTTTAGTATATTTTTCTTTAATCAGGCAATCAACTACAAGTTGAGAAACCACTCCTGGCCACATTTGTGGTTATTAATTTAGCATACCCAGATTGAAAAGATTATTAGCAGTAGCCAAAAAAGGTAACAATTTTAACTCTTCAAAAATGTCCTTGTGCTAAAACTTAGTTGGCTCTTTGATCATGGCCTTTTGGAAATCCCCCCTGACTTAGCTCTCCTAGGATGAATACTTTAGGGAGTTGTTTTAAATATTGTCTCATAATTATGTTAAAATGTAACGTTGCCTTCTTTGGAACACAGCAGACCTTGGTTGGGAGGCAGGTATGTGATGTAGGGTTTCTCCAATCCATGCTTCTAGGTTTTAAACAAAGAGGAGAGAGGAATGTGGGAATAGACTATAATACAGCACTATTCAAGGGAGTGTGCACTGTGAGTCTGCACAAAAGAATCTCTTCAGTGGCTTTTTAAATCTTAGTTATTTTATTGTACTAACCGACTATTTTGATGAATTATGTAAACAAATGCCCAGAATAATTGTATATCCTGTACCTCATTCTTCCAGCAAAACCAAATAATTTGTATGACGTATCTGCAGGTAGCATGAACATGAAAATTTCCCAGCTGCCGTGTCCGGCAACATACTGATCCTACTAGTCTATATGTAAGGAGACAATGGGCCTGTGGAGTCCTGTCTCGCTTTCCCAGTGGTCTTTAGAAAGTGAGCGTCGTGGTGCATCGTGGTTCTGAGAGATGCTCAGTGTGGCTGTCAGGTCTTGTACTGTCTGCTGAGAGACTCAATAGCTGAAAGCAGTGCCCACCACGCCCCACTTTGACATGGTCAGGTGGTTCTTCATGGCAACTTCATCTTAGAGCAGGAGCTACTTGAAATTAAAGAGAGAATACATTGCTGGCTTCATTCAAAAATATTTAGAAAACCTTTTGAATATATTTTACCTAATGTGTACGTTTTCCCAAGGGTAAATTACTTATAAAGCATTTTTTTTACATGTGAGAGATTATACGTAATATTAGTTTTGAAACAATGTTTAAAATGGTTTTGAAACAGCTGTGATTTCCCATATGGGCCCTTGCCTGAATTCCTTTATGCAGTTGGATAAAATGGGGATTAGCTGTAGATGTAATGTGTAATCAGTTATATCTTTGTGTCCTACATTGATGAAAGTCAGTTATCAGTATAAAAGGCTCAGAAATCAGGTTTGATCACCACAGAAGGGCTAAGGAAAAGAACGCAGATAACTGAGTATGTGTTCTGCGGTAGGCAAAAATAGAAGACAGCCTAAATGAATTTAGCTCATTTAATTAATTGTAAATTGATAATTAACTTAAGAAAACATATAGCTTGGTAAAGATGGCACAGATTCTTAGCACTAGTTAGTGTAAATGCCTTTTGAAATAATCTCAGGAAGCCTCATCTTAGTTTCACAGGTAGTAATATGTGCTGTGCAGCAAATGCAAACAGGACCTGCTGTCTTCTATGTGATGTAGTGCACACGCTTATACAAAGGCCTCAGAGCAAATATAGCTAATTGTCTGTGGTTTATATGTAATTATCTCCAAGTAGGTTTATATCTCTGTATTGTCTTTGGTAATTATCTCTGAGCAGTGAGAATTTAAATGTTTTTCTAAATCTTCCCTTCTGCCTAGCTTTCTAGATTTTTTTTTGACCATACATGTATATGTTAACAAGAATGTCTACAAATACATGAGTTTAAAAAGGCAAATTTTATGTTCCCAAGTTTGAGAATATACTCATACCTGCAGACTGACAAACAGAACCTGTGTTCACCATGGCCAGTTCTTCCTACCAATAAGAGAAAGCTAGTGTGTGCTCCTTGTCTCTCACAGTAGCCTGGTTTTGTCTTGATCACACTCTGCCTGTGGTGATGGTTGAAGTCTTGTTCCTGATTTGGACTTCCTAGCATTGGCTTTGGTTTTGCCAAGACTCTATGGCATATGAATGGGCCACCTCTGTACAAATGATGTAGAGAAGCAAGAATTTTGAAAATTCTAAATAAACCAGTTCAGGTCTAAAACTTGGATTTTATATTCTTCCAAAAGACGAGCTCATTCCTCCTTTCTGGGCTGACAAGAGAGATCTGATAATGAAATGGAAAGTTTCAGACTCTATCAAACATATAATAAAATTGTTTTGTTTTGTTTTACCTTTTTGATCATGTATTTGATATCAGTTACCTTGTATATTGGAAGACTGCATTATTCTGAATATCCTAGTTTGCTTTCTGTTGATATGATAAAACACCACGACCAAAACCAACTTACAAAGGAAAAGGCTTAGGTCACTTCACACTTCCAGGTCACTAGAGCAGGAACCTGGAGGCAGGCACTGGCCTTGGAGTGGTGCTGTTCATTGGCTAGCTCTCCATGGCTTGCTTTCTTATAGAACTCAGGGCCACCTGCCCAGGACCAGTTGGCACTGTTCCTAGTGAGCTGGACCCTCTCATATCAATCTTTATGAAAATGCTTCACAGACTTGCCTACAGGCAGTCTGACGGAGGCATATTCTCTCTCTCTCTCTCTCTCTCTCTCTCTCTCTCTCTCTCTCTCTCTCTTTCTGTGTGTGTGTGTGTGTGTGTGTGTGTGTGTGTGTGTGTGTAGTCTCTCTCTCTCTCTCCCTCCCTCCCTCCCTCTCTCTCTCTCTCCCTCCCTCCCTCCCTCTCTCTCTCTCTCTCTCCCTCCCTTTCTCTCTCTCTCTCCCTCCCTCCCTCCCTCTCTCTCTCTCTCTCTCCCTCCCTCCCTCCCTCCCTCCCTCCCTCCCTCTCTCTCTCTCTCTCTCTCTCTCTCTCTGAGTGAGTGTTACACATGCATGTGTGTCAGTGTACTCCATCCATGCCTGGTGGCCATAGAGGTCATGGAGAAGAGACTGCTGGATCCCTTGGAACTGGAGTTCCGGACAGTTGTTAGCCACTGCGTGGTGCTGGCAATAGAGCCCAGCTCCTCTGGAAAGCAGCCAGTGCTTCCAACCACTAGGTCATCTCTCCAGCCCTGGAGGAATTTTCTCAGTTGAGGTTCCTCTTCCCAGATTAACTCTAGTTTGTGTCAAATTGACAAAACAACAGTAAAAAAAAGACAGACAAAACCAGGACACTAAATACTAAAAACTATTGAAGCATACTAACACTAAGAAACCTATCCATATGGTCCCTTACTAATTCTCTGGCCTCTGTGAGTATTCCACATGGAATACACATATGTAAAGAGTCAAAGACAACATCCATTCATTTTTTTTTAAAAGCCGAATAATGTCCCACCGTGTAAATGTTTTCATCATCCGGTCACCTGCTGGTGGACATGTAGGTTGTTTCCGTTTCTTGGCCGTTGTGGATAGAAGAGCATTGCACACGGGTGTGCAAGGACCTCTGTAATAAGACAGCATCCTTTAGAGAGACGCCGGGAGTGCTGTAGCTGAATCATGTGGCAGATCTATTTGTGGCTTTTTGAGGAACTCCCAAAAGGTTTTCCATAAGGGCCATGTCAGTTCACACTCCACCCCGGCAGTGTTCCCCTCTCCCAGCACCCTCACCAGCCTTTGTCCCCATCCTTTTAGCTCTGCCATTCTGAGTGGGGAGAAACCGAAATCTCAGAGCAGCTTTAATCTGCATTTCACTGCTGCCCTGGCAGATGACTTCAGTGTGTCTGATGGCATAGGCCCTGTGGCCTCAGTAAAATAAATGGTGAACTTGAAAAGCAGAGAACCAAGCATTGACCTGTCTTGTGTTTCTGGACTTGGGAGACAGATCGGTGAATTCCATGGTTTCTGAGAACTAATACTCCTTATAATGTCTGCTTGTATACAGTGTCAGAAGGAAGTGCTCTGTAGTATTTACTCAAATGTTGTATCTCTCCAAAGCCCCCAAACCTATCTGGTTTTTCTTTTTTCTTTTCTTTTTTTTTTTTTTGGTTTTTCGAGACAGGGTTTCTCTGTGTAGCCCTGACTGTCCTGGAACTCACTTTGTAGACCAGGCTGGCCTCGAACTCAGAAATCCGCCTGCCTCTGCCTCCCAAGTGCTGGGATTAAAGGCGTGCGCCACCACTGCCCGGCTATCTGGTTTTTCTTTATGGTTAAAAAGAATTATACTTTTACATTTGACCATTATTGTATATTCAAATTTTGATAATGATCAATCAAGTGATAAAAGAATGCAGTGTTAAACTCAGTGTGTCACAGGTAAAAAAGAAGACATGAAAGCAGAAGAGAGATTTGCTGGGAAAAAAGGCTCCAGTGCGTGTTTGGGGGTGAAAACGACTAAAGTTGACTCTATAACTATATGAAATGGTCAAACAACCAAAAGCAAGAGAAAGCAAGCAGAAATAGAGTGCCACGTGCACTTGCCCTATATTCATCTATTACATTTTTCTACTGCTATGATAATAATAACTTTATTTTAAAAATTCTTTTGTTCATTGATTAATGTCATTAGGTGCTATAATCTGTACTGGCTAACTCTGTGTATTTAAATTGAAGATATTTAAAGTTAAATAAAATTCAAGACTCCATTCCTCATTCATCCTGACCTCCCTCCTTTCATATCCCCATGGGCCCAGTGCCTGGTCACCACACAGACTGTTACAACTTTCCTACACTGCAGAAAGTCACACTGGATAATAAATGGTCGTGATTATTTAAACGTTCTTTGGGTGTATTTCACTGTGTGACATGAGGGCATGCTTATGCTATGACACTTCAGACGTCCTGTTCTCTCACACCGTATCTCTTTGTCTTTCAGTTCAAAAGGATGCTTAATCGTGAGCTCACACACCTCTCTGAAATGAGTCGGTCTGGCAACCAGGTGTCGGAGTACATATCAAACACATTCTTAGGTGAGAACAGCAGCATTCGATTTAAAACTCTCCTTACACTTGTTTGCTCAATTTTTTTTTTTAGGGCTTAACTTGTTATGGAACCCAAATATATGTTAGAAAAGCTATTTTAAATACATAACACCAATAAACTGAGACTCCAAGCCTTAGAATCAATCCAAGATGGCAGTATATTTTGTTTGTTTGTTTACTTACAGTGCTGGGTATCAAGCCTACAGCCTAGCACAGGCTAGGTGAGCACCATCACTGAACTACCTCTCTAACAAAGTCTTTCCTAATACTAAATTATAAAATATTTACTGAGATACCTATTCATGGCTGTATTGAACACATTCTTGTTAAGTGCCACCGTTACTGGGAACTAGGGACTTAATAATAAATTACAAATGGTCCCTACCGTGAAGGCTTGAAAGTGTGATCCGTACTAGGCCTAGCTTGACTGATACAGGTACAGTTCCTAAGGGAAGTTTGCTGCTGTAGTTAAGAGTGTTGTTTGGTGAGATAAAACTTCTAACCTTAACTGCAGACAGAAAATACATTAAGTGAAAGTTAATCATTTGAATACCTCCTAGCCATGGGAATGTACCTTTAAAACAAAATTATTTCATATGAAGGAGCAAATTCCTATACAGATGTTTGTTGAACCTGTACTGTACAGGGATGAGTGAAGGCCTTTAACAGAGATGGATGTACAAAGACATCTTATGCCTATAGATTTTACTGTAAAAAATTAGCGTATATGCCTATCATTATATAATGTTGTGGTTTGTCTGTGGGTTCCTGAAAGACTCGGCTACATCATAAGCATTTCCTTCTTATTGAACACGGAGACAGTGACAGAAGTATCTGGTCATTCTGAGTTGTAGCTTCAACTCTCATAGTGTGGCTGGTCATAGTTATTTAGCCCCTGAGTTCATGTGCTGCTGTTTTTGATATATGTGCATGTGAAATTTCTACCATTTTAAAATACATGTTGAAACTGGAGTCCTTAGTGGGAAAAGTTGTTTCCAAACTTCTAAATGAAATTCAAATGGGAATAGAGTTGTCAAACAGTAAATAACCAAGTATCTTGCTTTCTTTAAATTGGCTATCATATCTTACAGTTTTCTCTTAGGATAATCTATCATGAGGCCTTTGGTAATTAAGTAGAATCTGTTTAATGTTGTGCTTGAGGATATCAACTTATAGTCAACTCTAAAAGGAAAGTCGTGTTTGGAATCACTTCCTAGAATATCTACTGAGCAGTTACAGTTCGTTCATTTATATGTTATGTGATTAAAAAATAAAGTTGAATTCATAGTAAATGTAGGGTGTTTTCTGAATTTTTTAAGATAAGCAACATGAAGTGGAAATCCCCTCTCCAACTCAGAAAGAAAAGGAGAAGAAGAAACGGCCGATGTCGCAGATCAGTGGGGTCAAGAAGCTGATGCATAGTTCTAGCCTGACGAATTCATGTATCCCAAGGTTTGGGGTTAAAACAGAGCAGGAAGATGTCCTGGCCAAGGTGAGGTGGGTCCAGGGATCGTGATGTGGTACATTTTCCCCAGGAATTCTTTTTGGTCTTTTTCGACAGATAGAAAAGTCCATTAATTTATTTGATCTTAAAAACTGCTTTAGAGTCAGACATAGTAGTGCACGCCTTTAATCCTGTTTCTTGGGAGGCAGAGGCAGGTGGATCTAAGTGAGTTTGAGGCCAACCTGGTCTACGTAGTGAGTTCTAGGACAGCCAGAGTTACATATTGACACTGTGTCTGTCTCGTGTGTGTGTGTGTTTGTGTGTGTGTGTGTGTGTGTAAAACAGCAACAAACCTATTTTGTTTTCTTTGAAGTAACACACAGAGAGAGAGAGAGAGAGAGAGAGAGATGTTGTGTGTGCTTGGGTATGAGTAGGGCACAGATACCTTGTACTTGGAGTTCCAAGAAGTTATGAGCCACCTAACACTAGGTGCTGGGAACTGAACACAGGTTCTCAGGAAGAGCAGCAATTGTTCTTAACTGCTGCGCTCTCTCCAGTTCTTGATCTGAAGGTGGGAAAGTCACTTCATAAATCTCTATAAATTATTAAGGTTTATTAATGTGTAGTTTTAGACATGTGGCTTGGTTGATTTGTGTTTGTTTGTTGTTTGGTTGCTGGTTTGTTTACTTTTAAGCATCTCCATTTGAGGTTTTGACCTTGGAGAGTTAGAAATCTATCACCTCTTCTGGATTTTACACTAGATAGATTCTGTGACTAGATTTCACCTATTAAATTATTTGAGGTCAAAACTGAAAGCCTATGAATGTAATTTGCTTTCAGATTCATAAGTTTAAGCAATACTGTGTTTCAAGATATTGACGTGAACTTACCTTGAGTTTGACTGTTCACGTGTCATTTCCTTTGCATTTAAAATCAGCCATTCTTATTTCAGCATTGTTATTTCATTTTTATTTCAGCAGTGTTTTTCATTAAAGTCGGTAAATTTTAAATGCTTCCACTTACTGTTACCAGTTGTCCAACTTTGTGTTCTTTGGGTGCTTTCCTTCACCCTAGGAACTCGAAGATGTGAACAAGTGGGGCCTCCATGTTTTCCGAATAGCAGAGCTGTCTGGTAACCGGCCTCTGACTGTTATCATGCACACCATTTTTCAGGTAACCGGCCTCTGACTGTCACCATGCACACCAGTTTTCTGGTAATGTCCTTCTAACCAGGGACTGCACTGCTCATTTTCTGCTGCAGTGACATGAGCCAATCATTTGAGAAAGAGGATTTATTTCAACTCATGGTTTCAGGGGGTCTGATCAGCTGCCCCACTGCCTTTAAGTTGTGATAAGATAAACCCTGGGGGAGTAGAAGTGGCTGAAATGAGCTAATGGGGGAGGGGAGACGTTATCCTGGGACAGCCCAGAATCTTCACAGGCATGCTCCTTTCAGCTGGGCCTATTTCATGATAGTCCATCTAGCTGTGAACTCACTAATGAAGTTAATGTATTCATCCCATGGTCACAGAGCCACCTATTAACAGTGCCACCTCAACAGTGAGGCACTGGGGCAGGTTTTACCCAAACTGCCCAGCCTTTGCACTCTGCATTGTCCCATCCCTTTTGGCTCATTTTGATGCCTTTCTCTTATTGCTTCTTTACAAGAATGTAATAAATAAATATGGAGCATTGGTAAAACATAAGTAATAGCATTTTTTTCTATTTAAGAATGGAAACAATGTATTAACAATAGTTATAAATTCATCTCTACAATGCAGACCTCTTCACCTTCTCAACAAACAAGCCTGATTAGCCAGAATATAATTTCTTGAGTATCTTTTTAGTATTCGGTCATCTTTTCTATACCCGTTTCTTGTTGTTGCCTCTGTACCATGTCAGGGTAGGACTAACTGAGAAGCTGGGGCTGGTTCTGGTACCTTGAGACTAGATGGGAAGTTCCAGCCTGAGAGCAAATGTGGGTTCATTCTGTGTGACTGAGGGGCTGAGTCAGCAGCTGCACTGAAGCTGCCTGCCAGAACTGAGGACTGGCACCCCACTCCTCACACTGAACCCCTCAGCTACAGTGCTGTTGCCCCCAGAAGGCCTGCCCAGCTGCAGGTTGTTGCCAGCATTCCTGCCCTTCCCAGATACTTCCATTTCCTTCAATAGATATGAAGAAACATTGTTCATTTGGGGGGTTATTTGTAGGCAACAGCAGCATATGATTCTCTTTTAACACACTCTGAGGAACGAGTTTTACTAGGAAGACAAAAATGCTAAGAGGATTTCTTTCCTTACAGGAACGAGATTTGCTAAAAACGTTTAAAATCCCAGTAGACACCTTGATTACGTATCTTATGACTCTGGAAGACCATTACCATGCTGACGTGGCCTACCACAACAACATCCACGCTGCAGATGTCGTCCAGTCCACCCACGTGCTGCTCTCTACCCCTGCTCTGGAGGTCAGGGTCTTGTCTCATGTGTCACTCGCTTGCCCCTTGTACAGAGCTCTTAAACTCTAATGTTGGAGGGTTCGCAGGACAGACAGCAACTAACTTCAGTGGGGATATGACAACTGGCTTATAAGGAGGAGAAAGTTATTGTTGATAAATAGCAGATCCTTTGATGGATTGTATCTGTGAGAGCTGGTCAGAGATTTGGGGTCATGTTTATAATGTTGCGTCTCTGAAATGACCCAGTGGACGTTGCATGCACGCACATCTTACATACTGATTTCTTGCTAGGTTGTTTTCTAGAACCTTAGCCGGACAGCTGGAGTTCAAAGGATGATTATTTTCTAAAATATAAACAACACATTAACACTTTGCAAGAATTTATTCGGAGGAAATGCCTTTTTGAATTTTCCAAATCCTAAAAAATTGTTCCATTGAATGTTTAATGAAGGGGTTGGATTTCCATAATCATTTGGGGGAAAGATTCTAAGTTTCTGTAGTTTAAACTCTCCATTGTAAAATTCTGCTTGTAGCTCATTATTTATTGGCTGATTCCTCAGACATGGCTCTCAGGTGGGAATGATTTCTGTCCTGGTCTCCCCCATCTCTACAGCCAGGGACATTCGGGGGATGTCCGGAGACATTTTTGGTTGTGCGAGCTCCCAGCGTGTTGAGTTAAAGGCGAGGAATTTGCTGAACAGCCCAATCATGCGTACGACATGCTAAGCACAGCCTTGTCGGCACTGAGGCTGAGAGCTGGCCATCTAGATGACAGGAAGATGAGAGAAAGGAATTCCTCAGGCATTACTGAGGTTTCAGATGTTCTCACAGTAGATCATTAAGCAAGTTGCCCATCCGCCTGCATTCCCTCACAGCATTATCTCAGATACGCTAATATTTTTTTGAAACTATAACAAACACGAGTTTTGTCATAATGTATGATAAAGTCAGATTAAATATTTTGTTTTCAAATCACATTTAAGAAACCCATCTATAAGCCCCTTCCTGATGAAGCATAGTAAAGCACTGCCAGGCTTTACCCTGTGTTCCTTCTGAGCCCTGGGGTTGTTTATTACATTTGTTTATATAAGTACTTCACTCATGTGACTCTGGTATAACATACTAACACTGCCTGCACTGTCCGGTTCCCAGGCTGTGTTCACAGACTTGGAGATTCTCGCGGCCATTTTTGCCAGTGCAATACACGATGTGGATCATCCTGGTGTGTCAAATCAATTTCTGATCAATACAAGTAAGTGAAGCCTGTTTTTTTTTCTTTTTGTTTTGTTTTTTTTTTTTTGGTACATTTAAAAAAACCATAACTGAGTGGTTTTCATAAATCTGTTTTTCTCCAGTATCATTTCACATTCATAAATACATTTTAGCAGTTGTATGACACTCATGTAATTTACCTCTGCAAATGATCACAGCCTTCCGTGAGGCAGGCAGTTGGTGCATGAAAATCATCTGTGTGCTGTAGCATATCTCTAAAAGTTGTCTACTACTGCGTTTCTGTAAAAGGAAGTCAGAGGGTTTTGCATGTATATTGGCGTAGGCACCCAGGAGGAACCAGTACTAAGTCTCCTCACCCTGAGGCTCCTCACTGATCCCCACCAGACACCGTAGCTCTCCTTTCTCCTTCCATCGCATACCCATCCCATCAGTTAGTCCTTTTTTTAGATCTCTAATGGAAGCAACAGGACCTTAGTTTCCAGGCTCTTGTCTCTAGCAACTCTTTCCTTTTAACCCGCAGTGACCTCTCAGTGCCTAAGAAGATTCCCCTGTGTCTAGGAATGTAAGGGATGGTAGAGATCCCCTTGTATCTCTCTCTGATACACCACAAGCCTAAGAGTGTGTGGAGGAGGCTTGTCTCTTCCTCTGGAAAAGGGTTTAGCATTATATAAATAGTACTTGGTACTTGGCTAGGTAAATGGCTTAATAGTACCATGACATAATCCTTTTCCGTTGTGCTGTGATTAATTGATATTATTAGTTTCCCTTTAATGAAGAGACATGAAAAGTTGTGACTTGTTTTCCATGTTAAGAAAGTAACTTCTCTTCTGCTTCAGCCTGTGGGTTACATTTTGCCCTTGTGCTGTAATAATCTGGCTATCCTAGAATCAGGGTCTTCATAACTTACATCCAGTCATTACTGTAGCAAGATTTAAAGAGAGAAGGCCAATGTGACTATGCCTCAAGAAGCTTAATTTGGTCTGTGAGATTGCTTAGAGCCACTTTTATTTCTTTCCATAGCCTCCATAGAAACAACAAAATCTGCCAGTGATTCACAAATGGAGCGGAGAAAGCATCAGAGGACTCCAGCGCCTCCCTCCTGGGACTAGGGGCTGGTAGACCACGTTTCAGATGTTAATGTTAGGAAGGGGCTTGCTAATCTAGCAGCACCACATTTCATGTGCCCATGGCTTCATGAGAACCTGTAACAGGGCACTCAAGGACTCATCAAAACCATCTGCATAAAACTATTACCACGATGGAATCTCTTCCCAGGCTTGCACTCAGGATAGACTGAGCACTTTCTCAAAAGGGCTGGCAGGTCACATGGTGCAGTGTACACTGGACCTTTCCTTAAGTCTGACCTATTCAGTAGTTTGAGGCCTGTGCATGTCTTAGTATGTCCTTAATGGTATAGGTTTCAATAGAATATCTTGTTTAGAAATAATTTTTGACATTTAAGAAAGACCTATTTTTCTTTAAGTTATAACATCAAACACTGAAGGAGTATTTCCTTTGCATTCTATCATATATGTTGGTGTATGTTCCTTATAACGGCATCAGAGTGAAGAACAGCAAACACACTTCAGTAACTCATAATAGAATCATAATAGCGTCACTGTCTTTCAAGTATTCTACTGTAGTTTTTAGGATAACGTGTACAAGTTCTGTTCTTTCCGTGAACTCTCCAAACACAGTTGGAACTTGGCTGGGACCTGTGGGACTCTGGTGGGGTGCAGGGCATCTGTGGAGTCTGCTATCTCAGCTAGCACAGCCCGCATCCCTTTAAAGATTGAAAGACAACCAAACAGATAATGGAGAAATTTGGGAGATGCTTACGAATCTAGAGAAGTGGCCAAAGGTTTCTATTTAGGTTCACTTTTCTGGTGACATGCCTAGGTAGAAACCCAATAACCATCCCTGTTTCGGGAAGTTCCCTGTTTTTAGCATTGTGATGGTGGGTGGGACCACAGCTACACAGGGAAGACCTCAGCTCAAGGAGCAGCTTTTGTTGCCCATACAGATGATAGGACGTAGTGAGGAAGTGTCATTCCTCAGCCAGTGAGTCTGCAGGTCCCCGACCAGAATCACTGCCTTCGCTTTGAGTGGTCACTGGAGCCTGCAGTCTCCCTGCCTCCTTCCTCTCCTTTCAGTAATGCAAATGGTTTCTATTCACAGCATGTAACAATCAAATCTCCAGTGACTTTAAACATAACAACTATAAGATCTTTACGAAATAATTTGTCAAAATTACGTGTCTATTTTTGTTTGTAGTAACCCTTCAGAGAGAGACTTGAGTTTATATTTTCTTTGGCTTTCATGGATGGATTCAGTGCTAATGAGTCAGACTACCCCACTCTCAACCCCTTGACTCAGAACTGGTCCTTCCAACTTCCAAAGCCAAAGGCTGAACCTGGTTTTCATAACAAAGGAATCATTTCAAGCCACTAGTGAGATGGCTTTATTGCTTGAAGAGACCTCAGAGGCCTAGTGAGCTTAAAGACATGTCCCAGGGCGTATTGTCCAGGAGATTCCCAGTGCAGTCATGCCCCTGCCTCACAGCTGTGATCTTGGTCTTCAGTGATTTCTTAGTTTGGGGAACTGAACAAACATACCAGTAGTATTTTTGGCTACTCAAAGCACCTGGGGGTTCCAAAAGCAGGGTGATCGTTTCTACCTGGCAGAGCCGATGATGCATCATTGTTGTTATGAGACCATTTGAGACTCTTAATATACAATGAAAAGTTTAGTTTTACGAAGGCCTTGGTGATGTAGAAATCTGCAAACACCAGACAGACTTTCAAATTGAAATCCCAGGTGGAAAAGTTGCCTTCGTCGTTATAAAGACAACTCTGATAAATCAACCCATAAAGTATTAATAGCTTCATGAAGAAGGTTTGACTGTAGCATACTAAAAGGCATTTATCATGAAAAGATCATTTGATGTTTCCGTTTTATTTTCTGAAACAGTGAAACAGTGTGAAAGGTACAGAACATATTATGGTGTTATATTTCACTTGGAAAGAGAGTGTTTTGTTTATAGTAAAGGTGCCCAAGTGTGGGGAGAAGATTTATTCACACTCATCTTGTTTTCAGAGCATATGTCTCTGGGTCTCCAAGAGTAGAGAGGCATTGCCTCACAGTGAGTTGATGTGGGGTCTAGCTGCCGGCACACACCCTTTACAGAAATTAGCAATCTCTCGTATCACCTTAACATATATTTTTCCATCACTATACTAGTGGATTATATAAAATGGAGACCTTTCTTCTTTGTTGAAACCTTTGAAATAAGGACTATGTAGAGAACAAGGGCAAAATGTTGGCTTGCAATAGCTTGTGTTACGCTGGCAGAAACAAGTGCGTATGTGGCTGGAGATGGTACACCATGTAGTGGAAGAAATCGGAAAGTATCAGGACGCATAGTGTGAGTGCAGAGATGGGGAGAAGGGCAGTTTTAGGAACATTTTGTTTAGAAGTCTTTTTCTTAAAACACACACACACACACACGCTAATTGTATAAGACAGGGACAGTGGCACTTTCACAGGTGACATTTTCATACATGTATGTAAAATATTTTGATGTTATATTGTGATATTATCATACATGTACATAATATACCTAAGTATAATCCCACCAACACCATCGCTGCAATTCCTTGTGGAACAAACATCCCTCTTCATCCTGGTTCTTTCAGAAATCTTCACACAGGTGACTATTTATGCCTCCTCCAATGACTTAATGAACAGGCTGTTATGTTCAAACCTGTCACATACAGTTCACAATCCTCTGTTATAATAAAGGGGTGTGTGTGTGTGTGTGTGTGTGTGTGTGTGTGTGTATGTGTATAATTTACCTTTTTCCATATTTTGCATGGAGAAGTCTGATAAATTTAAAATATGACCCATGTTCCTCTTCATAAATAATACATATTTTATCATATTAATTTTTTAAAATATATCCATCCAGTTGATCTCAGGGCTGGGTGGTGCATGCTCAGCTTGGAGGCCATACCTTCAGTCCTAGCGCATGGGCAGACCTCCGTGAGTTCAGAGCCAGCCTGGGCTGCACGGGGAGCCCCTGTAGATGATGATCATAATCATATGTTCATTGAAAAGGGAAAGAGACACAGTGTGCAAAACCATGCAGGGTTCCTCCCCGAGATGACTTTTACTGACTTTTCAAACTTTTCTCTAGGCATATACATGTGCAAGAGTAGAGCCTTGAACATAAAATCCACAAGACAGGTGCTTACCTGTAATCTTTTGTCTTCTCAGAGACCTAGTCTAGACCTGTTTCCTGAAAGAAAAAAATAATAATCAACTTGAGTCCTGTTGAGAGATACTAAGTTATCTATTTTCTTCAGTGTACATCACTTTGATTGTGTATAATCTTTAAGAATTGCTCATTTTACACACACACACACACACACACACACACACACACACACATATATATATATATTGCTTTATTTAATCCAACAGAAAGCTTATACCCACTTCCATTTTACTTACATTTGTACCATTTATATTTTATCTCCTATACCCTTGCCTGTCCTGAGCATTTAATAATTTTAAGTTCATTAAAAAATTTTGAATTTTTTATAAAGCTCTTTTTTTAGGGCATCACATTTCTTAACTTTTGTGCATAAGTTGGTAGTTAGCACCATAAAATAAAGTTCATTTAAGTCTACCTATACTGCTGTACAGTCAACAAGAAATCCTTGTGCCCTTAGTACCTGCCCTTACTGTAGGAAGACAGTGTTGCCAAAACAAAAGAAAACATGTCTGTGCCCTCTGCCAGCTTAGCAGTCTTAGCTGTCATAGCTAACTTCTAGGGGTGCCTAGAAAGCTAGAGCATCTTAATTTCAAGTGACCCTGAAGGAGCCTCTCAGCAGGAAGTTAGCATTAGAATTAGCAGACCAAGTTCAGATCACCCTGACCGATGTGCATAGGCACCATCACCCAACAAATGGGGGCCCAGTCCAGTAGACGAGGGGAAGGGGGTGAATGGCATTCCAGTCTGAGCCAGGACATCCATTGTCCTCTGCTTATTTGCAGAGTCCTAGACTTCACTCTCTCCCACCTCATTCCCTCTTGGACTTCAGACAAGGACTAGATTGCCACGGACTTTCTTGGCTCTCCAGCTTATACCCCGCAGATCAGATTCAGGCCTTTCTTGGCTTCTCTAAGAAAACGTCCAAACCAATTCCCATAATAAACATATAGGAATGCTATAAGCCTCTGTATCTGTCCTTCTGGTTATGTGTCACTGTAGAAGCGTGACTCACAGAGATCTGGGTTTCAGTGGTGGTTTAGGAGGAGCAGAACTTTAAGGATGAGTTTTCAGAATTGTGTTTGGGGTTTTTGGTGTTGTCTGATCTCTTAGATTTGAAGACGTGGTTAATTCTATTTCTTGTAGTAAAGAGAACACTGATAATCTGTATTATGAAATATCTATAGAGATACCCAAGATATGCCGTGGCATTTCTTATCAACCCCTTATAGGGTGCAAGAAGCTGAAGGACTGTACAGCATCTCTTAGGAGATGTAGGGATGTGGTGACTTGGTTACTCCCAATGTCTCTGGACCAAGTATTGGTTGAAAATGATAAGCTTGGGGATGGGAATTCGCAGATCAGGCACACATAAACAGCTTGTGCTTCTGAGTGTGTCAGAAGAGCCTTCTTTGTTGCACTAGCAGAGACAGATTACTGAAAGCCAAAGTGCAACCTGCCATGATTGGCTGAAATCCAGTGAGCACCAGCTCTTCTAGGATATCTGCTGGTAATATGACCTTGGTTGGGAAGTAAATCCAGCTAAAAGTCGGGAACTCAGTAAAGTTTGTAAAGGCCCAGTGGTATAGGGCATGTCGGACAGACACACACACACACACACACACACACACACACACACACACACACACACACACACACACCTCCCAGGCCTGGGTAGGTTTGGAAGCAGCACTCTCCTTTGGGATCTGTCACTCTGGCTCATTAAACAGTGTTCCTGGGGTTAGTTTGGTTTTGATTTTTGTCTTTCTCTCATGACCAAGAATAAAAGAAGTCCCTTCCTGGGTCCGGGCTGCTATGTAGGTGCCTCATGATCTTGCTGGTCCAGAGGTGCTCAGGCTAAATAGCTCACGAGGTCGTTGGTTGGAGCTTTGTGCAGGGCTCCACTGGTGATTCATTCCTCAGAGCTTTAGGATTCTGGAGCAAGGCCCTGCTATCATCAAAATTAAAATCTAGAAGATTAACAACAGCTCACCAACAAAACTGAAACAGCAATAAAAACATTTCACCATAAAGAAAAACCCAGGGTTAGGTGGAGTTACTGTTAGCTCTTCAAAAAGAAAAGTATAGTAAAAGCTTAACATGAAGAGTCTAGAGACAGGTTGCCTTTAACTCTTGGCCCTAGGGTATACCAGCTGCATGATATTGGCAATGCTACCTTTCCTAAAACTCGTTTTCTTCATTCATGAATGTGCATTACATTCAGATCTTCCTAGGAGAGGTGGGAACATTGAAGAAGACACACCACACCAACCACTTATAACGTAGGGGAGCTGAATCCTCTCAGAATGGTGGCTTAGGATCTTCTCTTCTTGGTACTTTTAAGTTATGAAGGAAAAGAAGAATCTAACATAAATCAGATGTCCAGCAATAATCTTTAGCTTTGTTTAGAGACCCAAATTTCTAAGTAGGTTGGGACATTCAAAGGGGGAGATAATAGGTCAGGGATAAGGTAGACTGAGCACATGTAACACTGGTCCAGAGTGGTGGAGACCTTTAGAGGAGAAATGAGTAGAAACACTTCATGGAACAGGCAGCTTCTGCAGAAAAGTGGCAGGTCAGCAGTTCTCTCTGTCTGCCTTCTACCTTCCTGTTTGTACACTATACAGGAATGTGAACTTTCTACTCCCAAGTTCTGGGTTAGCATCTTTAGTGAGGTGCCATAGACTTACTTTCCATCTTGCATGTGGCTGTGCACCTTCGGTGACCAGCATGGAAGGTTAAATGATGTCTTTAAGGTTCAGTTTCTTAAGTGCCACCCCCCTCCATAACCCCTAAGGAGTCATTTCCTTGCCTAAGACAAGCCTAGCCAGTGCCCTTGGTCTGTGCCTCACAAGCCATCCTTAGATGGAATAGAATGTACCCTCTAGAGAACAGATCACCTTCCTGGATGCAGCAACCCCTCAGCTTGCCCTGCCTCTCTCTTCCAGGGGAATATAAACCTATTGATTTTTCTGTAAGGCCAGGGGACTCCTTATATCAATGCCCCTCATCTCCATATATGTATATTCCTCTAAAAGGACACTGGTAGATTAAGTCCCATTATTTCCCTGAGTTAGACAGTACTGTGCCTTCCTTCCCGCATTAGCTTCTTAAACATGGTTCTGCAGTGTTTGTACAGTGTATTGTGCTCAGATTCTGTGTTGGTTTAAATTTCAGATGTCTACATGTTCACCCATAGGCTTTCGTAGACTAGTTAAAAGTAAGGCTTTGGTCCTCAGCACGGAAAAAAAAAATAAGACCTAGTCGGACATTACCTTTAAATGGTATTGATTTTTTTTTTCTAGACAAATAAGACGGAACAATATGTATGCGCATCTACTCCTGAAACTATGCTCTCTTGTTTCTGGAGCAGAGAGCAGCAGATTAGATGAGCCCTTTCTTATGTGTATAGTTCTCATGAGATCATAGAGTTTCTTGGGGAACCTCATCCCAAGCCTCTCCCAAGAGGATTCTGTATCTTCTTCAAAGCAATCAATAAGTAGTATCAGACGCTTGTGCTTTAAGAGAAGCCTCTGCATACCCATGCTTTCCATCTTTACAGATCTTTATGGTGACTTAAGGAAACAAAGTAAAGTGCCTTAAAATTTTTCCTTTAAAGACGCGCATGGAGAGATGGCTCAGGGGTTAAAGCACTTGCCGCTCTTGCAGAGAATGCTCGGGGTTCAGTTTCCAGCACCAACAAGGCAGTTCACAATCATCTGTCACTCTGGTTTCAGGGGGACTCTGATGTCTTCTTCTGCCCTCCATAGGCACCAGGCACACGTGAGGTACATGCACGTATATGTAGGCAAAACATGAATACACATAATATAAAATTAATCTTTGGGGAAAAAAAGTGTCTAGGTTCCGTGTCTAAGTCTGCTGTTTTCAGGACTAGGAAGAGGCCGAATGTCTTTTTGTCATTAATACAGAGGCTCAAAGCAACATGTGAAGTGCAGAATCTCTACCTTGGGCCTGTAGGCAGGTGGGCGCGGTCTGTGAAACGTGCAGGCAGGAAGGGCAGTCCAGAGGCCTAGAACACTGCCAGGAGCCTCAGAAGGAAACAGTGGAGCCAAGTGGGGTGTTAATAAGAAGGGTGGGCACGATGAACAAAATGAATACTATCCTGGCACTCTCTCTGAGTACGAACAACCCCAGGCCCACAATCCCGATACTGTATCAGGGCAAGTGTTCCAGTTATCAGGAAATGACACCTCACGCCCTTTACATTGCATATGTGAGGAATAATGCCTCAGTCTGCTGACCTGACAGACCCTGAAGAGATGACGCGACCCACTTCTTTCACTTCAGGGAACTGACCGGAAGGACGGGCCGCATATCAGTCAAACCGTAATCCTCTCCTAAGGCTCCAGTGTTCTGTTGACTCTTAGATGATTTGACACATTTGCTCTTGGGTAATATAGAAGTTCAGGGACAACTGTGTCCTAAATGGAAAGCGTTATCCTCCTGTCTCAGCCTCTGGAGGGCTGGCAGTGAGACACACATTGATCAGACAGCTTTGGTGATCTGCTGCTGCTCTTCTTTTCAGACTCGGAGCTCGCCTTGATGTACAACGACTCCTCCGTCTTAGAGAACCATCACTTGGCTGTGGGGTTTAAGTTGCTCCAGGAAGAAAACTGTGACATTTTCCAGAACCTGACCAAAAAGCAAAGGCAATCTTTAAGGAAAATGGTCATTGACATTGTGAGTAACTAAAAAAAGAGATTCAAGTTCTTAGAGATGACATCAGGTTCAACCTGTAGGAACTGCCTTTGCTGCCTCCTGCGGCGTTCTTTTGTAATGGAGTCTGTCCCTAGCAGTTGGGATTTAAGACAAAGGGCCTCACTAGTCAGGTTGTTTTCTGAGCTCCTCTTAGCCTGTAGCAGTACAGAAGGATGACTTAGCAGATGTGAAGCACCCCCTGCAACTCCAATGGAGTCTTCTCCTCCTTCCCTACCTACTTAGAAATACCTTCAACTTGTCTCTCTTCTCTCTGTACATTATTCCGAGTAGTCTGACAATGGGGAAACTCTCTAGATTTACAAAAAAATATTACAAAATTATACTTAATTAAAAATATTGCATTCAATTATTAAATCTCTGTTTGGGTGTATATGTATACACACACATTCCCCAGTGTACCTATGGACTCAGAGGATGGTTTATGGGGCGGGAGAGGGGGTCAATTCTCTCCTTTTACCATCTGGGCCCTAGGGGTCAAATTCAGGTCATCAGGCTTGGTGACAAGCACCCTTATACATCCAGCTGTCTTGTCAGCCCTCAAAGTACACTTCCAAGTTTTGTTGTACACAGGGAAACATTGTTTGTCCTTCATCAGCAACAAAACAAAACTAAGTGAAATAGTGTGTATCCTGAGTGCTATTTGAGGAGCCTTGAGTCAATGCGTTACAGTGTAGTAAAGACCCAGTAGCTGAGAGGGAGTGCAGAGAATATGATGGTGGTTTTACCTTGAGAGTGTCAGTCAGGCACCTCGTGTTTCTGTGTTGTGCATGTGTTTCTGGGCTCCCAGAAAATATGGCATCAGAGAGGAAGAGAGTCCCCAAGGAGAAGTCATCTCCACACCTTGTTACTTCATAAATTCATAATCTTACTTCATCATAGTGGCTCTCCATTCTTCCTCACACTCAAAAGGATGTCTTTGTCCGTTTGCAAGTCCGTCCTCCTTTTGGCTTTCGTTCATGAAACCATCTTTGCCCTGTCAGGTGCTTGCGACAGACATGTCAAAGCACATGAATCTGCTGGCTGATCTGAAAACAATGGTGGAGACTAAGAAGGTGACAAGCTCTGGCGTCCTCCTCCTTGATAACTATTCCGACAGGATCCAGGTAAACCAGCATCCGAGTTTGCTCTTTATGCACCGTTAGTGACTGAAGGAGAAGAGTCGAGTCTCCTCTGTCTTACCTCATACATTCACGAGCTACACAGGAGCTTTGTCTTACTCTTCTTTGTTTTTAATTGAAAAGAAAATCTTTTCTGATTGTGGCTTTTCCTCCCCATCTCCACTCAGATCCTTCCCACCTCCCCACCCACCCAACCCCATCTCCTTTTTTTTTCTCTATTTAGAAAGCAAACAGACAAGCAAACAAACAATAAAACACACACATGATCAGAAAACACAATATACAAGCAAAACACCAGTAAGACAAAAAAATAAAAGCCTATTTGTTTGCAGTTAACCAGGTAAAACCGTATTGGCCTCTTTGTCTGCACATATAATAGCAACAAAAACAAAACCCCGGCATCCAAAACCAGATCATTTGAGCAGCTAGGAACTTAATCTTTGGTGCACACTAACCGTGCCTCTCAAGACAGTTAAATGCAGAAGTAAGTGGCATAATTCGGAACTATTAATACAAGTGTGAAATGCAGAGGCACAGTGCGGTTGAGATTTTGAAGTGTCACAGTCATCTGATGTGAATTCCTAGTTTCAAACCAAAAGAGAGCAGATGTGGAATAAGAAATGCCTCCATTACCCACCCCAGGTCCTTCAGAATATGGTGCACTGTGCAGACCTAAGCAACCCCACAAAACCGCTCCAGCTGTACCGCCAGTGGACGGACCGGATAATGGAGGAGTTCTTCCGTCAGGGGGACCGGGAGCGTGAGCGTGGCATGGAGATAAGTCCCATGTGTGACAAGCACAACGCCTCTGTGGAAAAATCACAGGTAATTTCAGCAGCACAGAGAAAGGGCGGAGCCACAGCTGAAGCACTTGGCTGCTCTGTCTTTATACCCTCACAATATTGGTTTTTTTTTTTAATTACTTTGGATTTAACATAATAGACTTCACTTCTGTTGATGAGTCAAAAGAATTTTCTTATGATTTACAGTCATATAGCCATAAGTATGGTACTGTAGTCTCTCACTGGGACTCTGTCCATCTAATGCGCTTCCATATATAGAATGCTTGGTTTATTTTAGTTATCTGGATTCTCTACAAATTGGCTATTCTCAAATAAGGTCCAGGTCCTAGGCCCTACTATGTAAATAAATAGTTTTCTTTATATTGTAAGTATCCCTTGAGGTAAGAGTTCTAACTTTGGCCATCTAACAGCAACACTTCCATGATCTGTTGGCTCAAACTGACCAGTCTACCAATTTAGTCAGGTTAGCAATCTTCTATGCAGGCTCTCGGGGGAGGACCATGATTTGGTTGAGCTTTTCCAAGTTTCCTAGTTCTACTGGATTTCTTTTCTTTTCTTTGCTGACCAGGTGGGCTTCATAGACTATATTGTTCATCCACTCTGGGAGACATGGGCAGACCTCGTACATCCTGATGCCCAGGACATTTTGGACACTTTGGAGGACAATCGTGAGTGGTACCAGAGCACAATCCCCCAGAGCCCCTCCCCTGCACCTGATGATCAAGAGGAGGGCCGACAGGGACAGACTGAAAAATTCCAGTTCGAACTAACCTTAGAGGAAGACTGCGAGTCAGACACTGAAAAGGACAGTGGAAGTCAAGTGGAGGAAGACACTAGCTGCAGTGACTCTAAGACTCTGTGCACCCAAGACTCAGAGTCGACTGAAATCCCCCTTGACGAGCAGGTAGAAGAGGAGACGGTAGCAGAAGAGGAAAGCCAGCCCGAAATTTGCGTCGCAGATGATTGCTGTCCTGACACGTAACAGTACAAAGGCTGTCACACTTTTTCTTTCTTTCTTTTTTTTTTTTAAGTAGGAAAAAAATTGTTTCCAAAGTGCATGTCACATGCCACAACCATGGTCACACCTCACTGTCATCTGCCAGGACATTTGTTGAACAAAACTGACCTTGAACTACTCAGTCTGGCGCTCAGGAATATTGTAACCAGTTCTTTCACCCCCATGTCATCGGAGAAGGGAGATGTCTTCACGGACACGATGTTGACGTGACGTCAGCTTGGTAGAGCTGACCAAGCCGATGAAATCAACTCCAACTGTTTCCAAGGGAGTGTGGTCATCCAGCTGCCCAGACGTAGATCGGATTGCAGGGTTCCTTTCTGGTTTGTTTGCAAAAAAAACGTTAAGAAGAAAGAAGGCATTTGATGACGCGTGTGAACTCACAGATGAAGCAATGGAAGCGTCATGAACAGGACACAGCTTGGATCTGTCCCCAGGAGGAGGAGGAGCCACAGAAATTGCATAATTTTCTAATTTCAAGTCTTCCTGATACATGACTGAACAGTGTGGTTCAGTGGGCCACACTCACCTCTACATTTTGTATGATATGTAAAACAGATTTTTTGTAGAGCTTACTTTTATTATTAAACGTATTGAGGTATTATATTTAAAAACAAAACAAAACAAAACTCTATTCAGAACTTCATCTGCCACTGGTTATTTTTTTTTTCTAAGAAGTAACTTGCAAGTTTTCAGTACAGATCAGTACTACACTGGAGAAATCTCATTTATGAAATTTACTCTCACCTTAGAGTTCATAGCAATTAACTGATTTGTAGTGATTCATTGTTTTATATACCGATGACTTCCATACTCTAAAACAGAGAAACAAATTTATGTTGCCGGAAACCTTTTTGTAAATGTTCATTGACTCCTCCTTTTCTGTCACTCCTCTGCCCGCCAGGAGAGTTGCTCTCCCACACGTTGCTTCCCTCACTATGTGCAAAGTGAGTATTTATTCTGTAATACGTCGATGTGCATTACGTCCAGTGTGTCTTAAACCTCATAGGAGCTCAGTCATCAGCTGCTGTTGTCTGAAGTAAATGGGCAATATATAAATACCCAGTAGCTAAAACAGTCAGTCTTTACCCGGCATTTTCCTACCCACTGCCTTCTGGTGATTTCCCTTTTCTTTTTCTTTCTTTCTTTCTTTTTTTTTTTTCCTGTCAGGAGACATGCATTCACAAATTGCTTGTCCTTGTAGTCACCCGTACATTTCACGATCATTTTATTGTTGCTCACAGCAAGTTCCAGGAAGAAAAACATTTTCCCGTCATGCTGCTTGATTCAATGTCTGTGCCAGCCTCTGCCCATGTTCACTAGGTGGGGTCTATTACTATCATCCTGACTAAGAAAAAAGAAACAGGTTGTCAGGTTAGGGTTGGAGTTGAATTCTACTACATGGTTCTGTCTTCTCTAGTTTTTCCTCTGAGGTTGCAGAGGAAAAGCAAGCTAAATGTTACATAGGCAATTCTTAAGAATGTCAGCTGACTCTGTCAACAAGTACCAGGACAGCTGTCGTCCGAACTGCCCACGAAAGCAAGACCTCCATGAGGAGTAGCCCTGGGAAGTGGCTCTAAGTGTTGCAGCTGCTCTCTCCTAATGGATAGCCCGGTGACACGTAGACATTGCTATTGATTGTTATTACTCTGTCAGCTTGTCCCATAGGAAGGACTGCTGCAGACATGTTAAAGGGGAGTTCATGATGCCGCTGGCTCCAGATGGGTAGTTATGCGATGGAATCTAAAACAGTGGATTGTGTGAGTCTGCCTCAGTAGAACAGTAAGAGAGAATTCCAGATTTCAGTTTCAGGAACTCTGTTGACTTTATAGATTAGTTCCTAGGGTTAACTTGCTGATAACATTCAGCCTCAGGAAGGCACATGTCTAACCTAGACCTTAGTTGTATCCTCAGTGTAAGGTTTGGAGCCATATTGTTTTTCTATTTGGAACCCAAATGGGGACTAAAGGGGAGGGTGATCAAATGAAAAAGGAAACATTTAAGAAAAGTCATGGTCTGAAAAAATAAAAAATGTGAATAAAGCTTCTCAAGAAAATTGGGGGCTAGTGACTGAGAAAGTAAATCATCAGTCAGGAAATCACCCAAGATGCACTGAATCCAACTGATGCTTAGAGACTTTGGTGCAGAAGTGTTTCTGATCTTTGACATTGGGCAGGATAAAAAACAAGTAACTGATCATTGGAGGGCCAGCCACATTTCCTTGTAAAGAGTGCATGACGCACAGTCAGCCTTTGTGTGACCAGAGATTTCACAAAACGTTGGGGCACCAGTTCCTCTCTTTCATTTTATGGATCCCTGAAGGAGGACTAGAAGGAAAGGCCAAGAAAGAGTATAGAGTTTCTTCCCCTTTCCAAATCATTCTCACTTTCTTCCCTCCGTACGTATGGCATTTCCCCGACAGTGCCTGTAGTCTTCATAATAAAATAAGTAAGTTAATAAATAAATGAGCAATATGTCATAAACAGATCCACACTGCAAGCGTTTACAACTACAGAAATGGAGCTTTCATTTTGTAGTGTGTTGGTTTTTAATGGCTGTCGAGGGCTCCACTGATGGACAATCAAGCTGTAGAGGACACATAATATCCAAGAGTTAGGGACTAATATACCATACCTACTCAACCATCTGCTTATCACCCCGCCCCTCTACCATGCCCCACCCCAGCTCGCTCTCTTGTCAAAGTGTGCTTCATAATCCACGCTGCACTAAAAAGAACATCTTGATACAAGTGGCTTTACATGTCCTAAAGCACCATAAGAAAAATGCAATATCTGGGTACTGTATGGGGGAAAAGAAGTCTTAAGATTTGCATAAAACCAGTACATTTCTGCTTGCAAGTTACTGAACACTGTTTCCATTGGTTTTTCATCCACATCAGTTAAAAGTCACAAGTACACAGTGTAGATAGAACAAATTGAAGGAGAGAAAAAATAAACTTGAATGAAACAGATTTTACAGAAAGCTTTATGATAATTTTTAATGCATTATTTATTTTTTTTGTGCCATGCATTTTTTTCCTCACCAAATGACCTTACCTGTAATACAGTCTTGTTTGTCTGTTTACAACCGTGTATTTATTGCAATGTACATACTGTAATGTTAATTGTAAATTATCGGTTCTTATTAACACATCATCCCATGCCGGGATGGTGTTGACATATTTGGAAACTCTTGGTGAGAGAACGAATGGTGTGTATGCATACTCCTTGTACATTTTTCTTTTTCTTCTGTAATATAGTCTCGTCATCATAGAGCTTGTTTATGGAAAATTCAAGAAAAATATAAAATACATAAAGATATATAAATTTAAATAACATAGCTGCAGGTCTTTGGTCCCAGGGCTGTGCCTTAACTGTAACTAATACTTTCTTCTGTTTTGCTGCATTTCAAAGTTAGGAGATAGTGAGGCTCGGTCTGGGCGTTTTGGAGCCGTGCTCCTCACAAAACTATAGATCACTGCTGGAGGACCTTCTGACCCTTGTGAGATAAAAGCTCTTAAGTACTCGTTGCCATGGAACAAGATGGCAAGGTACCAACTGAGTACCAGGAGCTACTTCACCTGGACACACGGGATTGGTTTTCTTACTCCCAAATCACATACCAAGGAAGCATTCTTCTCTAGGGACTGTAGAATGGCCTTCTGGCTTCTAGCCCTCACAGGAAGATGAATTTGATTTGAAATGGGAGCCATAGTCCACTGATCTCCTCAGTCCCGCGTTCACCACCTTCCTACCATGCCAAGACATTACACTATTTTTAATACTATGTTTTTCTCCAAGATTAACCAAATTTATATATGTATAATACATAGTACATATGTATAATACATATGCATACATACACATGTGCAGATATGTACATGTAAATCACCTACTTAAGCAGTTATATGATGATGCCAATTCATGTAAGATAAAGAATTCCTGTCTCTCTAAAATTGCTTTTGTGTATCCACATGGAATTGTTAAGCATAGCCTTATACAATGGCCAGTCCTGAGAGCCACGAGAGCTTCCTGGTGGAAAAGGTAGCCACCTCCCACTACAGCCCAGCCCTTAGAATATGTGACATAGAAAAAAGAAATTCTTTTTTTTTTTCTAGGAAAAAAAAACCGAGCCTCCTATTATTTCATTTTATTTTTGACACAAACTGTAGATTTTAGCAGCCCTGGTCCAAAGGAATTTGATTACTTTTGTTTTAAACAGTACAAATGGGACACTATACTCAGAAAATACATCTTTTACTGATTTCAGTTTTTTAATTGTTTTATTTCTTTGGGTATGTTTTCAGAGTGGTGACTTGTGTGTGAGCATCGCAGATGATGAATCTGTTAGTGGTTTCTTAGCCTCTCTTACAGCCCATGGGGATAGCACTGTACATCAATACCTTCATATAAAATTTTTATATGCCATGAAAATAAAAGCATGGGTTGATTCTGCCTACTTATGATTTTTGTCTCTTACAAATAATGTGATTTTAAGTGGTACTTTAGTCAGCACATATTTCCGACAGGAATGACCTTTTCTGACGTGACAGGCTAGCGATCTCATGTCAGCACTGATATTTATAACCAGTGAAACCCAGGATGTCAGTTCTTCCATTCAAAAACTTCTCAGTTCACTTGTATGACATCCAAGGTGCAACACACAGCTTTCTAAGTAGGTCCCAGAAGGGACCATCTACATTTAAATAAATCCTCTGGTGAACCAGAAGCCATCATTTTGATATTCAAGAATTAGACACTGATCTGCATATTTCAAGCTTCTGGGATTTTCAGAGAAGGAAAACCAAGGTCTGCTTCCCTGGGCCTTGTTGTCTGGAGAGACAGATGCACAGAGTGACTCAGTGCATGTGTACAGAATAGCGACAAGGAATGCCAGTTTTACATGTGTTGAGAATATAGGTAGGGTTTATCTGAATATTTTGTTCCTTGGTTAGGATGTTTGTGCAGGAATAGAAACCCTGACTAAGACCATCACTGAGAGAAAATCTGTAGAGACAAAGGCTGAGTGTAATTCAATCCGAAGATATTTGATAATCTGAGAGAGCACTTAAAATTTGATAAAAAAAACATTACGGATCGTTTGAGTTTTGAGGTTGCTAAACCTAGGTAGGGTCCACATCCCTTTGATTGCTAATTAAAAAAATAAATAAATAAAAACCTTGCCAAGGTCTCAGAAATTGTAAGAATAAAAATCCAGCCATTTCTTAAGATAAATGAAAAGTAAAGACAGCACAGGTCTGCTCCCCAGATTATCTTCAAACCACACACATCAGAATAAAAGCCTCTAAATGCATCCACCTGGCCTCCACACAGTTCCCGCTAGCCACAGCAAAGAACAGAAGGGTCTATAGTTATGCAACATCTGGGGGCTGGTGAGATTGCCCCCCAGGTAAAGGTACCTGCTACCAAACCTGGGGGTCCATGCATATGCCGTGGCCCATTTGCCCACATATTATAATACAGAGTAGAACTAAGTTTAAAAAAAGATGTGCCTGGTGTATGCCTTTTAGGAAATCTCCTTTAAGTTCTATTCAAGGCTTGGGATCACAGTATGAGATTCAAAAGAACCAACTCCATTTTTCTCTACCTGTGTCTTATACTGAGAAGCAAATTTGATAAGTTGAACCTATTCATGTCCACACTTTCCCAGCCCCTAGCACTGGACCCACAGGAACAGAATCTTATAGCCAGTTATCCCAAGCACACCTTCCCTTTTCTAGAAAGCACCGGGCACTTAACCCTGCTTCAGTGGGACTGTCCCCGCACCTTTTATTCTGACACCAGTAGTGCTTTCTCACCATACTTCCCATGCGTCCATATATTTCATGTCCAGTCAGTAGAGTGGGTGTGAACCTGAGTTCTTGAATGTGGATATGCAGGAAACATTACTTTTCTTACCTTTAAATCAGTTCATTCATATCAAACTAATGGAAACTTCCATCTCTATTGTTACGGGAACATCCCTTCCCCCTAACCGACCCCCCACACCCGTCCCACCCCCACACACACACATAATAAAAGGTCTCATTTCCAGGCTAACTGGCATAACAGACTAGGTAAGCTTTTACCACTGTGGTTCTCCTGATGTTTCCTAGACTGATTTCTTGTCTTTTATATGGTATTTTAGAAATCCACTCTGGTTCTTGGAGTCCTGGTTTGGGCTTCTCCTTTCACAGGACTCCAGGGTTCTGTACACATGAGAGGAGCCTGCCCTCAATAGTACAGATAGATCCAAGTATGGGACAAGGGAACAGGGCAATGCTGGTTTCCAGGTTCTTCTGTATCAAGTCAGAATCGTACCAGGGACACATAACAAGGTAATGAAATTGAGATGATGTGGTAAGAAAGAGAAACGTACTCTAAAGAGTGTGTGGGTTAGTGAATGGGAAAAAGCATTTGCTCAAAAAACATTGGGCCATGAGACTCATGAGTCTTCTTATGTTATTTTCATAGTGTGTGCCTTGTCTTGTATTTGTGTATCACAGGCTTCCCTTAGGCCTTTTCTCTTCCATGTACCCAGGTAGGGGAAAGCCCCTAGTCTTCCAAATGGCTTTTATATTTGGTTCTTGATGCTGTTATCTCCATTCCCTACTTTCCTATCACAGAAAGACCAATGGGAGCACACACAAACACACACACACACACACACACACACACAGACTCTCTGTTTCCTATACTGTGAATCTCCCCTCACCCTGTTTGTCCTTCAGTGGGATTTGACCTTGGAACAAACAAGACTAGAGATGGTTCTCTTTTGTCTTTGGCCTCCACTATACAAAGTAGCTGGCTATTGGAATATAGAGGAGAATAAGATATAGGGAGAGCATATAGTAAACACCAATCCAGTCAATTAACCATGCTTTTGATTGACATTTAGATCCTACATTGTTCACTGAAGCGGAGGTAGTCGAGAACATCTCCTTGCCGAACCCTCAGATACTCCTCTACATCCTATAAGAAGTGTGTATATAGAGGTGGGAAGGAGCTACCATTCCCTTCTGAAATATATGGTCTACTTTTATCTCTGATCACCCTTCTCCCTCTCTCCATCTCAATTACAAGTTAGAGCACCTAAGATAGGTTTTGTAGCAAGGTTTCACTCAGCAGCCCAGGCTGGCCTGGAACACACTATATGACATATTATGGTTAAAACTCAGGGTAAACCTCTAACCTTAGTGTCCCAAATGATAGTATTATAAGTGTGAGCCACCACACCCAGAACACTTGCAAATATTGAGATGAAAGTCATTAGATCCCTTTTGCATCCCCCATGGTCCTCAAGCTAATACCTTAAGTGGCCTACGAGTGGTACCACAATTCACCCCATCTTGTTGCTCCAACAAGGCTATGGACAGCTAAGACTCCACAGCCTAAATACTGAAAGTTACTGTTGACAAATCATGATGACAACAGCATCTTCATTGCTTCCTCTGTTTTGTGTAGATCGAGGACTAAAATGGACAATTGGAACGCCTTCTTTCATTAGAGACGTCGCAGATCATTTTCATGACCCAAAACGTCTGGTTCTGCTGCTACTTTAGACTTGTTTCATTTCTATTCTCACCTCAGCATAGATTTAGTACATGCTCAGAAGTCTTTACAGTGAGGAAAAGGCCTGGATAAAACTATAAAGGGGTGTGGGGGAGTCCAGAGAGTAAAGATATGAGATAGGCGTGTGCCTCTGGGCAGAGGACCATGGCACTGAGGCAGGGAAGGTTTTAGTGGCACTCCCCACACTGAGCCTGATGGACCAAGAGAATAGACCCAGAAGAGTGAGAAGTCAACTTAAAATGGAGCCTTTCCTACTACAACTATTCAACAGAGCATTTGATGGCTACTTTGACTTCCTAAGCCAACAGTCATGGCTTCTACAGCTGACCCCTGCCAAGGTTTTAAAAGTCCTATTGTCTGAGAGGTCATTTTTTTTTTCTGGTGATTATTTTTCGGAACCAAAAATCAGAATAAGCTTATAATGGGAAGCACTTGCTCTGTGCCCAGTTCACCCAGGGCAGCGCTTTTACCGGCATTAATCAGAACCAGGCAGTCTCTCACCTCAGGGGCGTCTTAACACTTTGCTCACTGTCTTCCCGGGCTGGCCCTCCGTTGTTTTCACTGTTCATTTACAGTCTCTAGGCAGGGAGACAGAAACAGATCACCCCTCCATTGCCTCTCCCACCTCCTCAGTGAAGGTCAAAGGGTAGGAAGGGACGCCAAGGATAGCAGCTGCCACTCAGGCAGAGCCATCTATCTCCAAAGATTGCTTAGCCAGCAACTGTCATGGGACTGAAAGCCAGATTTGCTATGGCATGGAATTAGATCCATGAGTTAAAGAATGTCTTTGGAAATATCCTAAAATTAACTGTTTGGATCAGGGATCAAATTATCTAATGGGTGGGTTGGAATTGTTTTGGTTTGGTTTTTGTTTTTGTTTTTTTTTTAAAGCGTAGGTGAGGGAAAAACATAGAAAGCTTAGAAATATGAGCCCTCTGTTGCCACAGAATTCAAGAAAAGGTGATATCCTGAATTAGTTAGAAGATCCAGCTCTTAGTTCTTGACATACTGTATAATGATGAAAGGATCTCATGGAACTAAATTCCTTACAACTCCCTCTCATAAGTTATAGGCAGGTACCCATGCTTCCGCTAAATGATGCTTCTATGTCCTGCATACTATCCTCTCTCTGCTTACACCTCTAGATCCAGTTTAAATATACCCTTGTCTACAAAGCCTCTCCCAGGAGCATCGTATACTTTCTGCTATGGAAAATCAAGTGATTGAGCCACTATTCGGCTCTGGCAATAAAATCTCAAGGGGTGTTAATAAATATTCCACTTGACTGTCATGTACTGGAGTCTAGGTGATAACATTGAAGATGTCATGGTGTTGATTTTCCTGCTTCTGGTCTTGCAAACGTCATTTCAACCCCTTTCTAATATATTGCATTTGGCCCAATGATACATATCACTGTGGGCCTTCCAGGAAATCACCTGGTAAAGGTTACTCTGAACAATAGTGTTATTGACCTGTTTGGCCAGTTTTAATCAACCCAGAAAAGAATGGGTAACCAGCTACTAAAGCCCTACAGCAGGAAAGGAAATCTGGCACTGGCTATGACTAAGGGGTGATATTGTCATCACAAGCTAATAGAGATTCAAAGGGCATACTTAAATGTCATAAAAAAGTAGAGATGAAGGCAGACAGAAAGTACATCTCTCTAAACAAACAGTAACGTTTTGGATAGAAAACAAGCACCTTCTCTGCCTTCTGCTGCCCAGCTGGAGTCTCTCTGAATATGTAGGTTTCTCTATGCTTTAGTAATGGGATAGAACCACACAACACAAGCCTTGAGTTCAGCCATCACAAGAAGCACCCACAGGGGCCAAATTATGTAACACAGAAGTCCTAAGGCAGGAATTCTTCATGGATATAGCTTTGATCACTAGGAATCCCAAGATGAGAAGGAGTCAAGCCATTTTGTGTCTTCTCACCCTGGATTACTCAGAGGTCTGGCATCCTCTTGATGTCCAACAGGACTAGCCCTGGATCTCCCTCTCCACTGAAGCACCTTCCACGTGACCTATAGCACACACCCCCCCTAGAATTGCTGTTCACAACCTTGGGTGGAGATGCCTTTGGGGGGGTTGTATATCAGATATCCCACATATCAGATATTTACATTACTATTCATAACAGTAGCAAAATTATAATTAAGAAGTCACAATGGAATAATTTTGTGGTTGGGGCATCACAACAACATGAAGGGATGTATTAAAGGGTCATATAACATTAGGAAGGTTGGAAACTATTGCCCTAGATGCTCATGGTGGAAATGTGTCTCGTGTCCCTGCCTTGTGTGCTCCCTACTTCCTGCCTTTCCTTTCTTACCACTTTACTCCCTTTATTCACCTTAGAGGCTTACACTTCCCAAATTAATTGTCACTCCTTCCTCGGGCTCTGGTTGCTAGACACTCTGACTTATATGCTGTCTGCTCATGTTGAGAGGGCAGGTGCTCTCTGCAGACATGTGCGTGTCCACAGTCTAAAAAGGAGTTGGAAAGGAGACAGGACTATGCCTCTTCCTTGTTTTTCAGGCTTTCACTTAAAGATACCTGGCTTCTGTACAGCAGGAAGCTAAGACAGTGAAGGTGGCCAGCCAGAACAATTGAATATAGAAAATAAAGCCTCCCCCAAAGTGACACAGCTCTCTCTTACTCTCCACACTCTTCATTATGGTGAGCAACACCGTAAATATTCCTGAGCTGTGTCTGAGAAGAAAGTGCACTGAAAGGTCTTAGTCCTTTAACTGATTCCTTTATATTTTCATATCCTTCTCTAGTCATCTCTGGCTCCTTAACTGTCTCTGCTTACCAGTCTCATCCATTCTAAAGCAGTTCTTTCTTCCCTGACAATTTCAGTCAATCATCCGATCAATTATGCTGTTCACTTCCTGTTGAATAGAAACCTGATATACAGTAGACACTGAGTTGGTCTCCAGCTCACTTCTTTAGACAGGGCTGATCACTGAACCTGTAGGTCACCAATTGGTGAGGCTCCTGTGAAGGTTTATGTTGATTATCAGTTTGATAAGACCTAGAGTCAAATCACCTAGGCCAAGCCTGTGAGGGATTATCTAGATTAGGCTAGCCCCTAGTCATTCCTGTGGAGGGTTTAGGGGGAGGGAGGGACTAGGTTAATTGAGGTCTGCCAAAGATTCACCATAAATGTGAGCAACACCATAAATATTCCTGAGCTGTGTCTGAGGAGAAAGCGCATTGAGCAGAGATGCCCTAGACCTCTGCTTCCTAGCTGTTGACGTTATGTGACCAGGTGCCTCAACTCTTGCCGCCAGGATCTCCTGCCACGATGGACCGAACCCTTGAACTACAAGTCCAAATAAACCTTTTTACCTTTTTTTGTTGGGGTATTCTATCATAGCAACAAGAAAATTAACCAACACAGCAGGCAACCCAGTAGGCTGCAGGAATCCACCTGTACCTGCCAAGCTCCACCCAGGGTTTCGGTCACAGATGAATGCTGTCACACCTAAATTGTATGTAGGTATTGAGACTCTGAACTCAGATCCTTATGCTTGTGTGACAGGCACTTTACCCAATCTCCCTGGTGCTTTGAAATGTAGGAATTGTGGTACTAGAATCTTCTCTGTAGTCTCTGCCACGCTAGAAGAGCAAATGAATTTATACATGCTAAATTCACTGCAAACTTAAAACAACACTTTTATACTAGAGCTTGTGAACCACTAGTGAATTATACAAAGGTCTAATACATCTAATGATCATTTGAGAGTGGAAAGAGAGAGGACTATGTAAGTAAGTAGCTAAATATTTATCGTTGCAGAATGCCAAGAGAGGAAAAGTCATGGGCAAAAAGAGATGTGGGGGCCTCTGTGAACCTGTGGTTTCTGGAGCACTCACTGCCCTAAAAGTAGATTGAATGATCAGCATGAAACCTATCTGTGTCAGCAGACGAAGTCACTGCCCTAAAAGTAGATTGAATGAGCAGCATGCAAACCTATCTGTGTCAGCAGACAAAGGCAATACCAACACTTAGGTACCCCACAGGGGAGGCTTGACTAAAAATTGACAATGAATGTATATTTCTATTCTTGATACTGTGACCATATACTTGACAAAAAGCAGTTTAAAGGGGATAGAATATTTTGGTCATAGTGTGAGGAATTAGCATGGATCAAGGAGGGCAAGGCATGGCTGCAGGAGGATCCACAGTCAAAGAGTATGCAGCAAGGATTCCTCACCTCTGCATGTCATGATGGAACAGGAAACAGAGGGCAGTAGGCAGTGAGGCTGGGTCCTAAAACCACAAGGCTTCTTCTCAGTGACCCTGTTCCTTCATTGAGGCTCCACTTCCTCAAGAGTCTACAATCCTCTAGAACAGTGCCACCTGCTGGGCCCTGAGTGTTCAAACACAGGAGCCTGTGGGGGACATTTCAGTTAATCCATCAACAGCACTGTGCACTCTTTGTGGGTCAGGTTCAGATGTTAAATGTGCCAGGATCTCTAATCATGCCTAGCGTGACACTGCCTAATAGATACATTAGCCATTCACTTTGGTGAGATCATCCAGTATAAAAATTTCAGACCTGTGGTGCAAGCATGTATGTGTGTATCCACGTGTGTGTGTGTGTGTGTGTGTGTGTGTGTGTGTGTGTGTGTGTGTGTGTGTATGAGAGAGAGAGAGAGAGAGAGAGAGAGAGAGAGAGAGATATTTTATTTTGTTGTTTGTTTGAGACAGCATTTCCCTGGCTGTCCTGTAATTCACTGTAGAACTCAGAGATCTGCATGCATGTGCTTCCACTAATATCCTAATAATGCCCTCCCCCTTTTTTCCGGCTTTGATTCTCTGCTGGGTCATTGGAATATTCTCCAATAGTTAATTATGCTAGTGTTCAGTATGAAAGAAACACAATAGAATGTATCACACACACACACACACACACACACACACACACACACACACACACATCAAACTCTAGGACTAAGGGGTCAACTTCCTTTCTATCCCCAACTGAAGGAAAATTGGTTCTCCTGTAGACACGTCTCTTGTTGTATTTTGTGAAAAAGAACCTTTTTATCAACAGATATCCTAGAAGAATGTGGTCAGAGAAAAAAAGTTCTTTGCATTCCTGTCCCTATGCAGAGGTTAACAGAAGACAAGACTTCAGAGAAACTGCTGATTCAGCAACATGTTTAATCATGATGGCAGGGATAAGTGTGGGTTACATGCAAGAGAAATTCTACATGGTGGAACTAGCACAGGAGACACAGGCCTTTAACACTGCTGCTCCTGCTTCTCCCCTTCTTCTTCCTCCTCTTCCTCCCCATCTTCCTCCTCCTCTCTTTATCTTCAACCCACAACACTCAGAATGGTTGGTCTTCTGCTCAAAGAAAAATAATAATGGAATGATCTCAAGCATGCAGGATAGAGAGTAGAGCATTTGCTCTTTAATATTTAAGATGAGATGGCTAGGAAATATGTATTAGTCATGCAAGTCAAACCCAAGGGTTGAGGAAGGATTTGCATCATTCTGGGGGAATCTCATGTTCAAAATCAACTGAGTTTTAACTGCTACAACTGCTGGGTGTGGTGTAAGTTGTCACTAAAGAGCAAAACTTACTTGACTTTCAGCTTGCCTGGGAAAGGAATCACAAGAGGATACAGAGAGTATTAAGGGTTTATTGTACTATCTTACTTCCTGTTCTCTCTCTCTCTCTCTCTCTCTCTCTCTCTCTCTCTCTCTCTCTCTCTCTCTCTCTCCCTCTTTCTCTCTCTCCACCTCCCTCTCCCTCTCCCTCTCTCTCTCTCTCTCTCTCTCTCTCTCTCTCTCTCTCTCTCTCTCTCTCTCTCTCTCTCTCTCTCTCTCCTCTTCTCTCCCCTCTAACACCTCTCTATGTCCTATTGCTGGAAATCAAAACAAGCCTTCACTCTTCTTTTTGGCTGAATAAACTCCATTGTGTATCTATTCCACATTCAGTTTCTAGTTATATGTTGGTGGACACCTAGGCTACTTCTGACACACCATGAATCTCCTGTAGCTAGACTGTTCTGCCTGGTCTCATGGATCTATACCAACACTGTTGACCCAGGAGAATATGTAAACAATGTGCCAGACTTTGCGTTGGGCTCTGCCTTAGGTATATTTTCCTATTTGGCTTCTGCTGTAGGAAAGCACTTCAGTGTTGTTTCAGCAACTCTATGAACATGGGTTACATATCATTACAGACATTGCTAATAGCTTTCTGATGCCTCTCAGATATAGAAAGCATTCTAATGATTACTTGCAGGCCATGTCCTCCCGGAATGTCAGTTGATGAATAAATACAGATAGATTAATTAAAACTGCAATATCAAAACAAGTAATGTTTGTAAAAACTGCTAATTTCCATATAAAAAATGGTAAGATGCTCAAGTAATTAAATTTGGGAGAAATTGGTAATAGAAATGCTAAAGAGGACTAGCTAGATAATTAATGTACAAAGGCAATATGATTTAATGTTTCCATAAATTAAATTATCATGGTGAAACTAGGCTATGTCACAGTTCTAATCTTTGTAGAATTTCACAGTACACATTTGTAATATAATCATAAGAGATGGCTTGTAATTCCATTACACTGTCAGTGTTATTCTTTGTGTTGTATGAGAATGAATCAAAAGCATAATATAAAATTTTCTATTTAAACATTTCACAGGGAGGCAGATACCTTGAATCATATACAAAAATAACAGAAAAAAAAAGGGAAATTTGATAGAAAAAAATGAGGTGCTAACATTATATCCATATAAATCAAACTTTATTACTGAGGTTGAATATTGCCTGAATAATCATCTTTTATTGAAAGACATTTATGGAAACTAAATATTCAAATGAGTAGCTTATTAAGGTAATCTCTACAAATTAGCAGCTATTTTTAATAGCTGACATTTAAGGGTCTTTGATTTGTTCACACTACATAAATGGAGGCTAGCTTTCATCTAGAAAACATTTTAAAGACGTTTTCCAGATTTACCTGTGACTGCCTTGTTCCCCAAGTGGCCTGATCGTTTGTACTTGCACCAACTGACAGCCAGCACTGTCTTAGTATCAGACACAAAAGTACAGCCACAGAAACTGCACACCTGGGTAATGGGATCTAATGTTAGGCGTTTGAAGGAGTTGAAGAAAAATAAAAGCAAGAAGCTTATAAGAATCATTCATTGCACCTCTCTGTCTCTGTCTCTGTCTCTCTCTGTCTCTCTCTCTCTCTCTCTCTCTCTCTGTGTGTGTGTGTGTCTGTGTGTGTGTGTGTGTGTGTGTCTGTGTGTGTGTGCATATTTACACATTTGTTAGAGTGATGTGGAGCCTAAGGCTGAACCCAGGAGTCTTCCTCATCCGCCTTCATCTTCTTCATTAAGGTAGGGTCTCAGTTGAACTCAATCTCACTAATATGTCTAGTCCACCTAGTCTACTTATTCTGGGGGTTTGAGAGGTACGAGGAAGAGTTCCCAGGCTGTGGTACAGGCTGCAGGGTGGAGGGGTAGGATGTGTTACCAGACAGAGTTCCCAGGCTGTGATACAGGTTGCAGGGTGGAGGGGTAGGCTGTGTTACCAGACAGAGTTCCCAGGCTGTGGTGTGGGTTGGGGTCAGGGTAGCAGTCAGAATTTTCAGGCTGTACTATGGGTTACAGTGGGGAGCGGATGGTAAAATAGTTTTACCTTTTCTTTTCGTGGAAGAAACACATTGGGAATCTAAGGAGGGCAAAAAACCTGGGTGGTGGTGGGGGGGAGTACGTTACTACACATAAAAAAATCTCTAGAGACATGTGTAGGAACTTCAGCTGACCATGGGCTGGCATCTGCTTGTCCAGGAAACTAAACAAGATTGGAGAAAGAATCAGCTCAGTTGATCAGGAAGAACATGACCCAAGACTTTCACAAAGCTTGCAACAGTTTCTGTTTCTAACAGTATAAAAATGAAAGAATTCACAGGACACTGAGTCCTCATAAGGATTTCAGGGCAGCAAAATTGGAACTAGACTAAACATAACAAAATGCAAAATAAGATTAAAAACTCAAATTATTTCCAAGTAGTTTTAAGGATGATCCAAAACAAAGTTCAAGAATATGTAGAGCCCTGTCTTGATGATGCAGGATTAAAGTCCCAGCTACCTTAGAGTCTGAGACATGGGAATTACAAGCTCGAAGTCAGGCTGGGCAACCAAATGACACCTTGTCTTAATGTAGAAATGTAAACTGCACAATAGAATGTAGTACAGAAGTCAGTAATAGACTTGCTTGTGCAACATTTGTAAGGCCGTTGATTCAGTCCCTAAAACTGAAATTATATATAATATATGTATAGGATATTCACAAGCATGCGACTGATGTGAAGAGAAGATGCAGCCATTTAAAATTGACCTGGAATGGTGGTGATTGAATGAGCGGACAAGGATATTGTAAGAGTTAAGTCCTGTTCCACCTAATGAAATATCAATGGGAATGTTGAACTGCTAAACAGAGATATGGAGGATGGTGAGGGCTCAGGATCAAACTTTATGGATAAAAAGAACAGAGTCTGAGAGGAAGATTTTACTGATTAGGGAAAGTATAAATTAAAAAGTGCAGATAAGAATATCAGTGGATTGGATGGTAGTAGTTTCAAAATTCAATTCAGACAATCTGGTATCAAGCAGCCAAGGGATGGCTTCAAAGTACATAACAGACTCGTTGTCCAGACCCCTGAAACTCCCTCCTCCATTTCCTGACCCCCATTCTTTAAGATGGGACTTTATAGTGAATATATGGTAATGTCCATTAATTTTCTACCTCTTTGAGCAAACATAGGCATTGCTGCTGGGCAAGCATATTTCTTCCTGTTGGAAGTGAGATAAAAAAATAAGCCTTTTAAAAGAAGCTACATTCTTAAAATAGAGTGGAAAGGCTGTACAATATATATGAAATATTGTCCCAGAGTCACCTCCCACAGAGAGACAGGTCTCACAATAGCTGTGAAACACTCTTGCCCATTAGTGTACCTTCTGAATAGAATAGTAAGGGAAGGACCACTGCGTACTGGAGGGACTGGATCGGCCAATTAGCCATTTTCATAAGTGAGTAGAGAATCCAGACCATAATGGCTATGATATTTAAGACATTACATGTCTAAGAAAGGGGAAGATGTCAGAAATGAATGGGAAAAGATCAACCAAGGAACAATTTTCAAGAAAGCAGTTTATAGCATTTCTTCTGTATTAAATCAACCAAGACATGACCAGAGAGAATACAAGGAAAACACAGAAAGAACTCACACACTGGAGTCCAGTGTCTGTTGGGTAACTATATAGTGTTTCATAAATTAAACAAACAAACAAAAAACAGAGCAGAAACCAAGAAGAAGTGGGAAATGGGTTTGGATTTGTTATGGTTAAAGATGTGCCTAAGTTTAATGATTTCATAATATGAATAGCTGCTTCCCAAATGCAAATGTTAAAAATTGTACATTTTAATTTTTTTAATTATAACTTGTTAATAATACCAAAGATTTCCTGGAGGCTGTCACCAAGAATGGCTTAAAAGTGGCAAAGGCAAACACATTTCTTAGGCAGTTGGGCTAGTGGGCAGGTGTCTTGAAAGTAGCAGGGGACATGTGGAGTGAGGATGGTGGGGGTTCTCTTCCTGCCTCCTGCAAGCCTCGCTTTGAAAAATGCTTCTGCTGTTATTGGCTTTTTGCAAGACAAAACTTAAGTATCAGAATAAGCTTATCCCCAAGTATACACAGGGTGAGTTCTTGCTCTGTCCCCCTCCCTCTCAATTTTCTTCTCTCTCCCCCGCTTCTCCCCTTTTTCTGTGTATGTCTTTCTCTCTGTTTTCTTCCATTATCCTCACCCCTCTCTTTGCTAATCCATTTGCTCTTGATTTTTGTTAATTACCCTTGATAATGCTTTGGCATTTGTAATTGTGTGAAGTGTTTGGTGATATTGTCTGCAGGAGGTTGGGGAAGAGGGGAGAACTCATTGGCCTTTAAATTTAGTTGAATTTAACTCACTGGAGGGCTCTCATGCTGTGGAGGAACTCATAGGAGTATTTGATTTGGACACACTAGGAACACCCTAAGAGACACGCCCCAGTGTTCCACTCACAATAGGTCTTGGATTTTAAATAGCTTTTCATTTGACTTAAAAACCACCAATCCCACACAGTTTTCAGAATGCACGGAAAACCCCTATCATTTTCCTGTCTCTGTGTCTTTTTCACATCCAGCCTACGCTCTTCTTTGCTCTCTGTACAACAGAGACTGTAGAGTGGAAGAAGGGGAAGAAAAAGGAAAAGGGAGGAGAGAGAGAACATATAATGCATTGTTTGGATTTCGTGATGGGCTCTCAGCCTTTACTGCCATGGTGAGGCACACAGCTTTATGGAAAGAATTCAAAATGCAGTAATGGGTGTGAAGCAGAACGCCCCCACTGGCCACTTGGCTGTATGACCACGTAACACAGTCATTTCCTTTCACTTTCACAAAACACTTCGGATGAGAAGTAATTGTGGAGCCAATAATACAAAAACATAAAAAGATGAGAGGGAGGAGACAGACCTACACAGAGTGACCGAGTGAGTACTACATCTAGAGTCAATCACTGTAAAACCTGCCTTAGCAGTGAAGGGTTGATCTCCTAATCCAACAGATAAGACACCCCAGTCGTAATTAGAGTTGAAGAAACAAAGACCTGTCCTTGTAACAAGCATGTACCTTTCCTCGTCTATTCTTCACCCAAATGTTAACATACATCCTGTATCATATTTAGTAGACCTTGGCTACATAGGAATATAAACAGAGATGTTGTTTGAGAAGTTTCTAAACCTTTATTGCAGAATGTGTTTACTAATCTGGGTTAGTAGATACTTTTCTTTTAGACAAGGCTTTCCTTGTTTTCTTGGGGGGGGTGTTGCTTTTCAATAGCTTTGCTCTGAGGTACAAAAGGTCTACACCTGAAGCTGGTGGGAACACTCATTCTACTGAACTGCTGAACAATGATTAACCTGTTAGCAAGGCCAAGAGTCCTTGGCTGATAAGTAGAGGAATATTCACTGTGTGCGTGCGTGTGTGTGTGTGGTGTGTGTGTGTGTGTGTGTGTGTGTGTGTATGTATGTCTCTGTGTGTGTATGTGTGTATATCTATGTGTGTATGTGTCTGTGTGTATGTATAAGTGTGTGTATGTATATATGCATGTGTGTGTCTGTGTCTGTGTGTGTATATATGTCTGTGTGTGTGCATGTGTGTGTCTGTGCATGTGTGTATGTCTGTGTGTGTGTGTGCATGTGTGTGTGTATGTGTGAAGTCATAAAATTATTGGACTAGTTCTCACATTAACATAAATACCCTTCTATTCTTGGCCATGTCTAACTTATAGCAGCTACCTCTGACCTATTTATTTTGCTTTTTCATTTGTTTATTCGAACCATGAGGTCTTAGTTTTAGTTTTGTTTTTTTTATTTTTATTTTGTGACAAGGACAACAGGAATCTATCACCTCATTCAGTTCATAAATATTAGGAATTGAACCCAAAGCTAGTCAAGCATTGTACCAACTTAGCCATATCATTACCATAGCAACTTCCCTTAGAAGACATTTTGTTTTTTGTGATTTTCTTTCCCTGCCAGAACTCTGAGAATGAGTCACCTTGTCAGACACTGGAATGGAGAAGTAAGAAATGGTAGAGAAATTCCCTCTCAAGGCAGGAGATTTCAGAAAGACAGTAACAATGCAGTATGCTTAATTTGTGCTGGTGGAGACCAGTAGAGAAGGAAAAGATGGTCATGTTATCTGGGAACAGGGAGCTCAATGCAGTTTCCCAGGGGAAAGGAAGTCTACTCAAGCTCGTTTTGAAGCAAGAATTAAAAATATCAGAAAGTTGTGTAGTAGTCCAAAAAGAAACAATGTATAAATACCAATGAACTCTGACACAATAGGGAGACAATCAGTTATTCGTTTCAGTTGGGTGAAGTATACAGTAAATAATTGATGAACAAGGACACTGAATAAGGGCGGGGGCAGGGGTTGTTGATGTCACATTGATTTCTTCTTGGCTTGAAGGTTTAGACTTTTTTCCTGAAGTTTCCGATGGCTTTTCAAGTTTCTTTCAACGGTAAGGGCAAAGGAAAATGCAGTTTAAAGAAGAAAAGAAAAAGAATCCTTTCTAAAAACCAGGTGAGACATTGTACAGGCTCAGCAGAGATAAAAGAAAAACAAAATAGTTGAGAGATGCTAAGGAAGAAGTAATAGATGCTCACGGCTGGCTGAGTGATGAGGAACAGATGTCAAGTAGGTGCCATGGTCTGCAACTGGCCTGTTGTGTGGATAATGATGGTACGTACAAAGAGAAGTGAAACTGATAGAGATGTTCACATAAGAGACGGACAGAGAGAATCATAGGAAGATCAAAACCTAATAAAATAAATAGCTAGCTAGAAAAACGAAAACCGGGAATTGGTAGGTCATGTGTAACTGAGTCAGGAATGATTTTATTCATATTATAGAGCCTAAAACAAGCTGAAAGAAGGCTGGGTTGAGTGAGAGGGAAGAGGAAGGCTCAGGAAGGGTAGATTGCTGTGCTACAATGCTGAGACAAGGAGTCGACATACAGGGCATTAGCCAGGGCTCATGTCTAGGGTGCAAGTGTTTGGTTTTGACTTCCTCATCAGAGAGAACTGGGCAAATATCAAGGAAAGAGGGTGAAACTGATGGCAAAGAGCGAAGGCACAACATCAGGTGAAATAAGCTCATGGAGAGCTTCACAGCACGGTGTAGAGAGTCATATTGAAGTGCCTCATCGCCTGGCAGCTATCATTCAGCTGCCTGCATTTTTTCCCCCTCTCAGCATTCTGAGCGGAGGATCTCCAGATCCTAGTGAGCTACACCTCCCCCACCTGGCGGAGCTGGCAGAGCTCTGGGAGCAAGCCTTTTGTCACACCTCAGCCTTCCACAGAGCAACAGACCCTATGGGATCAACATCCTCCGAGGAACAGTGGAGCTGAGGCCCCACTGAGAAACACTGAGAAGACTCTGCAACCCTGGGAGGGAGGGTCACACACACAAAGCATATATTGCTGCTCTTTATCCTCAAGTAAAGAGAGATTTTGTACAGCCATGCATTAATGTCTCTGTGTGTTTTCTTTTTCTCAACCCCCATCGTTTCACTTTCCCAGCTCTCCGTTCATGGAAAACCCACTCGTGTGCAACTCCTAGGAGGTTTCAGCATAGATCAGTAATTCTCTATATGAATATGGTAGGTTCGCCAGGATGCCTTTGGAAACACATAGGTCAGCTGAGGCCTTCACAGTAGCTTGATAGAGTAACTTTGTTCTGCAAGGGGAGCATCATGAAAATGGTCCTATATCCCAGTAGCTTTCAACTAACTCAATGAATAGGAGAGTGAGACACTATTGAGAATTACCAAAGTCTAACATGTATGTGTTTTTATATAAGCAAAAGGCAGTTTTTATACAGCTTTAATAGAAACTAAAGTGACCAAGGTTGCAACTAGAATATACATTTTTAAAAGACTATAGTATTTTTGTGGGATTTATATTACTTTAACATGATGTTTTCCCTAATGTCTGAGTTGCAGTACTGAACATCTGTACCAGTCTGCATATGCATAGCATCCAGTGATTCCATATCACCTTAAGCATTTGCATACTTGTTTGCATTCTAATATAGTCATGCCTAAGGATTTGCATGTTTATATACATGTTAATTCCCTTATTATTTTATAATTGTGTCATTAAATTGTGATATAATTAACGTGTCACGACCAATATCTTATTCTGTTTTGTGGTGCCATAATGAATTATTGAAGCCTGGGTAATTTATAAAGAACAGAAATAGGGCATCTATATCATACTCCACCTTGGGATAGCTCAGAAAACGTTTCAGAAGATGGGACAGAGAGATTGTAAGAGTCTGAGGTGGGAGATGACTACAGGAAAACTGTTCTTTGGACACAACAGGGTAGTTGCACATTCGAATTCACAGTGCTTATGACAGCATGCTCATGATCTGTGTGAGCCCAAGCTAGTCAAAATCCAGTGTGGAGAGTGGCAGTGAGCAGAGTCCCTACTCTTACTAAGAAGATACTGGCTTTTGATAGATGCTAGAAGATAATAATAGTCTTTAAGAAATAATAAATATAAAAAAAATAAATAATAAATATAAAGAGAAATAATAGTCTTTAAAAGTATAGCCCCTGGTAAGTCTACCTCATTCCAGTGGAAGATCATACATCCAAAAGTATTTGGGCAGCACAAACTGGACTTGTTTATAGAAAATTCAAGACACGGAATGGGGTAGGGAGGAAATGGAGATGGATCTTGGAAGACAAAGTGGGGGAGTGTTGAATATGGTCAGAGTACATTTTATGAAATTCTCAAAATTCTGAAAGAAAACCACAGAGATTCCATTCTTGCTGCTGCAGAGATGAAGAAGGTCTCCATAGGGTATGGGATGAGATAACCTTGTCACATCATACTATGCAAGAATGATAAGAGGGCTGGAGAGGTGGCTCAGTGGTTAAGGGCACTTGCTGCTCTTTCAGAGAACCTGAATTAGGTTCCCAGGGCCCATGTCAGGAGGCTCACAACCACATATAACTCCAGCTCTGGGGGAACTGACACCTTATTCTTGCCTCCTTGGGCACCTGCACTTACATGCACACACCCCTACACAGACACACAATGTAAATAAAGATGAACCTAAAAATGAAAGAAAGACAATTGAGAGAACAAGGAAGAGGGATGAAATAGTAGGAACTGAGGGAGAGGGAAACCAAGTCAACCTTTACTAAAGATCCATTTTCAACATAACTATGCCATTCCATCTTAAATACTCCACCTCTCAATTATAGTATGTTGGTTTTCTAACATGTCAGCTTTGAAACATACATTCAGGTAGATTGTGTTCATTTCAACAGTAAAGGAGAAAGGAGGTGTTATTGTTGTTGTTATGTTTTTGTTTTTGTTTTATAATCAAAGATCACTGGACCTGAACATGAGCAAAGATGGAAGCAAACAGCATTATAAAGAGGGCGGTAAGGATGGGTGAGATGCAATAATTAGGAGGAAGGGGGATGCAGAGTTTTGTTATTCTTTCTTGTATTCTCTGTCAAATAGGAGTTTGAGATGTTTTCAAAGGAAGCTCTATATCCTTGGAGATTGTAAGATAAGTGAAGGGGAGAAAAAAAAAGAGTTCCACGGGTGGCTAGGTGCTATCTATAGACCCTGAGAAGGTTGCTAGACAGTGCTGAAGGTCCCTCTGAGGTCCTAAACAGAATTTGTCAAGAGCCTCAATCACTACCGTGCCACGACTTTTGCTAGAACTGCTCATCAGAACCTCTTCTTTGGGAGCAGGAAAGGGGCATGACTGCCATAATCCAGGATTGAGGATTTCATAACAGGAGTAGCAAAAAAATAAATAAAAGGGATCCTTGCGTGGCCATAATAGTTTAAGGAGTGAGTCATGATTAGGGTCAGAAGTGACAGATAAGACAGTATCATAAAATCTCCAGAACCCTCAGTAGTAGTACCCCCCCTTCCTCTTAATATTCCAAGACTGAAAACTTGCTTACTTATTCCCTACTGATTGTGCTTACTGCTGGTACTCTTAAAGAGGTTTCCTGTGTTCTTGCATGGTTTTTGGCATTGAACATTCACCTGGCATCCTGCCTGAAGAAAATCAAAGGTGAGAGATGAAGTGTCAATGGGAACTTCTAGGATAGAGAAGAGGAACATGATACATACCCATGCAGACACTGTGGAAATCAGTGTGGAACATAGAGTTTTTTTTTTTCCAAAAGCCTATAGCTCCTGGTAGCAAACCCAGGTGGATCTAAGCATATGTCATAGTTAATTTGACATCTGGTCAACTTGACACACGTTGGAAGAGGGAACCTCAGCTAATCAATTTCCTCCATTGTATGGGCTGATTGGCATGCCTCATAGGGTTAATTGATGTAGGAGGGTACAGCTCACTGTGAGGTACCAATCCTGGGCAAGTGAGATGGGGTTGTATAAGAAACATGATTCTGGTGATTCTGGAAGCAAGATGGGAATCAGTGTTCCTCCTTTTTCTCTGATTCAGTTCCTGCTTTTCCTTCCTTTAATGATGCACCATAACCTGTTACCCTAAATAAACCCTTTCCTCTTTAAGCTGACATTGGCCAGTGTTTTATCATAGCAACAAAAAGCAAATTTGGGGAGAGACTGGCACTTAGGGTATTGCTGTGAAGGACTTAATATGTTATTGTTGTGGGAAGATTATAGAACTATTTGCAAATTTGGTGTGGGAAAAAACATTGAAAGTTTAAAGTTTAACTACCTAGTATGTGGTAGATTAGAAGGTATGGATACTGAGAGAAATGTAGGCAATAGAAACTTCTGACTTGTGAAGTTTCAGAGGGAAGTTTGAGAGTCACTAAAAGACTATCACTAAGAAGCCTGGTCCAGACTGGGGACGCAAGACTGAAAAAAAAATCACAGTAAGAAAATAACTTGTCAAAGGATGCATAAGCATCTCTTATATAGTACTTGTTTTGAGGGCATATGAGGTCATAGAGAGTGACTGAGATTTGGCACTGTGTTCTGGGATTGAAGTCTTTCTGAATAGAAGGCCAGAAAGGCCATTAGTGAAGGTATAGCCCATGTGGTAGACTATTTGAAAGGGTCATGAATAGAAAGTGAGACTGGCACCATTTGACAAGGTCAGAATCCCCGAAAATGACAGAAGAAGTCATTGATAAAGAGGCAGTCTCAGTTGTAGTGGAGACCCCAGCACATTGGAGATGACAGTACTATGGGGTGCCTACCAAAGACAAATACAGAGTAGCCTGGCCTGAGCCTGAGACAAGCTGCATGTACTATGGCTGGAAGGACTGGAAAGGAAGGGCTACCCAAGACTGCTGGAGTGAAGAGGATGAGGAACTCCAGATGAGTTCCAGATGTCAGACACTGAACTATTTATGCTCTTTTTATTAACTGAAAATAATCTTCATTTACATTTCAAATGCTAAAACCTTTCCCGGTTCCCCACCCACTCCCTGACAAAAACCCTCAACCCCTCCTCCCACCCCCTGGCTCCAAGTATATGCCCCTCCACCTGACCCATTCCTTCCTTCCCCCCCCCCCCGATTTCCCTTTGTTGGGGCATCTATTGATCTTTCACAGGACCAAGGACCTCTCCTCCCACTGATGGACCTCTCCTCCCACTGATGCCCGACAAGGCATTCCTCTGCCACATTTTTGGCTGGAACCATGTGTACCCCTTGATTGATGATTTAGTCCCTGGGAGTCCTGGGGCATCTGGGTGGCCAACATCGTTGTTCTTCCCATGGGGCTGTAAACCCCTTCAGCTCTTCCAGTCTGCCCTCCATCTCCTCAACTGGCTCTTCAATTTGGTTTTGTATTGATCTTATTACCACTGTACACTCTTCTTCTCTTTCAGAAAAAAACAAATATCTGGCTTATTTTCTTATTTTAAAGGAGCCCACAGTTGAAAGACTTTGAGGTTTGAAATAGAAATTTGACTCTTACAAAAATACTAAGGTAAACAAAACAATGGGCAATAAATACTAGCAATGTTGTGGGGGAAAGAGGAACCCTAATTCACCTTCAGAGGGAATGCAAATTGGTGCAGCCACTCTGGAAATCAGTGCAGAAAAGCCTCCAAAACCTAAAAATAAATCTAATACATGATTCAGCTCTACTACTCCTTGGCATATGCCCAAAGTCTTGATATACTGTTCTGCAAATGTGTGTTTGGCCTTGTTCATTGCTGTACTATTCAAAAGATACTGGGACTGTGGTACATGTACATTATGGAATACTAGTCAGCTATAAAGAAAAATTAAATAATGACATTTGTAGGTAAATAGATGTACCTAGAAAACATTACATTGCATGAGGAAACTAAGACTCAGGAAGACAATAGGCACTTGTTCTCTTCTGCAGTTCCTAGTTCCAGATTCTCAGGTATATAACACGCAGTAAGCAGAGAAAACAGATATGTACACTTAGATGTCATCCATCATCCAAGAAGATTCTTTCCACAGCAGACGGGGACCATCACTGAAAACCATAACTGAACACAATACAGAGTTTAACAAATTATGTATGGATACATGTAAATCACAGCTCCTGTATGTATGGCTCAGATAACATTACAGAGAAGAGTGTGGGAAGATTATACAAGCCAGAATGCCAACAAATCCGCTGTGAAACTTCCTAGAAACGGCTGCATAAGCAAGACTGAAATAACAGCAATTTCCATAGACATGCTAATTGGATGAAGTTTTTATCGGTACTCATCTCTAGACAAAAATCTATAGGTAAATAATGAATGCAGGGAGAGGCAGAATTAGCCTTTCTCAGGGATGATCCCTTTATGATTACATAAAGCTGTCAGCCATGATGCTACGGCTACATACACAGGCAACAAAAACAGACTTAGCAGGCCATATATATATATTTGTGTGTATATGTTGTGTGTGTGTGTATATACACAATGCTAATAATACTAATCAAAGTAAAAGAAGGGGAAAATGAAGCAGTTCTATTATAGTTTAAAAGGTATTTTAAAAATTAGACTTTTAAAAGTTTAAAGACTGGGATTTTTACAATTATACTATATTTTATATTATGATATTTACACAAGATTTTGGGGACAAATACAAAAGGAAAGGTGGTGGTTTAAAGTGATGAGCTTGTGTTGGGTTTGACACAAGTGAGATATAGCAAGCTTCAGTTGTCCATATGATGCACTTGGAAAGAGGGTACCTCAACTGAAACTTGGCATTATTAGATTGGCTTCCTGGCATGTGTACGAGGCATTGTCTCCATTCATAATCAATGTAGGGAGGCCCAGCCCTTTGTGGGCAATGTCATCCCTGGGCAGGTAAGCACTGCCTACATAAGAAAGGTAGACAAACGTGAGCCTGACAGCAACCTAATAAACTGTAGCTCTCCATGATTCTCTGCTGCAGTTCCTGGATCTCAGCTCCTGACTTAAGTTTCTGCTTTGGCTTCTCTCAGAGGAAGATTGTAACTTGAAGGTGAAATAAGCCCTTTCCTCCACAAGCTGGACTTGGTTGATGTTTTCCCACAACAATAAAATGCAAACTAGAAAACTGTACACTAGAGATTCCTGTAAGTCCATAGTCACCAAATCTCTACTTCAAGTTAACAGAATCAATCTAGATAACTAATAAGAGGTGCATTGATAAAGATGTGGCATACATATACAATGGAGTTTCATGTGGCCATACGGAATAAAATCATGTCACTTTCAGGAAACTGTATATAAATGGAGATTCCTGGTTAAGAAAAATAAAGGCAGATTCAGTAAGATAAATATTATATTTTCTGTCAGGTCTGGAACATAATTTTATATACTTATGATATTATATATCATATGTATGAAATCTGATCACTAATCTAATTGCTGAAAAATTCATTTTCTTAAATACAAAACAGCTAATTTCAAGAAATATAAAGGACCTAGTTTTTCCGTTGCTTTGCAGTGTGTGGGTTGAAGAGCTACCTAAACATTGCTTTACAAACATCATAAAATACGGAAGGACAGCTAATTAAATAAGTCTTTAAGTTGCCATCCTCTAGGAAAGAAAGGAGGAAGGAAGGAAGGAAGGAAGGAAGGAAGGAAGGAAGGAAGGAAGGGGAAAGAAAGAAAAGAAAGAAAGATGAAAGAAGGAGGGAGGAAGGAAGGAAGAAGAATGGAAAGAAGGGAGAATGGACAAAAGGAGGAAGGAAGGAAGGAAGGAAGGAAGGAAGGAAGGAAGGAAGGAAGGAAGGGAAGGAGGGAGGGAGGAAGGGAGGAGAGAAAGAAAGAACGAAAGAAAGAAGAAAGAAAGAAAGAAGAAACAAAGAAAGAGAAAGAAAGGAAAGGGGGAGGGAGAAAGGAAGGAAAGAGGAAGGAGGAAGGAAGAAGCAAGAATGGAAGGAAGGGGGAAGGGAGGAAAGAAGGATGAAGGGAGGAAGGAGAAGGGAAGGAAGGAAAGAAGAGGAAGTAGGTTTCATAGGCTGGAGAGGAGACTTTGGGAAGTACTAACTAGGCTAGGGATGGTACGCATCTCACTTGACTTATACAATAAAGAACAAATGACTCAATAAGGATTATTTTATAGTTAACTTGAAAATAGCTAGAGCAGATAACATTAACTTTCTGACTAACATATCTATCACAGGGGTGAGTTACTTTGGATTTAGCTGACTGCTGTCAATGTTTATGCAGAAAGAAGAGAGTAGCTTAGGAATTATATAGATGTGAGCTCACATCCTTGCCTTTGTACTATAAATGTACAGACTTGGGTGTCATGTAACCTTACACAATCTCTTCTTATACACTGGTATATCAACACAGTAGTAGTTGCTTAGCAGAGGTGCTTAGGGTATGATAGCTAATATTCAGAAAAGTCCTCAATGCTTGGTTTACAGAGGTATCCAACAAGTGTTACCTTATCCACTGGATGCTAGAATAAGCCTTTTTCCTATAATGTTTAGTTTGTCATTTGCCTAACACAGATGCTTATTGTATTTTTAATCTATAAATCTGTGTGTTGGGAGATTAACCTCTTTTTATTCAGTTCAATTAAATTTCTCTAATTTCTTTTACTATTGCTTGGGTGTACATGGCAGTCAGTCTGCTCATTGTTTAACTATAGTTGTCACATATTCCATTAAGACCCTGGGAAAGGGACGGAGCAGAAAACTGCATTGAATCGAGTGACATGATTAGGGAATTAGGGGCCCCTTTTTAAAGCAGATAATTGGGTCATAGCCTATAAATGACTGGTTGTGACTGGAATAAATGTCAGTGAGACTGTGTTTAGGGCAAAAAGCTCACTGGGACAAATGCCCTGGTCATAGGAATTTCTGCAGTCTAAAGGCACAGCCTTGCTGCTTGGTAGAACACATGGAAGAACAGGGGCCATGGGCCAGCCCATTTGGCATCAAGCTTTGTAATGAAACCGAGCCAAAGAGTAACTCCACAGAGCTCGCATTTCAAACACAAAGATAGAGAAACCAGTAATTTTCAGAGAATGACTTTCACCATAACCTTACTTCCTAAACTGAAAGAAAGCTAATAATAGCAAGGAGACTTCTCCACTAGCTGAGGTTTTCATAGTGGTAATTACAGCCCTGGATTATTAGAGGTCTCATAGCAGTTGCTGCTGTGTATGACTGTGGAGCTGGATGTCCTTTATTGCCTCCCGTGGCAACCTATTGAGCTGGAAGGCTTGCTGATGGGTAAGAATATATAGTATGAAAAGTGCCTATGAGTTGTATCTGGCTAATCATATAGCTTCTATTTCTTCAGGATACAGTAGTAGTCACAAAAACTGGATAACCCACTTATAAACTTTCAATTAAACCTATTCCAGTCCAGTGAAGTTTCAAAGTAATTTTAGATTGTCTATATGTACATCTTTGCCCCCCTCTCTATATATGAATATATGTATCTCTTAGGGAATATGTATATACATAAATATGCATATATGTATGCATATCCAATCAAGATGTTTATATATATATATATATATATATATATATGTGTGTGTGTGTGTGTGTGTGTGTGTATATGCAATCATTTTCACATGAAGGAATCATCATGAAGTAAGGGAATACATTTTTCTCCCAGTCATTTCCAGGCAAGAGTTTGCCTCCAGTTGACTTCATATACAGTGAAAACGAAAATAGATTATTTCCCTTTTTTTTCCCCTTGGCATCTAAATGTTCTCAGTACTTTCTCTGCAGGAGCCTGGACACACCTACCTCTTTGTCTCTTTTACATAATCATTTTTCTGTTCCTTAATTGTCCTGTTTTACATAATGTTTAATTTTAGGAAATACTTGAAAGAATACTAAGTGTGTCTAGAGGTTTTAAAATCAATGCACAAGTCCTCCCTTCCTTGGATAAAGCAAAGCAAGTGCCCTTATGTAGCCTCCTTTTGCATCGGCATTTAGTGCAGTTGTGGGTAGAGCTTCTCTCTCTCTCTCTCTCTCTCTCTCTCTCTCTCTCTCTCTCTCTCTCTCTCTCTCTCTCTCTTCTCTCTCTCTCCTCTCTCTCTCTCTCTCTCTCTCTCTCTCTCTCTCTCTCTCTCTCTCTCTCTCTCTCTCTCTCTCTCTTTCTTATATTTAAATGGTTTCTTCATCTGCAGCATCCTCTGTCCTTTTTACCTTTATCATTCTGTCCTGGCTCCAGTAATGACTTCATCAGGCTTAGTTCACAGAGCCTCCACCCTGCCACCCTCACCGGCCAATTTTCCCCTCCATTTAATCCTCAAATTGATGTCAAGCAGAATGTCTTTTGAGGCAATTCAAGGCCTCTTCAGCCCGTGACTGAAAGATAAGGTTTTCCCCTGACTGCACCAAGGAGTCACCAGAAGTGGCTAAATCCAGCCTGAGAATGATGTGACCCATTTCTACAGCCCTTACCAGATTATTTTTGTTTTGTTTTATTTTGTTTTTTGTTTAATCAATTAGAAATTTCCCTCTCAAGACATAATATAAACTACTGACATTTTATTCCCCCAAACTGTTTTCTCCTCTCACAAAACTAAGTCACAACAAGATAAAGACTCAAGGAGTAAGCACATATGTCACAGGTATAGATGACAAACATTAACACTTATGGATTGTTGGACCTGAAAAAATGCTATCCCCAAATCTACCATAGAGCAATGCAGAGGCTCCTCAGGCAGAAAGCATGCAACTGTACTACCCAAGGCAGGGGCCATTTACAGTGAACCTGGTGGCAAGTCTGATTGTCACCAAGTGATTGACTCTGCACTCTTGGGTTACAGTTCACACAGCTGGTATGTTTGCTTCCTAGAACTATAATGAGACACCAAGAACTGAGTAGCTTAAAAGGTGTCTGTCTGGCCTCTCCAGGTCTGTGTTCTAGAAATCTGCAATCAGGCAAGAAGTGTCCTTTCTGAAGCGCTACAGCAGAGCCATCGTCCAGCTTCTAGTTGCTCTCAGTGTCCTGTGGCATCCCTTGAATAGGACATGAATCACTGTTATCTTTGATTTGGGATGAGACATCTTATTCCTGCAATACCTGTTTCTTCCTGTGGCAGTCTCTACTGAAGCCAGCAGTGTTTTCAAATGATCCGCACCACTCAAGTGGTGGAACATGCCTTTAATTACAGCACGGTCAAGGCAGAGGCAGGAGAATCCCTGTGAGTGGGACACCAGCCTAGTCTATGAGTTCCAGACCAGACAGAGCCAAATAGTGTGACCCTGTCTCAAAAACAAAGTAAAACAAAACAAAACAAAAACAAATAAAGCAATGCCCTTACCAAAGCCCAGTCAAATGTAGGCTCACATTTTAGCATGTTGGGCTTAGGACTTCAACATATCTTTGGAGAGCTTGAATTACATGGTACCACTCGAGGTCAATTTAGCTCAGTGTTTCCCAGGTGTCCTTATATTATGAGGAAAAAGCATTTCATCCTGACAGGGCAGGGGCAGAGTCATCATATTGCTGGGGTGGTTTTGTAACTGCTACAAGGAACACATGTCCTGTTACCTTTTGCTTTTTTGTCAGAGTCTGCCATGTTTGTCAGCCAAGTGGCACACACTCCAAGCAGTGTCCTGGCAAAGGTTCTGTCTGCATTGGTAGGGTGAGTAGCAGAACTACGTTTATATTATAAAAAACACTTGCAGATCTGCTAGGAGCATGAATGCCCTGCAGATCCAAGTGTTTCTTTTATTAAGCCAGAAACAGTTTTATAAAAGTACCATAGAAGAAGTGAGTTCTCCAGCTGTAAATCTCTGTGGGGGAAATCCCAGTTTACAAGTAAGTGTGTGCTTCCTCTACCCATTCTTCATAGTCCAGGGTCATGAGCCCAGGAGAGCATCACGGAGCGTATGGTGCAAAGACAGTATCAAGGGACAAACTGTGTTTCTGGCTGGGGGCCATACCACATCTCTAGGACATTGGTAGGGCTGGTGTGTAAGAGCAGGGTCTGTCCCTGACTCCTTAGTACGCTAGAAGGTGGGCAGGGCCAGGGTTAGTAGCTGAGGGCAACTGGATTTCTGCCCAGGCCAGCTGCGCCTCCACTCCCTGGTGGCAGTAGTCTGGGCACTCCTTTGACGCAGCAAAGGTACCAAGACTGCCAAAAACAAGACCTGAGAGGTAACTCAGGGTAGAACCACAGAAAGGCAAACTGTGTCAGGGGTGCTGGACTAAATACATTTCCCTTTGGGCATGTCTTAGTTCAGCCCATTTTAGCAAATATTGCTCTGACTTGGCTAGCTCTCACAGTTGGGGATGAGGAAATGTCTCAGTGGGTACAGCACTTGCTACACACATGGAAACACACACACACACACAGAAGTATTTAAGGGGGCCAAACATAAATCTAAGACTTTCCCTTTATTATGTTGAAATATATATACATATATATTACATTTAGTTTTATATATAATTAGGTTTATACTGTGATCCATGCATCACAGAGATAATGCCTTCTAGAAAGAATGATTGTTGTGGTGAGTTGAAGAGGGAAGATTGGTTTTATGGATCAGAAAAGACCAAGATAGGCAAAAACAGAGCCCAAAATGTGGTTTTGTTTCAGGCTGACCTCTCTTATGGCGACAAGTCGGTGACTTGGCTGTGAAGCAGGTCCCCTTTGACTGGGCGTCATAACATGCTTGTTTTTTTTCCAGGAACTTATCTGGTTTCAGCTCCATTCATGTAGCTGGCATGAAAAACTTCATTCTGGTGTTTGCTGGGGCAGATTACAGAAGACCAGTCTAACCACAGGTCCCAGCTGTCAGAGAGGGGCACAATCAGTTACCTTTGAAGCTTATTGGAGTGTTATTAACCAAGTAAGGTAATTTTCATAGCACAGGACACGTTGTCTGCAAATTTCAAAGGACACAAAAACCAACAGGAAATCTATTAAATAATCTCCCTTAAAATCTTAAATAAAACAGCAAATTGAGTGGTAGAAAAGCTTTTGCCACAAAACTGCAAAGTATTCGAAGCTGATCTTCAGGAACTATCTCCTAGCTGGATTCCTTGGGCTCCTCTTTTCCCCACCCAGGTTGTGCATTAACCCATGTGTTTGGCTCTGTTAACACAGCTGTCTAGAAGTTAATTTCTAGGAGTCTGCCTTTACACTTGTCAGAACGAAGGTTTCCCTGCAGGATGTTGGAGGGGGAAGCACTGGGCTACTCAACTGGTGATGATTTGAGTTCCTGCTCATTCTAAAAGGAAATCAAAATGTTATAATACTTAGATATGCCATGGAATGAAGTAAATAGTCAATTAGGTCATGGTGTATAACCCTAACTGGCCCAATACTCCCTTATATGGTCCTTAAATGCTGCTCTGTTCCCGTTTTAACCCAGTCTGGCCTCAAACTTGCAAGAATCCTTCTTCCACCTTCTATATGCTGAGATTGCAGCTGTGCACCACTGTGTCTTGCTTATGAATCTTTAACATTGGAATTCTAACTCTGTAACAGAGTGTGGAAGAGGAAAAGGGAGGAGCCATGGTTCCAGCCCATGGCAAATGTGGTGTAGGAAAGGTTGCTATGCCCTGCCAAGGCAGCTCCGGGGCAAAGAGACGGTTCTCCTGCCCACTCCTGCCTGGAATTTCTTGTTGAAGCTCTAACTATCTTTCCTTCTATACTCCACACATGTGGTGTCCCAAGAACTCAGCTTTAGACTGGATATTATGCCTATAGAGATCCAAAATGATGGCGGCTGAGCCTATTGACATGATGCTGCCAGGCTAGGATATAAAAGCAGTGCATTACTGTCTCAAAATATTCCCATTTTCGTGTTATTTAATTTAATGTGTAGGCAAAAGGAATGCATCATGGAAGAGTTTAGCTCTTAGTACCTCTTGAAAGTCTCAGTGAGGCTAATTCCCTCAAACGAATTTTCTCTTCCATATGCACTCACAAGCCACATTTGCCTGAGCTCAGGATCCCCCATTCTCACACATCTGCTATAACTTTGGAAATCCTCCAATTGTTTCTAAGTCTCAGCATCTAAGGCTCGAAATTGTGGCTTTGAGGCAGTGGGGGCATGAGTGAGCTGCGTGAACCGGAAGTGGGATGGATGACAGAGAACTCTGTGACCATGAACAGGAAACATCACCCCTTCCAAACCTGCCTCGGTGTCTGAAAGCTCAACACATAACTGTGCTGTCATAACTCCACAGTGTGGAGGTTTCTCTTCCTCTCATACGTTCATGCAGAGTGTGGTGCTCAGAAAACCAGGCTTCAAAATGTGACAACATGGCACGCTCAGCCAGAGGACTCTCTTTACATAACAGGTCTATCTGGCTTCTGCCCCTGAGCCTAGGTGCATCTTCAATGCAGAGAGCTTTCTCCCTTCTCCTTGGTATTCCAGTTCATGGAAACATCTAGAAAGAAGAAATGGGTGGAATGGGGAAGAGCAGGAAGCAAAGGTGTGAGCGTTCAAATTTTCAAACTGAGAACTGAGGTCTTCAACTTCCCAAAGTACAAGGAGAAACTGTTCAGGAGTTGCTATTATTTGTTGGTCTACATCTCCAAAGGGAGGGACACAACTGCCTTCAAACTTTCTTACTGGAATCTCACTAATCAAGCTAATACTCATATCCCAGAGGAAGAACGTAAACACCAGAAACCACACTGGAGTTGAGAGCAAATGTCTCAGGCTATTACAAAGTCTGGTGTCGCTCATTTGCTCTAGCGTTACTGTTTCTGTAGTGCTTCCTACAGCTCTTCTCTGTTTCTTACCCCATTGCAAAGGCAGTATGCACCTTCAACTATCTGATCCTTTCTCTAAGTTTTGTATTTTATGTGGCTTCCTTGTACACTAAGGGATTTTTAGTGCAAATAAGAGTAAATCAATGAATTCATTCTGTTTTTCTTTTGTTATCCTGCCTGTATTAGTCAGGGTTCTCTAGAGTCACAGAAGTTATGGAATGTCTCTATGTATTAAGGGAATTTGTTGTGATGACTTACAGTCTGTAGTCCAACTACTCCAACAATGGTCAGCTGTGAATGGGAAGTCCACGGATCTAGTAGTTGCTCAGTCCCACAAGGGCAGTTGTTTCAGCTGCTCTTCTGCAGAAGTAGATTCCAACAGACGTGCTGACAAGCAAATGCAAGCAGGCAAGGGAGAGAGAATCTTCCTTCTTCCAGTGTCCTTATGTAAGTCTCCAGCAGAAGGTGTGGCCCAGGCTAAAGGTGGGCACCACCATGCCTGGATCTGGGACTTGTTTTGTCCCAGGCTGACCTTGAATTTGGAGATCTCCTTGCCTTAGACTCCTGGGATTAAAGGCAGATATCACCTTGCCTAGGCCTAAGCTTTTCATAGCCTCTATGCCCCCATGCCAAGATCCAGGTCAGAAATTTGTGACTTTCAACCTCAAGATCTGGATCACAGATGAGCCCTCCAATTCTGGATTGTAGTTCACTCTATATATAGTCAAGTTGACCACCAGGAATAATCATTACACTGTCTTTTTGTTGCAAAGGTAATGCCTAGGACCCTTCCTGATTCTGTGTCTACATTTGCAAGGTGAGGAAGCTTTGTCTTCTGATGTCAGTGGTTGGAGAGAAAAGTTGGGCAAAGGATAAGGTTTTGTGGCTGGCTCTTTTTGCAGTAGTTACTTTTATCATTATCATTTCATCTAATTTTAGATACTCAAGTTTGCCATTCTATCTTGGTGACAAGATGCCAAAAGACAATTTTATCATGACCCACTGATTAATATTATCATTTAGAATGTCCAGACCCTTTATTACCTCAGGAAATCATTTCTAGAAGATGCTAAGCCTGAAGTCACCTGCCACAGACTAGAGCAAAGACCTTTATATCGAGATGGCTGGTAACATGGGAAATCTGCATACACTGTCTCTGAAGTGTCAGACCAGCTATGGGCATAGCTGGGACCACCTTAGAGATTTCCTAGATATTTCTCCAGGCAAGTAGTCACTAGTTCTCTTCTTTGACTCCTGGGCTTCCAGTTGGATACTCAATGACCACCCATCCTATGACTTTGCTCATAGCACTGTGGCTAGGTGACCAGATGGCTGACTAGTGAGGATCTAACCCTCACTAGCTGTTCCATCAGACCCATACCAAAAAGAACAAAACAAAACAAAACAGAACAACAAATACAAAACACATAAAACAAAAAACAAAAGAACCCCAAACAATCCCCCCTCACACACACACAAAAGAAACCTAATAGCATCAAAGTCACAGAGCAAGGAATTGGGACATGACTGAAAACATTGTCTCCCTCATATTTACATTCTCATAGTGTATCTTAGAATCACTGGCACTTCAAAAATGTTCCTCTTAGAGCATATATTGATATCATATTATTTTAAATGATATTTCATTAATTCTTTGGACATTTCATACAATGTATTTTCCTTATATTCACCTACTTCCTTCAAGTCCTCCTAGATCCATTCCCACCTCCCCACACATCCATATTTATGATTTTGCTTTGACACTGAGGCCAATTTGTGTTGCCCAAATTCTCTTTGGTCTACTCTGGACTATAGTTGACTACAAAGATCATACTGTGGAAAAAAACTGATTCTTCCCAGGCTAACAATTGTCATTTCCTCCAGGTTGTAATGGGATTTTGTGCCCATAACTCACCCCCTCCCCCCATACACACCATGGTGGTATTTTTGACTGGCTTGAGCTTGTACAAGTCTTTCCCACGCTGTTAAAAATCACTATGACTTTATATGTAAAACTACCGTATTGTGTCTAGAAAACATTGTTTCCTATCACCTCCAACTCTTACAACCTTTCCATTCTCTTTTCCATGATGATCCCTGAACCTTGGGGAAGTAGATGTGACATAGCTCTCTCATATAGGGCTAGAGTCACTTACTCTCTGCTCTTTGACCAGTTGTATACCTCTGTCTTACTTGACATCTATTGCCAGAAGAAACTACTTTGATAACAGCTGAGAGATACTGTAGTTTGAGTAAAAAGATAAACTGTTAGGAGTCAGTTTGATATTATGCTCATTTAACAGAATAATAATAGTAGGTTCTCCCCTAAGGCTTATGACCTATATATCCACAGGTTCTAGGCCAAGCTAACAGTGCTAGGTATGGGTCTACCATATAGAATGGGCCTGTAGTGGCTATTCCTGGTTGTCAACTTGACTAAATCTGGAATGAACTAATCAAGACTTGGAAGGCTCGGTGGCACACGCCTTTAATCTGGGCCACACCCTCTGCTGGAGACCTATATAAGGACATTGGAAGAAGGAAGATTCACTCTGGCTTTTCCTGGCCTGCCTTGTGGGACTGAGCAACTGCTGGATCCTTGGACTTCCATCCACAAGTACTACTGACTATTGTTGGAGAGTTTGACTACAAGCTGTAAGTCATCGACAAATTCCCTAACTATACAGAGACTACCCATACGTTCTGTGACTCTAGAGAACCCTGACTAATACAGTGCCTTAAACCCAATCAAAAAGTTCACAATTTCCTCCACAACTACTCCGTGCTACTACTGTCTCAATAGGCATTTTCCAGTATACTCATTATCGTAGTCCATAAAATTCACAGATGAGTAATTTTATTGATGATTAATTTTCTTCTTGCAGTATGAATGGCACCTTCTAGCCCTATCAAAAAGTAGGGATGCAAATTTCAACTTAGTACCCAGCCCATTTCATTTTCTTGTTTTTTTTTTAATTCCTCCTTCTTCATTTATATGGCTGTATTATATCTCCCTCCCTTCAAAGATCTTCCATCCTCCATAACCCCGTACTAGTTTCCTGGTGTCTATGGATATTCCAACGAAATGGAGATATCTGAAGATCCAAAGCTAACATTCAAATTTAGAGAAACTATGCTATATTTCCTTCATGGATCTTGGCTACCTTACTCAGGATGATTGTTTCCTGCTCCACTCATTTACTTGATAATTTCATAACTGTATTTTTCTTAACAGCTGAATAATATTTCATCATATAAGTATACCACATTTTCATTAGCTACTCATCTATTAACGGACATTTAAGATTGTTTCCATGTCCTGGCTATTGTGAATACAGCAGCAATGAACATGGATGAGCAGGGATTTCTATAGTAAGACAGCGAGTTCTTTGGGTGTTATAGCACATTATGTTTACAAAAAGATTTGTGGTGATCACATCACATACATAATAATTCTCTAAATTATTCAGACTTGGGTTCAAATAATCCAGTTGGTCAATTTTAGATTATATCAATAATGATAATATGAAACATAGTCTTTCCATAGTCAACTCTAAAAGTAAAGAGAACGCATATAGTTGGATGAATGGGAAGGTGGATAGACAGACAAGACAGACAGACAGACAGACAGATGCAAATATAGAAATATGATAAAATATGTAAATATATATCTACCTATATATGTGTGGGTATATTTATAAGTAGCAAGTGGTTTACTATGCCAAGATTATAAATAAAAATATCATTTAGATATAGTCATGTTACTGTGCAAAAAATTATTTCTATTCCTAGATTTCATCCCACCAGTAAAGAGGATTTACGTTAACTACTTTTCTAGAGAAGCTGCAGAGCATAATATGGGTGGCTTATCTCATATACCATCAGAATAGGAAAGACATAGGAACTTCTATGGGTGAACTTGAGGGTCATCTCTGACAAAGGTAGCATGTTTGGGATAATAGATTTCTATCATAAATATGTTCATGTCTTTGAAAACTCAGGTTTGTCTAAAAGGATATAAAGATTTGTTTTTATGTTTGAGTGTGTGTGTGCACGTGGCGCATGTGTGTGACATGTATGTGGGTATCTGTCTGTGGAGGCCATACAAGGCCAATTGATTCTAGAGATAGAGTTACAGGCAGTTGTGAGCAGCCATCATGGGTAGTGCGAACTCTCTAGAAGAGCAGCAAGTGGTCTTAATGGCTAAGCAGAACAACACATCATAAGTCAGCTGGGCAGTCACCATAAGATTTCCTTTATGGATCTGGCACTTAACACATGGTTCATTTAATAGATGTTTTAAACTAAGGCAACTTAGAAAAGGTTCCTTGATGTCTTGTTGAGGTTAGGCCCTGGTTATTTCTCCCATACCCATACTCTTAGAAATAAGACTCAGACTCAAAATATGCTTACCTTGGCCATACAGCTAAGCTCTTCTCTGATTAGATATAACTTAAAATATACTATATATTCTAGCCTACATTCTGCCATGTGGCTGGTTACCTGTGCTCAGAAACCATGTGTCTGTCCTGTCACATCTTTCTGGCAAATCTCCTCACCTCCTTTTCTCCCCGAATTCTCTTTCCTCCCAAAGTCCCACCTCCTATTTCCTGCTTAAGCCATAGGCCATAGGCTTATTAATTGATAGGTGAAGCATCCACATGAGGTGTTCTCTGTACAATGTCTGACTCAAAACAAGAAGAATAGAAGACTAAAGGAAGGCACAACTTCAGCTCAAATAAATTTGAATACTCACTGAACTCTTTACTTTCAACTGTCATGTCTTAAGCTCCAAATTGCAATTCCTCAATTATCTGAGTAATACCAATGCCTTGAATTACTGCTCAAACAGCATGAATTCTCAGGATAATGATAAAAACATTATTTTGATTATATATTAATCAAATATCAATCAAATGATAAAAACATTTGATTATAAAATGATTACTACAGAGCGTTCTAGCAACATGAAAGTGCTGTCTGCTGAGTAGAAGAAAGACATTGACAATTAGATTCTGGAAAAATCTATAACTGTGCAGATCTACATGTAACCTGCCCTTAACTCTGCCTAGAAAAGTGTGCCATGGCCTGTCTTTGTTCTGTGTCTGACTAGTATCATGGGTCCCTGCCCATCTCCATGACAAGCCAGTTACATACTGATTATAGACCAGTAAGCATCCATTTACTACAGAACTTGCCAGCCCTGGTCCAGAGAGGCAAAGGCAGTTTACCTCAGCTATCCTTGATACTTCCTGGATCAAAATCTCAGACTCACTTTTGATTTCATTAATAATGAAAAGAGAAAGGGAAGCTATCTGCTGTGGAATTTGATGACGCTAATGAGTTTATTTTTGCAGTTCAGGATTTCTTATTCCCCTGCCATTCAGGAAAGCTATTAGATAACACCAGAATATGTCAATGTAACCCCCTGCCTGTCTTCTGATCTTAGATATGAGCAATTTGAAGTGCTCCCCAAGGCCTAGGGCAAGGAGCCAAGTTTCCAGTCATTTACCAAGAAGCACATGACTGAGTAATGGGGGAGGGAAAGGCTGAAGTGTCTGGAGGTGCCAAAAGAAGCTCCAGGATTCCATTTGGGATGTAGCTTAGTAGCTCAGGTCTAGAACCCCATGACTCAAAATATCACTCGCCAAGAAATTGCTACCCACCATCCTGCGTGTTTAATCCATCCCTAAGTTCTGGCTTTCAAGACATACAATTTAAAGATAAACTACCCCCTAAAATCAGTGTAGAAAACAGATGAGAGAGCTGATGGAAACCAGGTGGTAAGAAGGGTCTGGCATTTGAAAAAATGCTTTGATAAAACTGGTCAGAATATCTCAAAGGATCAAAGTAGATTTTTTTCACTCAAATTAGGCACCTTGTCAGCATGCCCAGGGCACTCACCTTAGCCTGGGAAATGTTAACATTTTCTTTCTGACAAGGGATGGTATTCCCTGAGGGCACATGAGTGACGTCTGTTTTAACACTGTTATTCTAAGTTTTGTTACATTGGCCCACATTTAATGTGGCCAGAACCACAAATGTTTATTAATGGCATCTGGTTTAACTAGGGGATAAATGCATGCAACAGCAGAACTCAATGTTCTCATATACTTTTAATTTTCCTCTCCAAGGCCATGAAAGGCACTTTTGTATGTTCACACTCAAATGACAGAGAAAAAATAGGCTGCTTCTCCATTCAAGTATCTGCATATCTCATAGTCAGCACACTAGGTCTTCTCATATATGAGTGGGATCCTTATTAGCATGGGAAGAAAAGATTAGGAATAATCAATTCCTTGTATAGGATGTCTTCCCCTGCAATGAATAATTTTAGGCTGTCTACCTACCTATCCTGAACACAATTTTAGATACCCCCTTTGGAAAGAAACAGAATATGTGTGTGTATACATTATATATATATATATATATATGAATATATATATATATATTCATATATATATATGAAGTCATTGAGTGACAAAAACACAAACCTCTCAATATCAAGATGTTCACTATGAGGAGTTAGAGTTAGGCTTGGTAAGGTGACTCAATAGGTAGAAGCACTTTACACAAGTCCAATGCCCTGAGTTCAATTTCTAGATCCCACAAGATTGTGATAGATAAGCAAGTCCTCTTACCTCTGCATGTGTGCCTACACACAATAAATAAACAAAACTAAACATAATTTTAAGAGGGAACACCTTAAGATTCAGTTAGAATCAGGCATTGCTAAGAAAGCATCATTAGAAATCTAGCCATTTCACACCACACAGTTTCCCAACTAGCTCCTCATTTGGATCCTCAGAGGAAGAAAAGACCCAGAGAAGACTAGTAGAAAGGATGCACTGGTTGATATACACCTTTGGTAATAAATGTTTGCCACTCCCCTGGCTCTGCAAGTCTTCTGAGATCCTGTTGTACTCTCTGCTCCTGGATTTCAAAGATTGCATGAAACTTTATTTAGAATTTCCTTCCTGTATTTTGCTCTTTTGACTTAAGCTTGCTTAAGTTGTCGCAGTTATTTTCAGACAGAACTTCTTAACTTGGAACTTAGACTTGAAAGGATAATTAACAATGCATGATGCTCATAAGACAAACCATAAACACAGCGAGGTCGCTGAGGCGATGTCTAACATATGGTGACCAGGTTGACTCAGGAGGCTTGGGTACCATCCCCTGTTTCCTGTCATGTGCAGCGATCTCATTTTGACAATAAACAAATTGTCACCAAAGCCAGAATACTGAAGGTCCTCATTAAGAAAGTTGTGTCATACAGAAGTGGAAACTTCATATACATTAAAACTGGAAATGCTCTTCCCACAGACTTTCTTATGGCTCTGTTCTCAGCAGAGACACCTGAGCACAGATCTAAAGGGAATACAGCTTGTAGGGCTTCTCTTCACCCCAGCTCTCAGACTACTGAGTAAAAGAACAAAGGAGTAGTAGTGACCTATTGTGCTTTCTTCACTGGAAAGCTCAAACATTCAAATCTGTTATCGAGAAGTATGTGCGACAACTAAATCTGGTTTGACAGAGGGGCCGGTGTTTAGGCTCTGCAACCTATCAAAAACAACGTTCTCTAATCAGAGTGCTTGGTTGACTTGCCCATCTTGATTCTTTTTCTGTTGCAAGAGGAATGAAACAAGAAGAGCTACAATGATCTTCAAGACTGAGAGACACAGTGAGAAGGTCTATTTGAAAATCCCAGGACCACAACATGACAGCATTTGACAAAACTCACTCTACCCTGGTCAATCAGGCTGTCGGAGACTAAACATCATTATTTGCAATGTTTAGGCTCACAGACCCAGACTTCAGCTCCCCTGCTAGCCTTACACAGTCTAAATAGAACTTGTTGGATTGTTCTTCTTGGGATCTCTGAGACATCTTCACATAGTGACCAAACTGAGACCAATCACTGAAGAGGCTTCTTGTAGAGCAGTGGTTCTCAACCTTCTTTAATGTTTTGACCCTTTAATGCAGTTCATCACGTAGTGGTGACTCCCATCTGTAGAAAGAATATCTTGTATATTGTATGAATGCATCACCTGTCAATCAAAAAATCCCTATGGCCTATAGGCGAGGCTAGAATAGAAGAAGGTGGGACATCTAGTAGGCAGAGAGAATTCTGAAAGAGAGTCAGGCTTGGAAAGAGTTGTTGGGGAAGATGTGAGGAAGACAGAGGCATGGTACCTGAACAGAGGTAATCAGCCATATGGCAGAATATAGATTGGTGTAAATGGGTTATTTTAAATTATTAGCTAGTCAGGGAAGGAGCTTAGCTATATGTCCTTCATATCCGTAAATATATTTTGAGTCTGAGATGTTATTCTGGATCTCAGGGCTGGGAGGAAAAGCAGCCTGTCATATAACACCCAACCATAAAATTATTTTCATTGCTACTTCATAGGTGTAATTTTGCTATGAATTGCAATGTAAATATTTGTGTTTTCCAATGGTCTTACCTTTTGAAAGGTTGAACCAATGGTTCAACCCTTGTGAAAAGATAGTTAGCTTGACCCCCCAAAAAGGTCATGACCCATAGGTTGAGAACCGCTGCTGTAACACCTAAGACTTATTGTCCAGAGGGCTGGAGAAAAACTGTCCATCTTACTTCCCATGAAGACTGGCATGACTTGTATGGGCCTGACTTGTTTCTTTTCATTTCCTTAATTAAAAACTGCTACCCAAATATGTTGTTGTCCTTTTTTGGAACAGAGTAAGGAATAACGATGACTAGAGAGGACAAGTGTGAAGATTAGGATTCTAATAATTCCTTCCCCACTTGAAAGGAATAGTTACAATCAGGAAAGAACTATGGTATGAGTTCCATACCATAGCAACCTGCCAAACACCTTTCTTTCTTTCTTTCTTTCTTTCTTTCTTTCTTTCTTTCTTTCTTTCTTTCTTTCTTTCTTTCTTTCTTTCTCTTTCTTTTCTTTCTTCCTTCCTTCCTTCCTTCCTTTCTCTTTCTTTCTTTCTTTCTTTCTTTCTTTCTTTCTTTCTCTTTCTTTTCTTTCTTCCTTCCTTCCTTCCTTTCTCTCTCTTTCTTTCTTTCTTTCTTTCTTTCTTTCTTTCTTTCTTTCTTTCTTTCTTTCTTTCTTTCTTTCTTTCTTTCTTTCTTTCTTTCTTTCCATTGTACTTGATTGCAGCCCTTGAGCTGTAGAAGAGTAGCTTTCCTTCAGGCAGGTGATCAGAGGTATGTTATAAATGCTACTCACACCTTTGCACAGTTCACCCCCAGCAGTAGCTTTTAACTGCTGGGACTTCTCCTGAAACTATTTCTGAGAAGGGTAGAAAAAGTTTACCCATAGAAGATTATTAAAAGCAAGTCTGTCCATTAACCAAGTCAAAAGCAAGGCCTCATTGTACCCTCAGTGGAATCCACAGTTCTCCTCTTTCTCAAATCATTATGCCTCCTGGTTGCTCTGCCCTCAGAAGAGCAGCCAATACACAATATGGAAACGTTGATATGAAATGCATGAACCGACACATTCTAAGGTAGATATGGGTTGATTTTGAATATAACTTTCATCAGATGGTCAGAGTCTTGATAAGTTTAAGTCTAGCAATTATGGGACAATATCAAATTCAATGTGGTCTTTAAATCTAAACTCAAATCTCCCCTTTATGAGTTGAAGTTCCAAAGTACAAAATTCTCATGAAAACATCCCCTAACAAATGTTTTCTTCTTCACAGCTTCAGTGAAACTCTAGTGCTTTCTGAACATTCTAGGAAAGACAGGGGACCAGTTGTTGAGGGCTGTCCCTTTGGGATGCTGTGTAGTCGGTTTTAATTATCTGGAGTTTGTGACCCGAAATCTCAAATTCACTTGGAGAAGTCCTTTTTGCACTAAGCATCACCATGTATTTGAGATGAAATTCATTTGCATATGCCCTCTTCTCTCTGAGATCTTTCTTTTGAAATGTTACTACTTTCTCAGAGAGTTCAGATGCAGCCCTCGCCTCTGTTTAGGAGTCTGTTCCTATGAGGATAATCAAACCTTTCACTTCTACTTCCTCCATAAGCCCTGTGGCTCCTTTCCTCTCTCTGATTCCCCCTCTCGTTCTGTGCCAAAGAGGGGGAAGACTGTTCAGCTTTCCCCCTTTTGCTATCTCTTTTAGAACAGATATTTACTTTCCTAGTGAACATCTTCCATGACAAATCACTCAGGAAGAACTTCTTTGTTCTGCTGCTTGTTTCCTAACCCCCCCACCCCCACCCCCCGAGAGGATCTTGCTCAAGTCTTGCACAACCAGCCCAGCGACTGATGCTTCCAGTGTGTCCACAGTCCTAGGGACTTAAGAGACTAAATTGCGATGCTACCGGGTGTGTTTCCAGACACAGTGCTCTTGGAGACTCCAGCTCTTAGGGGACAGTTTCTGACCTATGTCTCTAGTGTTGTTTCCTCCTTCTCTGCTCTCTGTTATTCTTTGGCTTTGCGGAAGGTTCAATTGATCTTGCTCTATTTATTTCTCCTTTAACCATTTCAAGCAGGCCCTTGTCTTTCTCAATACCCATCTTTATACACATATGTCTGGCACATGTATTTTCATCAAATTACCGTCACTAGAGTTTTTTATTATAGAGTGAGTCACAATGAAAAGAGTGAGGATAGAAATCACTAGTTCTGGATATGAACATTCATCCTCTGATTTTGAGTAAATTGTGCCCCTGCTTGATGGGAGATGTCGTCCCATGAAATGATACCATTGCCCTAGTCTGGCTTTAGTCTATACTTAGTCTTTCTTGGCTTTTATTTCATTTTATAAATGACTCTTTGTGAGTTTAAAAACTTTGTGATCATACAGGTGAGATTCTTGTATCTGGAAACTTTTGAACCTTCAAGCCATGTTTTCCTTTTTACACATCTTCTTCTGTACTTCCCTTTCAAATATTTCCAGATCCATTGGATACATTTTCCAATGATTTGAGTTTGATTTGTGCTTTGAGGGACCTTTAAAATGTTCCCAAGAAATGTCCAGGAAAGATAAACAACTGCTCAACGAGTGCATGAAAAGACATTAAACTCTCATTAGTTATCAGGGAAATGAAAACCAAAACGATGAGATACAAATTCGCACCCTCTGTGTATTAGTCAGGGTTCTCTAGAGGAACAGAACAGAGAGAATATGGGATTTATTAGTGTGGCTTACAGGCTAGTCCCAGCTAGTACAACAACAGCTATCTAACAGAAAGTCCAAGAATCTAGCAGTTGTACAGCCCATGAGACTGGGTATCTCCCTCAGCTTCTCTTCATTATACATTAGAATTCTGAAGAAGTAGACTCTAGTGACAGTGAAAGAATAAACCTGCCAGAGAGACTGAGGGCAAGCAGTTAAAGAACAGAAGCTTTCTTCTTCCACATTCTTTATATGGGATGCCAGGGGAAGGCATGGCCAGGATTAAAGTACCCAGGAACGGATGTAGAAGGATTAAGACTTCAAGGCCAGCTTCAGTTATATAGTGAGTTTAAGGCTAGGTTGGGCTAAATGAATTCATGAATGCTGTCTCAGGAAAGAAAAAAAGAAAAAGGGAAGGACCAAAGGAAAGGAAATTGGAACCATCACACATTGCTTGTGAGGCTAGAAAGTGGTTCAGCTACTATAGTGGAAAATGGCTTGGCAGTTCCTCACATTGATGAACAAACAATCACCACGCAATGCAGCCTTTCCACTGATGATTGAAAACAGGTGTTCAAACAGACACTTGTATAGGCAGGATCATTGCAACACTCCTCATCATAGCCCAAAGATGGGAACATCCTAAATGTCCAACAGCATATGAATGGGGAAACAAAGTGTGGCGTCTTCATGCAAAAAGAGAGAAGTCTGTCATAGGAAGAAATGAAGGCGCTGCCTGCGCGCTGGCTCGGCAGCTTGAGGCACATGGAGTTCAGTCCCTGGACCCTCAAGATCAAAGAGAACTGACTCCCTCAGTTCATCCTCTGACACACCCCACATACCAAACAATGTATTAGTACATTTACATAAAAATGCAATGAAGTGCTGATTGCTATATGGTATAATACATATGAACCTCAAAATCATCATGCCAAGTGAAATCACTTCACAAAGCCTTCTTATGAGATAGCTAGAGTAGATAACCCTATAGAAACAGAAAGTAGATTTGTGGCTGGCAGGATTTTAGAAGATTAGGATTGTTGTGATATGGGAAGTGAATACTTTAAAGGTAACCAATCTCTCCACACATACACACCACAAATATACACCACACACACCCCTCTCTTCCTCTCTCTCTCTCTCTCTCTCTCTCATATACACACACCACATGAGCAGACACACACATAGACACACACTAAAACACACCATACATACACACATACATACACACGCAAATTCAAACAAACACACCACACAGACTTACACACATACATACACATGCACACAGACACACCACTTTATACAGAGGAACAGACACAGGACATGCACAGACAGACAGTCAGATACACACACACACACACACACACACAAACCACACACAGACACACATCAAACCACGAACATGTATTCCCTCCACATATATACCATACACACAGACATCAAACACACATATATACTACACACACTATACACATAGATACATATTCAAACCCACCACACAAACACATCACTACTACCACCACCACACAAATTCACAAAGTACCATCCCCAGTGGTGACAGAGTTACACAGCAGCTGTAACTTTGTCCTAGTGTTTCTGGTAAAGTAAGAGTAATGTGGTCTTTGGAAATGAAATCTGTCACTTTCTTACAGAGGTGAACGCTGACCACAAGACTCAGACACTGACTGAAGAGAAACGAAAACTTATGTCCACATTAAGAATTCTATGTTGAATGTTTATAATTGGTTCCATTTTACTCTTTGATGGAAACCATCCAGTGACCCTCATACAGTGAATGGAAGAACAAACCGTGGTGTACGGGGGTAAGAAAGGAGCAGCTATTGTTCCGTGAGAAGGGAAAGGAGTAGAACACAAGCTGTTTGAGAACTGATTCCACTGCTATGGGAATCTGGAAAATGATTAGGTAAATAGTAGCAATATCAATGAGATAGGAAAGATGACAGGAATAGAAGAGAAAACAAGTGGCCCCAGGAGCCAAAGGTAGGGTTAGGGCTTGTCACAAAAGGGTGAGAGCGATGTCTGAGCTGATGGAATTTCCATAACAGTGTTGTCCAAATCCACTACTAGAATTTTGCAGTGAAAAGGGATATATTACATGTGTAAATAATAAAGTAACATTTTTAAATGAAAAGATACATACATGTATTGTCATACATAGAGCCAGACTTCCAACACAATTTTTACACAAGTGAAAATGTGTTTATGGAAGCCATGATTATGACATGTGTCCTGAATATACATGAAGAATAAAAACTTTAAATATTTTCTTCCTTTTGTGTGTGTGTGTGTGTGTGTACGTGTGTGTGTTTCAAGATAGGATTTCTTAGCCCTGGCTATACTGGAACTCTTTCTGTAGGCCAGGCTGGCCTCAAACTTAAAGAGGTCTGCCTGCCTCTGTCTCCCAAGTGCTAGGATTAAAGGTGTGCACCACCACACCCAGGTAATTATTTTCTATGTTAAATAAAAAAGATTTTTGTCCATTTAGTTAGTGCTGCTTTTATATAAACAAGTAATTTCAGGACTGACCACTTGGAATTGAATAACCAATTATGGGGTTCTTCACTAACGATGATTAATATTCTCTCTCTCTGTGTGTGTGTGTGTGTGTGTGTGTGTGTGTGTGTGTGTGTGTGTTGGTTGACTATAGTCCTTGTCTAGGGTTAGACTTCACTCCACAATTGCATATTTATTCATGTCATTATCTGGGTCCTGTTTGGGCAGCTGTATTGTTGAGGTATTAAGTATAACTGCCCTGTCATTTCTAGAAAACATAATATCCCAAGAGACATAGTCTCATAGGAGATATTTTAGTGCTCTGGATCTCCCACACATTTTGAAAAAAATACTTCTTTCATCCTAATTCCAAGAGAATGTTAAGTAAGTGATATTCACATATCTATTTATAATAAAATTTAATAAAATGCAACTGGTTCGTGGGCTTCTAAAATTTTTCTAGCAGCCCTATCAGTAAACAGAATGTCCCTAGGATACTAAAAAATGTCCTTTAGAATGTTTGAGTTTTGAGAGTCTATGACACTTGCTAGCCTGTATTTGTACAGGGGTATAATCTGTTCTTCACTGAAGCTATGGCAAACGAAGTCCAGCACATTTTGATTTGTGTAAGAAGCAAGGAGGAGGGCTTGAGAGATGGCTCAGCGGTTAAGAGCACTGACAGCTCTTCCAAGGTCCTGAGTTCAAATCCCAGCAACCAAATGGTGGCTCACAACTATCCATAAAGAGATCTGACTCTTCTGATGGGTCTGAAGACAGCTATAGTGTACTTACATATAATAATAAATAAATCTTTAGAAAAAGGGATCTAATGTTGTAAGTTGTGATTATCAAAATGTTATTTTGATGTATAATGAACACCATGAATAAAAATGTAATATATTTTTAAAAAAATTCAAAAACTTAAAAAATTGTCATTTCCTGTTACTATATATATTCTACTTTTTGGTACCCAGGTGGCCTTTATCTGTGAAATAAATGGTGAGATAATTTCTTCATCACTATGACAAAACACCTGGCATGCATCTTGTGGAAGGAGAGGTTTATTTTGGCTCAGAGTTAAAGGCGATAAAAGCATGAAATATGGAGTCCTCACATCTCAAACAGCAAGAAAGCAGAGAGTCCTGGCATGAACCAATACACTGTAGCATGCTCAAAGCCTACAACCCCCAACAAGCTATTTCCCAAGATCCTAGAACCCTCCTGCACAATGCCACCAGCTGCAGAGTAAGTCTTCAAACACAGAAGACTATGGAAGACATTTCTCATCCAAACTTATAAAGCATACTTTTCCTGTGCATATTTTGTTTTTAAATGATCTTTTTTTTAAAGTGAGTCTACAGTGCTGATATGGTTGATATAGTCCTTCTCTGACTCTTTTATACATCTCTTCTATATCTTTTAGATATATTTATCTTTTATCAGGCTTGGAAATTCAAGAACCTGTCAAATTCCAGTTAAGAACAGTCCTGCATGTATTGTATATTGGGATTCTAGGGGTCATAGGATGCTTGGTATGCAAGGGCAACTTCTCTGTGACCTGTGGCTTCCATTCTCCATCCAATGTTCTGAATCTCCACCCAGCTCTTGCTCCCAGCTGACTTCAGCAAATGCAGGAGTTAAGCGTGTTTTAGGGATGTTTGGAAAACTCACCAGGCATTTATTAAGCTTTAAAGACTTGCTAAGAAATGTTGGATTTGGTGGCGCAAAGAGGCAGCTTAACCTCCCAGGAGTGCGGAGAAACCTGCCTGCACAGGTAAAAGCACGCCTGCTGCTCAGAGGTTCACGCCCGGAAACCTCTGGCAGAAGTCCTCCAGTTTCAGTCTCAGGCCTGGGTCCATCCTCTGACAAGGTGCTCTATATCCAAGTGGCACAGGGAGATAGCTTAACCACCCAGTAGTGTGGAGAAACCGGCCTGTACAGGTAGAACTACCCTCACCAGAGGATCACACCCAGAACCCTCTGGCAGAAGCCCTCCAGTTTCCTTCTCCAGCTTGGGACCACCTTCTACCACTGCGTACCATATCCAAGTGATGCATGGAAGTAGATAACCACTCAGGAGTGCAGAGAGGACAGGCAGCACAGGTAGGACCACCCTTGCTGCTCAGAGGAAACAGCCGGAAACCCTGAGGACACAAGAGTCTAGGAAGAGACTGGGACAGGAGTCTTCTGATTACTGCCTGAACCCAGAGTTGATTGGGGCCACAGAGCTACATACCCAAATACAACCACAAAAGAGCGGGTCTCGCAGGAGTACCTACAAACCAGTGTAAACAAAGAAAATAGCTCTCCCAGGAGCACAGATACAGAGGCTTGCATGACAGATAAGTCACAGGCAGAGACAGCAACACCAGCTAACATCAGAGATAACCAGAAGGCAAAAGGCAAATGCAAGAACATCACCAAGACAAACAAAGGCAACCTGGCACCATCTGAACAAAGTTCTCCAACAACAGCAAGTCCTGGATACCCCAACACACCAGAAAAGCAAGACTTGAATTTAAAAATCACATCTCATGATGCTGATAGAGGATTTAAAGAAGGGCATAAATAACTCCCTTAAAGAAGTACAGGAGAACATGAGTCAAAAGGTAGAAGCCTTTAAAAAGGAAACACAAAAATTGCTTAAAGATATACAGGAGAACATGGGTCAACAGGCAGAAGCCCTGAAAGAGGAAACACAAAAATCCCTTAAAGAATTACAGGAAAACACAAACAAACAAGTGAAGGAACTGAACAAAACCATCCAGGATCTAAAAACAGAAGTAGAAACAACTAAGAAATCACAACAGGAAACAACGTTAGAGATAGAAAACCTTGGAAAGAAATCAGGAGTCATAGATGCAAATAACAACAGAATACAAGAGATAGAAGAAAGAATCACAGGTGCTGAAGATACCATAGAAAGCATTGACACAACAGTCAAAGAAAATGCAAAATTAAAAAGCTTGCAACCCAAAACATCCAAGAAATTCAGGACACAATGAGAAGACTGAACCTAAGGATTATAGGTATAGCAGAGAGTGAAGATTTACAACTTAAAGAGTCAGTAAATATCTTCAACAAAATTATAGAAGGAAACTTCCCTAACCTAAAGAGAGAGATGCCCATGAACAGACAAGAAGCCTATAAAACTCCAAACAGACTGTACCAGAACAGAAATTCTTCCTGTCACATAATAATCAAAACACCAAATGTACTAAACAAAGAAATAATATTAAAAGCAGTAAGAGAAAAAGGCCAAGTAACGTATCAGAATTACACCAGACTTCTCACAAGAGACCATGAAAGCTAGAAGATCCTGGGCAGATCTCATACAAACTCTAAGAGAACACAAATGCCAGCCCAGACTCCTATACCCAGCAAAACTCTCAATCACCATAGGTGGAGAAACCAAGATATTCCATGATAAAATCAAATTTATACAATATCTTTCCACAAATCCAGCCCTACAAAGGATAATAGATGGAAAACACCAATATAAGGAGGGCAACTACACCCTAGAAAAAGCAAGATACTAATCTTCTTTCAACAAACCCAAAAGAAAATAACCACTCAAACATAAAAATAACAGGAAGCAACAATCGTTATTCCTTAATATCTCTTAACATCAATGGACTCAATTCCCCAATAAAAAGACAAAGACTAACAGACTGGATACATAAACAGGTTGCAGCATTTTGTTGGATACAGGAAATGCACCTCAGTGTCAAAGAAACACTACCTCAGAGTAAAAGGCTAGAAAACAATTTTCCAAGCAAATGGTCCCAAGAAACAAGCTGGAGTAGCAATTCTAATATGGAAAAAAATTGACTTTCAACCAAAAAGTCAACAAAAAAGACATGAAAGGACACTTCATACTCATCAAAGGAAAAATCCACCAAGAAGAACTCTCAATTCTGAGCATCTATGCTCCAAATGCAAAGGCACCCTCATTCGTAAAAGAAACTTTACTAAAGCTCAAAGCTCACACATTGCACCTCACACAATAATTGTGGGTGACTTCAACACTCCACTCTCCTCAATGGACTGATCACAGAAACACAAACTAAACAGAGACACAGTGAAACTAATTGATGTTTGGATCAAATGGATTTGATATATATATATAAAACATTTCATCCTAAATCAAAAGAATATACCTTCTTCTTAGCACCTCATGGTACCATCTCCAAAACAGACCATATAATTGGTCATAAAACAGACCTCAACAGATGTTAAGAAGATGGAACTAATCCCATGCCTCCTATCAGATCACTATGGAGAAAGGATGGTTTTCAATATCAGCAAAAACAACAGAAAGCCCGCATACACATGAAAGCTGAACAATGCATCTATTCAATGATACCTTGGCCAAGGAAGAAATAAGGAAAGAAATCAAAGACATTTTAGAATTTAATGAAGATGAAGGCACAACATACTCAAACTTTTGGGACACAAAGAAAGCAATGCCAAGATGAAAACTCATAGCCCTGAGTGCCTCCAAAAAGAAACTGGAGAGAGCATATACTAGCAGCTTAATGGCACACCTGAAAGCTCTGGAACAGAAAGAAGCTAATACACCCAAGAGGAATAGAAGGCAGGAAATCATCAAATTTAGGGCAGAAATCAACCAAGTAGAAACAAAAAGAACCATACAAAGAATCAACAAAACCAGGAGCTGGTTCTTTGAAAAAAATCAATAAGATAGATAAACCCTTAGACATACTAAACAGAGGGCACAGAGACAGTATCCAAATTAACAAAATCAGAAATGAAAAGGGAGATATAACAATAGAAACTGAAGAAATTCAAAAAAATCATCAGATCTTACTACAAAAGCATATACTCAACATAACTGGAAAATCTGGAGGAAATGGACAATTTCCTAGACAGATACCAAATACCAAAGTTGAATCAGGATCAGATAGACCATCTAAACAGTCCCATGACCCCTAAAGTAATAGAAGCGATCACTGAAAGACTCCCAACCAAAAAAAGCTCAGGACCAGATGGTTTTATTGCAGAATTCTCTCAGACCTTCAAAGAAGACCTAACACCAATACTGTTCAAACTATTCCACAAAATAGAAACAGAAGGAACACTACCCAACTCATTCTATGAAGCCACAATTATGCTGATATCAAAACCACACAAAGATACAACAAAGAGAAATTCAGACCAATTTCCCTTATGAATATCAATGCAAAAATACTAGCAGCCTTATTTATAATAGCCAGAAGCTGGAAAGAACCCAGATGTCCCTCAACGGAGGAATGGATTCAGAAGATGTGGTATATCTACACAATGGAATACTACTCTGCAATTAAAAACAATGAATTCACGAAATTCCTAGGCAAATGGTCAGATCTTGAAAATATCATCCTTAGTGAGGTAACCCAATCACAAAAGAACACACATGGTATGCAGTCACTGATAAAGGGATATTGACCCAGAATCTCGGAATACCCTAGACACAATCCGCATATCAATAGATTTCTAAGAAGATGGAAGGAGAGACCCCTGGTCCTGGAAAGACTGGATGTAGGGGAACGCCAGGACAGAGTAATGAGAGGGGGTTGAATGGAGAAAAGAGGGAGGGAAGGGGGCTTATGGGACTTTCAGGGAGGGAGGAAACGGGAAAGGGGAAATGATTTGGAATGTAAATTAAAAAAAATAAAATAAATAATTAAAAGAAAAAAAATACTCAATAAAATTCTTGCCATCCAAATCCAAGAACACATCAAAATGATCATTCACCACGGTCAAGTAGACTTCTTCCCAGGGATGCAGGGATGGTTCAATATAAGGAAATCCATCAATGTAATCCACTACATAAACAAACTCAAAGAAAAAAAACCACATGGTCATCTCATTAGATGTTGAGAAAGCATTTGACAAAATTCAGCATCCTTTCATGCTAAAGGTCTTAGAAAGATCAGGAATTCGAGGCCCATATATAAACATAGTAAAAGCAATTTACAGAAAAACGGTAGCCAACATCAATCTGAATGGAGAGAAACTTGAAGCAATCCCACTGAAATCAGGGACCAGACAAGGCTGCCCTCTCTCTCCATATCTTTTCAATATAGTACTTGAAGTTCTAGCTAGAGCAATTAGACAACAAAAGGAGGTCAAAGGGATACAAATTGGAAAGGAAGAAGTCAAACTATCACTATTTGCAGATGATATGATAGTATACTTGAGCAACCCAAAGAACTCTACCAGAGAACTCCTACAGCTGATAAACAACTTCAGTAAAGTGGCTGGATATAAAATTAACTCAAACAAATCAGTAGTCTTCCTATACTCAAAGGATAAGCAGGCTGAGAATGAAATTAGGGAAATGACACCCTTCAAAATAGCCACAAACAATATAAAGTATCTTGGTGTGACTCTAACCAAACAAGTGAAAGATCTGTATGACAAGAACTTCAAGTCTCTGAAGAAAGAAATTGAAGAAGACCTCAGAAGATGGAAAGCTCTCCCATGCTCATGGATTGGAAGGACTGATATAGTAAAACTGGCCATCTTGCCAAATCAATACACAGATTCAATGCAATCCCCATCAAAATCCCAAGTCAATTCTTCATAGAGTTAGAAAGAGCAATCCAAAAATTCATCTGGAATAACAGAAAACCCAGGATAGCATAAACTATTCTCAACACTAAAAGGTCTTCTGGGGGAATCAGTATCCTGGACCTCAAGCTGTACTACAGAGCAATAGTGTTAAAAAAAAAACTGCATGGTATTGGTACAGTGACAGGCATGTAGATCAATGGACTAGAATTGAAGACCCAGAAATGAACCCACACACCTATGGACACTTGATCTTTGACAAAGGAGCTAAATCCATCTAGTGGAAAATAGATAGCCTTTTCAACAAATGGTGCTGGCTCAGCTGGTGGCTAGCATGCAGAAGAATGCAAGTCGATCCATTCTTATCTCCTCGTACTAAGCTCAAGTCCAAGTGGATCAAGGACCTCCACATAAAGCCAGACACACTGAAATTGATAGAAAAGAAACTAGGGAATAGCCTTGAACACATGGGCACAGAGGAAAATTTCCTGAACAGAATACCAATAGCCTATGCCCTAAGATCAAGAATTGACAAATGGGACTGCATAAAATTACAAAGTTTCTGTAAGGCAAAGGACACTGTCAATAGGACAAAACAGCAACTGACAAATAGGGAAAAGATCTTTACCAACTCTACATCTGACAGAGGGCTAATATCCAATATATACAAAGAACTCAAGAAGTTAGACTCCAGAGAACCAAATAACCCTATTAAAAAATGGGATACAGAGCTAAACAAAGAATTTTCACCTGAGGGATATCTAATGGCTGAGAAGCACCTAAAGAAATGTTCAACATCCTTAGTTATCAGGGAAATGCAAATCAAAACAACCCTGAGAATTCGCCTTACACTAGTCAGAATGGCTAAGATAAAAAACTCAGGAGACAGCAGGTGCTGGATAGGTTGTGGATAAAGAGGAACACTCCTCCATTGCTGGTGGGATTGCAAGCTGGTACAACTACTCTGGAAATCACTATGGTGGTTCCTCAGAAAACTGGGCATAATACTACTGGAGGACCCTGTTATACCACTCCTGGGCAAATACCCAGAGGATTTTCCAGCATGTAATAAGGACACATGCTCCACTATGTTCATAGCAGCCCTATTTATAATAGCCAGAAGCTGGAAAGAACCTAGATATCCCTCAATGGAGGAATGGGTACAGAAAATGTGGTATATATACACAATGGAATACTATTCAGTCATTAAAAACAATGAATTCATGAAATTCTTAGACAAATGGATGGAACTGGAAAATATCATCTTGAGTGAGTTAACTCAATCACAAAACAACATACATGGTATGCACTCACTGATAAGTGGATATTAGCCCAGAAGCTTGGAATACCCTAGGCACGTTTCACATATCAAATGATGCCCAAGAAGAAGGAAGAACAAAATATGGATACTGTGGTCCTATGTAGAAAGGGGGAAAATACCCACAGAAGGAGATACAGAGACAAAGTGTGGAGTAGAGTCTGGGGGAAAGATCATCCAGAGACTACTCCACCCAGGGATCCATCCCATATACAGCTACAAAACCTAGACACTATTATTGATGCCCACAAGTGCTTGCTGACTGGAGCCAGATATCGCTGTCACCTGGGAGGCTCTGCTAGTGTGTGAGAAATACAGAAGGGGCCATTCTCAGCCAGCCATTGAACTGAGCACAGGGTCCCCAATGGAGGAGCTAGAGAAAGGTCCCAAGGAGCTGAAGGGGTTTGCAGCGCCACAGGAGGAACATCAGTATGAGTCACCCAGTACTCCCAGAGCTCCTAGGGACAAAACCATCAACCAAAGTGTACACATGGAGTTACCTATGGCTCCAGACACATAGGCAGCAGAGGATGGTCTTGTTAGACACCAAAGGGAGGAGAGGACCTTGGTTCTGGAAAGACTTGATGCTGTAGTGTAAAGGAATACCAGGACAGGGAAGCTGGGGAGGCTTGACTGGGGAAGGGGAGATGGCTTATGGAATTTTCGGGGGAAAGGGAACTAGGAAAGGGGACAACATTTGAAATTTAAATAAAGAAATATCTAATAAAGAAAGAAATGTTGGATTTAAATGTTCAAAATCTGGGTTTTGAAGGTCACACATTTTTCCACATAAAGTTTGGGATTTACACCCCGTTTGATTCACTTTTGCTTCATCCTTTCTAAGAGTCAACAGAAAAGTCTCAATTTTATCTAGGTTATATCTGGGTTACACCTTAGTCTTATGCTCCAACCAGGATTTTGATACAGTCATAGGCCCCTGCTTTGATTGGCTTGTGGCCTTTCCTTGTCTAGAAAGGTCATTGAAAGGATCTAGAGGAATATATGGTCACCTCCAAGTTTATGTGGTGCATGCTGAAGGCTTTGTGTGAGACCAGTATCATTCCATGGATGCCCTGTAGAAACTCATACTTGTTTTTGCAAACTGTTGACACTTTCAAAGATACAGTGGTATGATACAGATAATCCTCACGTATATTCATTTGGTTTATATGTTAAGAATAATCTAAACATAGCTATGCAATACGGTTAATAGTTATATATTGTTTGTATAAGCTTTAGTAACAGTAATTGTAATTATTTTTTGATAGTTTAGTGAAAATTCTACTAAACACTCAAAAGAACAGATTGTTCCTCTTACAGTCAAGTTCTCTCAAAGAACTAGGAAAAAGAAAGACATCATAACTTATGAATCTTATATAACCAGGATACTCAAACTAAATAAAAATAGCTTGAGGCAAATGGAGAAAAAGATCAGATCTATCCATGAAAACACTTTCAAAAACATAAGCTTTTTATATGGAAAAGCTGACTTCATTTTTTTAAAATGTGTGATTACTTCAACTTAAGAAAACCTAGTGTCATAACTCATCAGCATGTATGAATTAAAGCAACTTAACCATTCTCAAGACAAGCAGCAAACATGTTCAATCAGATTCAACACACACAATTTCAAAACTTCTAGGCAACAGAAGACTTTAAAAAGGCGTTCCTCAATCTAATAAATAGCAATTGTTAAACATCATATTAGTTTGAGAATTTCATATGCTTTCATCATATTTGCGCCTTCCCCCAATGCTTCCTAGATCAATCGCCCTCTCCCTACCCAATCAACTTTGTGTTGTATTCTTTCCTTATAGATCCAAAAGCACACAAAGATCCGACAAAGAGAATCTCAGGCCAATCTCTCTTATGAATATCGATGCAAAAATACTCAATAAAATTCTTGCCAACCAAATCCAAGAACACATCAAAACGATCATTCACAACAATCAAGTAGGCTTCATCCCAGGGATGCAGGGATGGTTCAATATAAGGAAATTCATCAATGTAATCCACTATATAAACAATCTCAAAGAAAAAAACCACATGGTCATCTCATTAGATGTTGAGAAAGCATTTGACAAAATTCAGCATCCTTTCATGCTAAAGGTCTTGGAAAGATCAGGAATTCGAGGCCCATATCTAAACAAAGTAAAAGCAATTTACAGCAAACCGGTAGCCAACATCAATCTGAATGGAGAGAAACTTGAAGCAATCCCACTGAAATCAGGGACCAGACAAGGCTGCCCTCTCTCTCCATATCTTTTCAATATAGTACTTGAAGTTCTAGCTAGAGCAATTAGACAACAAAAAGAGGTCAAAGGGATACAAATTGGAAAGGAAGAAGTCAAACTATCACTATTTGCAGACGATATGATAGTATAATTAAGCGACCCAAAGAACTCCAACAGAGAACTCCTACAGCTGATAAACAACTTCAGCAAAGTGGCCGGATATAAAATCAACTCAAGCAAATCAGTAGTCTTCCTATACTCAAAGGATAAGCAGGCTGAGAAAGAAATAAGAGAAATGATACTCTTCACGTTAGCCACAAACCATATAAAGTATCTTGGTGTGACTAACCAAACAAGTGAAAGATCTGTATGACAAGAACTTCAAGTCTCTGAAGAAAGAAATTGAAGAAGACCTCAGAAGATGGAAAAATCTGCCATGCTCATGGATTGGCAGGATTAATATAGTAAAAATGACCATCTTGCCAAAAGCAATATACAGATTCAATGCAATCCCCATCAAAATCCCAACTCAATTCTTCATAGAGTTAGAAAGAGCAATTCAAAAATTCATCTGGAATAACAGAAAACCCAGGATAGCTAAAACTATTCTCAAGAGTAAAATTCCCCCACTCTGGGGGAATCACTATCCCGGATCTCAAGCTGTACTACAGAGCAATAGTGTTAAAAGCTGCATGGTATTGGTACAGTGACAGGCATGTAGATCAATGGAACAGAATTGAAGACCCAGAAATGAATCCACACTCTTATGGTCACTTGATCTTTGACAAAGGAGCTAAAACCATCCAGTGGAAAAAAGATAGCCTTTTCAACAAATGGTGCTGGCTCAACTGGAGGTCAACATGCAGAAGAATGCAAATTGACCCATTCTTATCTCCTTGCACTAAGCTCAATTCCAAGTGGATCAAGGACTTCCACATAAAACCAGACACACTGAAACTAATAGAAAGGAAACTAGGGAAGAACCTTGAACATATGGGTACAGGGGAGAATTTCCTGAATAGAACTCCAATAGCTTATGCTCTAAGATCAAGAATTGACAAATGGGACCTCGTTAAATTACAAAGTTTTTGCAAGGCTAAAGACACTGTCAAAAAGACAAAGCGGCAACCAACTAACTGGGAAATGATCTTTACCAACCCTACATCCAACAGAGGGCTAATATCCAATATATACAAAGAACTCAAGAAGTTAAACTCCAGAGAGGCAAGTAACCCTATTCAAAAATGGGGTACAGAGCTAAACAAAGAGTTCTCACCTGAAGAATATCTAATGGCTGAGAAGCACCTAAAGAGATGTTCATCATCCTTAGTCATTAGGGAAATGCAAATCAAAACAACCCTGAGATTCCATCTCACACCAGTCAGGATGGCTAAGATCAAAAACACAGGAGACAGCAGTTGTTGGTGAGGATGTGGAGAAAGAGGAACACTCCTCCACTGCTGATGGAATTGCAAGCTGGTACAGCCACTCTGGAAAGCAGTCTGGCGGTTCCTCAGAAAACTGGGCATGACACTCCCGGAGGATCTGGCTATACCACTCCTGGGCATATACCCAGAGACTTTACCTGCATGCAATAAGGACACATGCTCCACTATGTTCATAGCAGCCTTATTTATAATAGCCAGAAGCTGGAAAGAACCCAGATGTCCCTCAATGGAGGAATGGATTCAGAAGATCTGGTATATTTACACAATGGAATACTACTCTGCAATTAAAAACAATGAATTCACGAAATTCCTAGGCAAATGGTCAGAACTTGAAAATATCATCCTTAGTGAGGTAACCCAAACACAAAAGAACACACATGGTATGCAGTCACTGATAAGGGGATATTAGTCCAGATTCTCAGAATACCCTAGACACAATTCACATATCAATAGATTTCCAAGAAGATGGAAGGAGAGACCCCTGGTCCTGGAAAGACTGGATGTAGGGGAATGCCAGGACAGAGAAGCAAGAGGGGGTTGAATGGGGAAAAGAGGGAGGGAAGGGGGCTTATGGGACTTTCGGGGAGGGAGGAAACGGGAAAGGGGAAATGATTTTGAATGTAAATAAAAAAACTTAGAAAATAAAATAAAATTTAAAAAAAAAGAAAAAAAAAGACCAACAGGTGCTGCCCAAATATTCTCAGATGTGTGTCTTTCCTTTGGAGCACGGTCAGCTTACCAGGGGTCTACACACTTAGAGAGAACTCTCTTCATCTCCTTCTCCTTCCCCCTTCTCTTTCCCTCTCCTTCCCTCTCCTCCCCCTCTCTTCTTTCCTTCTTTTCTCTCTCCTGTCCCTCTTCCCCCTACCTGCAGTAGCTAACTGGGAATAGCTCCTTGGCTAAGAATGGTATACTTCATGTCTACTGTTTCCACTTCTGCAATGACCCTGAACTCTGAGAGGAGGGACTATAGTGTACATGTTCCATTTAGGACTTTGCATTCTGTAATAGCCATTTTAATATATTTAATATGTTGTATGTGACTTTTAATTGATTGGACATATTAGCCAAATAATGAATTGTGATTGTTGGACCTGGTGTTCTGTCTCTGGAATAAGTCAGTGACTAAATAATGAAATAGACTTTGGGTGCTAGCTTTAGGAATGTAACTGTTTTTAGCAAGGGAGAGGAAAAGGGCTAGACAAGTAAAACCTGGCTGCACTGTTTGCCATGCTCGGGCCTGTTAGAGCACCTTTAGCCAGCTTTCCAAAAACTCACAGAACTAGTTATCCTTTTCCTAGCAGACAATAGCTTCACGGTCCCAGTTCTTAATTTACACCCTTACCTCGGTCACCCAGATTCTTACAGAGCGGGCACATAAAAGTTGGGCCCCTTTCTTCATATGGGACTAACTTTGTGATGCAAAGCCTTTCCATAGAAGCAGATCAGATTTAGTCTCTAGTAGGGACTATGTCTGGCTTAGTTTTTTTCCTGGTTCCTGATAACACCTGCTAATCAGTTATCTGAGCAAGAAACCCTGTCTCAGGCTTTGTATCTAAGGGATATGATCAAGATCCCTATGATACCAAATGGTATGGATATGAGAGTCAGTGACTACTAAAATTACTGTGCTAGTAATATTAGCTATTACACAGGAAGTAAATAGACCAGCCTATCTTCAGGCTAAAGTTGGCCGTAGATTTTCAGGTTATTCTTATAAAAGGTGCAAAGAAACATTTTTTAATGTCAATACAATACATAGCTCATCATCATATTGACTTTTACAGAGCCCCAATGTGCAGATTGTATTGAAAAGCATATTCAGTTATTACAACTGCTGCCTTTGCTACATATCACCACAAGGTTGGTGGTACAAAAGAGTAAGAATATGTTCTCTGAAGTCTTAGACTCTAGAATGCCAACGCCATTATTACGAGGCCGAGACAAAGGTACCAGGAGAGCTGTACTGTTGCAGAGCTTCTAAGAGCAAATCCATCTCTTACCTCTTCCAGCCTCTGGGACCAAAACCATCCTGGGTTTGTAACAGCATTGCTCTGAGCTCTACCACGAGGCCACATGGCTTCTTGATCTCCTGCCTGTCATAAACCTCCTTTGCTGCTGTGCTCATATCAGAGCATGGAATTGTATTTAGGCTCCACTCTGATAATCCAGGAAAATCTCCCCATCTTGAAATCATTACCTTGATTACAGAGGAAATGATGCTAGTTCTATATAAAGTAGTATTCACAGGTTTCAGGGATTGGGAGAGCAGTATCTTGGAAGGAAGCACCAGTCCTTAGCTACCAGAAAGAGATCATTACAGTCCTAGGCATTGCTGAAAACACCCATCATCAAAAGTGACTCTAGTGTCTCTCTTTGCATGCTGTATACTAACTGTGCTATAGTCAATGGACAATGGATGATAGCTCCAAGGACTCACGGGTTCCTGGATCACCAGGACTCCAGGATCTTGCTTCTCTTTTAAGAGAGATGCATAGTGTCTGCTCAGCTGAACACAGACATTTAGATTATTATAACCTATCATGAGGCAGTATGGTTGACTGTGCATGGTTTCTCTTTTGTAAGAAGAGCAGAGAAAAACCAATGTGCTGCAGTGGTTAAGTTTCACAATGGTAAGGCTTGAACCAAGCTTTAAAACTTTGTTCCATTTGCCTAGTGGGGAGTGAATTTAATTATTTTTTCTGATACTTCCCCCCGCGCCAGTTTCCATCTAGGAATGTAGCTTTCAAACATTTTGTGGATAACCCCTACCAAATACATTTTACATCACAACCTAACATTTGAAATATACACTAATAATAAATAATAAAAAATAAGCTATATTTGTTCATCTTTATCATTTAGGTCTATTTTCTATTCCATCTCATTTTATTAAAAATTCCGGTTGAGGCTCTCAAAATTGAATAATAACCATTCGTTAGAGTGACATTTAAAAAAATGCTACCTCAAGGAAAATACTAGAGAGCATCTTTTCAGGATATATGTGGTATTAGTTATTTATCGATATATATATATATATCTCCAGTAATTCCAAACATAATTGTTTAAAAACAAAACTCAGTCTCTGTGGTCCCAGAACCCAGCTCTGTTTTAACTGAGCACATCTGCCTCCATGTCTCCCAGAATACTGCAGTCATGGTGTATGACTCTGAAGGCTGGAGCAGAAGTCTTCACACCCAAGCTCATTTGAACCAGAGCAGTGATTCTTCCTGGGTTCACCCTGGAACTCTAAGGGGGAGGACACGGGTTGAGAAAAGAAGTCTCTTTCTTGGGGCAGGAGGGTGGCGGGGTCTGAAGATCCAAGCCAGTAGGGTTTTTAGTGTCACGGCTTCTCATATATGCCTCAAAGGAAGAAACCAACAACTAGACAGAGAGGAGCAGGCGGCAGAGTCACAGGGAACCCGAAGGATGCCTCTAATTCCTCTTTAGCAAGTTATGTGCTGCTACAGTGCACCAGGCATTTCATATCTCAGTATCTGTAACATCTGACCACAGCTTTCCATAGCAGCTGTTAATCCTCAGGCCCAGGCCTCAGCCCCACCTCCTCCCAGCGCCCTGGTCCCAGTCCATAGCTGGCTTTGCCAAGCACGATTCTGGCAAGAAACAAAAGCTCAACACTCCTTGTTTCATCCCCAGACTCCAAAAGGATTTTGGCCCCATCTAGTCCCAGATACTCTTCCACATGCTTACCAGCAGGATTCAGCTGCAAAGGGCTTCAAAGGCATCTTCGCTTTCCATGAACTAGAAGTCTTCCTCTGCTCATACCTGCATAGACCTCTCTACCTGGCAGCTAGCAACAGGGCAGAGAGCAGAGGGTAAGAGAGGATAAGTTAGGGTTTCTATTGCTGCAATGAAACACCATGACCGAAAAGCAAGTTAGGGAGGAAAGAGCTTATTCAGGTTACACTTCCATTACTGGAGGAAGTCAAGATAGGAACTCAAGAAGAGCTAGAACCTGGAGGCAGGAGCTGATGCAGAGGCCATGGAGGGGTGCTGCTTACTGGCTTACTTCACATGACTTGTTCAGCCTGCTTTCTTATAGAACCCAGAACTACCAGCCCAGGGATGGTACCATAGGCTGGGTCCTCCCTTACTGATCACTAATTGAGAAAACTGTACTGCTGGATCTCATGGAGGCATTTCCTAACTGCGGTTTCTTCTTCTCTGATGACTCTAGCTTGTGTCAAGTCGACACAGAAAACGAGTCAGTACATGCAGTCATGGCCTTTCAGAGATAGATTATAGGTGGTTTTTCATTCCTTTTGCTCCATTCTTGTCATTAGAAAAGAGTCAACAAGCCTAGTCCATAGCTTAAGGAAACATTGTGTGATAGTGTGATTACCAGGAAGTGAGGACCAGTGGGTACGAGTGTAAGGATACTTACTACACTGGCAAATCTGATACCAGTAAGAGAAGTATTAGTGGCATTCCAGACAATCGAGCCTCACCTGAAACTCAACTTGCCTCTATGATGTTACATCTTAAAGTCATGTGGGGAATATATCCAGGTGTGACTTGTCTCAGCAAGTCCTGAAGATCCAGCTCTGGAGACTACTGCCCTACAGTGAGGAGGCAGGCTGGCTTGCTCTTGCTCACTGACTGAGTTACAACCTTGGACCACTGCAGTTCTTCCTCCCCTAGTGCTTCCAACTAGGGAGATTGGTTATTTGAGTGAGATTTAATGACTCTTCCGTATTGGTCAGACTGTTGACCATGCTTACACAGGCATGTATTGATACCATCTCATGTCTTATGCCAGACTAAAAGATTAAGAGGAGCTAATTATCCATTTTGAGTTAAATTTGTCAATTGGAGGATTTTTTTTCTTCTTCTGAGCAAACAGTAGAGCAAAAATCATGGGAGAAGCAAATGATGGGTTTCAAAGGCATTGCTTTCCTTCATCAAATCACAGCTCATTCTTTGTTTTAGTGGTTGAAAGATTTTCATTTGGAAAAAATAATTTAAAGTTTCAGGATCTCCTTTAGCCTCAAGGCTCTGTCTTAGTCAGACTCATATTTTCAGCATTCCCAGATGAATAACTGCGGAGTCACAGGCATATGTATTTCGTATTTAGCATTCATATTTGGTGCTTAATTCAGTCTAAGCACCAAAAGGAAGAAAGTAGCTTCTAACAATAAGGGATGGTGAGAGGCTGCACCATCTCTTATAAGGCAACAACAATGCCATCCTCCTTAACTCCTGCTTCTGTTGCCATGGTGATCTTTATACTCAGTGTAGCCTGACATAGCTGTGCTGAGACTTGCTGAGAATCTTCCCCTTATGACAACCAACTGGAGAGATTTGAAGTAATCTTGCCTGCTAGTGGTGCATGCAGCATCCGAAATGATGCTTCAGGACTCTAAATAGCAGAGGGAGCTCTCATAGAGTGACCAAAAGAAAATAGCAAAGGAATTTGGAAAGAATTTCTTTTCCTTGGCCTAGTATCAAAGAAATTTATATTCTTTCTTAACAAAAAGTGCGTGTGTTGCAGTCAGATGATAACTAGCAGAAGTCCCTTTTCTCTACCACATTGATTCTGCAGATTGAAGTTGGGTCCTTAGGTTTGGTGGCAAGTGCCTTTATCTGCTGAGCCATCTCACTGGCCCATTTTAGAATAATTTAGAATTATCATCCACTTACCTTATATTTTTCTTCAATCGTTGTTGATTATTTCTGGTGAAAGGGTCTTAAATCCTGGGGTTACCCTCTACCCAAAGCCATTGTTTGGCCTGATAGACTTTGGCAGATGATCTGCCTGTGAACAGTGCCTCAATTCTTTCAGGGCCAGGATTATATTTGTTTTTCTTTTTCTCTCCTTCCAGTCTTTCCTTTCCTTTCACGATTTACTTAGCTAAGCTTTTGATCATTGTCAGTAATATGGATTGGGAAGTGGAGACTCAAGAAAATCCTGTAGATAAGTCTTAGAACATTTAATGATGGAGGAAACATTTGGCTCTACCATGAGGGCAGGAAGACAGGTAGAGCTAGACCTCCCAGAGCCAGGAATGGCACAAGGACTAGGAGTCTCCAGGCACCCAGACTCTCCACCGTGAGACTCCATGTCTGGCTTCTCACTTGCCCTGTGGTATCATCTCTTGGAGATTCTGCTTGTCTGCCTTCTTGCTTTTATCCCACCGGCGAATCTGCTCTATGTTTTCATCCTCTGACCTTGGTGTGAGTTCTAATGACATCATCTCTTTTCACTGATTTTCCCTGACCCCTGGGACTGACGTTAATGGAGTCAGGTGTGTTGAGCATCACAGCTTCTGGAGAACTGCTGGTGGGTGGCTCTTTCTTTAGTGGGGTAGTTGCTCTTGAATGGACTGTATTTTACACGTCTGCCATCAACACAGTTCTTAATAAAAGGTCCATGTCCCTCCAGAGTGGCTTGTCCCAAATGTTCTAATCTGACATAAGAATGGTTGCTTCTTCTCATCATGATATTTTCTTTCCGTGATTGATCAGTTCCCTTAAAGGAAACACCCTTGTGGGATAGACAAGGTTTTTATTTCTTACTTACAGTGGAGTGTGGTGAGAAGAGAGGAAAGACCATTCTGGTTTTAGAAAGTATAGGAGAGACCTCTGTGACTTTGCTCTAGGTTTGTACCTCACTAACCCTTTCCTTGATGTGGAAGAGGACACTAGGCAGGTGACTGACCAGGGTTTATGCTTGGACACTGCTACCCACTGTTCAGTCCATTAGATCAGCCAATTGATCCGTGTAACATGTTAAAAACTACGACTGCAGATAGGATTGATCTGCTTTCCTGTGGGTGGGTCCCTCTCCCACTATCATCACACTCTACAGGTCCAGGATGCAGTCTGATACAGGAGAGGGAATAGATACTGCGAGGCTGGGGCATAAGACATAAGCCATAGATGCCCAAGCTTTTGCTCCTATACTGATTGATGTACATCTGCTTTCCTGTCTTTTTTAAGGGTCCGGGAACATATCCTTTGGGAACGCATCCTTTTCTTTTCAAAATGATGAATCCCAAGGGTGACTGATGTTTATAATGACTGAAGTTTTCAAGAGTTTTCCTCCTTGACCCAATTTGGAGTCCTCTGCCACATTTCCTGAATCAGCCTTTAAGATTTAGGTTGCTACTAAATTCCTTCAGCTTAATTTGCTTTAGAGGCTAAAGCCCGAGCATCTGGTCCTCAGCAACTGACGGAAAGACCTAAATTGCTTATGTTGTCCTCCGCGGCATCCAGCATCCCACTTCCTCACCAAGGCAACCGACTGTGAGCCTTGCATTCTAAATGTGAGCTCATCCTTATACAGTGAGAGAATGCATTTCTGTGAACTTGTGTTCTACACCTCTATTTATACATCCACATGTTTTCTGCTTCCCTTCTAGATAGCACAAACCTGCGGCTACAAGCACAAATTGCTTTAGTGACCTCATTTAATGTCTGCTCCTTCCTATACTTTAATGCTATAGTTAGGGAATTGAAACTGGGGAAACACAAGTGGAAACTTCTTTCTTGTCATTGAAAAAAAAAAGTCGAAAAGAATGAAGTGTGTGGATGAAGAACTGCCATGGAATAGCAAAGAATAGGAGTGCTCATGGATGCCTTGTGCAATGCCTTGGCTTAACAGGAAGGAATCATTAGAGCAAACTCAGTTTCAAAGGGGCTTTGAAAACTGGACATGGTGGTGCACTCCTTGCAGAGGCAAGTGGATCTATGTGAGTTCGAGGCCAGCCTGGTCTACAGACTGAGTTACAGGATAGCCAGGGCTTCACAGACAAACCCTGTTATGAAAAAAACAAAAAAAGTCAAAGGACTTTGCAAACCTGGTATTGTAACTTTTTCCTTCCGCCCAGCTATACAGTCTAAACGGACACCCCTTGATAGTTACACTGTGGTCTATGGACCAGCAGTCATAGCCTAACATGACAACTTACCCTGAAGACTGGAGACTGGAGTTTAACAAGAAGACACTTTCTGGGACACTTTACACAGCTTGCTTTACACAACTTAGGAAGCATGGCTTCTTAATAATCTGATTACTTCCTCTCCAAATGAACTGTTTTTCTGTCTGACCCTGTTGTTCCTTGCTCAGTGTCCTACCTGGTAAACTATGCTTACTTTCAGCTCAGCTATAAAGCTACACAGCCTTGTCTCCCACATTTCTCCCATTTCCTTTAAAGAGTTCCCTGAATAGTATGCTATCTTTAAATCAGATATTTGGTAAAATACAACTACAATTTCCAGTAACCTTTAAGTAAAAAAAAATCTGCATGGAAGCAAACAAATAAAGAACATTCGTTGCCATCATTCCAAACACTACAAAATGGTGAGGGCAGGGAAGTAAGAGTCAGATGGGGATGTTATCAGCATCACGGTTGTCCACTCTTGATGTTGTCATGGTGATGGACATCAGTTAACATAGCAACATCTTTTTCTCTTTTACTTGGCTTATTCTATCATAATAGAACAAGCCCTGTATGTCTTGCCTCAGCAATTTAACACAGGGATCTTGATTGAGGTGGTGGATTTATGCTTTTTGGAATCACCCTTCATCAACAAGCTCTCATTTCTCTGACTTCTTAATTTTTGGAATGATTTTTCCTCTTCTTTCCTCAGATTTTGCTCATTTTCTTTAGCCTTAGAAATTGCATCTTTCACCTTTACTTACTATTTTCTTATTAAATCTACAACTCTTCAAATTTATCATTCAAATAGCTCCGTGAAATCAGTGGTCTTACTTCCTCAGCATCTCTTTTCAATGTCTTATATGAAATAATGTGAAACTGAAAAGGGGACTCTGTCAAGAAAAATGAGTCCCAAAATGTCCTTGTCACAGAAGATGCTCATGATGAGTTCCTAAGAAAAATGAAGGCCAGCGTGCTTCATAGGTTTCAGCAAGGACTGGGATCCTTTAGGGTTCTTGTAATCTATTCCTCACCTATCATACAGTTCTGTTGGTAACATCTCTTTAATTTGGGGGTGCTTCCTGGGAAGCTTTCCATGTTGAGACCCAATAACCAGTTGATGCTCATTTTGCCCCCTCCAATGAGTTTAACACTTGGTCCAGAACAGTCTGTTGGGGTTCTTGCATCCAGATCTTCAACTGGATCCCCTTGGGAGCGAATCAAGTAGGATGGAAGTTGGGAGGACTCTTGTCTTCCCCTGAGGTCAGGGGAGAACTCTTGTACAGATGAGGTCATTAGGGAGATGCAAAACTTCGATGGAGAGAATGACCAGGGGCTGATGACCCTCTGGGCTCAACGCAGGTTTGCAGTCACACCGACTATTTCCATCCCTGGCTTAAAGCACTTTGAGCTGTGTTTTGTCATTGTGACCTGAACTGCCCCTGTGTGATGCAGGGGACTTTGTTTCATTCTGAGCTTTTTGAAGCATGAATGTTAAAGAGGAAATTGAGTGCCTTTGAATTCACCATGGGAATGCTATTTTGTAGGACTCTAGGGTTGCCTAGCTCTGCCCTGTGTGTATAGACTTACAGACAATCCAGTGCAATGTATAAGTAAGAACAGCTTTGGAACAAAGCAATAACAACCTATTTCCAAATTCTGCTTCTAGGCTACTACTGCTGCTGAGTTGAGTATATGATTTGTTATCTCTGGTCTTTCTTTTCTAGTTTCTTTCAGCGTAAACGTAGTTGTGAGGCTTAAGTGGCATAGTAAGGTAACATGTAGTGTGAACACACCTGGGAGGAGTGTGGAGGATTGATGATAGCTATTGACAGGGAACTCATACGACATGGTAGAATGCAATGTTAGTCCCAGCACTCAGAAAACAGAGACAGGCAGGAGTATTTTTCTCCGTGAATTACAGGCCTTACAGGAAAACATAGTGGGACATTGACTCAGAGGGGTCAGGTGTGTGTGTGTGTGTGTGTGTGTGTGTGTGTGTGTGTGTGTGTGTGTGACAGAGACAGAGAGAGAGAGAAACAAAGACAGACAGACAGACAGACAGACACACACACACAGAGTAACTCAATGTCCCACATAGGTTAATCCTAAAGCCACATAGGTTAGGGAGAACCACTGTGCCAGCCTCAGCCTATATCCTTATAACCCCCATGCTCGTGGGAAACAGAATCTACAGACCCAATGGGACTTCACAGCCAGAGTAATCTCTCAGTCATCTAAACCTGACCACGCCCATCTCCTTTATAAAATCTTTCAGCATCTCCACATCTCCCTATTGCTATATGTACATTACAAGTACATTCCTTCCAGATCTGACCAGGGCCACGGCCAACCCACCACATCTTTGTGCAGTTCTTTCCTTGGTAGATGCATCTGCTTCAGGCAGGGCACACAGATCACAGTCTTGCACATGCGCCCCTGACTCACCTCCACTCATCACACTCATCACTCTTGTCTGTTCTCCTCGTCAGTTCTGCCTTCCCAGCCTTTAGCCACGGGGAACGGTGAGCGTCTTCCACTTCCCCAGGTGCCAGACAGCTCCCCTTCCCCTGGCTCTTCCATGGCAATCCGCCTCCAACTGGAATCCTTCTGTTTGCTGCAGTTGTAGGAAACTTCTCTAAAGAACCTTCCATGACCACTTCACATCCTTCATCCCCTGCTTCTGTGATAACTTACTCAAAAGTTATTTTATTATAATCCTTTATAGAATTATCAGAAATCACCTCTAGGGAATTGCATCACAACACATGAAGAAATCAGAACCAGGATAAAATGGAAAGACTTGAGGTTCCAGTCCTAGAGTTTGTCCTTCAGTCACTTTAGACCCTAAGATTGAGTTTTGTTCTGTATTTTGCTTGTTTAGTAGAAAGGACATGGACACTCGAGTCAGACCTTCAGGTTTGAATCAGAGTTCTGGCATTTTCTCATGGTATAAGCTAAAGCAAGACAATTAGTCTCGTTTTTCTCCACTTTTCTCAGCTGTAAAATGATAATAGAAAAAGCATAGGGTTGGTCTGATAATGATATTATAATGCATATAAAGTACTTATCTCACTGGCTAGAACATAGCATGCACATAAGCTGACTGTTATTGCTCCCATCAAAACAGTGGTTTTAATGGGAGCAGTTGCCTGACCACACTTGAGGAGCCACAGTGAGTGATTAGGTCTATTTTGTTTGCTTTGTTTTAGTCCTCAGAACCCAGTACTATACCTACTTTGTAGTAGTCACCTACATTGCTGTCCTCTGGTTCTTGAGTGATTACTTTTTCTGCATACGTCGGTTATGCGTCTTTCTTTATTGCTGCATAGGTTGCATCACTCAGTTTTGTAATCATGCCGTGTCGACTGCCTAAATCAGAAGCATCATAGAGACAGAAGCTGTGTCCGATGAGCCTGCTGTCCCCACAGGACAGGGCTTCTCACCATGCCCCTTCAAACAAACGGATGTCTCCCTATACCTTGAAAAACAGCAAGTTTGGCCTTCCTGGAAACCCATTACTGCAGCACCCAGATGTCATGCTCCACATGCAGCATAGCATTGCATTCTGGACCCTGTTCGAAGCCACTGTACCGAAAAGCAGATCCAAAACCATGGGTGATTCTTGGTAATAGAATTGCTTCCTTCAGTGAGTCTGTCTCCATGGTACATGACAGTGGTCTGCTGTTAAATATGTGATGAGCTTCTCTTTTAAGAGGGTGCGAGGGATTCTTGTTTTACAGGGAATCTAGATTTCAATGGGGTAGATGTTCCCACTGTCTCTGATTCCAAGCTACCAATAGGATGTCACTGAGCATAAAATAAGCAAGAGGTATATGCAATCTGCTCTTGTAAACTGGTAGGAACTGGTTCAGCAGTGTCATTAGCTAAATACCTGGAATTCCAATCTCTAAGATAGTGTATGTGTGCATTTGGAAAGCTTCCCAGATCCCCAGGAATTTCCTTTGAGTGGACTTCTAACCATCTCTCCTGTCACTGAGACTACCTTGGTTAAAGATAGCAGTTACAACAAACTATTGGGAATTGTGATGGCAGCTTGGGGGCATTTGTTATAAGGCTTTTATCCAAGTGCCTTAGGTCAGGCAATCTTCAATGTGATGGGTGGGGTGGGTGGCAGAACATAAGTTTAATCATGTTCTGGATGGTGATGTCATATCCTTTATAGAAAATATTTCTACTGCCTTGGTGCAACTGAAAATGTTCTCACTTGGATTTTAAACAATTCCATTATCATATGGTTTTGCATTAGATCAGTACTTACAGAGACAAAGCATGAATTGAACAATCTAAAGTTATTATTTTTATTATTTTCCTGCAAACATGCATTAGCTCATTTAATCCTTAGATCTGTCTTATGAGGCAGACTCTATAATTATGTTTTATTTTATGAGGAAATGGAATTATAGGGAGAGAAAGAAGATACATCACAGAGACCATATAGATGCTTGAGGGAACCCTGGGATTTCAGCCAGCTTGATGTGACAAGAAGTACAGGACTAAAGAGTGTCAGTAGAGTCTCATTGCAGGCTGTGAATTGAGAAAAGGTGGGACTAGAGCAGGGTGGGTAGTAAGTGGTGGTACAAGGTCATTCTGGTATCTTTCCTCTGCCTTTATTTATTTTTCCATGGATGGGCTATGCGCATCTTCAACTGTGAGAGGCGTTATTCTTCAGTTGCCTCAAAATCCCAAAGAGACAACCCCACCATTGTAACAGCTCGCTAAGACCTGCTTTTGTGGCCTGATTATAACACACTGCATGTGGCATAGGACATTGGTTATCTACCAACACTCCTCTTCCTCTTTTCCATAATAACAGTTCTGAAGACATGGTTAGCAAGGACAATATTTCATAGCTTCTCTTTCAGCTTTATATGGCCAAGGAGCTACTTTCCAAATGGGTATGAGAAGTAAAGTGTGTAAAAAGGCTGGAGAGATGGCTCAATGGTTAAGATCAGAATGCTCTACCAGAAGACCTAGGTTATGTTCCCAGTACCCACATGGTAGCTCAAAACCATCTGTAACTCTAGTTTGGGGAGATCTGATGCCCTCTTCTGGCTTCTGCCAGCCCCAAGCACGCAAGTGGTTCAGAGATGTAACATAGTGTAAGAAAACTACTCAAACACACAATAATATTTTTTTAAGGAAAAGCATATCCCACTTGCCATTTTCTTGGAACAGATGGTATAGTTGCAAGTTTGGAGACAAGCATTGAAGTTTTACTCCTGACAACTGTGAAGAACCCAGCAAGAGTATCATCTTGAATTTTGCAGAGAAGAAACAAACATTTAGTATGTTTCAGTCATTTCTACTTTGGCGTTCTGTGGCTGGACACACATAGGGCTCTAACCTCATCGTCTCGGTCCACGTCGGTTTTCTCTGCTGATGTTGACTCTAGCGATTTTGTTTCTAGATGTATCTGTTGTCCATTGTTTCGGGGCCAGTCACCAGAACATCTGTCTGGAGGTACCAGACTGGCGAGATGGCTCAGTGGTTAGGAGAAGAATGTTCTACCAGTTTATCCCCACAAAATTGGGGACATTTCCCCCCCACTAGTAATAAAACCACCCAAGCCCTGGCTATTGTGTTCTCAATGGTGAATGCGCGCGCAGCTCTCTATCCGGAGCCATGGTGATTTTCTTCACAATGTGGTACTGCACCCTCATACAGTTTGTTATTTCGCTCTTCCTTCTCCCAGCTAGTGATAAAACTCAGAGCCTAGAATTGTTCAGGTGCAGCTCACAGCATCTGCCCTTCAAACTTTCTCCTCACATAGACACTTTTTGATGTTGCAGATCCTGTACCCTGGCTTCCACAATGTTCCTTCCAACAGCTTGCTTCTTTCTCCACTGCAGAGGCAGGGGATTTAGAGAGGTGCCTTGGAACCTTTCTCCAGATGCAAGCACACACTACTGTGGAGCAAGTGACCTGTATGAATGAATCAGAGGCTACTTCTGGGGAGCTGGGCTTTCTTTGTTATCTGGGTGGCTGAAGCCTGTTTACCCTTTGTATTTATGACAGGCTTTATACCTGGTCCCCGGGATTACTGATACAAAACAGCTTGGCTCCTATATCCACCCTTGTCTTACTGGGCTTATAAGCTCTTCTACAAGCCACTTCAAATATTCCTTTATTGTTCAAAGTAGTATGAGTTGGTTATTTTGCTTACAGCTAAGTATTTGACCCAATACATGCATGTGAGTTTGTGTCTCAAAAAACAAAACAAAGCACAAACACACACAACTAATAAACTAAAAACCTTCTTGTAATTAAGAAAATGGCACTCCTCCTGGTAGAAGGAAATCTGAGATAATCTAAATCAATGATTTCTCTGGAATTTTTATAATATTCATTCTAGCAAGGGAGAAACTATTAGGAAACACTTTAAGAGATTTATCTAGACATGTTTATGCATATTAACATTTAAGATAGAGATGATTACAAGTGAATAAATGTGCTTGCATGTGACCAAATGTTCTATTGCTGTGTATAAGAAATAAAAGTGATATGGAGATTGGTTTGGGTGAACCCTTGGTGCTTTTCAGTGACTTTTTTTTTTTTTTTAACCATTCGGTTCTGCCACGCTCGGAACATTCTGTAGAGTGCCATCTGCTGGCGACTCCGTTCACCTTCAGTTGTTAATCGCGGTGTTCCCAGGCAGAGGTGTCCAAAGTGCTGAAGGGGAGAAAAAGTGAGCCGCTTGTGGGCGTGGATGAAGGAGGGAACGAAACTCCACTGGTCCAGAGGAAGCAAAGGGCTCAGTAAGAACTAGAGGGAAACGTAAATCAAGTAGGCGCAGAGGAAGAGTGAAATAATAAACTGTACTCGAGGGCACAGTGTCACGTTGAAAAGAAATCGCTGCGGTCCCAGATAGATAGCTGAGCGCGCAGTCACCATTGCAAATAGAAAAGGCAGGGCGCGTGTGGCCGGAGGGGGCGGCTCCTCTTCCTCATCTGCATTCCTTTTGTCTGGAGCTAGGGTGGGGTCGTAACAGAGAATAATGGCTCCTTACCGCTAACCTTCTCCCGGTGAAGGAATAATCTTTAAAAAACAACAACAACCAAAACTTGCTTCCTAACCACATAAAACAGCCCGAGACTCTTCCTCTCCGCAGACAGTGATGTGATTTTCCTGTCTTGATCTTGCTCATCCTTGAGACAACAGCTCCCCTGGGGGAATTCTGGCAGCCAAGAATGTTAGAAGAGAGCAGCATTTCTCTTGGTCAGCTCAAGGTCACTCACAGTAACGTCAGAGGTGGCAGCTCGCTGGGATCTGAGAACTGGACAATGACAAGTATGCGTCCCAGTAGCTGTCTGTGTCCTTAATCTGCCTTGGTGAGTGAAACTAGAAGGCGGGCATTTTCTGCCCAGAGATGAGATGTCTGAACTTTGATTGGGATGCACCGGCGCACTGGGAGTTGAAGACGTCACCAGAGTCTACCCCCCTGGCCGAGAAGCACAATGGGGACAAGATTAATCTTGAAGAGCTGGGAAGAAGAAACAAAGAAGTGACGCTAAGAAAGAGGAGGGAGGTTAGAGGAGAGAGTAAGTCCCACCTCCCAAGCCCGGGCAGCTGGAGGCCTCCTAAGACAGGCGCCTCATCAGAATAACAAGTAGGAGTGGGTAGACGAGGGGGCTGGAAGGAGGGCCCCGCGGAGTCACCTTCAGTGCAAAGGAGTAAAGATGCTAATATCCTCGGGGTTCTGGGACGACACCGTGGGAGTGTGCAGGAGGGCGAACCCGCCGTGCTGACAGCGGGGCCTGAAAGCAGGAGGAGATGGTCATGAGCAGATGTCCGGTTCCTGCCCACATTTAAAAGAAGAGTAACAATGAACGGTCACTTGGGGTTGTGTGTGGAACTGGGGTGGGGGCCCTGAGGATTTGTAGATATCCTCCTGTTTGCCACCAGAAGACGGGTCAAATGACCTTTACCTGTCAAGAGTGGTGGGAAGCAGGACAAAGCTGAGGAGAACCTATTGTTTCTACTGTCTAGCCTCAGCGGGCTCCCTGCACGTGGGAAGCAGGGCAGTGTGTGACAGAGCGGTATTTGCCTTCAGGGCTCCTTGTGGTCCCTCATGGGATTTGTAGTCTTTGGTGAGACTTGTAACTTCTCTGGCCTCATTTCTGTCCGGGCATGGCAGTACTCAGTTCCCACGCTGCCTTTACTGAGTGACAGCCACATGGCTCACTGCTGCAAGCTGTGTAAGTGTGCCACATCACTCAGCGCTGTCACCATTTCACACGTAGAAAAGATGAGAGCAGCAGTGTCCATGCCCAAGGACACCCGGAAGTTAGGAACTGGAGGAGCTGGTCAGGAACCCTGGCAGTCGGCTGCCACAGCCCAGACTCCCACCCTCTGTCCTGCCCCCGGGTGTGCACAAATGACTCTTTCACTTGGAAAATGAACTTGTTAGACTCCATGTTAACGAGGTTGCTTCCATTCCTAGCATTTGAAGAGCCCACCACACAATGTCTTGGGACAATGGTGTGAACCAGGGCTAACCTCACTTACGAATGTCTAGGTTGTGTGCTTTTGCATACAGTAGAAATTCCCCATAAATACCCCCAGTCTTTCAGCTATGGGAGAATCATGCACCAACCAGCCCCACCCCCCACCCCCACCCCCGCAAGCAGTTGCAGCAATGGCAGGTACCTGAATATCGAGACCAGTGTTTGTAGTGATAAGAAAACAATATAGAAAACTGAGTTGGTATGAGGGGCTGGCTGCGGAAAAACTATTGCCATAGTAAAACTAATTCTCAGATTTACCCAATTCTACAAAACTGCAATTAACGAAGTGATGAAGTCGTACCCCAGGAATTCTGGAACAGATGACAGCATTATGACTCTGGGGCAAGTGGTAAGGATGGTGGGGCCCCTTTGTCCTGCTTTTTGGTTCAAAGTCAGGCAAACATCTTTTAGAAAGAGACTGTGTTCCCTGCAGCCCAGCCCCTGGTAATCTCAGGGTAGATATCAGGAGGACAGAGAAATGAGGCAAGGACTCAGGGAGCTGATGGAAGGATTGCAGGCACATTGATCTGTGTGGTATCCTTTCTTTCTTTTCCTTTCCTTTCTTTTCCTTTCCTTTTCTTTCTTTCTTTCTTTCTTTCTTTCACTCCTTTTTCCTTCCATCCTTCCTTCTTTTCTTCCTTTCTTTCTTTTATCCTTCCTTCCTTTTTTTAAAATTGTATAATCTCAAAAAGAGGCTAAAGAGACATGTGGTTAAAAAAAAATAGCCACAGGACCCCAAGACAAGAAGCAATTGTAGGTTCCAATACACTTAAACATTATGGTGAGACCACCAGGACTTACTTCCCAGGGAAAGGTGATGTCATCCACATAGGTTCTCAAAGATTTAGAATGCAGACAAAAGGATGTGGGGAGGAGGGCTTTACAACGGTGAGGAGGCATCTTAGTCAGGAACGCTAGTGACTTGGGAGGAATTTCTGTTAAGGTATTAATGAGTTTTTAATTTCTTTGTCCCATGAGGTAAAGAGTGATCAGAGCGAGGAGCCCAGGAGAGCCAGGGGAGAGGAGATGGAAGCTGTGTGAAGGGCACACCATGAAAAATGAGGCAGGCTCCACTAAGAGAGCCCAGCTCTGAGCTGCAATGTCAGGAGAGAAGTGTGGCTACCCCGAAGGCAGAAGCCAAGGTCTGGCTTATGGTACTGGATAGGAAAATATGGTTTGGCCTGTGGAGTGATGTATCTTTCCACAAGATATATACAAAACTAAGAACATGTGCATACGTAGACATACACACATGCAAGGTATAGAAAGGGTCAAGTCAAAGAGAGGCAGGGAAAAGAGCTTAGAACTCAAAATTTTAGCTATGTTTTAAAGCACAAAAATACTTCTGGAGAGGTCTCCTGCCATCCCTGTCGACTGAGAGCAGCATCTGCCTCTTTTCGGACACTTTGGGTGTGGTGAGGTACAAAGAGGAATCATGAAGCCAGAGGCTGGGGCTTGAGGAGGGTTAAAAGCATGGTGCTAGGGTACAATGGGACAAAGAACATTATAGGCTGGGACTGGGATAGTCTTGGATACAGCCCTGTTCTGGAGAAGCTACACACATGTGCCGAAAATGAACCTGAGCTGGCCACAGACTTGTGTGCTGTGTGGTCAGAAAAGCACTGCTTTCAGCCCAGGCCGTAGAGCTCCAGATCATCCTCCAAAGCACAATTCCTGGATCTCTCTCTCTCTCTCTCTCTCTCTCTCTCTCTCTCTCTCTCTCTCTCTCTCTCTTTCTCCTCCTTTTCATTCTCTCTGTTATTCTTTCTTTTTTTTTTCTTTCATTTTTGTATTTTGAAACAGGGTTTTTCTGTATAGCCTTGGCTGTCCTGGAACTCACTCTGTAAACCAGGCAGGTTGGCCTTGAACTCACTGAGATTTGCGTGTCTCCGATTCTTGAATGCTGACATTAAAGACACGCCTCACCACTGCCTGGCATAGGTCTCTCTTCTTTCATTTCCTAAACAGAAATGCCTCAAGGGGCAACTCTGACTGTATGTATACTTTTTTAATTACAATCTTCCTGTCTGTCTATTCATCTATGCACTGTCTGTCTGACTGTCTCTCCATCTATCCATCCATCTATCTATCTATCTATCTATCTATCTATCTATCTATCTATCTATCTATCTATCTATCTATCTATTTCCCTGTCATCTATCTGTCTATTATCCACTTGAATAAACACACTTGCAGTGTCCTTTATGTGAAAGCATCTCAGAGACATCATTTTCAGGAGCATCCTTCAGTCACGCCCACTGCAAAGACCTGCAGCTTTTGGTCACTTAAATTCACGAAAAGACATTCAGAGACGACCAACTCTTGCGGCCTTTATACAGCAGCCTCTACTCAAAGAGGATCACAGATCTAAGTCTCAATGAGAGTATGCCCCTGAACCAGGACACCTCGACATTCCAGCCTGACCAGAGAGCTCCCTCTGGTGGCTCTTTTGTTGCATGCTTCCCACCCACCCACCCTTCCAAAATTTGAAATGAAGTAATGCCAAGACAAGCACAGACTGTTAAATCTCAGATTAGTTCTCTGTCTCTGTCTCTGTCTCTGTCTCTCTCTCTCTCTCTCTCTCTCTCTCTCTCTCTCTCTCTCTCTCTCTCTCTCTCTCTCTCAAAGACAGTGAGTGCTAGTTATACTGAACCTATACTGCTTTCAAAATCCTAAGTGTGCTGATTCTTCCAGGAACCACGGGAGGCAATGAAGTTCCCTAGTGGACCAAGATCACCTAGATAGTGAGGTGTGGAGCAGATTGGACAGTGACAGCCAAGTTGTACTCTAGATCCATGGCTAAGTCATGCCCTTGGGCTGTGCATAAAGCCATTATCTGCCAGTGTTCGCATCAACCAGTAAGCATGAAACACAGGACTCTCCATGGAGCAGCAAGAAACACTTAGATTTCTTCCCAAATCACCATTTTAGATCAATGTAGCCACATTTGTTGTCAAAGGCTGCTTTGCTTTACAAGACAACCCCCTTAGAACGGTTTTCAGCTACAGTTTTCTGCTATTGCCACACATCTAAACATATATTTTCTATTTACATATATGTTTATATAAGTTCCCTTATACTAAAATGTAATGATTGCATTACTGTTTCTTCTGTTCCCTCTGGATGAGGTTTTTAGACAAATTTAATGGGTTCTGGGGCTTTTGAAAGTTTTCTTAAAGGCTTGACATGTTTTTGTCCTCTCTCCTTATAATCTGGAACACTAAATTTCTGGGGTTTGAAAGTACACTGCTCCAGGAGCCAGAAACTAATCAAGATTGCATCTGACTCTGCTTTCAGCAGCTGTCTGACCTAGGCAGGCAGTTCACGTTTCTGGATTCCAGTTTTCTTATCTATAAAAGAGAAGTATTTAACCAGATGAATTGTATGCGTCCTACTAGCTGGAATATTAAATTCTGTGGTTAGTGAATGAAAATATGAACAATGCCATAATGATTAACAGGTGTTATAACTTCTCTCAGACAGTAGAACAGCAGACACTCTACTTTCTAGATGTGGGCTCTTTAGCCTCACCATTTCTCAGATCCCATGTGAAATGGGCTGACGCGCTTGGAGTCGAAACAAGAATCCAAGCATGGAAATGTTATCTCTCTTATGTCTCTGTCCAGTCTCTAAGCACTTCATTAGGATGAAAAAGAGTTGAGACGTGCCTTCCTGTCCAGAGGGCTGCATGCACACAGGGGGACATGTGTTCTGTTACAGGCTGTGTATCGTGGAAGCCGTTTAGCATCTTAGTAATGCTGTAGTTGAGACATGCTGCTTTAAAATGAGCTTTGTTCTATTTTTTCAATGTGAGTACTCAGCTTGCTTGGAAAAGGAGCAAATCCCTAACTTATATCGAATGCGTTCTGTCTGCAGAACTCTTCGTAGCTAACCTTCATAGATGGTGAGGGCAAGAAACCAGCCCTAGCCTTTTTCCTGAGATCACTAATGAGCAGGGTTGAGGCAGGGTCTGTGGAAGGGAATGAGGCCTAGAGGACCCATGGCTTCCAGAACACCACATACTGAGCCATGACTTCTCCTAATATGCAAAGGATCTGCACTATGATTACTAATTTAAAAGTCAGATCTACAGAAAAACAATCTTGTGATTGGAAGCAAAGAAAACAATGTCCCAGTGAAGCTTGTCATCCCTTAGATCCCGAGGGAAAAGAACTGATGGACTTAGAATCGACAATAAAGAATTGCACAGGGACACATAGAATCTCCAGGGTGTTCTCATCCAGTCTCAAAGCATATATGAATGGAATAAAGGTGTGGTTAAAATAGGGAAGCCAGGAAGGAAAGGGGAAACTTCCCAAAGATCACATCCATGGGAACAATTCCTGGACCTGAAAAGAAAAGAAATTCCTAGTGAGATGGAAGATCTGTAGCCACGGGAGCCCCAGCTTTAATTGGAGAAAGGTGGCCACTTGGAACTTGGGACTAGTAGCAGAGGAGCCTGGTGGATAGATATTCTGGTCCTTCCCTTTCTATGGGGCAGTTCTTAGAAGTAGGCTTTTCTTTTTTTCTTTTGAACACTACATTGATGTATTTATTTGTGTGTGCAGGAGTGTTCTGGCACCTGTGTGGAAGTTAGATCTCTCCTTTCATCGTGTAGTGCCCAGAGATAGAACTCAGGTTGTAAGGCTGGGTAGCAGGTATCCTTGCCCCACTGAGCCATCCCAAAGGCTTTTGGGTATGGAACGAGGTGGAGAAAGGCAGAATAAGTGAAAGGTAAACAGGGATCGTCCATCACTAGGGTAAAGACACAGGACAAGGATGAGGCTGAAGAGAGGAGGAACACTTCCCCAGCTGCAGAGAGCTTGAAGAAGTCAGGGAGAAACGGAGTCCAGCTCCCTGGAAATGTAGTCAAAGGTGATAGGTACCGCATCCCTTTCAGTAAGGGACATGTGCACTACACCGCTATGGGAAACAGTAGATAGAGGCAATGTTTTCTGGCTGTTTCCTCGTGGAGGTCCCCAGGCACCTGTCTCTTCAACTGACATGTCTCCTGTTAGCTTTTTCTTCTCAAATTTGGTTCATGAAAGATAGGTATTTTTTTTCCTGTCCTTTTTTTCAGGATATGCTTTCTTTTCTTCTCTTGCTTTTGCTCCCCATCCTTCCTCAGCTCCTTGCCTTGCCTTTTTTATTTCAGTCTTATTAGAGGGAGAGGTGAGTGGGATTAGGAATCATGTAGCAGTGTTCCATCCTGGTCTCTGAACTCACAACCACTGTTTCTTCATCTACAGGGTGAGAGGTTTCAGTTGACTATTTTGTTCACCTACTTGGGGATCTTCCTGAAGACTCACTATCTGCCTGGTTAGTGTGCAGAATGTGAGAGACTGAGGAGATGATGGGGTAACCCACTAGTTAAGAACCTTCTCGTTGAGCAGAGGAAGACAGTCATGATGGAAATGATCAAATCATGGAGCCTTTCTCGCTGAGGTAAGCACTATGGAACCATTGAGATTGCTAGGCTAGCATATCGCTAAAGTCAGCAGCTCCATGCAAGTGTGTTGGGACCGGAGGCAGGAACCATTTCTAAGGGAAGTGTGTGGTTCCTGGGAAGGTGTAAACTTTCATGTGCTTTGTTTTTCCCAGCATCCCTGGCTTAGTTAGGGTTTCTATTGCTGTGAAGAGACACCATGACCATGGCAACTCTTATAAAGAAAAACATTTAATTGGGGCTAATTTACACTTTCAGAGTTTAGTCCGTTATCATCCTGGCGGGAAGCATGGCAGCATCCAGGCAGATATGGTCCTGGAGAAGGATCTGAGAGCTCTACATCTGGATTGGCAGTGATATACTTCTTCCAACATGGATACACCTACTCCAACAAGGCCACATCTCCTAATAGTGCCAATCCTTATGGCCAAGCCTTCAAACATATGAGTCTATGGGGCCATTCCTACTTAACCCTCCTGTGGCGGTTGGAATATGTTTGGCCTAGGGAGTGGCACTATTAAGAGAGGTGTAGCCTTGTTGGAGTAGGTGTGTCACTGTGGGCATGGGCTTTGAGACCCTTATCCTAGTTGCCTGGAAGTCAGTCTTCTCCTAGCATCCTTCAGATGAAGATGTAGAACTCTCAGCTCCTCCTGCACCATGCCTGCCTGGATGCTGCCATGCAGCCATCTTGATGATAATGGACTGAACCTCTGAACCTGTAAGCCAGCTCCAATTAAATGTTTGCCTTTATAAGAGTTGCCTTGGTCATGGTGTCTCTTCACAGATACGAAAACCCTAACTAAACCATCACCACCACAGCCCCCCAGTGGGGTTTTAGAACTTCATAGGAAGACCCTGTCTTAAAAGGTAAACAAATAACGTGGATCCATATAAGTTGCTATCAATGTATTATGTTGGTGATGAGGTCTACAGAAAGCACCTGTACTATATGTCCCCTCCCCCCCCTTTTTTGGCATAAAACCAGGCATGGTGCAGACAGAGCTGAGTTCTATATCTTCATCTGAAAGCTGCTAGCAGAAGACTGGCTTCCAGGCAGCTAGGATAAGCATCTTAAAGCCCACACCCACAGTGACACACTTCTTCCAACAGAGCCATACCTTCTGATAGTGCCCCTTCCTGGGCCAAACCATCACAATCTCCCTTTGACTTCCTCATCATCCTGTCATGGAAATGCTGCCTTCCTATCTTAGCATCTTCTCTTTGTTACAGACTGGCTCTTACAGTTCCTTTTCAGTCTTTCAGGGGCTTGTATCTCACTGTTCCCAGAACACATCACATATCTGTCGATTTTCGTTAGTTTAAAGAACATAGAAGCCATGCTTTGATACTAACATGCTTAGTCAGCTCAGGCTAGATTCAAACTGGTGATCAACCCTCTGCTTTCAAGAGTTGGGTTTACATGTGACATCTGAGCTGTGGCTTGCTGCTTGTTTGACACAAGACTTCCTAAAGCCCAGATTAGCCTCAGATTTGCTAATATAGCTGAGGCTGGCCTTGAACTTTTAATTTTCCTGCCTCCATTTCTAAATTGCTGTTTCTGGTGGATTATTATAAAGAAAGTTCACATTTCATTCAGATTTTTAAAAATTCTAACCTAATATGCTTTCTCTGTTTCAATATATCACATTACACTGGTTGCCAGGTGTCTGTAGGTTCCTTATAAGTTGGGACATTTCCTCAGATTTTCCTTGTTTTTGATGAATCATGCTATTTAAAAATACATACACATGCCCTACATCCAGCACAGTATATTCCTTCAGGAACATTGCAGGGTGGATGAGATTTCAGAAGGGGACAGAGACATCTCAGGTATAGTCATAAAGTCAGTTTTTATAGACATGTGAAGCACATGTATCAAAATTTTCAACTGAGAGCTCTAGAGAGAAGTGATATTAGTTTTATTATTATGTTTATTAACATCATTTGTTTCAGATAGTTACGAATCCTGACAAGAACTTGGCAAGAGGGACAATGAGAAAGGAGAGAGAAGAAAGCCACAGTCTAAAGACAGACCAGCTATGACCTGTGGAACTGTACTTGCCAAATGTTGGTAGTGGGATGTGAATCTTAAAAATATAGTTGGTTGATACTAGAAAATTGGCGGGGTGGGAGGTCTCCTCGGTTGGCATATTACTGGGAAGTTTGGGTTCCCTCTCAAGTATTTTGGTCTCAGTAATAAAAACATTTAATAATGGACTCAGAAGGAAGCTTGAGGATAATTTTATTAGAGTTTAAAAAAAAGACCTGGGTGGACAAGGCAAGCTATATCTCTTGGCATCTGCCCAGAAAAGGAAGATGAAGGAAGAAAACTTCATGCCATTTGAGTTAAACCAGTAGGAGGCCAGCCACCTGGCAGGAAGATGGTTTCAAGAAAAGAGTGGAAAAACTCAAAGTACCAGGGAAAATGTACTTGGGCACTGACTAGCACTGGAAAGTAATACTTTCCTATGTAATTCAGAAAAGGGAGCAGGCTTACCTCAGCCATATAGCCCTGGTTGTCTTCATGATGGATGCAGTAGGGGCGAGGCTGGCTTTCCGGAAAGGAACTTATCTCACTAATGTGATGTTTCTTTGTTTGTTTGCTTGTTTTTGTTTTCTTTCCACCTCTTTAGCCTAATGAATCGGCCATTCTGAAGGGCACTCCCTTAATCAGTTTACCAGCTATCTTAAACAGATTAACTCTTTAGGGAATAATGTCCACCCAGATGTAGATTCCCTTCTTCTGACCTGAAGGGAAGGGCCTGCCCTCAATGGGCCTCCAGCGCTTAGGTAACACTATGCATCTATTACAGACGCCTGTGAGGATCACTGATGATTTGGGAGTGTAGAGCAGAAACCAAGGTTTATTCATCGAGAGGTATGGAAGCTACATTAAGAAGAATTGAACATCTACTCGACTCAGAGAATGAAGCCGAGGTACAGATATCGAAGGATTAACAGCTGAGTGTGAACTAGGAGGAAGCACTTAGCAAGTGCCAGTATCTTCCAATGTATATATCTAGATTCTTCTCCAGGACACATCTTCACAACAGTCATTGAGGCAGTATGGCTAACTCTTTTTTTTTTTTTTTTTTTTTGGTCAACAGGAAAGTGAGGGGCAGAGAGGTTACTAACTTCCCATGCTCACAGATGTCTGCGCCAGATGGAAGACTGCAGAGCGCATGCGCTCATTGTTGAGACGTTAATAGTAGAAGTGAAGAGATCTGGACAATAGAGCTGAGGCAAAAAGGGCTTGAGGAATCAGTAGCTTCAAACGTTTGGGGGCCCAAAGGACGTGTTATCACATACAGGAATTCTAGCAGGGAGAAGAGATGGATGGAATCCTGGGCTGAAAAGGAAAGCTCTAGAAGGTGGGAAGGGGAGCCGCCGCGAAGCAGCTGAGGATAGGCCGTTTTCAGACGGAATGAAAGCCCGTGTATGGAGTTAAGAAAGGGGAAGAGCGGAAGGCAGGAAGCACTAAAAGTGGTAAACATCAAAGCGGCTGTGGGAACTCCAGGCATTAAGTATTTAGCAGGCTCTTTGCGTTCTATTTCCTCCCACCTCGGTGTGGGCAAGCCTGCCTGAGGAAGGATTTTTCCTTCCTTTTACAACCCTGTCTGCTAACGGAGGGGGTTCTTGGCTTGGCAGATTATTTTAGATTGAGGAAATAGCTCCACTTTACCTCTGGTTTGTTTCCATTTGATGGATGTTCGGCTTCCTAATTTGGCTCAGCGAGTCTCATCTCATTTAAAAGTATTGAACTCTCCGTTTCTTAACCCCCCACCCCCCACTTTTTTTTCCTGTCATGCAAGCTACATCTTTGAGGAGAGAAATACGATGCCGAATTAGAGAAAACATGTTTAAAATGTAGAATGCCACAGTCAGAACCTTACTGACTTTGGAGTTTTAAACACTCACCTTTGACTTCTGAATGAAACTGAAATTTAAAGTGATCGCCCCCCCCCAACCCCTGCTTGCTACCCCTGACTCTTTTTCTGAGGACTTACAGGGAGGGCTGTGTGGCTTGTTAGTCCTACTGGGACTTAAAATTTAAGAATGTCATTGCGACTCCTTTGAAACATGGTAAGGAATGAGTTCTTTTAAAAACCACAATGTTTGGCAGCAAAGTAATTCATACATACCCAGCATAATATGTCAAAAGATGAACTTTTTCTCTAAAGCGTGTTGTTAAAAATGCATGTACTGCAAAGGCATATTAGGGAGCTATGCACACAATTATTCGTTAGGTGGGAGAATTTCTTCAGCCACTTCTAAAGTAATATTTCTAAAAGTTAAGAGAAGAAGATGCTGATGTAAACTTGGCTGTTTTTGTTGTTCTCATAGTAGGATTATTTTAGAATCTTAATTAGTTAAATACCCCTCCACCACCACCACCACAACTACCACACACACACACCAATAAACTAGCATCAGGACATTTGGTTTAATCCTTCACTTCCTATGGTCCTGGGTGTTGTGATCACAAAAAAGAGAAATAGGTGTAAGAATATGTTCTGTGGGCAGTGTGGGGGAAGAGGGTGCCTGTTGTGGCATCCCTTAGCCCTGAGGGACCACACACACGATGGTATAGCATAGAATAGAGTTTATTCAGGCATGGGGAGGAGAGGTAAGGAGGTAGTAGAGGCAGAGAAAGGCAGAGAGAAGGAGAGAGTAGAGAAGTAGAGGCCAGCCGTGACCACGTGGAGGGGGGAGGGAAGGGATGGGGAGAGAGAAGAGCCCAAGAGGGCAAGAGAGAAGCTAAGAGAGTAAAAGGATAAGAGAAGCAAGAGAGAGGAGGGACAAGCATCTCCTTTTATAGTGGGCCAGACCTACCTGGTTGTTGCCAGGTAACTGTGGGGTGGAGCTTAGACAGAATCCTAACACACCTGAGATTAGGAGTCACAGGATGACAGTTTATTAGATCAGCAATCCCTGAATAGAAAAGGAAGGGTCGACAGCCATTTCTTATGCAGGAGATGCAGGCAGAGTTGGAGGAGGGAACATAATACAAGAAGAAGAAGAAGCCTCAGGAGAAGATAGCGGAAAAGTCTTGGATGTAGGGTTCAAGGGTCTTAGATGTGGGGCTCATAGGGGACACTGGGAAGGACTGTTGGTGGTAAGAACACTATGTTATATACATAGTTTGCTGATATAATACTTTGCTGATAGTATGGATAGACAGACAGCAGCATGTAGGGGCTCTGAGGAGGAATGAAGTCTATGTGACAGCAGTGGATTCCCCTTGCTAGAGGTCTCTGAAGAGGGTTTCACCAGGAGTCTATGACTAGGCTCTCCAGTTCTCAGTAGGCAGAAGGCAGGGTTTGGGGGAAGGGCATGTGGGGTAACAGTAGTCATTGGTGGCTCTTCAATATGTCAGAATATGCAAATTCTCCACTCAAGCACCTGGATGTCATCACTATAGCTAGAGAGTAGCAGACAGTGTTCTCAGTGGGGTGCCTGTCACTATAGCTAGAGAGTCACAGACAGTGCTCTCTGTAGGATGCTTGTCACTGTCTGTGAGAAGGCGGGGGGGGGGGGGGGCACAGATACGGTGGCCTGATCAGCAGCCTGGTGTGGAACATCTTAGTCCACAGTAACGTGAAAGATCATTGATAGGCTCAGGGCAGGGCAAGTGATCAAATCTGTTCCGACATGGTAAGAAGTCTACTATCTCTAGAGTAAAGAAAGTGCTAAAAGGAGTTTTTCTCTCCTCCTCCTCTTCTGAAAGGGCAACATAATCCCCATTTGTCTCCATCTAAGGACCAGGCCTGATTTAAAAAAAAAAAGCCATAAAGAACCAGCTCAGGAATAGACCATAAGCACCAGAAACTAGTTCATAAGACACCAGCTCTAAGAAGAGATCATAAAATCCAGAACAGATCATAAAACCCCCTCCCAAAGAACAGCCTGGGGATAACCACAAAAATGGAGAAATACCTTATCTCAGAACAGGCCATCTGTGCTGGGCAGCCCTATTTCATCACATGGTTAAATGTTCATGACATAGGAATGCAGACCAGTAACCACTGATGACCCCCTAGCATCCACCAATGAAATTTTAGATTACCTAATCCTTCTAGAGAGTACCCTGCCCCCTCCACCCCATTCCCTATAAAAAGGCCTTCGTGCCTTTGTCTGAGGTCGCCATTTTAGAGAATGGTTGAGGCACCACCCGCATCTGCCCACCCCATGCTGGTTGTTTCTGCAGAATAAACACTCTTTGTTTTTATGTACTATCGGAGTCTTGGGTCTTCCTTCAGCGATTTTCAAACCCTTACACTACTACTTCTTCTGAGGAATTTGTTGAGCTCCTTATTTATGGGTGCGAAAGCCATGAAAACTCAGAAAGTTCTGCAGTCGGTGTCGCTGCGAAGCCACTGCTGGTCAGGAGGTCAGACTGCTCTCTGTCCAGGTTCTTGGTCTTATCAATAAAAGAATATACAGGCAGACACAGTAGAACAGGAAGCAAAAACTGTTAGAGGAGGAAGTGAAAATATACAGTGTTGAATGCAGGAGAACTCATGAGCCATGAACACTAGGCCGCTGTTTTATAGGTTAGGGAAAGTCAATCAAAGGGTGTTTCTGGGGTCGGAGCCACTTTATCGTTTCTTCCTTTGATATAAATTAGGTCTTGAGGTTGTTCCAAGGTTGCCTCTGCCAAAAGCATACATAGGTAACACAGGTGGATTCTGAATTCAGAACCGTTCAAATGGCTTCATTTTCTTTCATTTGACTTTCTCTTACCATTTGAGCACCACCAACAGACAGGCTATAGTGGCCATTATATAGTGGGATAGGGAGTGTGTAAGCCTGGGATTTTGTGCCTGGTAAAGAATTTCAAATCTTGGAGAGTATTTACGATTACAGAATGTTTCCCTTTTGATTGGATGAAAGGGATTGACTATTGGTCTCATTAAGAGGAAAACAGGGAGGGGTGGTTTAATAAGGGCGTGGTTAATAAGGGGTGTGGTCAATGCCCATCTCAACCCCTTACCTACTAACCCTTTCTAAATGTCAGCCCTGAAGCCTGTCTTACTTGCCAGACCTTTTTTGTACTTTCTAAATACATATATCTAAAACTACTTTGAGTTATATTTTGATATACACAGTCAAACGTGCTTTAAATGATTGGACTTGGGGTAGGTATGACTATTGGAGAAAGTGTGTCAAGAGCTCAGGCCACACCCAGTGGCTTTCTCTTCCTGTTACTTGAGGATCCTGGTGTGGAACTCTCAGTTACTTCTGCAGCACCATGTCTGCCTACGTGTCTCCATGCCCTCCACCATGACAACAACGAGTGAAACCCCTGAAACCATGAGCAAGCTCCAATTAATTGTTTGACTGTGGTGTCTCTTCATAGCACTGGAACACTCCTTGACAGAGATTGACAGTAAACAGAGTGAAAAGTGAGTTTTCTAATACGCTTGTCCTTGAACTCACAGAACGTTTGCCACAGCCAAATGATTCAAACTCCTTATTTCTAATGAATAGGTAAGAACCAGGAGGCAATATAACATTCCAAAGATTGCAGAACAAGTTAGAGAGATGTGACTAGAAAACCCTAAAGGTGTTATATAGAAAGCTACACTGAAGGCCATGTGTACCATACTAACATCCAGCTACTATGTTTATGTCCTCCATATGCATGGTGATATCAAATCCAAAAGGCTACCATGGGAGCTTAGAAAGCCTTAAATGTGTATACAGGTTGTACTAGTGGGTTTTGCTACATCAGTTTTCTTCATGCTTAAACCAGAACTGGCAATCATAGTCCATATTTGACAATAAGAAAAAAATTAATAGATAATTGCTGGAGTTCTGTTTTCTTCACATCAGAAGGTCCCAGAACAGAGCTGAACCTATGATTTACTCTTGGGCAAAGTGGGCTCCAGCCATCACCACATGATTTTACAAAATTGTAAACAATTCACTATTGATATGAAAGTCTGCAGCAGGAGATTAGTTCTTTATATGGAAGAATAAGTCTGATATAAAGATGCAATCATCTTTGCACAGAATAGAACTCAAACCTGTGCTTCCCTTGGTGATGTGATGGTGCCATTACACAGCCTCCAGGGGAAAAGAAAATAGCTCACCATCCAGTAGAATAAATTTAACTTGATGCAACAGGGTCAGGGCAGAGGCAGGGGCAGGGAAGGTATAGTACAAAGTGGAAAATGATAGGGATTTTTTAGAGACAACTGTAGTATGAATAAGAATGGTCTCTGTAGGCTCATATATATGAATGCTTGATCATTAGGGAGTAGTAGTGTTACTTGAGAGAGATTAGGAAGTGTGGTCTTGTTGGGGTAGGTGTGCTTTTATTGGAGGGAGTGTATGACTAGGGTGGGCTTTGAAATTTCAAGAGCCCAAGCCAGGCCCAGTAGCTACCTTTTCCTATTGTTTGCAGATCCTGATGTAGAACTCATAGCTACTTCTCCAGTACCATGTCTGTCTGCATGATACCATGCTTCCCTCCGTGATGACAATGGACTAAGCTTCTAAAAACTATGATCAAACCCTAATTAACTGCTTTCCTTTGTAAAAGTTGCTGTGGTCTTGGTGTCTCTTCACAGCACTCAAACACTCACAAAAGGGGAATTGTTCAGGTTTGGTATGTTGCTATGTATTGCAAGGCTAAATTCTGTACCAAGTAGCCTAGTTTGCTTACGAGTGAATTCTTTGGGTTGCCAGCTTTTATTATGCAAACTCCGTTCCTTAATTTAAAACTATTGATTAAATAAAAATGGTTACAGCCAATTACTGGAGGGACTAGAGGTAGGAGGGTCTGGAGTTACCTACTTGGGAGCAAAAGGAGTTAGAGGGAGGAAACTACCATGAGAGGAGATGGACAATGAGAAACAGCAAGTATTTGGGGTACAGCACTGGGGAGGTAGCCAGGCCCGCAGCTAGAAAAGTAGATTAGGGGTTACCCCGCGATAATTTTCAAAGATAAGTAAAACAACCATAGTTTAAGTCTCATTCATTCATAAGCTAGATGTGGATAAATTTAATTTGGTCCAACTACACACTCCCCCATTCTTTAACACACAGGATCCCAACAGAGTTTAACTCATAGGATATGGCAATATGATGCTTGTAAAACACGCAAAGTTATCTTTGTATTTACATTACAGTTGTCCTGGGATGCCTAATATATATAGTTCAGCAGGACGATGCATATGAAATCACTTTGTACACAGTAAATCCTGTGAAAACTGTGATATCATTATTGAATGATATATTCCAATTATTTCCCCGTGCCTCCCAGCACCCCTGTAGCTCAGCAGTTTTCAAATGTGGTGTTTATGGGATTCATTTACTATAATTGTTCAGCATACACAGTTTGGGCGAGTCTATTCAGTGTGTCTGGGGTGGATGTGAGAATGTGAGATTGCTATAGTTTTTCTGCCCTTCCACCCTACATATAATTTTGGTAGATGGAATGGGTTATAAACAGCCACTGGGGTTGATTTAAAAGAGCTCTAGAGAGGCAGATGTACTTGGAGAATAAGGTACTTTGTGCTTCTGCTTCCTAGCAGACACCAGTGTGTTCTGCATGCTGGGAGGAGCCAGAACACACTACCTCCAGGAAGCACTGTCTCCAGGGAAGCTTGCTACCTTTGCTATCCAGAGTTTAGCGAATATGAGGGTTTCTCTTGACTTATTGACCATGCTAATAACCTAATAAGTTTTCTATCTACCAGAATTTAATTTTATTTTAAGAAGTCATCCAAACCAATCCATTTGACAAACATTATTAAAAACAAGATTATTTGATAACAGTTGGCCCACCAGGCCACTAGTTGCTTTCTACCAATCATAGGGCTGATACTTCTGAGAGATATTTACTGTCTGTCCTGCGCTGGTAGAGGGTAAATCTGTACAGTTCGTGCCACCTCTCTGCAGGAGAATGTCATATCATATGGTTGCCACTCGGAGAGACAGACAAGAAGTGGAAATGTCCACTCTGGCTTCCTTAGCAGCGTCTGTTCTTCCTTCCTTGGGCTGCTATGGCTATGTTCCGCTGGCGGCCTTTGATGACACAGTATTTAAAGCATCTTCTCTCTCTCTCTCTCTCTCTCTCTCTCTCTCTCTCTCTCTCTCTCTCTCTCTCACACACACACACACACACACACACACACACACACACACACTCTCATTAAGAAAAACAAAACAAAATTCTGTTTTAACATCTTGTTTCCAGAAAAGATCTTGTTGCTGGCTTCAAAGAGAAACTGGCGTTGGTGATATGATTCGTCCATCTTTTCCTTCATTTCATCCTACACTGAAGTTTAGATCAACTGGGATGGTATGGCTGAGTCTTTCTCAGTGAAAATGACCTTTGAGATCACTTTATATTTCCCTTCCCTTCCCAGCTTTCTTAGCCTGACATATTTATGAGCACCAGTGTACCTGTGTGTGTGTGTATCTCGGCAGGTAAGGTCTCTCACAGTCAAATCTAACAATTTGAGTTTAATCTTCAACCCTTATACTGGAAAGAGAACACTGACTCCTGTAAGTTGAGTTTTGATCCCTGTATGTACAAACACACACACACACACACACACACACACACACACACACACACACACACACACATATGCATACCCGCTAAGTAAATAAATGTAATTTAAAATAAAACATGTGATTGAGTATATACATGTACGTGTTTGTGTGTGTTACAGCAGTTCTATGTTTTCAAATTATGTCGTAATAATTTTTACATAATATTCACATTTCTTTTTCTATTTTTAAGTCTCTCAGGGCCCCACTTAAGATTTAAGGTTATGAAGTGATATTTACGTGTTGCATTCAGATGGCATTGTGTTTCCCCAGTCAGATTTGAAACAGAAAAAGTCATAGTCATTCTTATTCTGCCCTCTGCTGGTAGAAATGGGACACAAATGCTTCTTTTCAGACTTGTCCACACTATAGAAAATACTGATAAAAACTCTTAACGCATACTGAGCATCTCACTGGGCGCTGTATCATTTCATTCTCCCAACATTTCGTCCCACAATTCTAAAAGACATAGAGTCAAAAATGCTATAATCTGGATCACAAAGTCCAGGTTCAAGTTCAATATCGTTCATGTCTAATGCATGCACTTGACTATGGCACTCTGTCTCAGACCCAGCATCTTCTACAAAGAAGCCTGTTCAAGAGAACTCTGCACTGTGTTTCATAATCATGTCAAAGCAAGGGCGATGGTGTGTCCAGTGACCATGATCCTGGCCAATGACCACACCGCCTGCTCACAGAACTCAAATTTATTGGCAATGCATTCTTTTGCTTCCTGTCTCTCATATGACTTGCCACGATTTTTAAATGCAATTTTCCTGGTAGAAAGGGCACTTACAGTCTTCTGGCATTTCAATGAGATATCACTAGAGACTTCTTTCATTCTGTTTGGTGCAACTCACAGGAATTCAGTGCTAATGCTACTGGCTAGGGCCCTTAGCATCCTTACAAAAGGAGTTACCTTCAATTGAAAGGTTTGCATGGAAGGAATCAAATGGTGCTCCGAGCAATTGTGGAAATGACTGAAATGCTCTCAAATGCTTTAAAATCTCACAAAAAGAAATTGGCTCAATTAAAAGAGTTCCACGGTGTTGGTGGGAAACCGTAACATAATGCTAATCTTAGTAAAACGACACTGAGTTCTTACGCCAGTCTAGTGCTTTTGGAAGGCAGTTTTGTCATCTGTACTGAGGGGGTGGAGGGAGAGAAATGGGTGGGGGAGGGAGAGAGGCAGGCAAAGCTTTGAGAGAGATTCAGCACAGCAATAATGATGACTTAAAAGTTGAAAACAACCTAAGTACAAGAAGGTGATCATGTCAATAAATTACACTACTTAGACTTTAGAAGAATTACGATATTGGGGGCTGGAGAGATGGCTCAGGAGTTAAGAGCACTGGGTGTTTCTTCCAGAGGTCCTGAGTTCAATCCTGGTCAACGATATGGTGGCTCTCAACCGTCTCTAATGGGATCCAATGCCCTGTTCTGGTGTGTCTAAAAACAGTTACAGTGTACTCATATACATAAAATAAATACATAAATCTAAAATGGGGGGGTCTTTTTAAAGAAAAAAGCCTATAATATTGCCAGTGGAAATATTGCATGCTGACTGTGGAGTTTACTGTTAAAGCTTTATAAACACAGTCCTGGGTTCAATCTCCCGTATCACTAGTACCATCATCATCACCAAAAACACCGAGCCAGCCCCTCCCTCCCAAATACCACCACCCACAAAACATTAGTGTGGGAGATGACTTGAGAAAATCATCACAACAGTGGGTGAATAAGAAATCTAACTAAAAACAGTTGCATGTCCTTTCCGTCTGTCTTTCTCTGTGTGTAGTCAGATAAACATTTGGATTGCATTATAAACACAGTGCTCCCTTCCTGCTACACTAGAAAATCAAACAGACCTGTCCATGTCATTGCAATGCTAAGTCTTGACTCAGTTACTGAAACTGACCAGGAATGAATTTTACTTAAATGTCTCTGGTGCAGTTAGAAATCATCTAGCGATCGATCACCTTTTCTTTTGAGCTGATTGTAGATTGCTTATCTAAACAATAGAAAGTTTGCAGTGGCCAACAGGAAAATGAATCCAGCAACTATGATTAGGGATGTTCCTCTAGTTTAATGCGGTCAAATCAGTCTTCCCCAGATTTTCTTCCTTTGCTTTATCAAGGGTCCAGTTCTACACACTGGATCCTTCCTTTTGTTTGTAAGGGTGGCCGTGTAGCCTGCAGTGAAGGAAAGGTGGTGTCATCTTCACTCTTTGAAGACAAGAATGTTGAAAAACAACTTAAGAATATATTTTAAAATTTCCTTAGCGATGTGATCATGACAACAAACATGTTGTATATTAAAATCTGAGGTAAATTAAATGGCATTGTCCCTAACAGTTTAATTCTGGAGAAGCCACAAAACTGTGCAAAATAGTTTTCCACATACCATTTCAGTCTTTCAACTATGGAATATCTTTAAGTCTGGACTTCTTTTAGAGAAATTAACTTTTTAGCTTGAATTAGTTAAAAATTATGTTACAGCGTTTTCAAAATTACTATTGAGTATCGGACACTTCATATATGGATAGAGCTAGCCAACATCTAGAAATCTCTGGTTAGAAAGGTCAAAATGCCTTATTTAGGGAAAAGAAAGGAAAGGATGTGGGGGGGGGGTGATGACAGACAAAAGCATGTACAATGTTTCCTGACATCACACTTTGGCTGTTCTCACAGCTGCACATGAACATTTGGACTTCATAAGGAAAAACAGCTTTTCCATAAATACTGAAAAGGTATCCTCAGCTAAGACTGATCACCCCAGTGTATTAGTTATTTTACGCTGCTCAGGTGAAATGCTATGACCTAAAGCAGTGAAAAGAAATGAAGGTCTATTTTAGCTTAGGATTCCATAGCATAGAGTCCATGACTCGAGATAAGGCATGACGGTAGGCAGAGAAATCATGAAGGCAGGAGCTGGCTGATCACATCTCCATTCGTGCACAGCAATCAGAATTAGAGAGAACGGGAAATGGGACGAATCCATAAACCCTAAGGCCTGCACTCAGTGAGAAACTTTCTCCAAGAAGGATATGCATCCTCAACGTCTTATTGCCCTCCCCAAACAGCGCCACCACCTGGGCACCAAGTGTAGAACTACATGAGGCTCTGGGGCCATTTCTCATTCTCTCCAACTTCTGGTGTCTCTGAGGCAAAGTGGTTTCTTCCGTCCTTTCTGCTGTCAGAAGCCTTTGTACAACTGTTGAAAAGCGGGTTCCAGGGCCCTGTTGTCGGGGCCCTGCTTGGGTTTCAGGCACTGAACCATGTCATGTATTCATATCAATTCATTCGGTTATTCCCATAGTGCTGTAAAGGAGAAATTACTATTCACACGTATATTTTGTTCTGCAAAGAATCAGGAAGTGATTCAGACAGTTTCCTTGACACTCATTTGTTGTGCAAATTTCTTTTCTGAGCATCAGTGTGCCAGGCAGAGCTCTAAACACTGGGGATTCATTTCCATAAGCAGCCCAGTTGCCTGTCTTCAGAGTTAAGTAAGAGAAGTGAGACCTAAACACCATTGTTCAAAAGTCTGCATCCCCAGCCACTGTATCCACGACTCTCAAACCTTTTATAAGAAGAAAACTCTAAAATACTTATTAGAATGGCATATTTACTACCTGGAGTTCTTATTATGGAAGACACAGTATTCTGCAATTTACCCAACTCCCGGTGATTCTAAAATAAATGTTCTGTGGTCACACTGAGAAATCTTCCTTAGGTCCCTACTCTCACTACCAACAGAGAAGAGCAATTGTCCTTGCTGTGTTAAATCAGGCTACATCCTCAGTTCTTTATTCCTTACCCAACCGGCAAATGCCAATTTCCTGAAATCTAGGGTTTATATGCCCCAAGTTCACACTGACTAGGTGTCTTTTACCTAGATTTTTCACCTCCCCCTCCTTATTTTGAAAATGTAGTACTCTGAGTGAAATATAGATAATGGAATATAGATACTTTTGTTGCATCTAAATTTATCCATATTTTAATTTAAAAATTATTTATTGTTTTATTTCTTGCGAGTGTGTATGGTGGGTGTAGGAACATGCATGAGCCCTGGCATGCAAGTTGTTGATCACTTTATGGAGCCAGAGGACAACTTAGGGATCCTCGCTCCTCATTTGCATGGGTTTCAGGTCATCAGACTTGTGCTTTATCTGATGAACTGTCTAGACCCAGTGTCCTATACTTCAACGAGTATGTTTATAATGTTCACAATGAGAGATCTTAGGAACGCCCAGTCATATATTGCTTTGTGCAGATAATAAGGAACGAGGTATTCCTAGTTTTAGGAAACGCTAGCTTAGGGAGTCATTATCATAATAGATAATAGCCACGTATCACTGTGCAATGAATGGCTCTACAATTTATCAGGTTTTAAAAGGCAAGCTTTATTTCACAGTTTCTTTAGGCTAGGAATCTAGTTGTGACGTCATTAAAGATTTCAGGCTTAGGGTCTCTTAACATGAATACAATCAGGATATTGACGGCATCTGCAGTTATCACAGAAATTCCACTCCCTATAGATTTACTTGTAAACTCATTTATTTGATGGTGGTCATGTGCGAGGAGACCTCATGTCTCCTTGTATGCTTGGCCACTGGTTTCACCAGCGTGAGTGGTGAGGAAAGGAGAAAGAGTCCACGATGCGTGCTGCTGTCTTGGCATGATTTAATCATGGGAGTGACATCATTTTCCCTCAACATAATATTTTTATTAATTATTTGGGAATTTCACACAATGCACCATGATCACACCTGATCCCCATTCCTCCCAGGTCCACCCTCTCACCATTGTGTCCCCTCAAAAAACAAAACAAAACAAACCCACCAAATCCAATTTGTGTTTCCTATTTACTCGTTGCTTTCTGTGTGATAAGTTCATTCTGCTCTCAGTCATGACGATTTAAGGTGTGGTATATGTGATGATAACACCTTCAGAGATGTTTCCTTGTAAAATGTTGCATCACATGACAAGTGGACCTCAAACTATAGTAAACTATGTCAGATGATTATTTTAGATTATTAAGTAAATGCATGAGTTCTTAAAGGCTGCGGAAGTCTGAAGAGAAACGCAGACAGCGTGTGACCTAAGAGGAAGGCTGTGAGGGTCCAAGTGTGGTGCCGTTCTAGACTCTGACATCTCAGGACCAAAGACCTGGAGAGAAGCCTGTATGGATGTGCAGAACGTGAGAAACAGTGCAGAGATTCTATAGGAGCGAAGACTAGCCCCCGTCTGACAGGAAGCCAAGAGATGGAGCCCGCTATTCATTTCACAAGAAATGAAAATCCTCCTACAACTAATATTTATCTATTGATTTGTTCGATTGATTGTGTATGCACACACAACAAATAAATAATTTTAAATATTTTAGAATATGCTATGTTTTCTGTTATATTTATCAGGTTTTAAAAGGCAAGCTTTATCTCACAGTTTCTTTAGGCTAGGAATCTAGTTGTGACTTTGTTAAAGATTTCAGGCTTAGGGTCTCTTAACATGGATATGACCAGGATATTGACTGCAAGTTTAGAGTGGTCCAGGTTGGGTCATTATTGTACCTACAGTGGCCGAGCTGACCAATGGCTAAGCTTCTTACCTATGGAAGGACACTAAGAGGATGATGAAGCATCAGCATACATGTCTGACACAAGGACAGTTTCAAACTCTACTTCCCACCAAGTAAGTAGATGAAAGAAATTATAGACTATGAGTCCCAGGAAGAAATGACGGGAGACACCATTTAACTGTGTTTGGTTTGAGCTGTCAGATCATGAATGACTTTGGGATGGTCATAATATCAAACAATTTACATTTTAAATCCAAAGTTAGCATCCTTTGGGCTAAAATCATTTTATTTATAGCCTTGACCTGAAGATCAAATGGAAATGAGGGATCATGAATCTCAATGAATTGTTACCCTTTTTAATATCACAATGTCCTTGGAAGAGTCTCTTTCTAGTCCAACAGGGCTAGAAAAAAAAAAGAACCTACCTAGACCTGTACTGTTTAAGTTGTATGGTCTCTGCAGTATTTTCTTGTGCACTCAACTTGTCAGTCATATAAGAGAAACATTTCTGGTCTTTAGAGAAATGGAAATGTTTTTACAGAGCATCAGTAATCTTGGGAGAGTATGCATGGAAGTATGGCAAAGAAATATGGAAAGATGTCCCAAGAGTGGCTATATTTGAAACCAGAGAGAAGAGGAGAAATATTCTAAATATCTTCTTTATATTTTATTCAGCTTTTTCATATACAAAAATCTTAAAAGTATTTTAATTAAAACTGTGTCAGTTCTGTGATTTGAATCCATGGCACCCAAATATAAGGCATATTTTTAAAAGGCATTCCTCTATCTAAAACATTCATTCATTCATTCATTCAATGGTGTGTGTGTGCGTGTGTGTGTGTGTGTGTGTGAGAGAGAGAGAGAGAGAGAGAGACAGACAGACAGACAGAGACAGAGAGAGAGAGACAGAGAGAGACAGAGAGCAGAGAGAGAGGGAGAGAGAGAAAGTGAGAGAGACAGAGAAGAAGGGAGGGAGGGAGAGAGGGAGGGAGAGAGGGAGGGAGGGAGGGAGGGGGAGAATGTAGGATGTAAGTTACTTTGGAGAACAATGTTCAGGAATTGTTTTTTTCCTGATACTTTATGGGTCTAGTGATGGGACTTAGTCCATCATACCTGCCCATAAGTGCCTCTACCAATATCCTTTGAAAGACAGTTTTTGACTTCTTGCTCATCTCTCATATTCTTATCACAATGAAATACCTACTCCCAGGGGTTGGAGAGACAATGGCTCGGTGGTTAGTATCATTGGCTGTCCTTTCAGAGGACCTGCATTCAATTCCCAGCACCCATATGGCAGGTTACAACTGTCTGTAACTCCAGTTCCAGGAGATCTGACACTCTTACACAGATATATATGCGCATATCAATGCACATCAAATAAAAGTAAATAAATCATAAAAAAGAAAAGAAATACCCTCTCCTTTCTTTTCACCTTCCACGGTAAAACCCTCTTTTCCATTTAGCTTGTCTACGTGAATGCCTTATTTTTCTTGTCATGACTATATCAATTGTATTAGTCTCCATAATTTCCACCATTAACATTATTCTCCCCTCCAAAGTTTTGCGTTTCCTGTCCTTTTAATTTTGGCTTGTTTCATTAGGTGACTCTTGTCGCTTGACTTTTTGTTCTATATATAGAGGCAAGGGCAAGAAGACACTGAAGGATATGCAAATGTTACCTGCTCTATAGTGCTTGAAAGGCCACAGGGACTGCATCACACCTGGTGGAGTCCAGTGAGGTGTGTGGGGGGCCATGAAGGAACAGCTGCCAACTCTTCAGAAACATGGGCCAGCCTGTCCTCTTCTCTAAGCAGATTTGTGATAGGCCAGCCATCAGGAGCCTCAGGTTCTAGGTTTGTCCTTCATCTGACTGAGGAATCTACTTCCTGACTTCTAGTGAGTTAGCTATATATAGCATCACTGTGGAGATAGGCTATTTCTTTTCTGGGTTGGACTGTAAATTTTTAAAAAAACAACCTGTAATTTTAATATCTAGAATATAAAACCTCAAAAAGGGAAGTGGTAGTTTCACTGTTAATAGCTGTTAAAGTGTCTGTGCCAAATGCATCGGTGAAAGAAGGAGAGGCAAAGAAACTCAAGTCAATTAGCTTGAAATAGTTGCATAGAAATCGTTTGGTATGCAGGGAGGAAGTAGAAGAGACGGGAAGAGGAATGGGAGGGTAAGATGTAGATGGAAAAGATCACTGTTTTTATCTTTCTTTAATTCTTTTATTGACCCTTTCTTTAGCGTATAATGAAAATATAAGACATTCATTTGACAGTAAAGCTTTTGACTTATTTTCATTCAATCTGCCTCTCTTTTACTTTTCTTTCAAACCACCTGAAAAACAAAAAGAAACAAAACAAAACAAAAACCCAGTGTGCTCATCAGCTTACCATCACCATGACAAAAGGCCCGTGAAAACAAACTTAAAAAGCTGTGTTTTGGCTCCTAATTTCTACACTTTGGGCCACGGTTGCTTGGTACAATAGATTTGGGTCTGAAATAGTGGAGCCTATGGCAAGGGAAAGCAACTCACCTTACAACAAAGGGAAGCAGAGACTGAGGAGGGACTGGGATTCCCGGCGCCTTAAGGGCCAACATGAATTACATGACCCATTTTCACCAGCCCTAACTCTACTCCCTCTTAACAGGCTGACCAGCTGGGACTAGGCTTTCACCATGTAGATTTTTCGGGGCCATTTAATATCCATTTCAAGTAGTGCTGTGGCTCTGTATGTCCAATCTACTGCCCCACCTTACGCAGCCTGTCTCCCCCTACCTACCTTACCCTAAAACTGCTCTTGTCAAGTTGTTATTTTTTCTTTAAAAAGAACACAAACAAAACAAAAAACAGAACTTTAGTGTGTAGCATGAGATTGCATGGAACTTGCTATGTAGACCATCCTAGCCTTGAACTCACAGAGTTCACTTGGCTCTGCCTCCAGAGTGCTAAGACTTAAAGTGTGCACCACCATGCCTACCTAATTGGTAAGTTTGTTTTCATTTTTTATTAAATGAAAATGTATATCACTCATTTTACAAAGCTTTTACCTCTCCTGTTTGATTTTTCTTTAATATATATATATATATATTGTGGGGGGGGCATGGGACACATGCCATATCATTCAAATGAAAGTCAGAGGACAACTGGTGGCAGTTGACTCTCTCCTTTCTCATAGATTACAGGGGTTGAACTTAGATCATCAGGCTTAGTATTGAGCATCTTTGACCACTGAGAAAGCTTGACAATCCTCAAAGCTTTCACATCTCTTGGTTTTTCTTGTACCACTCTACTTGAGTCTCCATCCATCTCTTTGGTCATTTGTCTCAGCCTATTTTTCTGTTGCTAATAGGACAATACCAAAGACAGGGAAAGTTATAAAGAGGTGCATTTTAGTTTGCCGTGGAGAACCCATATCTGATGATTGTTTATTGCCAGAGTCCCAGGATGACAAAAATCATCAAATGCCAAGAAGCAAGGAGCTTACACATCTTTCATCTCTTTTCATAAATCCACTAGTATTCAATCATGGGCTACACATTATTGTCTTTATTCAGCCCAAGTCATCTCCAAATGTCCATCTCTGAAGATACTGGGGTTAGGTTTCTATGCTTTTAGCATCTCACAATGAACATTGGATTTCAACATGAGTTTAGGAGGAGAAAGCCAATCAGAGCACCATTCCCTTTTTGAGTCTTCTTGTGTGTTTGCCTTTCTTAGTTATTTATAATATAGTGTATCATAGTTCCCAGACAATTATTCTCCCACTTGAAACACTCCTGTTATCTCATTGTCTCCATTTGGGAAGCTTTGGTTATCATCATAAACACTGGAGCTTCTGTTTAACATCCCACCGACACTATCAGATTAAATTTTAATCTCTGCTTAGGAGGATATTACTTTGCAATATTAATACAGATTTTCCTGTAATACTCACATTCTCTATATATTTATAGCTATTGACTCTCATTTAATCAGCAGAAGTTGGCTTTAAGAAGGAGTACCTTAAAATAGAGGACAAAATAGTTTAAATTTAGAATTAATATGCAGGTGAGAAACTATAGCTCTTGGGGATTTAAGGAACAACAAATAGATTAGGGGTTAGAGGTAGGAAATAAAAAGTAACAAATAAGTGTGTTAGTTTGAATAGATATGCCCCTCAATAGACTCATGTGTTTGAGTGCTTGACCTATAAGAATTGGCACTATTGGGAGGTGTGGCCTTGTTGAAAGTGTGTCACTGTTGGGGCAGGCTTTGGGGTCTCATATACTCTCAAACCTCAGTGGGACAGTCTCTTGCTTGCTGATCAAGATTTAGAATTCTTGGCTCCCCTAGCACCATGTCTGACTGCATGCTACCATACTTCTCACCATGATGATAATTGGACTAAACCTCTGAAACTGTGAGCCAATCTCAATTAAATATTTTCCTTTATAATCATTGTCTTGGTCTTGGTGTTTAGTCTCAGCAATATAAACCCTAACTTAAGACAATAGGTTAGGGAGAAGAGATTAGAAGTTGTCTCTGTCAACTAAAGAGTCCTTGGGTTACCTGGTTAAGGGGTAAGAAGTTAAAGAAGCAAAAAGAGACAGAGCATCCCCCAGAAGAGGTCAAGGGCCAGAGACCACTTGTGGCTTTTATTTAAAATATGCTTTTCCAGTACAATAGGAAGCAAAGGAGAGAAGGAGTAAGTGTCTTTGTAGGAGATAAACTTGTTCAATTTCACACCTTATGTCTGTGTATGACTGAGAGAGAAACACGTAGCAATGATTTTATTTTCTAAAGCAAAGTCAAGGGCAGGATGGCATTACTGGGCTTGAGGGTAAAGATGGATCATTGCTAAAACCAATTGTATTCAGTTCAATAAAAGGCCAGAATGACCCAGAAATATACAGTCCTTCTGTGTTCTTACCATTATTAGAGTTTGTATCAGTTTCTTGGCACATTGGGAACTAGAGCAGTGGTTCTCAATTTTCCTAATGCTGTGACCCTTTAATAAAGCTTTTCATGTTGTGGTGACACCCAATGTTTTAGTCAGGGTTTCTATTCCTGCACAAACATCATAACTAAGAAGCAAGTTTGGAGGAAAGGGTTTGTTCAGCTTACATTTCCACATTGCTGTTCATCACTAAAGGAAGTCAGGACTGGGTCTCAAGCAGGTCAGGAAGCAGGAGCTGATGTAGAGGCTATGGAGGGATTTTTTTTCTAAGTTTTTTTATTTACATTCCAAATCATTTCCCCTTTCTCGTTTCCTCCCTCCCCGAAAGTCCCATAAGCCCCCTTCCCTCCCTCTTTTCCCCATTCAACCCCCTCTCGCTTCTCTGTCCTGGCATTCCCCTACATCCAGTCTTTCCAGGACCAGAGGTCTCTCCTTCTATCTTCTTGGAAATCTTCTTGGAAATCTATTGATATGCGAATTGTGTCTAGGGTATTCCGAGATTCTGGGTTAATATCCCCTTATCAGTGACTGCATACCATGTGTGTTCTTTTGTGATTGGGTTACCTCACTAAGGATGATATTTTCAAGTTCTGACAATTTGCCTAGGAATTTCATGAGTTCATTGTTTTTAATTGCAGAGTAGTATTCCATTGTGCAAATATACCACATCTTCTGAATCCATTCCTCCGTTGAGGGACATCTGGGTTCTTTCCAGCTTCTGGCTATTATAAATAAGGCTGCTATGAACATAGTGGAACATGCGTCCGTATTGCATGCAGGTAAAGCCTCTGGGTATATGCCCAGGAGTGGTATAGCCGGATCCTCCAGGAGTGTCATGCCCAGTTTTCTGAGGAACTGCCAGACTGCTTTCCAGAGTGGTTGTATCAGCTTGCAATCCCACCAGCAGTGGAGGAGTGTTTCTTACTGACTTGCTTCCCCTGGCTTGCTCAGCCCAGGGATGGCACCACCCACAATGGGCACTCTCCACTTGATCACTAATTGAGAAAATGCCCCACAGCTGGATCTCATGGAAGCATTTTCTCAACTGAAGCTTCTTTCTCTATTGTAACTCCAGCCTGTGTCAAGTTGACACACAAAACCAGCCAGTACACCCAATCATAAATTATTTTTGTTGCTACTTCTTAACTATAATTTTGCTACTGTTATTAATCATAACATACACTATCTGATATGCGACCCCTGTGAAAGAGTCGTTTGACCCCTAATGGGGTTGCAACCTACAAGTTGAGAACCACTGGATTAGAGTCTAAAAGGAAGTATTTTACAATATTTCAAGGGGAATCCTTGTAAGTTCTGCTGACATGAAGTTTTCTGAAGTTCATTTCAATTTCTATTATGCATTTATATTAGGGAATATTAAGTTTAAAAACTATAGTAACTTATTTATATTAAGAGCATATTCTTCCTTATAATTGCATGAGCTCATTGAGGGACAGGATTCTACTATATATATTTTCATAAATTACAAGAAATTAACAGGAGAGGGAGTTCTGTAAGAATTTATTGAAAATGTAACTGCAAATACCTCCATTTATTCTTATTATTCTTCCTTTTAATTTCTCCTATGCTACATGCTTTACCTATCTTTGTTTAGCATGAGATGTCAATTTGACCTTGTGGATTTTCCATGACCCAGTCAGTTTTTTTTGTTCAGCGTGGAAGTCCTGCAAATGGTCCTGAGAGGCCTGGTTGGAAGAAGATCTGTAGAACTAACTCCAGCTGATGACACGATGCATCGCTGATGATCATTGATTCATTTGCTGGGCTATGGATAAAGTAGCACCAACAATTGTGTCCTGCCTGAGGCTTACAGTTAAGGAGCATCCTGAATGCCTGAAACTGTTTGGGATCAGATGATGTCTACTTACCATTAACCTTATGGAGATCGGATGATGTGTGCTTTACTCTCGTATCCCGTCCTAGCCAGTTTTTGGTTAATTTGACATAAGCTAGAGCTATCCAGGAAAAAGAACCTGCTGAGAAATGCCTCCATCAGGATGTACGTATGCAAGTCCGCAGTGCATTTTCTTTCTTTCTTTTTTTTTTTTCCCTGAGATAGAGTTTCTATGTATAGCCCTGGCTGTCCTGGAACTCGCTCTGTAGACCAGGCTGGCCTCGAACTCAGAAATCTGCCTAGCTCTGCCTCCCAAATGCTGGGATTACAGACATGTGCTACCACTGCCCGGTTCATCTTCTTGATTAATGAAAGGCCAACCTCACTGAGGCTCATGCCACACCTGGGCAAGATGGTCTAGGGTAGATGGTTGTATAAGAAAGCATGTTGTAGTCGGGCAGTGGTGGTGCATGCCTTTAATCCCAGCACTTGGGAGGCAGAGGCAGGTGGATTTCTGAGTTTGAGGCCAGCCTGGTCTACAGAGTGAGTTCCAGGACAGCCTGGGCTACACAGAGAAACCCTGTCTTGAACCACCTCCCCCCCCCAAAAAAAAAAACCACACACACAAAAAAAAAAAGAAAGAAAAGAAAGCAGGCTAAGCAAGCCACGAGAGCAAGCCATGAGAGCAAGCCAGTGAGCAGCCTCCCTTCCTCTTTGCTTCAGTTCATGCCTTGAATTTCTGTTCCAATTCCCGTTATGATGGACTCTAAGTTATAAGCTGAAATAAATCTTTCCCTTACAAGCTACTTTTGGTCATGGGTTTTTGTCACAGTAGGAGAAGCAAACCAGAACACACCCCATGCACATGCCATCCCTGTGGACTGTAGCAACAATTGTTAAAATTGTCATAAGGTCTTCAGGTTTCTGATACAGGAACATGTGGCCTTCAGATAGCAGAGGTGAGTTTTTGCCTTGACATGTCTTTATCCTATAGTAGTATATAGTATATAGTACATAGTACATAGTACATAGTATATAATATATAGGCCTTGGCAGTTTGAGAACAGTCAAAGTTGGACAAAATATTATCTACCTTAAGTTATTATGATTATTGGAACTCACTCCTGTACTTAGGTTCATATTCATACATTGGATATGAATAGCCCTAAATAAATACATATTGACTCTCTGTCCTCAGTTTGGACTCAATGTTATGTGTGGGATTACTAATGAGGAGTAGTAAATGTTATAAGAAGTAAAGATAGACATCCTAAACCAAACATAACACACTGTACATCAAAAGATAAGATTCATTAGACTAAGACTAAGAATTTCAGGAATATAGTCTCTTAGATATTTATTGTAATCTTCAAAAAAATAAAACAAGATTAACTCAGAGAACAAAACCACTTTCCACACAGAGTTCACACACAAACTAAATACCTAACAGAGCACATACCATTTGTACACAATTAATTTCAATAATAATAATAATAATAATAGTAATAATAATAATAATTTCACAATGTGAATACACTTTATAGCTTTAAACTCAGACAAGAGCTTCTGTGGACACAGGAAGAGTCACAATACTTGCTATGGAGCAGTAGTTTTCAACTAAACATCACAATCACGATAAGAAAGCATTAAATATTATCTCAAGAAGAGTTCCACAGTGCCATCCCCAAGAAGGAGCCCAAAGTACCTTGGCACAATGTAGAGTCTTTCTTTGTGCATTGTCTGATGCCCTTAAATAAAACCCAGAGCTAGAGAAAAGTCTGAGTACAGATCTGCCTGGTGATGTTGGATTAAGCAATGTCTTGTGGTTTGGTTCATTGGCAAATGTCTAAATTAACTGCTTGAAAACAATATGTCTTTTGTGGCTGAGCTGAGGCTGCTAAGTTCAGGGTACTACAAGGAATGATGCAGTAGCTTGCCTTCTCTGTGTAGATTGGAATGCAGAGAGCTAAGTTGGGTAATTACTGGGTTTCAGTCTCCATAATTGCTAATTCTCTGGCTCTTCCTTACTTTCCCTGGGGGCCTTTTTGCGTTTGTGTGCTTGGCACAGTCTTCTCACTACTCAATTCTTCCTGGGATCATGCCTGACCCCTACATAGGAGCCAACATTGGCTCTTCTAGTTCTTATTAAATCTCATTCTGTTTGCTCCGGTATCTGCCATAACCTACCACTTAGAATCATACCATCACCTTTTGCTATCGTCCTTCCCTGTTGGATTGGTGCACTGCAGAGCACACGGCGATCAGTGACCATGTGACAACAAATGAAACATTTAACTATACTCTTAAATTATTATTCTGTGATCAGCTACCTGCTTCTACTTTTATTTCCTTTTTAATTTGGCACTAAGTCTTTGCGATCTCTGTCTTGGAGTCATCATTTTCTCTCCACTTCTTTAGTGGATCTCAAGAGATGTGTTCAATTTCCAGTCTGGCATGGTTACATTTGGGCCACATATTGACCATATAACCCAATGTCACTTAATGTGATTGGCACTCTTCATATGTCAGCCTCTGGTCTGGTGCCATAGAGAGAACAGGGTAGAACGGCACCTAGAAAAAACTGCACTCCATTAATTTCAGTCACTCCTACTTCCTAAAGGAATAATGGCTTGCTAAGTACGTGAAAAAGATGAGGACAATATGAAAAGGAAGCTTAACCTTAATAATCGACACAGCAAATTGGAGATTAAAGTGGTGATTCAGTTTAACTTTCATTTCCAGAAATATATTTAACTTTTGATAACTCAACTAATAACCTGGGCACAACCTTGTGATGTTCCAGGACAGGACAGTAAGTGCAGTTCAAAGCATAATGTGTGTGTGTGTGTGTGTGTGTGTGTGTGTGTATTAGCATTTCAAAATGGATTGAGGGATTTTACTGGCTTTTCTTTCTTTTCTAACAGCAGTGTGGACAATTGAGAGTTGAAAGTGGTATAACATTATCTACAAACTAAAAAGACACCAATAATTCTAAGAGATCCCAAGGCTGACCTTTCTGAGCTTGCAAACAAAGAACAAAATGAAGTATCAATAAAATATACATACAATACAAGAGTGGAGAGTCACCAAAGACAGAACACGTGATCAACTTTTCTGAGGAGAAAAGGTGACTTCTGCATATTTTTCTTAGGTATCTAAATTAGCTGCTTAATACACTCTTGTAAGAATATTAGGAACAATTCTGAACTATAGAAGTGAATACTTTTATAAAACAAACTCACAGCCATTCTTTCTCAGAAACAAAACCCACAATTCTAAAAGACAAAATGAACATGTGTTTTCAGATACTAAATGTTTAATTTATAAATGGAAAAAAAAGGTACTTTTAAGTAGGCACAGAGGAGTTTCCCATGATGCCAGTAAAATGTTTACTGTATAAATTGCACTACTAGATGAATACTGCTACGAGAAATCATTTGAATAAGCACACGGCTATCAAAGCGTCTCATACATTCCTCACAAGTCACTCTCACACTAGTTTATATACACTGAGTAAGTCATTAAATATTGCACTTATTGGCCCATGAACCCTCAATTCTGAGGTGTTGAAAAATAGAAAAAAAATCTATTTTTAGAACATACTTCATGCAACATTTACGACATTTCAGTTCTACGAACACCATTAAGTAGTTGTACATTTGGACAGTCCAATGGCATCACGTCACATCTGATATTAACAATATATTAACAGGAATTACAGGACAGTTCCCATTTATCACGCTTTCTAGGGAGGATGAAAATTGCATGGAAATCACCATATTGACACAGAAGACAACCCCTAGACTTTGACAAGGAGTATGGATTCACTAGTAAGACACAGGTCATGCTCACATCCCTGACAGGCCAGGTAGACATTTGGTTCATGAGTGTATGAGAACAGCATTCATGAACCTAACCTAAGCAATCCTGAGCCACAAATGACAGGAACATGGTGATATTTCCACTACACACACACACACACACACACACACACACACACACACACACACACAAGCCACGGCAACTCTCAGTTGTCCACAAGGAAGCAAAAATGAACACAGCGAATGAAATAGACAGGTAGTCCCTAGCCTCATATCAGCAAGTGCAAAGATAAAGCCTAATATGTCCTTAGCTACACGATACTTAATACTCCTGCTCCAGCTGCAGTTGTGAGATGCCTCATTTCTGTTACCTCCAGTGTCTGAAAGATGCACTTCCTCTCCACCCTTTCTGTTTTAGAAGTCATGGTCACCGACTAAGCAAATCCACATGAAGAATCTGTTTCATTGAACTTGTAAGTAAGATGTGGTTACAAATGGTGCATAGCAAAATGCCCCCTTTTCTCTGCACAGAGAGAGTACCAACAATGGGAATTTTCTCTTTACTGAAAAGGGTGTTTTTGCAAGTGTGTGTTGGGGTGGGGACAGGGATAGGAGAGTCTCAACTGTAAATATGTCAGTAAACTGTAATGTCCTAATTAAACTGCAGGGTATAAAATAGGCTTATGTCTGTTTTGATTTCTAGAAAAAAAAAATTACATAAAATATAAAGGACTCCAAAGCTCATTTGAATAGTCAGCGGTTTAGCATACCAAAGGAGATGTCGCCATTCCACTGGCAGACAACTAAAGTGTAGGTCGCATCCGCTAACTGGCAGGACTGTGGACACTGCACCATTTGGAGTGAGCAGAAAGGCCTTCTGCGTAGTCTCACATAGCACACTGAGAGTGCACACTCAGTTGTCATGCCAGGGTCTGTCATGAAGACTAAAATCTAGACAAAGACAGTTCCCCAGGCAGGTGGGCTAGCTTGCAAGCACATCACACCACAGGACAGCTGATTGAACATTCCCAAATTACAATGAAGATTCGCAGCAAACATTAACTTTGCGGTCTAGATTACTCTTGGTCACATCTTTAAGATCATTCATGTCTCTGTTTTTTCACATGTGGCTCCCATCTTGGTTTGGTGAAGCTCAACAGAGTTTGGATACATTTTTAATCCAGTCTCACAAGTGCCACATAAAACATCAACAGCAACAAACAAAACAAAACACTAAAGGGCATACTTAGCCGTGTACTGAGATACACAGTGGATAAAGTATGTTAATGAACCACTATGAAAGTCAATAATCTGAAGTTAATGTCACTTAGTGGAAGTTCAGTTAATAGCGAAATGGAATGCATTTTATTTTAAAATTATTGTTGTCACAGATGTAATTAAAATTAGAAGCTTAAATTGGCTCCTGAAAAAAAAAGATAAATGTGCTGAATAGATGAATTTGGGTGGGAATGAAGTAAGTAAAATCAACCCATTTTTAATTGAGCATACTGGTGTCTTCAGTTGCAATTTTGTAGAATTTATATTTCACATTCTTGATCATGGCGGCAACATCACTATATGTCCTTTTCCAGTACAATCTTCAGCCCTTATTTACCTGACGGCAAGCAATACCACACTTTATGTGGCCCCCAGGAGGAACTTCACACACCTCTTGCTCCTTGTAGAAATTAGAAGCTCCTGATGGCAGTAGATGCTGTTTGGCGAGGTTAACAACAGGGAGCGGAGCCGCTGCTCTAAAGCAGTTCTTCCTGTGAGCCCATAGACTTGATGCTTATGGTTAACTCACTATCTTGGAACCGAGGACACCTTGAGAACCTCCCATATCCAGTCACACTGAAAGATGGCTATGTAGACGAAACACCTTCCACTTGCATTAAGAAAGGAAAGAGATGAATCAAAACCAGAGTTCTTGGGAGTGTTTTCTGAAGCAGTTAGGGTTGTTCTAAAAACAGTGGATGGGCAGGGGTATCCAGATGACCATAGGGGAAGGCAAGGGCACACTTAAAATACTAACTTAATGGCATCAGAGACAAAAAATGATGTCTAAGACCTGGAAAGACAAATATGTAGTTTTTGAACATCTTTTTAGATAAAAATTCAGCCAGGTTGTTGGTCAGAAAGACCTATTCATATTTAGGTTGATGGCAGGAGGGGTAGTATGTATTTGTGCATGCGTAATGTAGTTACCAAAGGTTGCATCCGGATTTAAGCTATATAGGTCAAGGCTTATAGATGTTCTATTATCTGGTTCCCATTTGCCAAATTTGATTTTACAACCAAGGTTTCTTGATGATATTAGGAACAGCAACTCTTCTTTCCTCTCTGGAAATGATGAGTGTAATGAGTCTCTCTGGAAATGTTCATTGAACTGTTTGGAATGAAATATATAACAGGTTGGGAATTTCACAACTTTCATCTGGGACGACTGTGTTTCCATGGGAGTTTGGAAAATAGGAAATATGGAATGTTTTGGGACAATTAGGCCACTGCTGCCCCTCTTTCCACTGACTAGCATATCATGATCTTAACTTTGGAGTTCTCTACAGAGCATGTATGTGGGCACTTGGCTTCCGTCAATCAATTTCAACCAGTTCTTCGGAGGAAATTTTCAAATGAGCAAAAATGATTGTTTCCCTTTCTCTCCTATCTGTTCTCATTTTATAACACATGCATGCCAACATTCTGAAGTAGCCTTTCAAAGTACCTGAGAGAGGCCTTTTACACTCATTGTAAGCATGCAAGGAAAGAGGTCCAGGCTTCCTGACTTCACTGTTTTGTATTAGATTGTAAAAGGAGCTTGAAAGCTATAGTATTCAATACGGCCATATTATGTATGGCCCAGGTCATAGAAATAGGATGACATCATAGGAATATTATTGCAAAGAAATCCTACTTTATATCCCTTGCTTCTCTCTTTCCCTTCACGTTAATTTCTATGATTCTTGAACTTAGGTGTCATTAAAATTTAAAAAATCATCGGTGTCTTCTTATCTTTGGTGATCCAGCACTTGCTCCTCTGGGTGTCAAAGTGGAAACTGACCACTGATTTATAAGTTTGAAACTAAGCACACAAGAAGAAAACATGCACATACTATTCTGTCAACAGCCTTGGTCAACAAGCTTGTGCTAAATACTTTCAGGTGATATTTGTCTGTTTTTGAAGGGAAGGGTGGAGCTTTTACACAACCACCAAAAGGGAAAAAGTCTACCTAACAAAACTGTCTTGTCCTTCAATCTGATGTCTTCATAAGATCCTTGTCGCAAATACTTCTGGAAATCAGAGAGATTTCTCTCTGTATTTGGCACAGAGGGTGAGATTTCTTGTTTCTATATTATTTCTTTCCTCTTCTTCTTCTTCTTCTTCTTCTTCTTCTTCTTCTTCTTCTTCTTCTTCTTCTTCTTCTTCTTCTTCCTCCTCCTCCTCCTCCTCCTCCTCCTCCTCCTCCTCCTCTTCCTCTTCTTTTCCCAGAGCAGGTTTCTCTATGTAGCCTTCGTTCTCCTAGAACTCACTCCGTAGAACATTCTGGCCTGAAACTTAAAAGACCTTCCTGCCTCTGCCTCTGCCTCTGGAATGCTGGGTTCAAAAGTAGGCACCACAACCACCAGGCTTTTGCATACTATTTCTGTATGGTCTTCAGAAAACCTAGAAGAAAAGACTGGATGTTCAAGTGTCTCACCCCTCTCTTCAACTTCCATGGTCGTCAATATTCTGGACTGTTCAGCTCTGTAGTCTTCTGTTTAACTTGAGCATGTTTAGAGACTTATGTAAGGAGAGCATGCATTAGAATTATAAATCCTCTGAAAAATGGTTATAAAAATGGTCCTTTCCCCTCAATGCAGGACTCATGGAAAGGTTACCTAGTTGCCTCCTAAATAGGTGGGAAAGCTTAGATGAAGTTGGCGCAGAGAGTAGTGGTTGATATGCTGGCCTATCTTTTATGGGAAGAGAGGCATTAACAAAGCTTCAAGCCAGTTTCTAGTTCAGAATTGGTGCTGGTTCCAGAGAGCCATGGTGGTGTTTTGTGGTGTGGGACAAGTCACTAAGGGATGGAGGCCTCTCAGGTCACTAATTTCCACAGCTACTTACAGCACTTCCGGCTACAGTGCTTGTGGCGCAGCTGACACTAAGTAGATATCTCTCCATGAGTCATTGTTCTCACACATGCAGAGATGGACAGAATCACTGGTAAGGATCGCTGCAGTAGGGTATGTTTATGTGGTTCAAGAAAACTTGCAAGGGCCTGAATTTCATTTTCTTTATCCCATAGTAAGAGTTTTATGGTTTGTAGCTCAGGCTGCTTTAACTTATCCTCCTGTCTCAGCCTCCTGAGTGACCCTGGACCCAAACCCTCAATGTTTTTCAAAGTCAACACACCCTTCAGATATTATTAATGAAAGTGCAATATATATACATTTCCTAATAGTAGACTGCCCAGACCTCTGATGGGGTCCCCAATCAAGAGCAAAAGTCCCACTTTCTTTTTAGACAAAGGCAAAACTAAGTTTCCTGACATCTCACCTTGCTCACATTACACACACACACACCCACCCACACACAAAAAGGGTCCCTAGGCTATCATTCATACAAGTGAGAATCATGATTTGAATCCGTGACACAAAAGTTATTATCAGTAAAATTATAGTCTGGGGTTTCCTCAATAGCTCAATTGAGAAAAAAAGTTGCAAAAAAGATCATGAAAGACAAATAAATGGTAAGTTACATGCAAGTAGCAGGTGTTTATAGATGAATGATTCTTACAAAGATAAGGGCAAATTTGCCACATATTAGCACAGGAAATTGCTCACGGTTTGAATGCATATATGGACCACTGATATCAAAGACTTCCTTCAAATAATTATTAGGCAGTATAATTGAAGGCTAATAGACCATTTATAATGCTGTTTCTTGGCTGCTCCGGAGCCCCTTGGAGCTCCTGTGTGGGAGACATTAGCAGCCACAGTTGGGCTGCGGTGGAGGAGGGGTTTCCTTGAGCCTCGTGCTCTGCTTTGCGGCCGTGATGGCTGGGTCGGTCTCCAGGCTCTCTGACATTTTGTCACAGATGATATCTACGAGGCGCTCAAAGGTTTGCTTCACGTTGATGTTATCCTTGGCGCTGGTTTCAAAAAACTCAAACCCTGGAGGAAACACACAGAAAAAGGTCAGTCATTTCATGTTTCTAAAGACCAAAGGACTCAGTTGTGGTTTTGAGTGTTGATGGGGTGAAGGCAGCTGTGGGAGATGACTGTGATTTAGACCGGGATGACGGCTGGACAAGAAGTGCTATCCACTGACCGGAGCAGAGAGTTATAAGGAGGGATAATGTTCATTTTTTTTATTAAATATAATCTTCAGTTACATTTCAAGTGGTAAAACCTTTCCCGGTTTCCCCCCTTCCCCAAACCCCCCAACTCCTCCTCCCACTCCCTGCCTCCAAGTTTATGCCCCTCCACCCGACCCACTCCCACTCCCCCACCCCTCGATTTCCCCTTGTTGGGGCATCTATGGAGCCTTCACCTGACCAAAGACTTCTCCTCCCACTGATACCCAACCAGGCATTCCTCTGCCACATTTTTGGTTGGGACCATGTGTACCCTTAGGTTGATGGTTTAGTCCCTGGGAGTCCTGGGGCATCTTGGCCAACATCATTGTTCTTCCCATGGGGCTGTAAACCTCTTCAGCTCCTCTGGACTGCCCTCCAACTTCTCCATTGGGGACCCCACGCCCAGACCAATGGTTGGCTGCTAGCATCTGCCTCTGTATGTGTAAGGCTCTGGCAGGGCTCCTCCAAAGACAACCATGGCATGCTCCTTTTGGTATGTGCTTCTTGTTGTCCATAGTAGTGTTGGGGTTTGGTGACTGTTTATAGGGTGAATCCCCAGGTAGGGCAGTCTCTGGGTGACCTTTACTTCAGTCCCTGCTCCACACTTTGCCTCCATTATTGCTCCTGTAAATATATTGTTCCCTTTCTCAGAGGAACCCAAGCACTCCCACTTCAGTCCTCTTTCTTCTTGAGCTTCCTGTGGTCTGTGAATTGTAACTTGTTTATTTTGAGCTTTTGGGCTAACATCCACTTATCAGTGAGTGCATACCATGTGCGTTCTTCTGTGATTGGGTTACCTCGCTCATGATGACACTTTCTAGTTCCATCCATTTGCCTAAGAATTTCATGAATTCATTGCTTTTAATAGCTGAACAGTACTCCATTGTGTATATATACCACAGTTTCTGTATTCATTCCTCAGTTGAAGTACATCTGGGTTCCTTCCAGCTTCTGGCTATTATGAATAAGGCAGCTATGAACATGTATGACAAAAACTTCAAGCCTCTGAAGAAAGAAATCGAAGAAGATCTCAGAAGATGGAAAGATCTCCCATGTTCATGGATTGACAGGATCAATATAGTAGAAATGGCCATCTTGCCGAAAGCAATCTACAGATTCAATGCAATCCCCATCAAAATCCCAAATCAATTCTTCATAGATCTAGAAAGAGCAATTCTCAAATTCATCTGGAATAACAAGAAACCCAGGATAGCAAAAACTATTCTCCACAACAAAAGATCTCCTGGGGGAATCACCATCCCTGATCTCAAGCTCTACAACAGAGCAATAGTGATAAAAACAGTTTGGTATTCATATGGAGACAGGCAGGAAGATCAATAGAATAGAATTGAAGACCCAGAAAAGAACCCACACACCTACAGTCACTTGATATTTGACAAAGGAGCTTAAAACATCCAGTGGAAAAAAGACAGCATTTTTAACAAATGGTGCTGGATCAACTGGTGGTCAGCACGCAGAAAAATGCAAATCTACCCATTCTTATCTCCTTGTACAAAGCTCAAGTCCAAGTGGATCAAGGACCTACACATAAAACCAGATACACTGAAGCTTATAGAGGAGAAAGTGGGGAGGAATCTTGAACACATGGGCACAGGGGAAAAGTTCCTGAACAGAACACCAATGGCTTATGCCCTAAGAACAAGAATCAACAAATGGGATCTTATGAAACTGCAAAGCTTCTGTAAGGCAAAGGACACGGTCCGTAGGATGAAACGGCAACCAACAAATTGGGTAAAGATCTTTACCAATCCTACATCCGATAGAGGGCTAATATCCAAGGTATACAAAGAACTCAAGAAGTTAGGCTCAAGAGAGTCAAATAACCCTATTTAAAAAAATGGGGTACAGAGCTAAGCAGGGAATTCTCAAGTGAGGAAACTTGAATGGCTCTAAAGCACCTAAAGAAATGTTCAGCATCCTTAGTTATCAGGGAAATGCAAATGAAACAACACTGAGATTCCACCTCACACCGGTCAGAATGGCTAAGATGAAAAACTCAGGGGACAGCAGATGCTGGAGAGGATGTGGGGAAAGAGGAACACTTCTCCATTGTTGGTGGGATTGCAAGCTGGTAAAACCACTCTGGAAACCAGTTTGGCGATTCCTCAGATCGCCAAAAAATTAGACATGATACTACCTGAGGACACTGCTATCCCACTCCTGGGCATATACCCAGAAGATGTTCCTACATGATAATGTTCCTTGTATTTTTCTCTGATTCATTCATGCTGTCTGCAAGGGCAGAGAGATTTTCTGAAAGGAATTCAAGAGTTAACAATAGTATCATTGAGAACCCTCACCAACCAGTCCTCTTGTAATGACTCCTTGCTCCTGCCCCTGTTGGTTTGGCTGGATTAAAAGCAAAACACTGGGCGGGTCTGTGACTGCTTTTCCAGATACAACTAGATGTTGTGAACTCTGACTTAATCAATGAATCAAGCCCTCAATGACATTATTGCTTGGCAATGAGGGGCTGGGGTGGGTTTAGTTGGTGTGAATCCGTCACTGGAGTTGTATCCTTGGGTGCTATATTCCTGAGTTATCCCTCACTTTGTTTACTGGCCACCTCGATGTGAATTGTGCTTGGCTGCAAGGCTGACTCTTCTGAGAAAAGTGAGATACAACTCCTTTAGGATTTTCTGTCTGGCTGTCATGTAACCTTTAAAAGTCTCTAATACTGACATTGACTTCCATTCTTCTCTCATTGCTGTATTCTGTCAAAGTTATTGATTTTTTTTTAAATGAAAGATTTAGAAAAGGCCCTGTGGGAGGAGAGACCTTTGGTCCTGAGAGGGCTAGATGCCCCAGTGTAGGGAAATGCCAGGACAGGGAAGTGGGAGTGGGTGGATTGGTGAGCAGGGGGAGGGAGATGGGTTAGGGGATTTTCGGGGGGGGGGAGAACCAGGTAAGGGGACAACATTTGAAATGTAAATAATGTATCTAATAAAAAAATGTAATTTCCAGACCAAACAAAAAGCCCCCCCCCCAAAAGGCCCTGTGCATATTTTATCAAAAGAGGGACTATGAAGTTCCCGTAAAATCCTGTTCTTTTTTTCCTGTCCAGTGACTGCCCAGTTATGGGACCAAGCATTATCTATCAGGACACTAGGTGGCGCTAAAGAATCACAGGCGTTACCGTAGACCTCTTTCAACCTCTGGGTATTTGAACTGAATGTTAATCCAATAACCCTGCAGTCTTTGTAATGCTGTTTCAACTATCTGGTGGGGGCAGATTTCCTTCTCACCAGTACTGTTTATAGCATTAAAGTTTTTGAATGGGAAAGGAAACAATAAATTTTGATTGAGCAGCGAAAGTACAAGGTGGGACCTATGGGGCGAGGGGGTGGGCAAACCCCACTTCCGGGATGTGGCTGGAAGCTGTCTCAGAATGCAGCTCTGCACACAACGTTATCATTCCATTGTTCCCATTTGCATTCTACTGGCTGTGCTTGCCAGTCAGTTGCTATGGCAACTGCCCCAATTGGCCAGCCAGAGATTGGTCTGGTCCACAGGGGTTGGGGGTGGGGGGATGTTGATTTAGGATGTGTTGGGCAGAACACAGAGAGCCTTTTCTAATCCATTCTCAATTTTACACCCTATAAATTCTTCTGGTTACATCTGGCCCTATCTCAGAGGAGACACAAAGATTCAAAATGATTAAATCCAGTGAATGCCTGGCTCCTGGGACCAAAATGAAACGAACAGTGCACTACTTCGCATCTATGTCCAGATCTCTTTAATAACTAAGAAAATACTTGTTTTCTTGAAGGGAATTGAAAGGGAAAAATAAATGATTTTCGTAAGTTAAAATTTCTAATTTTTAGACACCACTATTTGATTGGATGATTAAACCAGTTACATTTTGACTGCTGCTCTGTTAGGATCTGAGTAACAGCCAGACTCAGGAGGCAGATTAAAGTCCTAGGAAACAGTGTAAGGTATTTCTGTCCACCTTTGGCTTCTATTTCTTTTTTATGGTTTTATGTCTGCACAGTGATCATCATGTCGTTTTCTTAGAGTAGACATTGCTTTATCTATAGACAAGGCCAGGTGGTGTGGACAGTGCTGATTTTTCTAAGGTCAGTGCAGTCCCTACGGCTGGGTCATTCACTTTCCTGATGGACGCAGACCAGGGCAGGACACGTATCCTCTGATCGATGTTATTTAATTATCAGAGCTCTTTGCTCGCTATTTTCTAGGTGCTGGTGTTATTGTCCCAGAATTAACTGGGTTGGGCATCATTTTAGAAGATTCCCAAAACACACTGGTGATGTGAGATCTTTGGCTGAAACTTTGGAGGAAAGTAATTCTGAAATTTAGGACAAAGCTGGGTCAAGTTTCAGTTCTATGGTCATTTCAGCCGGCGCTTCTTTTACATGTGAGCATTTGGGAAAAGGCAGGACTTGCAGCACTGAGCTGTCGTCGCTGAAAGACACAGGCTCCCATTCCCATGTATCAAATGTAGCTCCTTTATCTGGGCATTAGGTCACCCTTTGATGCTGGTGTGCAAGTTGGGAACAGTAACGATCTCTGATCACAGAATCCAAAATGTTCTTAATTTCCGTTCCTTACTGTATGTGATGGTTTGTATATGCTCGGACCACAGAGTGACACTATTAGAAGGCGTGACCCTGTTGGAGTAGGTGTGTCACTGTGGGTGTGGGCTATAAGACCCTCATCCTAGCAGCCTGGAATTCAGTCTTCCCGTAGCAGCCTTCAGATGAAGATGTAGAACTCTCAACTCTGCCTGCGCCATGCCTGCCTGGATGCTGCCATGCTCCCACTTTGATGATGACTGACTGAACCTCTGAACCTGTAAGCCAACCTCAAATATATATTGTCCTTTATAAGATTTGCCTTGGTCATGGTGTCTGTTCACAGCAATAAAACTGTAAGAGACTGTTGGATCCTGGGAATATGTGGTCACTCAGGAGAGAGTGTCTAGGAGACCTGCACACTACGATAACACCCTTTCTTCAACATGGTGAGGAGGCTGTAATACGGTGATACAGTGACAACAAGGTACTTATTGGCCCAAGTCCCTTGGCAGCCCACCGTTGACACGCTAAATTTAAAAAAAAAATCTTCATTGTTTCCATATGCTTATTTGTTTATTTATTGTTTTTTATATTGTATTTGGTCATATATGTATGTAAGTGTGCATGTATGGAACACATATGTGGAGAAGAGGATGGTAAGCAAGAATCTGTTCTTTCCTATCATCTGGAGACTTGCCAGCAGGCTCCTTTATTCCATGCTGCTCTGACATACTAGATCTGTTGCCACGAGCAAATTCTGGCCTTTGTACTGACTTTCATAACTTCTGATATTTTCTTTGCCTGCCTTACAGCATTATCATGACTCTCCAGTGGGAAAATGTGGTCCAAGGGTCCAAACAAGTTGCAAAATGCGAGGAGAGCAGCCTTAGTGGCCACACACTGGTGTTTGTGTAGTCTAGTGCCTATCCAGTCACAGAGAGTACTGAGAGCACTTGGATCATTTTTAACTTACTTCCCCCTCGAGCAGGCATCATTAGTTTGTCTAGTTTTCAGATAAGGAAATGAAGGCCGAAAAATGGATGAATGATTTGTTGAAACATTCCCATGGTTGGCTGGGAAATGGCAGGGGGAGAGTATCCATTAGCCACCTACAGACTTCTCTGTCTTTCTAGGCACCCTGAAGAAGGGAGCTACGATTTTGTTGCAGTTAAATGATCAGTTCTAGGGTAATGAGTAATTATTAATTCACACACACTTTCATTAATTTAAATAATTCGAAGGTGATTTCATGGACTTAGGAACGTCAGTGAACCAAACAAATACAGTTGTTTAACAGTTTAAAATACACAATGGGATTACAAAAGCCACATCCCCATATGAACTAGAGAAGTATAGTTACAAAGAGTTTTGAAAATTAAACTGGTTTTCAGTGACCAACAGCCTAAGTCTATCTATTCTACAGTACAGAGTTCAAATAGTGGGAACACAAGGTCAACATCACAGCCTTTAGTATTGTATCATTGAGTTGTTTAGATCTGGGGGAAATGGGGGCCTCTCTTGTACACCAGACTTCTGTGCCCATTTGAATCACAAAGGTGAAACCTCGCTGTGAGAAGCCATTCATGCCCCATACCTATGTCCATGCATGTCGAAAATGGCGGCCTAACTTAGAACCACAAATGTAAACACTGGAGTCTTTATTCTTCTAGCAACTCCTTGGACTTTCTGGTTATTACATCTCGGTGTCTTGGTCTTTTTACCTTAGTTATCTGGACCTGATAGCTTGTTCTCAGAAAACCTTACCCCTCACTTCCATACACACCACCATCATCAGAAGTCAGGCATCGGTCAAAGTAGCCTCGAAAATAGTCTTACAAAACCCTGGAGATTGTTTCCAACTCACTGCCGAGGATGGTGCAGTTCATCAGGACCAAAGAAGGGGACCAAGGTCACCTAGCAAGCTGAGTGTGGAGTCTGACAGATCCCCTGAGAAGTAGGTTACCACTTTAGCTTCTTGCCCTGAACACCTGCCCCGTATGCTGCATGATCTGTCATTAGTAACGTTGACACGCATGTGACTTTATCAGGTGAGCGGTGGAGGTGGACACGCTCGGTGAAACATGGACGAGCTGGCTACCTTTACTCACTCCTCCCAACTGCTCTCTGGCAGAGGCAGCCCTGCTACAGAGTCAGAAGAGCGCATGCCCCAGCCAGCACACTCCTGCCTTGGAGTTCTCCAGACCTGACCTAGAAAAAACAACTCCTGCCCTTTCTAAAACCCATGATAGGCATACCCAGACCTGATTTAAGTTCAACTATTTGCTGAGGTCTCTGTATAGCTGGACGAGCAGGCGACTATCTGGAAGGACTTTGCTGGTGAGTGGGGACATCACAAACCCTGGTCCCTGTGACCATCGACACAGGGCTGGTTTGCTGGCATGGTTCTTTAAATGTCCTTGGAATCTTTCCAGACTCCTCCACACAGGGAAGCAAGCAGGACCACGAGGCTGATAGCATGCTGCTCACTGAAGGCGGCAGGCTCTAGGCTGTCACTATGTCATGAGGACCACTGAAATGTCACAGCGCCCCACTGTGATCATCCCGTGTTAGCAATAACAACCGCAGCTCCAATATTGAGTACTGAACCATCTCTTTTCTCAGCTCCTTTAGCCAGTGAATTGATTCAATTTTGTAGATGATATAAAATTTCCTCCTACATGTTAACATTTATACCATATAGTAAAGCTCTTTACTATAGTAGATTTTTTTTAATACAAAATCTTTTTATTCACCCCAGAAAAGAAGTCTTAGACACTGTTTGGGTTCTCTGACCTTTTAAATCTTTCTTTGAAAGAAAAATCATCAGTGTGCGGCCATTCCCCCATAACATCCCAAACTGTACTTTACTGCATCATTTCTTTTCTAGCTGTCAATAGCTTACGTTCTTGCCACCTTTTCTGTTTCAAGGGATTCTTTCTTCATTTGAGTTGGGACTAGAGAGAAAATCTTCAGTTTTCCTGGGGATTGGATGAACCAGAGCTGTGGGAGAAAGGTCATCGTGATGCCAGGCAAGTGACAGTTGGGCCAGAAGTAAGGACTTCAAAGCAGCAGGACCAACTGTCATTTTAGCTAGTCCCATATTGGGGACCCGGCCATGAGACAGACTGTAGGAGTGGGGTGGGGAGATGAGGGTTTGACCCACTTCCCTGAAGAATGGCCAGAGAAAGCAGCCAGAAGCTGGAACAGAAGCTCGGCCCAAGGCTAATGTTGATAAAAATAGACCACAGAATGGACAGGTCTTTCAGGATCCGAGTTTCTTGTGTCAGCCAGGCTTAACCAGATGGCAGGATTCAGAACCTGTGTAAGGGTCAGTATAGCATTGATGAACGCTGGTCCCCACACAGAAGGTCTACTCCCTGCCCTTAGACTTACAGACTCTAGTTTAGTCTCCTGATAAGGAAGAGGGTGCATGAGTTTGCTGGAGGTTGCAAAGGCTACCAGAATTCTTCACTCTCCATTGAGTAAAATTCAAGTTGCATAACGGGGCATTCATTCCCCAACTCTTAGACTTCCCCTAGCTTTCAGACCTGCACGGACACATCCAGTCCTCCAGGACTACCACGCTTGCCCCCTCCACATCTGCTAAATGACTCAAAGGCTATCCCCACCCTTCCCATGTGTCTCCCTTAAGAACCCCACCCTGTATTCTCTCTTCCCAGTCAAAATGGCATTTGCTGAGTGAGTGTTACATCTGCTCCCAAGACTGTTGAACTTTTAATCAGGATTTTCCCTGTATTGTCAAAGGTCATGCAGGATGAGCAACAAACAGCTTTAGAACTCACAGAATGTGGTCCACTGGTTAGCACAAGCAAGACGGGTGTTCCTCGGAGAGGCAGAGCCCTGAGGACTATGTTTCCTGAGGGCTTTGTGCTATTGAATTCTGCTCTGCTTATTACCTTCACATTCTTCTTAATCTAAGACTTGTATGAAAACCCTAAGGGGCTCCCAGCCCCTCACTGGGCAGCATCTCTGGCACTCACAATAATAATGCTTGATCTCTTTCAGGCATTGCTGCTGGAGCAGATTAATGATTCTATCACCACCCTAGGAAGGAACTTAGAAATTTAGATTGTCAGCAATGACGACCACACATAGAAAACATTTGGAAAAACAAATTGTTAGTGAAACTAGATTATGACATTCTTGTTAGCAGACACAGAAAATCTTAGGGAACAATTGGAAGTTCAGAAAAATACACTCTTATTAATTGAGCTAGCGACTTTTTGAGGTCAAGGAACAAGAACAATGACAGTCTAACTAGCATTGGCTGATGGGACTCTTACTGAGGCTGGACTGGTGATTTAGGTGATAATTTCTTGTATCCATCCTTGCCCTCAGCTTCCTGCTATGATTTAATAAGAATTACGGATGAGTAGGTGTGAAATCTGAGGATTTAAAGTAGAAACGACTGATTGTTTTTTATATAAAAGTTTAGATTTGTGATTTTTAAAAGTTTATATTACTTTTTTAAGATAAATAAGAAAATAATTGATCATTTCTTTCTAACTTGAAATTGCTGCCTGCCAGTAGGAGAAACTGACTGAGAAAATCACCTTACTTGCTCACACTTTGTTAATTTATAACAAGTTGCTTAGTTATGAATGTCTGTGGGTTCTTGGGAATAATTTTGTTAAGGCCTAGGTAACTGTTACCTCTCTAAGTCTGCCATTTTGTGCTGTTACTAATGTCATAGAGAGACTTTCTCATGTGCTGTTACTACTGTTACTAAGATGTTTTGTGCTTTGGTATTCTTGAAAACCATTCTCAACAGAAGTCAATTAGAACAGCTTTGTATAGTTAGTCACAACAAGCTTGGACCTGAACCAACTACCAGGTAACACTTCCTGCACCTATGTCTAAGCTTTTATGGTTTTTGCTTTTATAAGCTGCCCCTGGGTTGGACCCCAACATAAGAAATACACCGGCACCAATATAAGGAACTATTTGGAAAATAGTTTGAGTAGGGATAGAGTAAGTTTGAGTTCCTAAGGCCTTCCTGGGAAGTTACATCCTGCTTGGCAGAAAGAGACAAGTACATTGGTAACTGACATTTTGATTGGCAAGTTAAGACATGAATGTTAAGTTAGGTAAGTCTCCTGCCACAGCTGAATACCCCAACCAATTGGAGAAAATTTCTTGGGGTCCAGGAGTTGCCTCACAAGTCACAGGAACTCCAATCTCAGTCAGACAGGGAGATAGTTATTGACTCAGTCAGAGGATAGTTATTGAGCATTTGCCCCAGGATTGATCCATCAGGGCTATAGACCAGACTTGGGAGCTGTCTGTGACATTGAGTCCAGATCCTACAGGGCTTTTAAGCCTGAAATCTGCAAACACTTGTGCCAAGTTAATTCAACCAACCGGGATTTAGGGATAGAGGATTTCCTTAGGAGTACGTCTTTGTTGTATACTTATCCTGCTCCAAATTTGTGCTATGAAATGTTTTTTCATAATCATTCACTAAAAGAAAAATAGAATGTAATCACATTGTAATTTCTATACTGCTTGAAAGATTTTGTTGGGATATATACATTGTGGGAGACAAAATAAAGTTGTTGGAGCCCATTCATTGGCATTTGCTCAATCCAAACAATATGTAAGTGTGTATATATGTCTGTCTGTATGTATGTATGTAAAGTGGTTGGAACCAACTCATTGGATTTTGCTCCATCCACCAAAAGCATGTGTCTGTGTATGTATGTGAAGTGGCTGGAGCTTTGCTTCACCCACCCAATCTGTGAGTGTGTGTGTGTGTGTGTGTGTGTGTGTGTGTGTGTGTGTGTGAAGTTGTTAGACCTTGTGGAGCTTGCTTCGTCCACCAAGTCTGAGTGTGTGCCTGCTTTATTTGCTGCTGACCCCACATCTGGTTCTTGGATTGCTGAACATATTGTCAGTGTTGGTCTTCAACACTGTATATATTCAAGTTTGGGAAATATCATTAAAACTTGAAGTTTTCAACCTAATGAGCCTGTTTTTGACATACTTGATAGAGCCTCTCTTGGGATGCTGACCCCTCCTGCCCTTCCTGTTGTCCCTGACATGAGATCAATGTTTCAATTGTCCGTTGGCCTTGTATTCTTAGTGGATTTCTTAGCATCCATATCTGTACCATTGGTGGGAAGGTGGAAGCTACACAGAGAAGGCTAAAGCAGAGAAGGTTAAGAGAAAGGTGAAAGCAGCCACTACTTTTGTAAAAAACTTTTTCCCTATGTTTCCAATGAACAAACAAATCATGTTTAAATTTCACACCTGGCTGCTTCACTTTTTAAATTATTTATATCACCTGTTCATCCCCTGTGGCTATTTCAGTTTGAAGCCTTCCAGAAAAAGCCGAGTTCCTCTGGGTAATAGCTCTAAGGTCTTGCATGGTGAACCACCCACCCTGAACATTTCCAGTTCCCTAGTAATTATTTTCAAGTATATACTTTGGACTTAATTACTATTTTTGATCAGCTACAAAATTGATACAACATGAAATTCAGCATTCTAGTAATTTTGAAGCGTATAATTCACAGCCTTTGGGATAAAATGTACGAACACTAGAATCCAATTCTAGAACATCTTCATGATGCCCAGAAGGAGAGTCTGTATCCAAAGAGCCAGTTACTCTCCATCCCTGCCAGTCCCCTCTACTAGGTACATTTTGCTCTCCAGTTAAATTGTGCATCCCATATGGAGTTTCCCTTTCCCTGAAAATATCTAACACAGCATTTAGTAGAAGCAGGTGCCCATCGGGTATTGGCTAATTGCAGGATTGATTGCTATTAATTGGTTAGGAGAAACTGGTAGATCAAAATGGAAGGGAAGAGAATCACTTATTCCTTTATTTGTTATGAAGTGACTGAATTTGCAAGTAATTTGTCAGCTGCATTATTTCTAGATGGAGTTCCATATCATATCATTTCAGATTTGCCCTGTGGGAAATTTGTTATATAAAAAATCAAAGCGGTCCTATTTACCCATGAGGAAAGACATTCCTGAACAATAGGAAGAAGTATAGAATTGTTCAACCCCCACTAATAATTTTTGCTTTGCTTTAAAATATAAAAAACTCTTAAAGAGTAGGAAAGTCAGGACTCTCTCTGAGCTTTCAGAGAGACAGCTGTCATCCACGATGCAAGAGCCACTGTTTGTATGCACATGAGTGCCAAGTATTTTCCAAGTGGAGTTTGTTCCTTTAAATCCACGAAACGTTTCCTTCGTGACTTCTTAACATTGCATTAAGCTTTTAATGATGAAGGAGACAACTTCCACCCTTGCCTGTTAATGAACTGTTAACACGAACATTAATAACTGTTCTTTGTATAGGATCTTCTATTTGCAATAGCATTTATGTGCAGTTTCAATTAGCAGGTTACGTTTGCCGTGAGAGATGCCTGTGAAATGGAGCAGCTATTGAAATACATTTTCAAGCAGCAGTGCCCAAGTGAATGAGGTTTCATTGTGCCATCCACAGATGGGAGATCTTTGTGGAGCACCATGTAAAGATCACTGTTTTATGCTGCCATTACACTGGTTTCCCTTGCTTTGGATCCAGACTATATTGTGAAGTAGCGCCTTTAAAATATTCATTTTACAGTAGAGAAACGTAGATGTGTTGCACAGATAGAAAACCATGGCAAAGATCAGAGTCTGTTTCCACAACCCCAAGCTCTGTCCTCCAGAGCACTCCTAGTATCTACTTCATGTCTTCTGGCATGTTCAGGCCCAAATACAATGGGATAATCTCTGTTGGCTTCATAAAACCAGTCGTGGGGACTCTTAGCTAGCCTGAGCAACATGCTTCGATGCTCAATAATTCTTATTTGCATATGTTTATGGTTTTCATAAAGACATTTTTGGTGCAACTGGATCTGGTATTTTAACCAAATCTACCATAATTGCAATTTCTAAAAGTCAGAAAATTCCTCAGAAAATCTGAATCTAGCTCCATTCCCAGGCAGTTTAGCCTGTCCAGAACGGACACAGAAAGCTACACAAAGCATGATTTAAATGAATTTCCTTTTTTTATGGTGATAAATTCTGAAAAATTCAATTAATTCATATGTTCTCTTGATGGTTTATATTTAGGACTCCCCCCCCCCCACACACACTTTTGGTCTTCTGGAACAGAGGAGATGGTGATGAAAATTTGTATTCTTTAGAATTCTTCCTTTAAACAAACAATTGCTTCCTTGTCAGAGAAAGCCAATCCATGTGATTGGAAACTAATTACAGTTAAGGGCAAAAGAGAAAGCCAGGATAGGGTATGCTATCTAGTCAGAGAAGGGGCGTTTATTTGAATGATTTTTACAGATGAAATACCACGGTTTCTGTGTGCATGGGGGGAAGGGGGTGAAGTTTATGCCAGCATCGAACAGAGCTTAGTGCCAGGACTTGGGTTTGAGAGACTAGAGAAAGTCCTCTGTTGAGAACAAAGTTAGTAAACCCCACAAAGTACACAAGGTTAACGTTCTGCAGAAAGCAACTCTCCCCACACGACATTCACAAATGACTTCTGGTGAGAATGGGACCCTTTCACAGATCCATAAAGGAATAAGGGCGCCTCTTAAATTCCCCACACAGAGGGCACGATCTCTTTTTTTAACCTGTGATCTAATAAGCCACAAGTTTCCAAGGTGAGACCATCAGAGGATAATGGAGCTGAACTGCCAAAGGGGAAGGGAAAGGAGTAGGCACAGTCCCAGACTCCTGCAGTGTAGAAGAGTGGAGACAGGATCTGAGTGAAACCAATGGACGGACACACAGCTTTGTCTGCGAGCTTGGGAGGCCTGTTCAATAGCGGTCCCTTAATGTCATCAGCTTGTTTAAATTCTAGAAGCAACTACTAGAATAAGAAATAATGGAGAAGCCATCATGGGGATGGTTTGGCTGACAATTTGTTTACTTTAAACATTTTAAAAAATGGTGCTATTTTTAAATGCCAGAACATTATTCAGTAAATTATACGAGAGATCCAAGATTAATATAGAATAGGACTTATGTTGGATGCAGGCTGATTTAACTGGAATGAACATGTTGGAGGAAGAGGCATGATGCTTGTAGGCTAAGTATATTGAATGCATTTTTAGCCTCCGATGTTTTCTAGTTACTGGTAGGTTTATTGGGACATAATAATACCATGGTTAAGTCAAATACATCTGTAGTCACAAATGTGAGGCATTTACATTTCTTTGGGGCAAATAATAATAAGCAATTTTAATTAGAAATCAGTCCCCTGTGAGTTTAGTTGGTGGAATTTATTATCTACTGCTCTCAGTTATGATAATTTCACCTTGAGAAAAGGAAAATCACACCAACCAGTGTGCAAAGCTAATAAACAGGCTTGGACCTCTGCTCGGCATTTCAGCCCGTCCTGGATTTGAGCCCTTTCAAGTTTCAAAACTGAACACACCAAACTTAGATGAGTCTTGGTTGTTTGTTTTCCTTTCTTTTCTTTTTCAGTGCTGGTAATTAAAATGAGGCAGTTTACATTTCTTATATTCAACTTTAAAATTTTAGTAACATTGTTCTTAACACTTTTGTGTTGTTAGAAAAAGAAACAGAAGGTCAGTAGTTTATATAGACTGCTATCACCTAGAACTGGCTTCATACATTCATACTTTAAATGTTGCACGGGTTAGATCTCTGTGTAGCAATGAGAAAGGCACAGCAGGCAGATTACCCTGAGATAAGGAGCCAAGGTGGGTTCTGATTGAGATTCGAAAGGATGGGGAAATTTGTGAGATGGTGTAAGCAGGATGAAAGACTGGAATCTCTCTTGCAAAAATTCAGTTTTGTACTCGGTGGCTCTTGTGGGGAATGGGGGCTTCCTAGGGTCAAATGTTGGTAGAGATCTGAAGTAGTAAGATTTTTTTCCAAGAAAAGGCTTCACAGGTTGTCTTTGTTGAGTAAATCAATGGTGATTAGAACAGGGATTTGTCAAGGTCTTGGAAAGTCTTTCAGTGGGGAGTTTAAGAGTTTGAGACCTGACATAAGAGAGCAAATTGGGTGTTCCACTTAGGGTCCTACAGGGTGTGGTATCAGCAGCCAAGCCAATGGCGCCTTTCATTCAAAGTGAGTCACTTTGAGCTTGAACTGAGTGCTAGCGATGTTTACTGGGAAATGAGTGAGCATCAGCTGGACCATCCTGAGCAACGTGGGATGCATGAGACCTATGGCTTCTCCATTCATAAAGAGTGTTTTCTGAGGAATGAACCCCAGCTGCCAATAAGGAGGACAGAGAGTTTCCAAACAGAGATCAGGAGTTAATCCGACAGGGCAAACTCAAAGGACCAAGAAAAGGTGAATGGAGGAGCCGTCCTCTTTTAATCCATGGATGTAAGCACATCTAAGTATACCAAACACATTCGAGTATCCTTGATCTGTTTTCTACCTCCTGGGAAAACTTAGCCAGAAAGAATGTGAGCCAGGGGAGATAATGGTAGGGTGCCTTCATTTTTTCACAGACAGCTCTGTGTAGCCAGGTACTTAGAACATTTAAATAGCATTGCTGGGACTCCTTGCCAAATCCAGAAGTTGGCAATCCCTGTGCTTTCATAAACACCGCAATTAAGATTTAAATAAATCTTTAAAAACTGCTGAAGAGCAGTCAGTGCAAATGTGGAGCAGGTGGTGGGAGTTTTAAAAATAGGCATTGGGGCACTGCAGTATCCTCATTAGGGCTGCTTACAACTCAACTTGCTTTAGTGTGCAATTGGTTTTGTAGGAGAAAGGAGAAAATATTTAAAAAAAAAAAACTGAAGGAAAAAAATAATCATCCTTCATTAAACTGGAGTGCCTGGAGGCAATGGTGTGGCCCAAGCTTGAAAAATGACCGAAGGGGAACATGTCTGTCTGTCTGTCACAAGCTGCTTACGCTTCTTTGGTTTTGGTGCTGAGATTACTAAATGACCCTTGGCGTGTAGAACTTACACTGTAATGAGAAGCTGATGCCTATGAAATTGGATTAGGGGTGTGTGTGTGTGTGTGTGTGTGTGTGTGTGTGTGTGTGTGAAACAGTAGCATCTTTTACTTTAGAAAAACTTAACAATGTGAGCACACAGAGCCTCAGTGGCTGGTTCTTATGATTTGTCTTACTTTTTTTGTATACGTTTCTTATGTCATACAGGAATAGATTTTATGGAGTCAACATTTTAGAAGTTAATTGAATTTCATAGAAAAGAACTCAGTGGCTACTTGCGATACACAAGATCCTTATCCTACTAAAGTGCCTCCAAGCGCCCATCATCCTGAAACTCTCAAATCAGAGCCATAAAACCTTTACATACCACCTGACTGTTACCTTGGAGGGAGTCCATCATCAGGGCTGCATATATGTCTCTAGCTTCTGTAGCTTTAGAGATGTTTGTGTGTTCAGTTAACAAGGAATGGTATCTCACAGCTGTTGTCAACTTGACAGAAATGTAGGTGTGCTTGAGAAGAGAGAATCTCATTTGAATAATTTCATCCGTCTGGCTTCTGGGCAAGGCTGTGGGGGCATTTTCTTAATTGTTTGAGTAACCTATGAAGGGCCAGCCTACTGTGGCCAGTACTGCCCTATGGAGTACTGCCCTGGGCTGTATGCAAAAGGTATCTGAGCAAGCCAGAGGAAGCAAAGCAAATTAGCCAATATGGTCTCTGCTTCAGTTCCTGCCTCTGTTTCCCTTGATGACTGACTGTAACTGCTAAGCCAAATAAATTCTTCTTCAAGCTGCTTTCTGTCATGGTGTTTATCACAACAACAGAAAGCAAACTGGAATATATGTGTGTGTGTGTGTGTGTGTGTGTGTGTGTGTGTGTGTTTGTGGGTGTATGAGAGAGAGAGAGAAAGAGAGAGAGAGAGAGAGAGAGAGAGAGAGAGAGAGAGAGAGAGAGAGAGAAGGGAGAGAGAGGAGAGAGAGAGCTGGCCTGACTTTTTAATGTCCCCTGAGTAATGCTGTTGTACTGATTCATGCCCTGGCCATGTTCCTGTGCTATGCTCCTCTCCTGTTGGACTCCATGCTTCCTGTCCATCAACTCCAATCTACTTTTTAGCCAGTGGCTTCAGCAGAATATTTACTATTATATAACCCAGTTTTTGGAAGATTCAACACTATTCTAATATATGAAGATTAGTTTTATAATTTATATAGTATACTGTCAGAACAACATATCTAAGAACTGAAAGAATAGATGCTGAGATACAGGTAAGTATGTATAATACTTTCTTCCTGTACTCTGCCTAACATTAAACACCCTACTTTTAGGAATGCTATCTTTGTCCTTAGTCTGAAATGAAATCCAGTCTTGCCACTCTATTCTTTAAACTCTGGCACTGGTTCAGTGTGGTAAATGGCCTCTCAGTGAGACGTCATTTTTTTTTTTAATTTTTATTGGTTTAGATCTCTTCAGCACACAGGTTCTTCTTCATAAAGGTGCCATCACCTCCTTGCCTATCCATAAAAATTCTATTTTTCTTTAAGCCTAAGTAAACACTCTCAACATGGCTTTCCTCCATGCCTCTGTTCTTAATCTTCTGACATCCTCTAAAACTCTTCTTCAATTCTGTTGGAGACCCATAGACCGGCTTGTAAAAGTCATTGTGTATTGGAGCTGGGGCTATCCAAAAAGCTGTGACTGGTCCTTGGGATATGTTCTTCTATCTGGGATGCCTTGTCTGACCTCGGTATGAGAGGATTCGCCTAGCCCTGCACAGACTTGATGTGCCAGGGTGTGTGTGTATGTGTGTGTGTGTGTGTGTGTGTGTGTGTGTGTGTGTGTGTGTGTGTGTGTAATATCCAGGGGTACTCCCGCTAGCTCAGAGGAGAAGGGGAGGAGGGATGGGGGTGTGGGGGCAAGGATTGTGGGAGGAGGCAACTGAGAGGGGCAGTGAGTAGGATGCAAACTGATGTCCCTTTGGAGTCTAGAATCTTCTAATGACGAGTGCTTGACAACACTGAATGGAATGAATGAATAAATGAAAATATTTCTGTATCATGTTCCCAAATTTCATTGCGAAGAATCTGTCTCCCGTGTCCATCAAGAACCAACCTTATAGTATGACTCTAAAAGCAGTTTAGTAAGAACCCTTGCCTACTGGTTTTAGTTTGATGGATTTTAATCAAGTCCCAGTGAATTTCTCTGCATCCTTACTGGATTAACAAATAACATCTTTGTCCACAACCTTTTTTTTTTTTTTGGATCTCCCCAAGTTTCCTTGAAAATGTCTGTACCAATTTGATGGATATATTTTAAAGGAGAAAATTTGAGCACGAGTAAGATTGTGTTTAGGAGAATTCTTTCTTAGCAACAATGAAACCATTCTTGGCTTCTTTCCCGGGGATTATGGGATCATTGGAAGATCACAGGACTCAGAAGAAGAGTTTAAGTAGGCTTACTAGCCACACACATCTGAATTCTCTCCTGGATTTTAAGATAAAGCTAAATTCAGTAAAAATCTATTCCATAATTCCAGGTTATTTTAAGGTTATTGTGTCTGGAGCAGTACTTAGCCCTAGGGATAGAGAACTATAATAATTTTCCTGGTGGGAGTTCCTTAGGGTTAGCCCAGGGATCCCAAAAGCTCAGAGATCCCACAAGTAGACAACTGCACATACAGCTCCCTCCATTCTCTTTCCTACCTTGGCTAGCAACGGAAGCCTAGATTTTCAGGAAAATATTTGAGGATGCTATAATCAAAATCAGTACCATGGGGGTCATTCCAGCTCAGCTACAATCAGAACCAGGGTTACTGAAGTCCAGAGGTAGACTTTCCCATCTGGATGTTAATGATGCTTCATATACCTCAGTTTTCTTTTCTTCAAGGACACTCAAGCCCCATGGCCAATGTGACCAATTCTTGTCTTTGATGGTAGAGAAACAATCCACAGAGGCAAACCCCACTTGTTAGCTCTTGGATTTGCCTACATTGGTTTATCTATATCTTCTGGAAAACAATGACATTCTGCCTGGTCCACCTCACACATCCAGAAATGCTGTTGTGTGAAAGAATACCCCATTCTATGGTTTTACCTTTTCCTCTTTAAAAAGATGATTCCCTTTAGTGAGTTGTCTACTTAAACCAGGAATTATCAAATAAATATACATGACCTAGAATTCACAGATATAGAAGGTGACATTCTGTCAGAGTTTGTTTCTAACTGAAAAAAACTTAACTATGTAAATTAAAAATGCAAAGCATTTCCTATGCTGTTATAGGCTGTCCTGTAATAGACGAAATGTTTAAAAATGCAGGGAGGGACAAATGTCAGCCACAGGATCATGTTCAGTTTGAGCAGTAACTCATCCTCTTCAGACACTCCACTCAAGGAAGTTAGTGTGGTATACTACTAAAATGTTAGTATATATGATACTTCAAATGTTTTTGTTTATAATATAACTTCCTAGGGTTTAGCTTTTAACACTTGAGGGTTTATAGCTAGTTTGTGTTGGTGTTGATGAATTTATTTGAAAGGCTAGCTGATTCAGCTGGAAATAGGTACCTGAATCTTAGTCATTGATTCACTGAAGACATTTGATTCGCCTGCTGTTAGGTAGAGTTAAAACCTCAGGGTGAATGGGAACTTCCAAGGAAGTATATAGGAGGGTGTGGTGGGCCAGGGATATAAGAAGTAGTTGGAAGAGGACTCCAATGGCTACCTAGGAGACAGAACACAGTCCAGTGATAGACAGGGTGGGAGAATGGGGAGCCCTAGAATTAATGATGAGGAACTGCTTCTCAGGGCCAGATGGAATAACACGTCCAGGAGAGGGACAGCAGGGGATGCTCATTGTCTATACAGTACCTACAGGCTCTCTGATTGTTGTTTTTAGAAGGCAAGGCCATCTGTCAAATTGCATGCCAAGTATCCAGAATACTGTAAAAAGCTAATAAACATTTGTTTTAAGAGCACCCTCCCTACAAGAATTCCAAAGACCTCACCCTCAGCTATAGGCAGCTATAATATAGTTTTCTCCAGTCCCCTCATTTGGATGAGCAAATGACATACAGAAGTAACCATCAATAATGGAGAGTTAATCATAAATGGATAAATAAAGCAGTTGTTTCGAGCCATCTGCCAAGATGTGGTAATAACTTTTATAAAAGGAATGCCTAATCTTCCAGAAATGGAATTTTACTGGTAATTGTTTTTAAAAGTAAAACCTCTCAAAACCTTGTAATTTAGATGAAGAGTTATTAGTCTTTAGAATTGTCTCTCCTGATCATTTGTAGAGGGTGTGTAGTCATGAGGAGAATGAATCACACAGGAGGTAAATGATCTCCAAGTAGGCACATTTGCTGGTTACCATGACAACTGCTGAGTCTTATTGACTAGCAAAAAAAAAAAAATCAATTAGAGACTATTGGAAGAATTTGCACAGGAGCATAAAATCTATCTATCCCTCAATTTGAGAAACTTTCCACATGTGTGCAGTGAATTGAGAGGGGGTGTGTGTCAGAGTACGTGTGTTCTCGTATGTGTGTGTGTGTGTGTGTGTGTGTTCATGAGAGAGAGAGAGAGAGAGAGAGAGAGAGAGAGAGAGAGAGAGAGAGAGAGAGAGAGAGAGAATCTCTAGAAATCCATTCATTATTCTAACTTCTCTGCCACATCTTATCAACAGCAGCCAAGTTGCTTATTAGGTTGTTAAAAATATAAAGCTATCACCTGGCTCTTTTTGACAATGGCATTGAATTGTTCTTGATGTTACTCTTTCATGGAGCCAAAAGTATTTTAGCTTTCTTTATAAAGACAGCCTGCTCCTGTGGAGTCTTTCTCCTTCCAGGTGGATATGCCTAGCTAGATAAATCCAGGGACAGAGAAAGGATCTGGAGGAAGCCACATGGGAACACCCTGCAGGTTCCCTTTCTCTCTTACACAGAGGACCAACTTGTTCACACTCCTATCTTCTTGAGGTTCTAGGAAATACCAGCAAGCTTCAAAGACTCTTCCATGCTGGAGGCATGAGAAGAGGGGGCCTATGACAGAGAATATAGAGGCTAAGGAGCACTTATAGGTTAAATATCAAGGTTGAATATCAGTCTAGTAGTGTTTTCATAGCTGGTTGCAGGGGAAGTCTCATGGACTGGCTTCTGTGGTCATCCGGTGAGAGTTTTTAGTATAATGAGCTTATTGATCTCACAAGGAAATAATAAAATTTGGAGAATGGGCTCTGCTCAGCTCTTGAGATTTCCCAGTGGCAGACTGACCCCTGGGAAAGACTGACCCCTGAGGATTGGCTGTGCTGACTGTCCATGCTTCCAATAATAGATCAAAGCTCAGATCACCCATTACATGGTTGTGTTTTGGGTTGTGCCTCATTACTGGGATAGTTGAGGCCATCATTACAGACAGGGAAGGGGTGAGAAGCTGAGTCCAGTGAGGGTGTCTTCTGTGGCCAAGGTCCTTTGGGAACCTCTTGTTGTGTCTTCTCCCTATGTATACACTATGCTGCAGGACTGGGATTGTCCCCCACATCAATGCATGGGCTGTCCCCAGGCTGTAAGTTTGCAGTTCACTGTCCCCTGAGCTTCCCTGCCTTCAGTGTCTATGCTCTGCTGTGGCCCTTACTCACCACACTCCATCTCCTTTTCCTGGCTTTAATTTTTTCCCTCCTCTAGGGATCCTTCAGACTGTATCTTGCTATTTAATCCATCTTCTCCCATCAATTACCTCCTCCAAGCTGCACTGCCCAGCCCTACCCATCATCCCTACTGGCGCCATCTCTCCTTGTGTATCCTCTGCTCCGGCCCCACCCTCACTCTCCCAGCCCCTCCTGGTAGCTTTCTCTCTACCTGCCTCTGCCCACTTTTTTCCTGTTGCTCTCCTCTTGTCTCTGCCCTCTACATCATGAACTCCTCACTGTTTTGTTTTCTTCATTAGTTTTGCTGTATTATATGTACCCTTAATCTTTCCATATGATCACTCATTATCGTTATTAGTTGCTCCCTCTATAATGTCTGACACAAACCACCTGAGAAGTGTTGAGTAAAACTGTTTTGAATCAGTCAGTCAAACACCCCCCAACTTATGGCGATATTTTCATCTTCAGGTAGGTTTTGTGTTTGAAATGGCCATGCTATTTCAAGAACTCCACCATGTCATCTCATTGGACATTATTTCAAAGGGCTCTTTGTTTAGCAGGTACATTCTCAAGAGATGAGTTTGGCCCTCGAGAACTTTCCTTTAACAGTACTGTGGCTCACCATTGATGCTCTGAAGTCCAGAATCTAGAACAGAACCAGTTCTTCACTATCCCATCCTCAACAGGAACCTGAGAACAACAGTGATTGCACTGAAGTACTGGACTCCACGCGGAATGATGTGTGGACAAACACAGAACACAATGAGGGATCAAGGACGAAGGCCTGGAAGCCTCATGAAATAATAATTGGGAGTTTTTTTGAGCTCACTCTAAGAGTCTTGCCATCACTTTTGTTTCTAATTGTTCCTGAACTCAGCCAATGGCACAGGAAATGAGAGGGAATAAACTCGGGGCTTGCAGAAAGCCTGTTTGTCAAGGTTGACAAACTATACACACTCACACATGCACTCCACACTCCATACATACACACACCACATATACCACATACTCACCACATACAAATCACACACACACACACACACACACACACACCACACATACATACATACATACCAGACATACCACACACACACACACACACATTCACACACCATACACCCACCAACACACATGCCCACACATACTCCACACTCCACATACACCACACCACACACACACATTCACACACCACACTCTTACACACACCACACACACCACACCACACCACACACAAGACACTCATACACATCACACTCACACACACCACACATACACATTCACATACCACCGCCCCCACACCATACAAGCACTCACACACATCACCCACATACACCCACATATCATCCACATACACACCACACACACACCACATTACACATACACATACATACACACCCCCACACACACCACACCATACACATATACCACACCACACACACACACACATACACACACACACACACATATACACACACACCCATGCATACCACACATACCACACTATACACACATACATATACACACACACACCCATGCACACCACACATACCACACTACACACACACATACATATACACACACACACACCCATGCACACCACACATACCACACTACACAGACACATACATACACACACACCCATGCATACCACACATACCACACTACACACACACACCACACATCACACACACACAACCCCGCCACACACCTCTATGACTCTGATCAGCATGACAATCACTGAGTATTCTTTCCTTGGGACTTATGTCTTACCGAGTTGTTCACCTAAGCGCTGGCCTCTCTCGGTTGAGACGACTCGTTCGTCTTCCATGTCACATTTGTTTCCAGCCAGGATAACCTGGGCATTATCCCAAGAGTATGTTTTGATCTGAGTTGACCTAAAAGATAAACAACAAGTACAAGAACGATCAGAGGGAAATTGAAAAGCAAAAAAAGAAAAAGTCTCAGAATGCATGAGTGCGGTAAAATCGAAGCCCAGATAGACACTTGGCATTTAGAATTAATTATTCCCGTGCAGTTGCAATCCTCAGATTCTTACAAGGCATTGACAGAGTCAGAAGTCAGAACTCAGTGTGTAGTTCGGTGGCAGAGCACATGTGGCTATAGCATGTGCTAGGCTTTGGGTTTGGCCCCAGCTCTGGAGGAGGATAGTCAAGGCAGTAGGTGTTGCACTGAGAGCTATTTTGTGTCTGTGAGACGAGCACCATGGCTCCCTTTCTCACGGATCTACATTGGTTATGAAATAACCATAAACTAAGCTGGCAAGGATCTGCCTAGTTTGAGCAGTGAAAGTCCTGTGTCTCCAGAACCCTCTCAGCTCCAGACACTGAGATGGGTAGGTTCTCTGTCTAGTGACAGCTGCCCCATGGACAGACATACTTACAAGGGAAAATAAGAACATCATTTCCCCTAATCACACACACACAGAGGAAATCATAATTTTTAAACAAGAGACATAAAATTATTATGCTCATACCTCACAGTTAAAATAAACACGTCACATTCCCATAAAACCACCATACAGTGGGTTGGCATTTTCATGCTCTCTGAATGGACTTCTGGAATTCAGATCAGGACCCCATATATAGCATGGAACAAACAACTCTTGGTTTTGCAGCTTAGATAATAATTGTGGCAGTGGTCATTTGCAGCATGGTAAATCTAAGTGCTTTGCTTACACCCAGTTCATTTAATTCATAAACTAGTTTAAGGAGAAACCGTTGTGCTAGTTCACAATGGAAGAAAATGAGGTACAGAAAGGTCAAATAGTTTGTCTTAGGTCACACAGCTTCTAAAGTGGGAGAGCTGGGAGTTTAAACCAAGTGGCAATGTTTCTCAACTCTGGACCCCTAAAGATGTCTTCACTTCCAGCTATTCATTAAAAGTTTGACAAGTAGTGTTCTAGTGCGCTGCCATCTGGAGCAGAAGCCCAGAGGAGATGAAGCCGTGGTCTTTAATTTTCTTCCTTTCTACTATGAAAGAATAGCAAGATAGGATCTGTGGGATACCTATCTCCAGCAGGTGGCCAGGGGGAGGGACACCGGAATCCTGAAAAACTCAACAAATAATTAAACTCCGAAAGGATAGATTTGTGAAGTGCTAGGAGAGCTCTGGTGGTTTGCTGACAATTGTCAAATCCTCCAGGGTTATTGAATAGAACACAGAGACGAGCTGTTCTCAACAGGAGGAGAGCAGAGAAGAGAAAGCAGAGCTTCCCCCTGCAGCCAAGGAGCTCTCTGTGAGCTGAGAGCCAGGTGTCTCCCTCCTGGGAAGAGGCACAGAGGCACATAAGGTTTTATTTCAGAATTCTTCTGGGTCAAGCCCAAGTTCTCAAGTGAGATTAATTCAATTTTGATTCCACCCGGACACTGCAGAGGCATAGTCTAGATTATCTGAAAAAATCTGGGGCGTGGGGCGGGGGGGGGGCGGGGATTGGTGGAGGGGGCGAGGGGATGACCATTTAAATTCTGACAAGTTAAAAGTATATTCCCACATTAACATTCACATGAGCCCATTGTGGGGTGAAAAAGAATGGCCCGCATAGCACCTTTTTTTTTTTAATGTTTAGTCACCAGGGAGTGGCACTGTTTGAGGGTTAGAAGGGCCGGCAGGTGTGGCCTTGTTGGAGGAAGTGTGTCCCTGGGAGTGGGCTTTAAGGTTTCAGAGGCCCATAACTGGTCCAGCATCTCTCTCTCTCTGCCTGTAGATCAGGATGCGCTCTCAGCTACTGCTCCAGAGCCGTGCAGCCATGTTCCCACCATGACAATAATGGACTGAACTCTGAAAATGTAAGCAAGTCTGGAGTTAAATGCTTTCTTTTATAAGTGTTGTGTTGGTGTTGTGGTGTTTCTTCACAGCAGTAGAACAGTGATTAAGACACCCAATGGGCATGGTATATAAAGACATAAGCTCTAATTTCTATGCTGTTTTTTCCCCCTTCACCATATTATGTACAGAAAATATGAAAGTTGACATACTCATCATGAATTAAAGTTTAAAAATATCACATATGTGAGCACGTGTCATAACTCAGGTACTAACATCCAGAAGAGAAAGTTGCAGATTAGTGTGCATAAAAGGCTAGGTAAGAGCCCTTTATTTAAGCTGGTGGCCAAGGACAAGCTCTGCCACAAAGATTGCTTGGCAATGAGGCTCAGGGACGTAACATTTATAAATGAAATTATCATAAAAATAATCACAGTAATATCATTGTCCCGTATAGGTCAGAGGAACCTGGTAACATTTGCTTTGGTTATTTATATAGCTGGTCCAAGGTCAGGATCATGGAGAGTCCAAGATGTGTTGCCAAGAAAGAGGTGGATGATCAGGAGGTTATGGTCTGAAAAGTGCCTTTAGCACACAGGAAATGGAATGAGGGGAGGGTCAGGACAAGATGGCATCACCTCAGTTACCTCATTAATATATTTTTGCTAAGGAAATTAATATTTTCTTTCAGAGGACCTAAAATCTGATCAATTTCCTTAGGTGTTTTTATAGACTTATCTGATTTATTTATTTATTTATTTAATGTCTTGAAAACTAACGTGAGCCAATACTTGAAAAGGCTCTAGCTTGGGTCTCTGCCTGAATGGGGCATGGTCTAATCCTGATAATATAGTTAGAAATCAGACACTGAAGGGGTGTTCAGGTGCTTGGGGCTCATCAGAGAGTGTCACGGTTGTGTTGGAAAGGACTAGGGGCTAGGATGGTCAACGACATGGCACGAGTTTGTTGAGGACCAGTGCCTACTTGAAGTCTGCCCTGGGTAAACTTATCCCACAGTGTGAGCTGAGCTTTACACCTGTGCCTTGGGCACCCGTAGGCCACAGTGTGAACTGTGTAAACTCAGCTGAGATTGAAGTTGAGACCTTGACTAGGTCATGAAAGTATTGAGCTCAGGACCCACTGCTCTTCTTTACCCAGGCCCAGGCGACAGAATGCTTGTTTCTATAATTAACCACACCTGAGTACCTTTCTTCTGCTACTGAGGATCCTGCGGGATCGCAGGCAAGCACTTTAGATTACCCATTTATATACACTCTGACAGTTCTTATTTTGTAACAATGCATAGAAATACGCTAAAAGGAGAACATATTTTGTCTCTGGTTATCAGAACTATCCTCCTTCCCTATTGATTGTTCTGTAATAAATTTTTGAATTGTTATGTGCTCCACCACACGCAAAAGGAGTATGAAATGAATATATTCTATAATGATCCTCTAATTAGAAAAGATAATTAGCTTAAAAATATAGGGAGCGTATGGTTTTCCTTTAAAATAAAATAAAAATAGTGATCTGTGGCATTTGTGCCAAGGAGAGCAAATGTTTGCTAAGCCAGCAGAACTGGGTGAGCTTACACCTGCAATTGGGGTTGTAAATGCTCCTCTGACTTTGCTTGCTCTGACACCCCACCACCAGTGTGTAAGGAGGGCAGCTTTGGTTGAGGCAGGAAATGATCAGAACAGTGTCTCCTTAAATCCCACTCAAACTATCCATTTCATTTAAATGATAATTAGAGTTTTTCACTAAAGAACCTCAAATTTTACTTTTAGTTCCTATCTACAAGCTGAGAGGTCTCACATTCGTAATTTTTCCTGAGGGTATTTCTGAGGATGGAACGGCGGGACTTGTACACACTAAGCACTCGGTCTACCACTGAGCCACACCCAGCCTCCACATTGGTAAAATTTTAGCTGAGAGTAAATAAGCTTCCTCTAGTGTGTCTGCTAGGGCAATGCACATTTTCGTTGAATAAATCTTCATTTTGTGGGAGATTTAAATACACGTGTGTTTCAGTTACTTGCTGCATTTTGTCGCATAATTAGAAGAACTGGGCAATTCCTTTGTTGGGAAGATGCATATTTAAAGAGAATAGCTGTCACCAAACAATATACACGTGAAAAGATGATTTATTTCTGAATTGCTGCAAAAGTTCCCCAGGGGGATTTCCTGTTAATCTCAACAAGATTAATGGAATCAGAAACCATATGCTAGTCTCCATGGTTACTCTTCCGAGATCAGTTAACTCAGACCTTACCAGCACAGGATGAAACGATTAGAACAATAACCCTTTAGCTGCCATTCAGCAAAAACAGAACAAAAGCACTTCAAACCTCCCTTCGACATGTTTATGTGACACTGGTTGGGACATACTTTCTTCCTTTCAGGTCTTCAAAAATGGGAAAAAAATTAAAAAAAAAAGAAAGAAAAAGTAGGAAGCTTCTAAAAGCTGGGAAGGTGTATGAGGAGAGCAAAAAGTCTTTGATGTTTTATAACATTTTGCACAGAGGTGAACTCTTTGCAGAATAAAATAATTTACATATGAGGAACTGTAAATTGTACACATGAAGAATGGCAGATTCCTACAGCATCGGTTCTTTGATACTGTTCTGCGCATGCCACGGATGTCTTGTGAACTCGTTGTCTTCTTATAAAGAATCGTGGTTCTTGTCACTCAAGTTGCTTTGAAAACCAGTCTACTCCCAGTTTGTTGGCTGCCACTTTGTCCTTTTGACAGTATCCTTTGCCTTACAGAAACTTTGCAATTTTATGAGGTCCCATTTGTCAATTCTTGATCTTAGAGCATCAGCTATTGGTGTTCTGTTCAGGAAATTCTCCCCTGTGCCCATATGTTCAAGGCTCTTCCCTAGTTTCCTTTCTATTAGTTTCAGTGTGTCTGGTTTTATGTGGAGGTCCTTGATCCACTTGGAATTGAGCTTAGTACAAGGAGATAAGAATGGATCGATTTGCATTCTTCTGCATGCTGACCTCCAGTTGAACAGACTATCTTTTTTCCATTGGATGGTTTTAGTTCCTTTGTCAAAGATCAAGTGACCATAGGAGTGTGGATTCATTTCTGGGTCTTCAATTCTGTTCCATTCATCTACATGCCTGTCACTGTACCAATACCAACCCTACATCCAACAGAGGGCTAATATTAAATATATACAAAGAACTCAAGAAGTTAGACTCCAGAGAGCCAAATAACCCTATTAAAAATGGGGTACAGAGCTAAACAAAGAGTTCTCACCTGAAGAATATCGAATGACTGAGAAGCACCTAAAGAAATGTTCATCATCCTCAGTCATTAGGGAAATGCAAATCAAAACAACCCTGAGATTCCACCTCACACCAGTCAGAATGGCTAAGATCAAAACACAGGAGACAGCAGTTGTTGGAGAGGATGTGGAGAAAGAGGAACACTCCTCCACTGCTGGTGGGATTTCAAGCTGGTACAACCACTCTGGAAAGCAGTCTGGCAGTTCCTCAGAAAACTGGGCATGACATTCCTGGAGGATCCTGCTATACCACTCCTGGGCATACCCAGAGGCTTTACCTGCATGCAATAAGACCACATGCTCCACTATGTTCATAGCAGCCTTATTTATAATAGCCAGAAGCTGGAAAGAACCCAGATGTTCCTCAACGGAGGAATGGATTCAGAAGATGTGGTATATTTACACAATGGAATACTACTCTGCAATTAAAACCAATGAATTCACGAAATTCCTAGGCAAATGGTCAGAACTGGAAAATATCGCCCTTAGTGAGGTAACCCAATCACAAAAGAACACACATGGTATGCAGTCACTGATAAGGGGATATTAACCCAGAAACTCGGAATACCCAAGACACAATTCACATAGCAATAGATTTCCAAGAAGATGGAAGGAGAGACCCCTGGTCCTGGAAAGACTGGATGTAGGGGAATGCCAGGACAGAGAAGCGAGAGGGGTTTGAATGGGGAACAGGGGGAGGAACTGGGAAAGGGGAAATCATTGGGAATGTAAATAAAAAAAAATAGAAAAAAAAGAAAAAGAAAACCAGTCTACAATAGGTGTCGTGGTGACTACAAGCAGTTGCTTCTTAGGGTCCTCTTAGGACTATTGTTGGAAAAATAAGGGGAGAGAGAGAATGTAACTCTGCTACTCCTTGGTCAGTACAGTTCAGGCAGACCCTACTCTCACCCCTTGTCAATCTGGGGAGCTCTCATTTATATCCATCACTCTTGCTCTGTTCAGCATCCACAAGGATCAGTGTACGGGAGAACACAGTGTATCAGGAAACTCCCTCTCTAGCAGTGCTCACCACAAGGGGAAGACAGCTCCTGTTATTGGTCTTTTTCTTTTCCCATTCAATTTAATCATTGATTTATTCTTATTTATTTGATTATTTATTTAAACTTTTGGAGAGCTCTTGAACCTTCTTCTAACTCAACAATAAAATCAGAATTCTGGTAAGTAACTGGTAAGATGGTTCAAGGTTTATCTGAGAACTCACGTGTGTAGGAGAGGACTGACTGACTCTTGAGAGTTGTTTTTCAAACATCCATACTTGTGTACACACACACACACACACACACACACACACACACACACCACACAAGCACGCATGCACACACACGCACGCACACACATGCATATACAAATACACATACTTGAAAATGGAGTAATAAAATAGTTTAGAACACTTTGCCAGACATATTAAAAAACATCTCTCCAAATTACTGTTTTAATCCCAGTTAACTCAGACATTACTAATACCAGATGAGACTATTAGAACAATTACTATTTAGCTGCAATCATATGTGCACCAAGGACAGGAGATTTATGAAATGATTTTCTTTACTTATGTTTTCCTGCTTGTTTATAAATGACTGATTTACTTATTTCATATGTAACACCACTGTGCATTTACAGGTGGTTCACACAGATATGCATAAAATAAAGAAACCCTGCAATTGAGAGAGTGTTAGTAGGGAAACAGAAAAATGGACATAATAGAATGTTGTTGATGTGGGGATAAATGTGAATGAATGGTTTATGAAGCTGAGGAGCTAGGCCTTTTATATTTTTAGTAACATGTTCTTTAGGAATATTTCAAAGGAAAAATACAGTATTAAATTACTGCCTTGTGATGCTGATGTCACTTATTACTGTTTAACGAAAGGTTTTACATGGTAAAATAAGTATATTAGTTTAAGAAGCTAGATAAAAAGTGAAGTAGTTGTTAAAAATTGTATCCTTAGCTTTCATCCCCTCGCTGAGCTCTCTGGTGATGACACGATAATAAACAGATCACTGTTCTCACTTCTCATTTCTTCCTCCCTTATAGGCAGATTATGTTTCTCTGTCCAGAAGACAGCAAAGTTGAATAAGTGAGTCGCTTTGGCCAATGGTGATTATTCATGACATGCCACTGTGGAGTGCAGACAAAGAGGCATGCTTGGGTTCCATCAGTGTGTTCTTGTATTAAAAAACACTTTATTATTTTGTGTATCGATCCTTTGACTGTGTTTGGTGTGCAAGCCTGGTAGTCATAGAGGGCCAGAGGTGAGTGCTGGAGCCCCTGGAACTGGAGTTATAGATAGTTATGAGCCACCACATGGGTGCTGGGAATCGAGCCTCTGAAAGCAGTCAGTGATCTAAAATGCTGAGCCATCTCTCCAGTTGACAGCAGTATGTTCATCCTGGAAACAGCCTGTTCTCCCTTATACAGTCCCAGGATGAGAAGCATAAGCAGCCCACTGAGCTCAGACACCAACAAATTTTCATCCAGTCTAGAAAAGGCCAGTGTCACGGTTTCTCACGGGCTTATGGTTTGGCGGTGTGGCTGCCAACGGATGAACTTTGGGGGAAGTGACTGAATCCTCTGAGCTCTGACTTAATCAATAGATTAATCCCTTGATCGATTTGCAATGTGATTTTGTCATTGGTGAGTGCTGAAAAGTAGGAGGTGGGACCTCGTTGGGGAAAGCATGTCACTGGGGCGTGCCTTTGAGGTTATAATTTGTTTCGAAATTTTTCTGTGTACTGTCTGTTATTCATCCTTTTTCGTTCCTGGTTACCATGAGGTGAATGCTATCCTCTGTCATGTGCTCTTGCCATGCTGGGCCCAAAGGTAATAAATAGATCAGGAGAACTATGAACGAAGACCTATGAAATCAGAGAAAGCAAATCTTTCTTCCCCTTACGCATCAGGCATTTTACCACAGCAATGGACATTCTGAGTAGTGTATCCAGTTTGACTCAGCATCCTTCTTGGCCTTGTGTGCCTTTCTTTACCTCTTGCCATTTCCCTTCCTTCCATCTCCTGTAGAAGCACATTGATATGTTTTTATGTGTTCACACATGTTGCATTTTCAGCAACTGAAAACTATGACCACTCTGGGAAGTTTCAGGTTTGCAATGCTTAAAATTAACGAAAGACCAAGAGCTCATTTAAGACAAAATGTGGGTTACAAGCGTAGCATTAGGTACAGGGTATTTTGTAGCAGATGTTCTTACTACTCTGTCCCTCTCCCAAAGGACTCAGAGCTCTGGTGCTTGCTGGCTGACTTCCAGCTGCCTGTATCTGCTTCTCTTTACTTTATAGCTTTCTATAAAGCAACATAAGGGCCTTTTGCCCAGCAGGGAAGGCCAAAAATAACAAGGAAATAACGCACCAAAGACTGATAGGAATTACTGTCTAATACCCAAGCTCCCTTTCTCCCCAGATTGCTACCATTCTTATTCCCAAATTTGTAAACAGGAAAAGCTCTAGACACCCATAACAGTAGCTGGCTAGAAAATGTACCATCTGTTGGCCCCACCCCTTTCACAGCTCACTTCTCCAGCACTTTTAGGTGTTTCCAAATGTACTAATTTGGAAACTTCTATCTTAGAACTTCTACCTTAGAGCCTGATTCTGAGGAAATCCCACAAAGACATGCTCAGAGTCCTTCTTCTGGAAAAGGGCCCAAAGTTTCAAAGTGTTCTGGAGTTGGTAGTGCTGCAAGTAGAGTTTAGAGATGAAGTGTTAAATGTCCTCTTGAGTGTTTTGCATGTTGTGGTGGTTTGAATGAGATGTCCCCCATCGTGTGAATACTTGATTTGAATACTTTATCTCCAGTTGGTAGTGCTATTTGTGGAGGTGGAGCAGGTGTGGTTTTGCTAGAGGAAGTGTGTCACTCAGGATGGGCTTTGAGTTTTCAATAACCTCAGGCCATACGTAGTTTGATGCCTTTCTGTTTGCTTGCTTGAGGGAAGTGTGAACTCTCAGTTGTCCCTGCCACCCTGCCTGCCTGCTGCCATTCTTCCCTATCTTGAAAGTGATGGATGCTTGTCTCTCTGGAACCACAGATCCTGAAGAAACCCTCCCTTCTAAAAGTTGCTTTGATCATTGGCACTTTCACAGTGACTAAGTAACTAGTAGTAAATAGGACACCTTCTGAGCAGCTTTTGGGAAATGATCAAGTCAAAAGGACTCTGATAAAAGCAATGATTAATGGACTGATGGATTCATTCCTCATTTGATGGCAGTATTAGGAGGTGGTGGAGACTCAGGAGGAGGAACGTATTGTAGATGACATTACTGGAGATGTGACCTGGGAAGATATGCCTTGTTCCCTTCTTTGTGTCATTTTTTGCCTCCTGTGTTTTTGTATCCTGTCCACCATGATATGAACCATTGCAGTCTCTCATATGCTTCCCAGCCTGATGCTCATAGGCCTAGCAGCAATGGTGCCATTGAAACTGTGAGCGGTGATAAATCCATCTTCCCTTAAACTGTTTTCTTTGGCCTGACTAATGCTGCAGGCTTTAAAGTAATGGCTGTTAACCGCTTTCCCTTTCCCAGGGATCCAGTTTAAGGTTATCATTGAATTTAGACTTTATTAGCTTTGTAAGAAACCTGTGTGCCACCACCTGTCTTAAATGAATTTATCATCTGTCAGACCCGCTCACTGTCTTGCATCTAGTCTTATTACCTATAACCTCTTGGGTCTGGTTCCCCTAATGAAGGCCCATAGAAACCCTGGATATCACTCACCATAACTGTCACTTGCGTACATGACTGTACATCACAGGCACTGTTATGTTAGAGAGCCCAAAGACCTCCACCACTTAGTCACTGCTATGTCTCCGCATTCAACCAACTCCGTAGCACAGGAAAGGTGCTCAGACAGTAAGGGCACATTAGTGATGGAAGGAATGAGTAAATGACAGACTGACTATGGAGAAGTGCCTACGAAGTCTGATATTTTCAATATAAGCACAAAGCCAGCAGAAACAGGAAGGGAAATGTCATCTCCTATGATGACAAGTGCCTACTGCATCCATTTTAGGATGCATGGTGGACAGAGTTCTTTTATAGCCCCTGTGGGGCTCATGGTACCAGAAGGTTAGTGCTGGCCTCTTTCAGACCTGCAGGTTTCTCTTTGATTAGCTTTTCATTCTAGTCTGGGAAGGGACACAATTCCTTTCTGGCTCAGTACTAGTAGTCAGGGCCACCTCAGGGAATACCTTTAAACTATGGACTCATTGTGTGTAGGGACCTGGTCCATCTCTTTCAGTTTAGCAACAAATCTAAGATTATAGATGTGAAGTAACTTGACTAAAGTGGTACAGCTACTCAGGGATTGATGTGGTTTATAACACAAGCCTCCCAAGAATTCTCTTTGAAGACTGCTTCCATCAGGGAGGGAAGAAATTTATATGTTAAATATCTGATTGTCCTTTTGTAGCAACAGCATATTTCCTGGCGACATCCCCACATCTCAGGATCTCTGAACATACAAGAGTGTCCTTCAGTTAGGTGTAGAAATGAGCAGGATTGGATGTGCCTGAATGGGTGTGTCTGACTTGTTTCTCTGCTGCAATCCAGCTGCTGAGAGCTGATACTGAATGCAGCTCAGCCCATCAGACAGTCTAAATTCTATAGTCTAACTCTAGCCTTTGGCTCTCTTCTGCATGCCTTCCTTATCTTTTTCATAATGCTTACCTTATCAATTTTGATTTCATGAGTGTTTGTTTCTTTGTTTTTTGTCTTCCTCATGTCCCCAAGATGGTCTAGGACTCACTGTGTAGCAAAGAAGGATCTTGGCTTTCTGATCATCCAACTTCCATTTTGTGTTGTTTTTATGCAGTGCCAGGAATCAAACAAATGCCTTCCCGCATGCTAGGCAAACCCTCAATCAACTTGACCACAGCCCAGCCCTCTGACCTTATCTTGATCTCATAAAATGTCAAAGTCTATTTTAAGAATAGTATGTATAGCACAAAAATTTAACATTTCTCTCCTACGAGAGAAATAGAAATAACTCAGTGTAGCAAAGGTTATCCTTCAGGACAACAAAGACAGGAATGGAAGCTGGTCCTAAGGCAGTCAGACCAAGGAAGATATTTGTCAGCAGGAGAAAGTCTGGCTGTTCTTTAATATGGAACAAGGACAAAGTCATGTTAGAGATACCCAGTTCATGGACTTTCAATATTATGGTGTCCTGGGAAGAATTAATGGTCTTTAACAAGATATGCTTGCTTCGAAGGCTAAAGGTTAAGGCTTGCTGAAGGGGAAATCAGGGCTGAGGACATAGAATCTCTGGGTGCTAGAAACTTCTTGTCACCTTCTGCACCACTTATGGCTATACTCAATATACATTACATCTGACCCCAGACACCGAGGCAGAAAGATAGTAAGATGAAACCAAGGAGGAGAGAACTTCCTCTTCTCCTGAGAGAAGAAGGTCTTCCAAGGAGAAGTGGGATATCAGTTAGTTTGTAAGGCTTTGCCATGGGAGCTTCAGGCAATGGAGAATGTACTGAGATGATGCGCTAGTCACTGCGTTCTGCTACTGTGACAAAATACCCGACACAATCAATGTAAAGTGAGAAAAGACCCGAAGTCCAATAGACAATTCTTAGTTGCCACTGATGAGTGATCGCCACTTATTACACCTTTGTGCACACTGTGGCATGCTGGTAACTCTTGTGGTTCACAGGCACTGTATCTGGGAAAAATTGTTAATTGCCATTGTTCATATCCAGGGATGTGGGGATGTCTCCAGGAACCATTCTGTTGCTGTCATTGTTATGGAAAGATAATGGGATATTTAGCATATGAACTGTCTCTCTTTTGGCAGCCTGCATAGTACTTTCTAGACCCACAAGAGCTGGACTGCAAGAAAGAAGCCTTCAGGTCAGGTCCAGCTCAAGTTACCTCAGTCCTGTGTCCTAAGTGTGTGGTGTCTTCAGCAACAAGGAGCCACCCTCAAGCCCCGAAAGGCAGCCAAGGGCTTCACAGATAATCAATTTCATTTTCATGACCACTTGGACTACCCTGACCTACCCTTAGAAAGGAGGTTTCTTGTGTCTGGTACTGGGGTGGTTTTTGTTAGTCTATAGGTTCTTGTGGGGGTATGGTCAGCCCAAATGGCTTAACATCCTTTATTATAACAATTCCTGTTATTGGAGTTTTAGGTAAATATAAAATGACACAATTCCTTGCAGCATTATCAAATAAATATGGTGTTATTTGTTCTTCTTTCCCCTTCTGTGTTCTCTCTTCTCCTGTGCAGTTGGAGCTCCCTTCCTGTTATTCCATTTTCCACTTGATATCACCTGTATCCTTCTATTCCCCTCCCAAGGTCATCTCACCCCCTGAGCATATGCACCCTTTATATTACCCTGGTTTAGGTGGTCAATCTTGGTTGTATACTCACATCTGAGGATTTGGAACTGGGAAGCAGAGATGAGAGAGAACATGAAGCCTTTCTCTTTCTGGATCTAGGTTACCTCATTCAATATTATCTTTTCTAGGTTTTTCCATTTACCTGTACATTTTATTTTTCTTTACAGCTGTGTGTATTTGTACACATTTTCATTATCCATTAATCTGTTGAAGGATGTTTCAGATGTCTGTCTAGTTGGACTTAAGACCTGCTCAAGAGGAGGGAAATCATGATTGGTTCTAGAAACCTAGCCAGCTTCCCAGGGCTAGTGAGGTCATGGACTTCAGAAAAGCATTTACTACCACCACTTTGCTAAACCAACAAAATTCTAAATCTTATCCTTATACCCACAAACAATTATAGCTACCAACCCTCATCAAAGAGTTTTCCCTTTGCAGCATATGAAGACCATGACAGAAAACCACAACTGGACACAATGCAGAGTTCAGTGGATCATGGAGATTCCATCCCCAACAGATAGATACATATACACCACAGCTGCCTCGTTAGACACAGGGAACACTGTGGAGAAGGGGGCAAAAAGACTGTAAGAGTCAGACCACTGGGAAGTCTAACGTGAAACAGTCTCTCCTCAGAATGGCTGAGTAAACAAGACCAGAACAATGCCAATATCAATGGACACATTAACATGGAAGGCAAAACAATTTTGCCAGGTCCCTCTCATGGACAAAGAACTATAGGAAACTGTTGACTCCTGAGAGGAGAATCACTGTCTCCAGGGGATAAGCAACCTTATTGGTTATCCAATGCAGAGTGGTCAGCCTTGAAAACCATATACAAACACCAGAAACAGACTCAGCAGTTCTTATATGTATTTGTGCACACACACACGTGTGTGTGTGTGTGTGTGTGTGTGTGTGTGTGTGTGTTTGTAACAATTATAATCAAAGAAAAAGAGGCTATCAACTTGTGAATGGAACATGGGAGGAGATTGTGGTGACAGGTGGGAGGGGCAAAGGAAAGGAAGGAAGTGGGGGAAGTGGTATAATTCTATTTCAATTAAAACCACTAAAAAAATAAGAAAAAAAACCCAACCAGCCCCCTCTTCCAAAAGAAGAAACAGAATCAAAACACTACAACAACAATAAAATAAATGGCCCATTTAAAAACTGGTTTGAGATCTGAACAGAGATTTATCCAAGATAAGATAAAAATGGTAAGAAAAACTTTCTTTTTTGTTTAAAGCAGAAAAGGTACATTTTGCTCGTGATTTCTGAGGTTTGGGAGCTTGGCAGGGTCACACAACAAAGGGAAGCTGCTAACCATACAGAGACCAGGAAGCAAAGAGAAAGGGGAAAAGATAAATCCTAAAGTGCAAAGATCTCCAGTGTCATGCTCCCAGAGACCTAATTTTATTCCTAGATTCTGGCATTTGTTTTCATGATTAGAAGAACCAGGACCATCTCTCCAAGCTTTCTGCTTTCTCCTTTAGAAGAGGTGAGTAAAATCCATCCATCTTCTTATTAGACTTCCAAGAGTTTTGAACCACCAAGTGTTACATAAATGGGAGAAATAAGTATTAATTATCCGTGAATTGCCCACATGATATTGGCATAATATTGCAAACTCCTTCTCCAGGCAATTTTCATTTTGACTTGTCTTGGTATTTTCTTAATCTTCAACCATAAAGGTCAGAGTAAGAGGAAAAAAAAATACTATCTGCCTCTATTTCAACTCAAAAATATGTTGCCAGACTTTGGGCAAGAAGCTAGGGAGACAGCCATGAAGGTCGGTCTCTTCTCAGAGAGATGTCTGTTTCCTTATGTAGGTTTCTTACATATACTAAAACCAGCAAGCACGTAGGAAGGAGCCACTGGCATAAGCCCCTAGTGTCTACAGTATAAGCTGTTGCTTTTCAAAAATTAGCAAGCGTTAGAATCACCTGGATGTTCTGACTCAGAAAGCCTGGGGTGCTGCAGAGTGCTGGCTGATGATGCTACCAGGCCACACCTTGGTAGGTACTGTATAGTCGGGTAGAGATCTAAGCAGTATATGACTCTGGAGTCACACTGCTGCGTCTCCCATTGTGATAATGTCTGGCTTGGGAAGTTGATGAAGTGGTGCAGGTAAGTAGGGCATCCTATCAACCTGAAGCCTGAGGTAGTCTGCCCAGGATCTGGAGGCTGGTGGGTACTCAAGTGGAACTGAGGTCTCTGGAATGAAGAGATAAAGGAAATAACGAGGCTGAAACTGGCTAGGGGTACTGGACCAAGTGGTCACAGTGGGGACCTATGAAAGGAAGGTGGCTCCAGAGATTTGTTCTTGAAGCCACCATTACTTTCACAATTTTAGCCAATACTGTCTTGGGATAGGTGAAAGGGAAGGGTGGGGCATGGATGCCAGGCTATCCACCAGCTCTGAGCTCTGAGAAATGGAGGAAGACTGATAAAGACAGTTTCGTATGCAGGGAGGCAAGGAAAGATTAACTCAGGAGCAATCGATGGGGAGGGTTGCTGTCCCTTCTCTGACTCTAGGAGTTTGGCAAATGAGATCAGGAGCCACAACTATCCTCCCTCTTTCAGTAGGATGCTTGCCTTTATAATTCCTCTTATTAAAGGTTTCTGAATTCTAGTCCTACGGATTGTTATATCCACCCCCACTTCAGTAACCTTTAAAATGACAGTGGTTCTCAAATGAACTAGGGCAAAGAGTTTTTGTCATTGTAGAGAATTCTGGCCTCAGGAAAGAAGAAAATGTGAAAAGGCCAAGGCCAGCAGATGCCATTTGCCCTTGGCTGTAGGGAGTAATTGCTATCCAATGCTTCAGATCTTCCATCAAATGGTGCACTCTGCAATGGCTCCATGATCAGGCTCCGCACATCCAAACAAGCACTTTCGATAGCATACTCTATTACCCGGTGGAGAAGAGCTTCACCGAACTTCAGCTAAAGTCTTGACCTGCCTGCATCTTGTGATCAGAATGGTGTTCATGCTGTGCTGTTTAGAGGCAAACCATGTCATAGTCAGACCATTTTGGCAAAGAAAGCTCCAGAAGTTCATCATTAAAGTGAGTGAATAAGCAAGCAATCCATGAAGAAAAGATGTACCATGCACACTTACTAACGCCCATATTTTTTCATTATATTTTTATTTGGTGTGTGTGTGTGTGTGTGTGTGTGTGTGTGTGTGTGTGTGTGTGTGTGTATGTATGTGACATTTGCCATGATGTATATGTAGAGGTCAGAGAATAACTTGTGGAGTTAGTGTTCTCCTACCACATGGGTCCGAGGAACTGAACTAGGTTGTTAGCACTGGTGGCAGGTGCCTTTGCCTATGAGCCACCTCCACTGCCCTAGTTAATAATTAATATCCATACTTGACACACGTGCTCTTCGCTCATTGCCTCAGGAGAAACTTTCCAACATTAGCTTCATAACTTTAGCAGAGTGTATTATGGTAATTGGTAATTTACTAACTTCCACCAGCTCAGCCTTTTGGCTAACCCAGCCCATGTCCTCCACTGACACCCTGAAAGCCAAGGTTGCTTTATTTCTCTCGCTGTGGTGGAGCTTCCACGCATCACAAACAACATGAAATAACAGAACAATTCTAAATAATGATGCAATGAGTTCTTCCCCATAAATTTGGTCAACCCCGGAAAGATAAACTTTAACCTAAACAGTAGTGATACTAAAATGCAGCTTGTCTTAGGCAGCTTGGATTGCAACAAGACAGGTAAATTCAGATAGGTTAGCTCAAACAACAAAAACTCCCCTTGATCCTTTTGAAGTCTGAGGTGTGTAAGAGCAGAGAGCCTACAGATTCAGAAGAGAGAGGAGAGCAATCTTTACATGACACCAGTCCCATGCATAATGATGGGGGCTCTGACTATACGGCCTCATCTAAACCTAGACATCTCCCAAAGGCATTGCTTCTACATGCCTCTAAGAATTTCAACATACAAAGTCTGGTCTAACATGGACCTATATTAGTATTCAAGCTCAAGGTAGTTCTAGAATCTGGGAAGCTGAAATTGTTTTTTTTCCTGCCAATGCCTGATGAAAAGAGCTTTCAGAAATGCTGTGGCAGTCTTTCTGGAATAAGAACTCTGATATGAGTGAGAGAGGAGGAAAGGAGACATCACTGGGGAGCTAAAGCCATGACAGCTCCTGAAAGGCTTCTGCACTGGGTCTAGGGTGTGTTCTCACTTTATATTCTACAACCACAAGGTGGAGCAAGCAAGGGTAGTAAGGGTTCTTTAAGCTATGTCTCCAGGTCATTCTGTTCCAGGTAGAGATGACATCATCCTTGCCAATAGGCAGCCCAGGCAGTGAAGTCTATCACTTAAATAGGTCAACAAATCACTATCTAATAATTGGACATTTCTACCTCATTCTGCTTCAAGACAAGGAATCAGAGGTTGGCCTCCGAGAGGCTTCAGAAACCAATTCTTCAGTCATAGCTTGAAGGGAAAAGGGTCTTTAGAGGAATAGCCACAGTTCTCCTGCGGCAGATTTGTATTGATATTTAAGTTGAAACAATTTTTGTTTAGGAGTAAAGATTTGAACTCAAACTAGCACTTTGCCTCCCAGTGTCTAATACTCTTTCTTCTGTTGACGTTATGCCCAGTGTCCCAGTTCCACTGGACACGGGAATTCCCTTGGTATGTCTTGTGCTTGGAGAGTACTTGATTTTTGTTGTACTATGTCTCATAATAGACATTCTTCAACTAGAGCGCTAGTAACTTATCTTTTTCTATTACAGCTAGTATAGAGAAGATCAGATTTAGTTAAATGTGTGCAAATGCCATTTTTCTTGAGTTTTATCATTGAGAATAAGGGAGCTGCTTAAGATGCAGACATTACGGGAAACCCCAATAGTTATAGCTAAGTATGCTTAAATAATAGTAATAATAGTCCAAATATAAGCATATCATACTGAACAGAGAAGACTGAGCAATTACCACACAGCAGAAACTAATTCAGTGAGCATAGAACTTTTCAGCATAGGTTGAGTCTGAATCAGATACAAACAGAAGATCAGTCCTTCAAAGTAATTCTATTATTTAGGAGATGTGGTAGGGCATGCTTGTAATCCCAGCTCTTGAGAGATGGAGGGAGGAGGATCAGAAGTTCAAGACCAACCTGAGCTACATGAGACCATGTGTCAAGAAAAAAAAAAACAAAGTAATTATGTTATTTATCACATTGTACTTTACTTAATCATGTTATAAGTCCAAGAAACTGGAAATTTCAAAGGATTTTTAGGCCTCTTAATCTAGCTACCTGTCAGCATAAGATATGTCCTATGGGTCTACTTACCAGAACAATCTGAAAGAATGAGGAAAAGGGATACTTCAACGATTTTATTGAAAATTGTTAGTTTTATTTCTTGAGACAAAGATCTGATTTTCTCATCTTTAATTTCACCCCCGAGCACTCGGCTTTCTCCTGGGGAGTTACAAGAACTGTTATTCATTTTGCAGCTTTCCTCTGTGTATTGTGTCAAGTGCTCAAGAAATTTGCTTTTTCCCAATTTACTTAGTTTGCCCAAAGTCAGCTAAGACAATTTCAATTATCTTGGCAAATGCTAGAGTTAAGAGTTTTGAATAAATAAATTAAAAGAGGCTATTTCTCTACATCCACTACTGTTTATTTCTTAGTGAAGGTAATATTTTTTTTCTGTACTACTTTTCTTTTTCCCCTTTGATTTCACTGAAAAATACACACCATGGATCTTCTGACTTTCCATAGGCATATGCTGAATTTGTAATTCTCAGTGTTGTTCTATGTGGAGGTGGGGCCTTTAAGAGGTAATTAGGCTTAGACAAAGGTTATGTTGTAATTACCACCATTGCAGAGTTGGTATCTGCTATGGTTTGAATCTGAAATGTGCTGTGTAGGCCTGTGATTTGATGCTTTTGCAGGAAGACTGTGAAACCTCCAGTATTAGAAGAAACTATACAAAAAACTGATGGAGAAAAGCAAGCATTCATTTTATCCAACTGTGATGCTTATGAACTACAAGATATCTTGAAATGTGCAACAGTGGAACTTACATCCATGGGTAATGAAGAGCTGCCTAAATGGACTTAAGGTCCACTCAATAGTGGAGAATGCATGCCTGGTACAGTATACTTACTCCACTACCCAGAGCTGGTGAGGCCAACTACAGCAACCTCACTAAACCAGTGTAATTTCTAACTTAATTCTAAATACTTATCCTTGTACCCACAGTTGGTGTAGCTTTCCTCTCACCAAAGAGGCTCTGTTTTTTGCAATACATGGAGACCATAACAGAGAGTCAAAGTTGGTCAAAAATACAGAGAACTGACTGTAGGGGGGTAATTAAGACACAGTTACTGCAGATCCTCTATATGTAAGGCTCAGCTAATATCGTAAAGGACGAGGAGTAGAAAGATGGTAAGAGCCAGAGAACCAGAAAGGAACAACGGTCAGTAAAGTGACTTCTATATGTGACAGGGAAGCTTCACCCAGGAAATGTCAAGAATACGGTTGCCTAAATAAGACCTAGAAAAAAAAATACCATCAATTGACAACAATGCAGACAAGGATTCTCACAAGGCCTTATTCACAAGAAGTATAGGCAATTAATAGTTGTTGAGGAATGAATCTTCTCCAGGAACAATTCCTCGGATACATTAACTTATCCCAAGAGGTCAGCCCTAAACACATATAAGGAACACTAAATGATCTTAGCATGTTGCATGTGTATGTGTGTGTGCATGTGCACACACACAAGCCAATTATAATTAATTATCATTAAGTTTAATTATAATTAAATCCAAGAACTTGAGAAGGTGTGGGAGAGGCATGGAGTTTAACTAAGGCTATCTGAGTATCCAGGGGTTTGGATTTACTCACTGGAGCTTAGTAGGTTCGCACAACTGAGGACAATGAGTCACTCTCTCCCATCATCAACAGTACCAATATTTCAGCAAGGAGAGCCATAAGTGATTATTAATCAAGCTATTGGAGGTGTCACCATACCTCATTTCAAGTCATACTACAGCCACAATACAATTGTGACACAACAAGACATAGATTGATAGAGAAAAATAAAAATAGTTATAAAAACCACAGCAGAATAAAGCCACAGAGCAGCAAGTACCTTACAAATTCATATGCCTGATATATTTGATAATTTTGGGTACAAATCAAAGTAATGATTCCTAAAAAGATAAATGATTATGCTAACAGTTGAGTATCCATTGCCTTCACTTCATCATGCAATGGACAAGAGGTAATTATGGTGATAGTACCAGGCCAGTATTGTTGGTTAAACACCAAAGCTCAGAAAGAATCTGAGGAAGACAGAAGTCCTGGGGACACTGCCAGCTCAGAGGCCTGCAGCAGGCAATAGCAGTATGGAAATACAAGAAAAGAAACATCTCAGTTCTAAAACCGAGTTCCTGACAGCTGATGTAGACAGAGGAAGACTGGCCAGTGTTTTTTTCTCACTTGCCCTAGAAATGAAAAGGAAAGCAGTTGCCTTAGACATGTCCAATCATTTCTGCTCAAGAAATCTCTGACATACAACTATAGTAGATCCAGAGAAAGGCCAATCAGCTTAAGACCTGGATACTTTATAATAGCCTCATTATTTTTCAGAACAGGCTAAATGCTTTCAAATCTTGCTGTCTGAGGAAGACTTACCTACCCGTCACTAGCTGTCTTCCCAGCAAATCACTCAAGACCTTGCAGCAGATATGATACAAAACCCTGTAGAATTTACAGAAGCAGGGCAGTCATAAAAATAATGGACTAACAGGTGATCAAAATCTGTTATTATTTTTGCAACTATAGAGCTGGTTTGTAATAAAATAATTTCTGACCCCGAAGAGCATATGCTGATGAGGTAAGATTCTGCACACTTCAGTGGACACCCAGCTGACTCCAGCATATTCAAAGCCATTTCCCACTTTTGACAGCCTTAGACAGGAAAATAAAAAAGTGTCTTAACCTCATCAGAGAAAAGCCACAACCTGAAAAGCATCCCAGTAGAGCTAATCAGTTTTATTTCCCTAGTAATTTTTCCCAGAAACAGAACTTCCTTACCTAATATTTTAGGCATAAGATGCCCATTTGAGAATAATGCCAATAAGACTCAGTGAGAACTGCAAGTCAAACAGAAAATTAGGATTTCTCTCTTCCAAATCCATCCCTTATTCTTGTTCTTTCTACCCCTTCATGGGATGTGGCCACCTGTAGACACCATGTCCACGCCTCCTTAAAACTACATGTGACAATAAGATTTGTGTTTGGACAACGAATGAGTAGAAAATACAAGGCCCAACTCTGGCCTTGCCTGCCTACTAAGAAAGTGCACGTTCTCATCTGCCTCCTATGCTCCACAGGTAGAAATATGACTGTGGCCATGACTCAGCCTCTGGAATGCTGATGTCGTGCCTTTGTGAAGACTTTGGCAGCAAATTGCAAGTGATGTGTCCCTAAAGATATTGTGGAAGGTCTCCAAGCTTGGTCTGTTCATGCTATGAATATGACAGACAATGGTGTCTTCTGTCTTTTACCTTTGTATTTGGGGCTGTTTTGCTATAGCTTATTAGCTTTTTTATTATCTGATTCAAGATTCACAATTAAGCTAGCCTTTATGACTTCAGTCAGTGCGTTGATACTGCACTTTCCTTTCCTGGATTATTCGCTTTGTGCAGATTTATAGGACACCTAAGAAGTCTAGACAATACATTTTCAGGTCTATTTTTCAGCAACAGATGAAACCAAGCAATTAATAACTCAGCTCTAAGGTTAGCTGTGATTTCTGCAATGCATCAGTCTGACTGTCTTCATGCCCATATCCCCAGTCAGGTCCCTAGCAACTTCCCCACACTTTTATCATGTGTAGTTTCTATATGAATCTTTGTATTTGGGGAGAGTGAACATATAATCATTGCATTTATAAAATGCATTTTCTCACAAATACATCAATAAAGAAAGCAGACATAGGGGCCATGTTCTTCCACTGGAATGTATGCATGCAGTCTCATTAGTAAGGAATGGAAGTTCCATTTATCAATGGGCTTACGGGGTTTCTTTCTGTGGGTGAACATCAGATTGACTTGGTATGACTCTGTGTTTTTCCTTTCAAATACAGAATCTTTCCAGGGCTTAGATTTAAAATATTCCTAATTTATGTTACATTTTCTTAGTTTTATGATTTTGATGATTTGCAGGGAGACATTTCTGTAATCCTTCATTCAAGAGAACAATGTGTGACAGTGGTAAATCACCATACATCTCCTCTTTACACCAAGGGGCACATGCTGCCTTTTCTGTGCCTATAACCTTGTCTCTCAGGTTTCTTAGGTTCTCGTGCCAATTCCTATTCCACAGTGGTACCACAGGATTGATTGCTTCATGCACCCATCAACTGGTTCCCTGATGATACCGTGTCTTGAATACATGCATGCCAATGCCAAGTGTCATTGTGACTCCTCATCCCATCATTCATGATTTTATGAGGTCATGCTCATTGAAAGCAATCCTTGGTGGGATTTCCACTCCTAGTGCTCCTACCCATTTCAATCACAAGCTTGTGTTTTTACTTGCTAGAATCCCCAGGGGAAAAAGATTCCAACTCTAGAGGATTGAGAGCCCCAGGGAGAGACAAACGCCCCAAGTCCTTATGGAGGTGTTGTATTCCCCAGATTGTCAGGGGCTTTTGTGCTTGCATTGATAGCTTGTTTACTGTTAAGCCTCAGAAATGTACTTAATGCAAATGGGTGTGGTACTACATATGATATGGAAAATGGTAATCATCCGGGTGGAGAGAAAAGGACTCCAGTCTGATGGGTAAAATCACATGGTCTCTAAGAATGGCTAAGGCATGCCTGAATGTCTCTATAGTTGAATTTGTAAGCTTCATAAGGTAATGATAGGCCCCTGCAAAGGTCACTCAGAGGTAGGAAAAATGAAGCACATAGATCTAATGTCCCCAGTTTTTTCCTTCTCTTTTCTTCAAGGCTTCTAAAGGACTCCATTTAAGAAAAAACTGTGGACAGTCCTACCACACGTTATTTTTCTGTGTCCTTTGCCCTCCGTGGCAACTATGAGGCAGCAGCAGTCATGCCCTGTGTACTCTGCTCAGCTCTTCTATTATACGTATGGAGTCAAAGACACAGCAGGGATTTGCTTAAACATTAAAAAGATACCTATATCAGGGATGGAGAAAATAAACCTTGCCCACTGAGAGGAAAGCTACAGAATTAATAGCTTTAAAACTCTGATTATATTCTCCTATTCTGTGAAGAACAAAACTGATAATGATACCCCCAACCAACTGTGAGATATCCTCTTCTTCAGCACCAGCCCCACCAAAATAGACCTGACTCCAGGCAGCACTCTTTAGAATCCAGACTGCATACAAGGTACACAGAGGGCTCCCATGCACAATGGGGGAAACGGGCTCCCATGTCCTTTTTTGTTTATTATACTGACTGAAGGCATTTAAATGAGAAATTATTCAAGTGCTATAGGGTATGTATGCTTTTATGCTGCAACATGAGCTATAAAGGGAGTTGAAACTTTCAAACATCATTCACAGGGAGTTCAGGCAGCCTTATGTGTAATCAGAGACTTGAAGCAGGCATTATCTAAGACAAATGCTTTCAAATCCAATGAAAGACATTATCATACGAGTAATCACCTCATATATAGTATATAGAATACTCCAGTGTTTCATAAATAGCTTGTTCCTTAGAAAAAAAGGGCCCAATGGCTTGAAAAAACATCCTTTCCCCCCATTGGCCTTACATTCACATGTCATAAGTATAAATAATCTTATAATAACATTGTATGAATCTGATCCCTATTAAAGTTCTCTTCAAAGTTACCTTCTGGTACTGAGGATGCAGCTCAAAAACAGAGCACTTGTCTAGAACGTACAGGGCCATGGTAGACACAGACATATATGCAGAGAGTATCATACATCATGTAGTATTTTCTTCTAGATATGATGATGACTCAGGATTTGTTTAGACTCTGTAATCATTAAGAATTTACTTTGGTCCTTCATCAGTGACACTGAATGAGTTCAAGACACTTTCTGAAACAGTTCTAGGAAAAGTAAGCTGTGGGCTGGAAGATGTCAGAAGACTTACAAACCACCTTTGGGTCCTCAGCTCCAACCTAGAGATTCTTGCAGTTTCAGTCACAAGAAACTGAGGGAAACAAATGACATTCTAAAACAACAACATCAGCAACGGCAGCAGCGGCGGCATCAACAACAACAAAACACGTTTCATATTCATATGTCTTCAGAATACTCTAGGTGAAAAGTGTGTGTCAGGGGTAACTGAGATCAGAAAGGCCTGGGGTTGACTGCTTAAGATGGGTGACCTGAGCTTGGGTTCCATTTCTAAGAAAGTGGGATCAGCAGGAAAACACCCCTTTTCTCCCACACCTTTATTTTTAAGAACGATTCTAAGCACATGTGCAGAAATTGCATACATCCAGTCTTCCCATCCTTTGCCAGATACTGTCATTTTGGCACAGCTACTTGACCTCTTTCCACATGCCATGGTGGCTGCCAAACTTCTTCTGTGTAAGCCATAGACCTAGTGGCATTTTAATACTTTGCAGACATCTCTGCAGCCACTATAGACAATTCTATTAAATCAACTGATAAATATAATACCTGGACTAAGGATACTTCATTCAGATTGCCCCAGTTGCCCCAGTAATGTCTTCTAACCAGTGGAGGGCCATTTTCTTTGATCCTAAAGTCTATGCTAATTTAGAGTACTCTTCATAACTTTTTTGATTCTGATGATACTAGCAGGTTTTGATAGTCTCTGTTAGTTGTGGCTAGTTGTAAATGTCCCTAGATCTAAACTGTCTGTTTCCTAGTATCTACATTTAGGTTAGGCATTTCATATTTCACGTAATACATAGTGTGAATCTGTTTTAGAGCTGGCCATGTTAACTTCGCTCAAAAACTCGACGATGCAATGCCAGTTATAGCTTTCTATTGCAGAGACACCATTTTTGTTTCCTCATTAGTGACTGAGCTGTAACATGATGCTCTGATTCTGTGTGAACATTTTGTCACAGCAACAGAAGGAGAGTAGGACAACTGTCAAGCACGTGGGCCTTTGGGACCATGTTTTTCATATGGATATTATAGCAGCATGACACTAGTCAAGTGTCTCTCAGCTTCCCATCTTCTCGTAAGGCCTATGCTTCCATCTCAAGATTCAGAGCATGAACCTCCTTTGTTAGTTCCTGCAGATCCAACCTAGATCCTCTGACTATTTTCTACCTCTATGGAATGAGGGAGATGCTAAGCCTTTCTCAGCATCTTAAGTTCACTGAAGGTCATTACCTAAACAAGCAGACTTGGAGAAGAGCAGTAATAAAAAAAACAGGGCAGACATAACACACAAAGCTGCTTGCTCATTCTTCAGTTTCTCCTTTGTGGTCTTCTTGGAAGTCCATTATCATTAGTGCTACAGTCTCCCCTTGGAAATAGGTTACTAAATAAAATCTTTTGGGAAGAACATAGATTCCCTTAAGAATGTAGAGAATGGTTAAGTACCATAGCGATAGAATTTGAGTAAAAGAGTTAATATTTCTTGCAGCACATAACCATGACTGGCCTGAAATTTGAGAGAACTAAAAGCAATGTTTACAGGGCTTGGCTAGTAGTCACTGTTGGGATTTTGAGTTAAATAGAAACAATTTCTCGAAACTCTACATATATAGTTTTATTTGAAAACATGAAGAAGAGAGAGAGGGGCAGAAAATCAGGGATGAGGGGCAAAAGCAACTCCATGAGTACCGCTTGAACTTTTCTATCTTTTTTGTCCATCACGACTTATCTCTGTCTTGTTGTGTGTCAGAGAGACTGGCTTCTGAGAACAGTAAAACCTGCATTTCCCTCTCCTATGAGGAGCTTCAGTAGGAGCTCAAATTGCAGAAGCAGAGGTGTGGCCCTCTTGTTTGTCAGGTTTGTCATTGCAGAGGGTTAACTCTACAGTGAAGCTCCTACGGGCTGTCCTCCATATTTCCTCCTGTAGCCGGACATAGAAGAAACTGTTTCCTTTGCCTTTCCCTTGAGGGAAGTCATAATTTCCAACAGTGACAGCTTGCTGGTACTCCCATCTTCTACTGTCATATCTCTGCTAACACTCTTGTAACCAATCTCTATAGAAAGTCTCTTTCTCTGCATAGACTGTGTATCCTGCCAGGACCCTGCAACATCCTTACACCCCCACTATCTGTAATGTTCTGCACAAGTTTATTGAAGTGTTCTTCCCCTACTACTCTGGGTGGTGGTTTATAACTATCACAGTATATGTGGGTGAACTGAATCAGGGAACTGGTGAGACTCACCAAGTATCCTATAGCTTCCCAGTAAGGGAGGTTGGCAGCATTCCCTTAGTGTGCCGCACAATGCTCACATGTCTATAATTCATCAGCTTTTTACAGTTAATTCAAGTTTTAGTCTCATAAGTAAGGACTTGCCTAAAGGTATTTGTGCTGCTTGGGGGAAAGACACGTGAATCTTGCACTGTAAGTTTTAGCGTTCCCTAGCCCCTCTTAGACTTTTAGATTGTATTTGTTTCCGTTTTTGAGACAGAGTCTCCTGTAGCACAGCTTGACCTTGAGCTCCCTAGGTAGAACTTGGGAAAGATCCTCCAACTTGCACCTATGCGGTGCTGAGATTGCAGGTGTGTTGCCACCACACCTGGTTTTTATGGTCATTGTGGGGATTAAGCCTGAAGTTTCCTGTATCAACTGAGCCGTATCCCCAGCCCACAACTAGACATTAATAGTCTACGTTTGCTTTTTAGACAGAAAAGACATTTCCTGGGGAAAAACCATGATATCAGTGAACCTGACTGGAAAAGATAACAAACCTGAGAAGAGATGTTTTTTTTATTTATTTATTTATTTATTTATTTATTTATTTATTTATTTATTTATTTTCCTTTCTGGAGATAATGATTTTCAGTCTCCTAAGAAGGATATAAAGGAGTAGTGAGATATCTGGTAGATGGAAATGTTGTGCCACCGAGGAACAGCCATAGTCTGGTCCCTGGTCTTACTGTGGTCTGTTTCTCATCTCCATAGCATTCACTTCTGTTCCTCTTCTCTCTTTCTGATCCCTTTATATCTTACACCTGTTCCCTCACTCCTATATTTCTTCCTACAATTACTGTTATCATCTCGGTTGATCTTTCGTTTTTGTCCTAACTTCATTGTAGTTTCTGGTTAGAATCCTATCCTTCAACAAAAAACACCATACACTGTGGATGAAAGAATAGTAGAAAGAGCCACACCTTTCTTCTTTTCTTTAAGAAGGTTTTTTTAAAACTCATACTGTTTTCCTTTGTCTGTACCTCCTCCTCCTCTTTCTCCTCCTCCTCTTCCTCCTCCTCTTCCTCCTCCTTTCTTCCTCCTCTTCCTCCTCCTCCTCCCCCTTCCTCCTCCTTTCTTCCTTCTCTTCCTCCTCCTTTTTCTCCTCTTCCTTCTGGTGTCTTTATGTTTTGTGTCTGTGTCTTAGTTGCTGTTCTATTGCTGTAAAGAGATTCCATAATCAAGGGACCTTTTATTTAAAAAAAAATTATATGAAGGGCTGGAAAGATACCTCTACAGTTAAGAGCACTGACTGCTCTTCCAGAGGTCCTGAGCTCAGTTCCTATCAACCACGTGGTGGCTCACAACCATCTGTAAAGGGATCCAATGCCCTCTTCTGGTATGTCTGAAGACAGCTACACTGTATTCATATACATTAAATAAATAAATAATTTTTTAAAAAAATCATTTGATAGGGAGTTTGCTTATACTTTTAGAGTGTTAATACACTATCATCATGGTGGGCAGCAGTTTCTGGAGCAGAAACTGAGAGCTTTACATCCTTTCATCTGTAGGCAGAGAGAGACCACAGGGTCTAGTATGGGCTTTTGAAACCCCAAAACCCACTTACAGTGACACACATCCTCCAACAAGACCTCACCTACTCCAGTAAGAAAATTCCTACAAGGACATACCTACTGCAACAGGTCATACCCATAATCCCTTCCGAAGGGTTCTTTGACTGGAAAGTAACCATGCCAATACATGTGCCAATGGGGGCCATAGTGTGTATGTGAGAATATGGTGCGTGTGTGTGGGCGTGTGGGCTCACATGCTCTTATCCATTAAGCCATCTTGTCAGATACTCTGAAAATTTCACAGTTGCTTTTCAATACTTCATCTAAATGCATTCGATACACAATACTTCATCTAAATGCATTTGATATACATCTGCTAAACTCCTGTTTGAATTCAAGGAATTCTAATTAATATTTCTGGTCGGAAGCCATGAAGCAGGTCAGAGTGGTAGTCTGAGGAAAGGCTTTCTGCAGTCTGAATTCAGTGGTGATGAATTCAGGTGATATATAGAAAGAACAAAATACGAGGGCATTCTCTATACCCTAAACTTTGAGTTGTGGTACTCTGTGAGAGACTTACACCCCAGCCGTTCTTTAGTATCACATGAGCAACACCTAACTGCTACCCACCTAACTGCTAACTACCAGTACTGAGCCTTGAGTTGTCTTGATGCACTGAAGGAGGAGGAGACACCAGCATTCCCTGCAGATTTTCAGGGGAGGTTCTTTTGGACCTACAGCATAAGAACCACATTATGAGCTAACGAGTTTAAGAAAATTTGTTGAGACCTTTATTTCATCTGTAACAGAGAGAAACTTCTGTAGAAGTGTGAAAAATTAAAGTATCATTTAGTCCTTTGTCTAGAATGCTTTAAGTAAAAGTTAACACTCCCTCATTTTTTTTATATGAAAGAATCAAGCACATCAGTTAATAGTTGTGTTGGCAGTCATTTGATAGTAAGGACATTGACAGCAAAAAGTGACTTTTGAAGCCTGAATAATGAAAGCATCTGCAACCCAGGTTGGAGCATCCCTGTGTTAGCAGAGCATCGAGAAACCCACAACAGTGCTGTTCTGTTCCTTGCTTCCTCCTGTTTTGCAGTTAGCAAAATCAGCTCAGAATTGTGCTGCCCTGAAATCCCTGTGTTTTATTTTATTTTACATTTTGCATGCCTTAATTAATCCTTCCTAAAGAATTTTCAATTTTTCTTGAAGGCCCGAAAAACACAGAAGGGGAATTATCTTAGTTAATAGTCTTGTAAGCTGTTTGGATGGAGAGTTGCACATGAGGGTGCAAAAAGCACTGTGATTTTTAGCTACATTGCTGATATGGTGGAGGATTCCCCTAGTGACTGACTGCTCTGGGAGAACAGAAGGTCTTACACTTTAGGCCACACCCTGCTGGGAATCTGACACCTAATTCATGGCCTCTCATAACTTATCTCTGTACCCTGCATGTACACTTGGGAAGAAATTATGGCTTTAGAACCTGGGGGAAGATTTAGCTTCTCTTAAGAATCAAATTCCAACTCTGTATCTCCAAGATTAAAAAGGAATACAAATACAAAGAGTAAATCTGACAATATGGGATGCCAATCAAGATCACGGAAGCTTAAGAAAAGTCACAAAGTATGAGCCTGAAACTAGAAAAATGTAACGCTGTCACTAGTTATCCTTCACCCTGGACTAGCATCAACAAAATTATAAAATCCATAGGCTATTGGGTGGGGGAAGTGGCTCATTGGGTAAAGTACTTGCCGTGTACAAGTAAGGTCTCCAGACCCCATATAAAGCTGGTATAATCCACTTGTGATCCCAGTGTTCTTGTGACACGGGGGTTGGGGACTGGAACATCTGGAAACTTGCAAGCCAGCTGGCCTGGTACACTCTGTCATTTGGGAATGACAAAGAAACTCTGTCACAAGCAAAGTGACTGACAGTTGAGGTTGTCCTCTGACTTCCACCCCCACACACAACGGTATGTGTGCACTTGTATGTCCCTCTACTGTGCTAAATAAGTACGTAAATAAATAAATAGATAATAAAATTTAAGGTGTGTGGATATTCAAGCTTCATCTATACTCTCTGAGTTAACCAGTCCAGAGGCAACAACCTCTTATTTGGGAAGAATTAATATATGCTACACATGTGGCCCATATGTGTCTGTTTATGGATACACATGTGTAGATTTGTATAGGTAAGTATATTCATGTATTCTAAAGTTTGGCAATGCCAAAAGGCAAAAATGAAACCCTCAACTTTTATGGTAGGAAACATAAGAGAAACACAGCTCTCTCTCTACATGTGAATCCACAAGGAAATCTCCTCTTTAATGATGTAGATCCAGAGCTCCAAGGGATCCAGGAAGCCAGTAAACTTGAGGGCTTATTTTCCCTATGGAGGGAACATTTCACAAAGCCTCAGGGGCCTGTGGATGAACTTGAGGCCATGCATCTACATCCTCTACAGAGTGCTACAAATACTTTTCTGTTTAGGCCCTGGATTGTCCTCCCACCATGAGAGGGGGACATTCTCAAATATAAACAATATGTCATCATGTTAGTGGGAAAAAGGCTCTACCGTTATCATCCAATTTCCTCATAGAAGATATGATTTCCAAAACTGTACACTAACACCATCTCACATTTATTTGCACCGTGCATGATATTTGCAGAGCTGATCCAGCTACCCAATTTCATTTATTATTTCCAATGTTATTAACAGACACTGTATTACTAGCCAATATTATCTCCACTTCTTAAAAGTATACATTGCTTGAATAACTAGTTTAAATTATGGGAATGGGTAATGTCAGAGAGAGAGATTTCTTTGATACAAAATTCTTCACTGTGCTGTAGCAAGTACTGCTAAGTCTTTGCTAAGCAAAAATTAATGTATTTTATTCTGAATCTGTTGCTGGGGATAGAAACCTAGGAAGTCACAAGATATGGATGGTGTCTTTGATGAAGAAGTTTATAATGTCATAGAAGGAGCTCAAAAATTAGGTTTAATCACTTTAAGTGCACTCTTTTCAGAATTTTATGGAAATATTTCAATGATTAAGTTAAAAAATAAAATTTGAGAGGCTCTCAGTTTAAAAGATCAAGAATCTGAAGGTAGAGACCCAATAACTGAATATTTGATGTATCATCTCTTCCATTATAAGCAGGAACTTTAATTGGGAAACCCAAACACTTTGACATAGCACAGACTTGGCTTCTTAGCATGGTGATGGGTGTGGTCACAGATGTGTGATAACCTTTATAGGTATACTACCATTGGAAATTAAGAACTTAACTTTTCTTTTAAAATTTCCCACAGCCCTGTTGATTTTCCATGATTCATCCATAATTGCACTTTTATAACCATATTATTACCAGGATGGCTGTGGAATCTCTCTCCCTGTACCTACAGACTCCATGGAGATTTCTGACATGCAGAGCCCAGCTCTTAACTCTTCCTCCTACAACAGAACCCACATTTCCTTGGGTATGTGTCCTTTGCAGGGGTCTCTGGTGGTTTTGAGTGTGCTAACTCACTTTTGATTTCAGGGGTGAACCTGGAGAACAAGCCTGTTCCTGCAGGTCAGAAGTGATCTCCATGAGACTCAAATACTAGGCCTCTCTGAGTCTTCTATAAGAGAAAAGATGACCTGGATGGACTAAGAGCTGAGAGGGATAGTGAGTGTTCAAAGGCACCTTGAGGCAGAGCAGAAGCAGTGTGAGGGAGAAAAGATTATTTGAGCCATTGGCTTTCTTATCTTTCCCTTTAGGAATACTGAACTGAGGCTTCCACAAAGTGATTTATCTTTTTTTTTTTTATTTTATTCCTGTAAGTTGTTTGCCATTCTCTGCCATGTATCATTAGTACTGGTGAACTAATCCATTTCAGTAAATATCATTTTATTCAATCCATTTCATTCAAGCCTGAGAGGGAGACCATTGGACTTTGTTTCCCTCTGAAACCCAGAGTTCTGTCTGTGGGTATGTAAATATTCTAAAAATGTTAGAAGTAAGCAACCATAAACACTTATTTGAAATTGATGGGTTTGCTCACTTTTATGAATAATGCAAATTTTAAGTAACTTTCCAAGGTAGAACATTTAATGTCTGCATTTTTTCCTTTGGAATTCAAGAGAAAACTCTTCCAACACTTCCAATATTGACAGGCACTGGAAGTTGCTGGACATTGAAAATCCCAAGGTCAAACTATGGGTTTACAAAGTATTCACCCATGGGCTACTCTTGTATTTCTTTTTTGACTGAGATTTTTTTAAATGAATAAATTAGAATAGTAAGTTTATTTCAGTCAATACCATAAACAGTCCTTGACATTTTCTTCTAAAAGGATATATAGTAGAAAAAGGGTTGAATTTGAGAGAAAAGACAGAAATTCTGCCTTAGACACATTGTGTTTGAGATGCAGAATGACTTAAAGGGACAGAAAGCTAGCAATCAGTTGAATATTGAATAAAGAAGTCTGGGCTTCAGGAGAGTCCGTGAGCACAAATGCGCACACAGTAGGATCTACATATTAGTATCTCCTGGCAGGCTTAAAAAACCACAATGTCCAGACCCCATCTCATACCCGTTTAGTAAAAAGTTCTGGGAGTGGAGATGAGAAATCAGTATGTTTTTAATCCCTCCAAATTGCTACAACGTGCAACCAACAATGAGGATCAATATCCAGTGTGTCTGGCAAAGCTTCAACTGCTCAAAAATCCAGGCACTGAATCCAAAACACTTTGGGCTTCAGGTGCGTTTCCCAGTTTTTCAAGAATAAATATTGTCTTATTATATATCCCCTTGCTCACTGTTTTCTACCTCGCATTTGAGTGAACATTTCAGTTAAATGAAGAGGCTACCTCAAAGTGGGCAGAACATGGACTTTTTAAGATAGACCTGAGTTCAAACCCTGCTTCCTCCATTTAGTTAGCTGCGTGTCCCTGGCTGAGTTCCTTAACTTCCTCGAGTCTTAGGTATTTTGTGTTTTCATTTGTAAAAATTTGAATAACACTAACTTTCAAAGACAATGGGCAATAATGGAGATAATTCAAATTCGTCACTGAACATGCAGCCTCTTTGGAGCTTCTCAATATGTTGCTTTAACTGTTGAAATAGGGCACATGTGTTGAATTCATTTTAAGATAATATCTTAAGAGTATCTGCTCTGGGGCCACATCCATCCTTAAGTAGATATACACACCATGTGTACTCTTCTGTCATCTACTGTCAGGGATTTGTAATATGCTCACCCAGGCCAGTGTGCAAAGATTGGATCCTAAGTAAGGCATCTGGTACCCAAAGCAGGACAGCAGTAGGAAACAAGACGCTGTTGCTTGTCTTTTCTAGACAAGGCTTGCCGTAGCATCTAAAGGTCATGCTCTCATTTTTGACTTTATAATGCCACCTCCCTTGTTGATGCCTTTTAGCGACTGTTTCTTTCCCCCAGGCTGCAGGCTCTCAGGCTCCCTCACTCCACCCTCTATGTGCCCCCCCGTGTTGGTCCCTAAAACCAGACTTTATTTTTCAATCTCCTCACTCATCCACCCCTTCACTATGGTGGCAGCATCTGGACTTGCAGATAGTTTTGCAAAACCTTGACAGGCATTAGACATGAGAAACTGTGGGCAAAGGGAACATGACACATTTATGTACAATTATCCCAAATGTGAGATTTCTCTGACGAGTGTTGCTTATTTGAGCTAATACTCCAAATGTAGCCATCCACTTAAAGCTGTGGCTCCTTTCAACGAGAGCTCCACTATACATAGGCTTGGGTGGCATTTATTTAGAAGAGAATACTATACCCAAGGTTGAAACACCCCTCCTCCCTGGCTCCATGCATTATTCCACACCAGACCTCTCATTTGTGTACCCAAAGGGCACGGTCCCATGAAAAGAGTGTCTAAAGTGTTCACCAATTCCATCTAAAATCACACCCAAAGCAGGGTCTAACACTATCACAAAGAGAAAATTATACCCACACAAAGGCGTTTGTTTGTTCTAATATAAGCCGACAGACTTACATTAAAATCTAAAGTAACCGGACTCATCGGGTTGTCCTTTGGGAAACAGTCAGCCCTGGGGTAGCCCAGACTTACCTGGCAGGACTGGAAGGCAACGCGCGGCAGTTTTGCTGCTGCTGTGTTCAGCCTACAACACGTGCAGCAAACACAAAGCCATCTCGGGCTGCATTTCAAGACAGAGGCAGGAGTGCTGCAGAAAGATGCCGGTGAACTCCTTATATGGAAAAGTGCCAGGCTGGAGCACTGTGCAGAACACGCCGAATTAAATGTGCACGTCAAGTGTACGGCCTGTGTTACGCGCATCCGGGAAGATCAAAGCTTTCTGGCCTATAGCTAGCAGCGGGCCTGGTAAAGAAATAAACAGTGACCTATAGTGGGGAGCTGGCAGGAGCTTTCTCCTGACTCAACCTTCTCACTGCTCCCTGTATCCAAACTCTGAGTATTGTGAAGAAAGGTAAAGGCTTGGACTAGTCAGACAGCTCAGAAGGTAGAGCTGTTCATCAGTCTCTGAAACTCATGGTAGAAAGAATCTATTCCTGAACATTGTTGTCTGACCTACACACACACACACACACACACACACACACACACACACACACACACACATAATAATAATAATAATAATAATAATAATAATAATAATAATAATAATAATAATAATTTTAAATTAAAAAGTGAAAGGTTTAATGTCCGGATGCCCTGCTGAACAACCACAGTGGAAGGAAGTGTTCAACACTTAGCGCTAGCAACTAGCACCATGACTTGAATAACAAGGGACCAATTTTTGCTGAAGGATGCTCAGGACTTGCTGCAGTCTGCTTATGTCCATCAAAGAATACAAGGAGAGAGTATCAGCTCACTAGTGCTCCTGTTACTGCACCTGCCATTCATGACAGTGGCAGTTTGAGTCTTTGCTCAGTGAATGGCAGATACAGCTCCCCAAGGGCTGGATGTAGGTGGTACTGCTTTTCTCAGTTTTTAACCCCAGCTAGTCCGAGGCAAAGAAATTCAATTCTTCAACAGTTCAAAACATACCCTAAAAATTGTACAGATAGAACATTCTTCTAGGAAACTTGGAAATATAGAAAAAATAAATCAACCACAGTTTCGCTGTCATCTTGATAATCGTTGCCATTTTTCTTGCTGTCTCCAAAAGACTTCTTGCATAATAACTGTGGGATATTTGCTATTTAGGGTGCGGGGCATATAATAAACCTCATTGTGTTTATCTCCCACACATAGGTTGATCATCGTGTTTTGACACATGGACTCATGCGTGCTCTTTTACTCTGAATTGGGCCTTTGCCCTTTCCCCAACCCCTCACCCTGGGCTCAGAGCTTCAGTAGAGTCACGGGGTCTTGAAAAGAGATGAGTAACATGTGCTTTTGTCTGGTTTGTTTTGCAAAATCTAAATCTTCAGAGACTCTAGGGAATTTGGAGAGACAGACACGGAGAGCCTTGAGGAGGCCCACGCTGGGCAGAGTTGAGGCAGCAGAAATTCTCCTGTACCATGTACTTGGAAGGGAGAGACTGGGGATTGCATTCTTTCCATTCCGGGAGTTGGCAGCCATCTTTAAAAAGGGCACAAGGCAGAAAGGATGATGGTAATCACGGCTCTTCTATCCAGCTAAGATATCTGGATGCATCTTTGAACTCCAAAACTGTAGCCAGACTTGAAGGTAAGATGGTGTTAAAAACCCAGGAAGAACTGACATTTCTATTCTGACATCGTTTCATGTTTCCTCATGCGATGTCTCTGCCAGACTTTTAAAATCTTTACTTAAAAGAAAATGTTACCTTAAGTAATCTCTTACATCCTTTGATGCATCTCTCGTTATCATGTATGGTTCAGGCACCAGCAGTAGCAACAGACTCCTGGGACCTTGAGAAGATACTCCAGACCTAAGGCATCAGATCTTCACTTAACAAGGTCCTGAGGTGACTGGTTCTTCTGCACTTACATAGATTGCACTAAATTATTGTTCTTCAAGAATGTCCTAATAATCTCTGTTTAGGGCACACAACCAATGGCACAACTTCCTTTCAGTAAATTCCACCTTCAAAATCTACCTTCCAATAAAATCATAGGCTAGGATTGAGTCTTTGAAGGATATTAAGACTGTAATTGATTATATCATAGTTCTTGTGTTTGAAGCAGGCAAGACTTTTTAACTAGTTTATTGTTAAGAAATATTTTCAGACGAGAGCGATGGCTAGAACTTCACGAGAGTAAGGGGGCTGAGTCCAGGTGTACCTGTCATAGTGGAGCCTGGACATCCCTCTCCCTTCATCTGGAAATGGAAACCAGGAACAATATCCCAGGCAACTAAGTATAAATATTCCTTTCATATTCGCTCCCAGACTCCTGACCCAGCAGAAGACAGTTCCCATCTCTATTTTGGGTCTCTTTTAAGAGCATTTTATTTTATGTTATGCTAAATTCTGTATTTCTCATAGAAAAAAAAGTCATTTAGTCAAATAAAGCAATTTCCTGCTGTGCTCCTGACATCTAAAGGACTTTATTTTTACATGATAAAGGGAAATGGCAGAAGAAAGGAGATGTTTTGATGTTTAATCTCCCAGTAAATTCCCATCCCCCCCCATAGGATGGATGCCATAAATCATAGCACCTCAGGAGAATATTTATTTTAAGAGCATTATATCTAGATTATGTCCTGCACAGAAAACAGTTAGCTTCGGCTCCCTTAGGGCTTTAGTAATACAATCTATCTGTCTAATCTATCTATCTATCTATCTATCTATCTATCTATCTATCTATCTATCTATCTATCATCAATCATTGATCTACCTACCTATCTACCATCTATCTACCCAACTACCTATTTATCTACCTACCTTTCATCTTATCTATCTATCTATCAATCTATCTATCTATCTATCTATCTATCTATCTATCTATCTATCTATCATATACTTACCTATCATCTACCTACCTATCACTGTATTCTCATATTAGGTTTACTCATATTAGCTTTACAGTCACAAAAGTATTATTCAACTCAATCAGAATATGTTTTGACAAAAAGTATATAACACTTGGAAAGAAAATACAACATCTTCTTAATAGTTGGCAGATCTTTTTGTTTTAAATAGCGCATACTTTTTCTCTGTATTTGTGTGCTTTTGCTATGCATCATTTTGAGTGACTTAAATGGCAATTTGGGTTTTCTCAACCTACAAAAATTTTATCTAATGTATATACTCTGAAGGTATATATATATATATTTTCTTTTCTTTTTTTTCCTTAATGGGCACCTCATAGGAAGTTTTCTTTAAATCTTGTGCTGTTACAGATTTGATTGGGGGAATGCCTGCTTTATAAACATGTGAGCATGGGTTCTGAGTTTTCACTAAATTTATTCTAACCAAGAGAAGGTAGACGAAGGGTGGAAGACATATTCGGACATGCCAGGGCCACATGGGTGGACACACACATCAGAAGCAAACAGAATAATATGGACATGGAGAATTGCAGGCCAACTGTCTGCTCTCTTCGAAGTCCAGGAAAGAACTGAAACAATTGAAATAAATAGCTGCTCAGGGCTTAATCAAGGGCTTTTAAAGGACAAACTTTCCCATTTTACATTTGAATGCAGAATGGCAAATGCAGAGGATGCTCTTGAGAAAAGCATCTCCTGGCTTTTGTTCAGGTTGTGAATGCAGTTCCCTTGCAAACCTAATACTCCAGCTCCATGCTGCCTTACTGGTCCTCTGTGAGGCAGACACTCTCACAATACTCCAGAGCATTTAACTATAATTTGCTTTAGAAAAGGAAAGTTTAAAAATTTTTATTGTCATTGAAATGACTTTCAAGCAAGGAAAATAATGCTCAGTGTTCATGTTTGTGCTGACTTAGGGAAAAACAGCTTATAACATTCACTCAAGAGAATATATTGTGCATAAACACAGGACTATATTTTTAACATTCTCTGTCAAAGGCTATTGACTACATATATAGTGAGAGTGGGTATAATGGGCACTCACATTTGGAATTGCTTCTTAAATGCTGCATACAATGTATTAAGACAGGCACTAAGAAATTTTAAGTAAAACCTACAATAGATAATTTGCATTGGGACTATTAAGGAAAGTGGGGAGAGTAGAGATTTTTGATAGTATTACTTAATTACCTTGTTTCAGTTATCATACAAACTTATAGGTTAAGGACTGTCTTAGTTAGGGTTTTACTGCTGTGAACAGACACCATGACCAAGGCAAGTCTTATAAAGGACAAAACTTAATTGGGGCTGTCTTACAGGTTCAGAGGTTCAATCCATTATCACCGAAGAGGGAGCCTGGCAGCATCTAGACAGGCATGGTGAAGTAGGAGCTGAGAGTTCTACATCTTCATCTGAAGGCTGCTAGTAGAAGACTGACTTCCAGGCACAGCTAGGATGAGGAGGGTCTTAAAGCCCATGGCCACAGTGAGACACATACTCCAACAAGGTCACACCTCCTAATAGAGCTATTCCTTGGGCCAAGCATATATAAAGCATCACCAAGACTTCATTCACTGAGGGGATGTTTTTTTTAAGCCTTGCTGAAGTCTGATCTGGAAGTGCACCAGGAAGTTGAGTCCAAGTGTGGCTTAGAGAACTAGAAAGAAACCCAGTGGCCAGGCAGAGAGGTTTATTCTTGACAAGTCTAAAGTTCATTATGGTTGATGTCACAAAATCCTGAATTGATTGCAGAGTTAATTCAAGCTTAGTTTTATAAATGCTTGGCTTTAAGTTTGGTTTTATAAGGGTTTGGACCTGATGGTTGAAACATTGAGTGATATAGAGGTTAAGAGCAAGAGAGGAGGCTTGAGAGGAGGCCAACTAGGTAATAGTGTTACTGCTCTTGTGGAAAACTCTGTTGTCCCCAAGGACCACATCTGGTGGCTGACAACTGCCTATAACTTGAGCATGTGTACAGCAAACCTGCCCACTCCCACACACTTAAAAAGAACAAGAATAAAACTTTTAATAGAAAAACTAGACAGCTAGGAGACATGTTTGTCTTTGTGATTCTTCTGTTAGCACTAAGAGAGACATTCTTTTTAAGTATATGAGTGTCTACTTCTCGGTTATATGACTTTTAAAAATGCAAATGGTCAACCCTAAAAACATATACATACAAGTAATAGTATATGGTTGGGACATGTTTCATATATGATATAAGTGTATATATAGTATATATGTTATATGCACATATGATATATGTATGTTGATATATATCAACAATTAAAAAAAGGAAGCCTTAAATTTGAAAAATAGGGAGTGTCATGCCCAGTTTTCTGAGGAACTGCCAGACTGCTTTCCAGAGTGGTTGTACCAGCTTGCAATCCCACCAGCAGTGGAGGAGTGTTCCTCTTTCTCCACATTCTCGCCAACAACTGCTGTCTCCTGTGTTTTTGATCTTAGCCATTCTGACTTGTGTGAGATGGAATCTCAGGGTTGTTTTGATTTGCATTTCCCTAATGACTAAGGATGATGAACATCTCTTTAGGTGCTTCTCAGCCACTCCTGGGCATATACCCAGAGGCTTTACCTGCATGCAATAAGGACACATGCTCCACTATGTTCATAGCAGCCTTATTTATAATAGCCAGAAGCTGGAAAGAACCCAGATGTCCCTCAATGGAGGAATGGATTCAGAAGATGTGATATATTTACACAATGGAATACTACTCTGCAATTAAAACCAATGAATTCACGAAATTCCTAGGCAAATGGTCAGAACTTGAAAATATCATCCTTAGTGAGGTAACCCAATCACAAAAGATCACACATGGTATGCAGTCACTGATAAGGGGATATTAACCCATAATCTCAGAATACCGTAGACACAATTCGCATATCAATAGATTTCCAAGAAGATGGAAGGAGAGACCCCTGGTCCTGGAAAGACTGGATGTAGGGGAATGCCAGGACAGAGAAGCGAGAGGGGGTTGAATGGGGAACTTAGGGAGGGAAGGGGGCTTATGGGACTTTTGGGGAGGGAGGAAACGGGAAAGGGGAAATGATTTTGAATGTAAATAAAAAAAACTTAGAAAATAAAATAAAATTAAAAAAATTTTGAAAAATAAGGAGTGTTGTGGAGGGAGGACATGGAAGGGAGGAATGATGTGCTTATAATCTTTTATTCATTGATTCATTCATTTGCTTGAAAATTCACGAAGTATCATGCAAGATTCTAAGAATCCAAAATGTAATAATCATTGGATAAAGTAAAATGTGAAATAAAAATGTAAACATGCATGAGATCCTCTCAGTGCTCTTGCAAAGGCATGGGCACAGTTCAGTACACAGTTGCTGCTGATGGAAGGCAGGAGCTGTCAGCGATGACCCTGGGTTTTCCATCCTGCCTGAATGGAAGAGTGATGGTACAATTAACTAAACAAGCAAGAGAGAACTCACAATAGACTTTGACGCAAGGATGATTAATTTGTTTTTGGACATGCTGAATGAGAGTCCTTTGCGGATGATCTGAGCAGAAATGCTAGGAGCCCGGCAGACACAAGGAACATGGAAGAGAAGTCTCAGCATAAGATATAGGGAAACATGGGTTGGATTCAGGGTCTTGAAGCTCTGGTTGGGTATGAATGGTAGAGAACCTGGCAAGCAAGACCACACTCCCAATATCATTTCTTATTTAATGTTGAGGTGCATCCTTGATTTTTCATGAGAGTAGGACAGCAAATATAAAGGAATCTGAAGTCTCTAGAGCTCTCCAAAGCTTGTCCTTGTCTTTAGCCTTTGGACTCAGGCACAGTTGGATTAGTCAGGACTCCTAGCTTGCACTGGTCTTTATTGGTTGTTCATAGGGCATGGCTCCATGCAAGAAGAAAAAGAGGAAGTGACCACCGACTCCCAGATAACCTGGAGAGACAGTTCTCTTTCCAAAGGCTGCTGCTGGTTTATGATTTGCAGCTTGTAAAACTGATCACTCAGGGAATGGACAGTGCTGGTGAGCTTCACCGTTAGTTATGAGGCAGCTGAGGAATAATTGCAAGATTCTATATGACCTTCAGAGAAAATGTCTGCTAACTTCGCTAATGGAAAACGCTGCTGTTAATCTTTCCTCTTAATCCCTGTGAGGTTTGGAGGGAACAGATAATAAAACTCTGGCAGGCAGGAAAATGATGACTTGAGACTTTTCTAAATGTAGAAATATAGAATTCTAATTTGCATTATATTGATTCATTTATCCAATAAGCATCAATTAAGCCCCCACAACATAGAGGCTTTGAACAAAAGAATAAGGGATTTTTAAACCTAATAGAATTGTGCATAAGACATGGCCCTTTCGCTTCAAGAAATTTCCAGGCTTTGATATATATATACACACATATGTGTGTGTGTGTGTGTGTGTGTGTGTGTGTGTGTGTGTGTGTGTGTAAAATTAGCTATAAACATACCAAAATGGAATAACATACATAAATTGCTATTTGATGCACAGATGCAATAATACAAATTTTTGTAAAGCAGCTTGTATGACTTCTTTGACAGCATAGTTAAGAATTCTGACAGCAGTCAATGCCCCCCCAAACCCCATATTCAATCACCCTAACTCTCATTCTCTGAAATAAGTCTTCTTATGTTCAAGATGTCCTTGAACTCAGCATCGTTCTGTCTCCACCTTTCAAAGACTGGAGTAATAGAGCATTGAGCAATCCCAAAGCTAGGATTATTTCCTAAACTATTGTAGGTGGTTGGGATCATACTTTTGAGTTTTGCCCAACAGAGTGTGGGAAATAACATCATATATATACATACTAGCACAACTTAGGTTCTCTCTCTCTCTCTCTCTCTCTCTCTCTCTCTCTCTCTCTCTCTCTCTCTCCTATGGGAGACTCTGAAAATAGCCACAGGGAAGGAAGGACTTTGGTTAAGGAATACTGCCCGTGTTTCAAAACCTTGCAGGACTGCTGGGCAGTAGGATAAACAAAGGGGAGAAAGGGGCAGACAGGTTTTATGTGGAAAGCTTTAATTGATGATGCCCTGTTTGTGTATCAGCTGTCTCACAGTATTACTATTATGAGCAACGTTGAGAACAGAAAAGGGGATCTGTTAGCTTTTTAGTGCCACTCCCTATGGCCAAATATTCAAAAACACATAAGCCTATAGGGTCCATTCATACTCAAACCAACACAGTTTTCTTTCAGAAACAAAACAAGCCTCCCAGAGATATCAGCCGAATATTGCATAACAAGTTATAAGAAAAGAAAGCACAAACTCTCATATCAAGGCTGGATGAGTCAACCCAATAGGAGAAGGAAAAGTATCCTAAGAACAGGCAAAATAGCCACAAATAATATACAGTGTTTTGGGGGTAACTGTAACCAAGCAAATGAAAGACTTGTATAACAATAACTTCAAGTCTTTGAAGAAAGAAATTGAAGAAGGTATCAGAAGATGGAAAGATCTCTTGTGCTCAGGGATGGGTAGGGTTAACATAGAAAAATGTCTCTACTCCATAAACATATTTAAATCAGAGTTGTGGCCATTTGAAAATAGAGATAGTACATAAAACTACACTCAGAGTTCAAGCTTTTCACAAACAATCAGAGGGCCCAACAGCTCTGAGCCATCGCTCCACATGGCACCTGTGATGTTCGGGTGAGAGGATCTAATCCTCAGTTGGCTCAGTCCGGCTCAGTCTCTTTGCACCTGTCTTTACTCACTCTCATAACCTCCAGCCCTGTAGGACTGGAGTTTCCAAATCCTGCTCAAAGAAAGTGCTGATGGAGGGATGAAGCCTCTGTGGTTGTCATGACCACAGAATCTGCCAGGTGGGAGCTTCCTGCCCAGTGTTACTTTTAACAGGCCAAGAAAGATACAAAGAGTTTGCTCTATCCCTGAGGTATCTATCACAAAGGAGCCACAAACTCTTACACCTTTGGTCTGGGACTTGGTGGTTAGGTCATTTGTAATCTTAGCCTAGAGTATCTTCAGAAGGATAGTAAAGAAATAAACTGGATTGTCTCTAGTAAGGACAAACAAAGAAAGAAAAGGAAGAGAAAGAGAAAGGAAGGAAGAGAAAAGATGGAAGGAGGGTAGGAAGAAGAAAGGAATAGATTGGATCAAATAAAGAATTAATGAAAGGAACATCCTGATTGAGAAATGTAGCAGTTGAGACAGGATGCACATACCCTCTCTTGAAGACTGGGGTCACCTCCTGCCAGGCTCCTTGCATCTTTTTTTTATACCACTTGACTAATTCAGAGCACATGAACTAGGGGGACCTTCACTCTCTATCAAATCATATCATTTCCCTGAACAAGCCTCCCTACGAGCTTACAGTATCTCCAGAGAAAAAGGGAAGGCTCACCAACCTCTCCAGAGTGCAAGCGAAGGATTTGTTTGAAGTGGTCCACAAGGCTCACGCCTCTGCACTGTGCTTTAACATCATGGGCCCCTTGCTGTCTGTGAGTGACACTGAGACCTTGCTCCTCTGCCATACTGGGATCACCTTCACGGTGGCTGCTACTTTGATTTCAGTGCAGATAGTCCAGTTGGCTATAACTCTTTTTCCTTCAGACCCGAGTTTAAACGTCACCCCTGTCTGAAAGTCGGATCCCCACTCCCTCCCTAGTACACTCTACCCCACTCTTTGTTCATTTTCCCCTGTAAGGCATTGATATACATGCATTTATATTTATTTTCCTCCCTTTAGTATATGAGTTGCTTTCCCCTCATTAAAGGGCAGGTATCTTATGTCCACTCCTAATACTTGTGTAGTGCAGAGAAGAATCTCTAGCACACACTAGTGAACAGCACGTACAATCTGGAAGATACACAGACAGGCATTGACAGTAGTATAGAAAATGGAAAGAGAGGTACAGAACTAGAGGTGTGCAAAACAGATATAGGTTGATCCTTCATAAAGAGGGATTGAAAAGGAGAAGGAATCAAGAATGTACTGGAGGAAAGAGAATTCCCCCTTAGGCAGGTGTAAAGAAAACAGGGAGAAGGCTTGCTTCCAAGTTCAGAAGACCCTTACTGACACATCCCTTCATGTCTTGGTTACTCAGGGCCAGAGGCCTTGCCCTCTATTTTCTCTACAGCAGCAGAAAGGTGGGCAGCCGAGAATGGAAGCTTGTGGGAAGCTGAAAGACTTTGAACAGCTGTTGTGGACACTGTAAATGAAAAGTGGTTAAAGCAACCGGAAAGACTGCCGAGTAGCATGGAGGGACAGCTGAGGCTGTCATTGTGCCAGTTGGCACACGAATCCAATTCTCCCTAGCAGCATTTGCAGCCTGGGAGCAGACAGAGAAAAGCAGATGGCTGGAATAAATTGGTCCTGAGGATTGTTAGGCAAGTATGTGGTGGGAGGACTGCGGAGAGGGGGATTCAAGAGATCATCCCCTAAACCTAACAGTCCTCTGCTATTTCACCTTGCCATTGACTGCCTGACTAACAGCCATAAAACTCTCAAGACTCTGGAATACACTGTATCCAGCAGGAGTTGCTGCACACTCTTTAGCTACCAGTGTTGTCTTATGTGCCCATTGGTTCCCTTCTCACTCTCCATGACTTCTCATTACCAAGTGAATGGTTTGTGCAATGCCACTGAGCTGATTCAGATGAATGTGTTTCCATATTGGCCTGACCCTCTTTGGACTATACACAATCTCCATTTGCCCAGGTGTGTAGCATTCTCTTGGTGGGAGGTCATTTATGTTGATGAAATTCAGAATTGATCAGGAGATGCATGAAATGTAAAATGCCCGCCTCTGTTGCCTTCCCTCCTAAACTGAACCTGACCTGGTCACCCCAGTTTCATTGGCCGTGAATGTGCAGTGACTTTTCATTGTACTTGAAAGCATGCAGTAAGCCTATGGCTTTTCAATCTGATATATAAAAATGAGAAATATACGATATATATTTACATATATGCTGGAAATGAAAAGAATGCAAAAAACTGTGGGAACTGAGGTATCTGGAATAGTAGAAGTCCCAGGGCATACACTGAAGTGTGCTTCCATGGGAGGTCAAGGAATGAGGCAATAGCTGAAGAGTGAGTTTGCTCTCTTGCATCCTAACAACAAATAGACACAGCCAGCTCTGGAAAGCATTCTGATGCTCTAGCTACTGTGTTTAAGGAAGAATTTTGAGCTTGAGACATTCACAAGAACAATCCTAATCTCTGCTCCCATGCCTGTCTTAAACATCATCATTCTCCATTGATTTCTACAACTTAAAAATCCATCCTTACAAATGGAAACTTCAATAGTGTTGTTAGTGACTACCTAAATTCCAGAATTTATCACCAAGTCCTAAAAGTTCTTGTGGTGTTTGTTCTTTCTTTCTTTCTTTCTTTCTTTCTTTCTTTCTTTCTTTCTTTCTTTCTTTCTTTCTTTCTTTCTTTCTTTCTATCTATCTATCTATCTATCTATCTATCTATCTATCTATCTATCTTCTATCTATCTATCTATTGATTTAGTTTTATTTATATGTATGTGTACAAACCATGTGTTTGTGAGTGCTTGCAGAGGCCAGAAGGCATTAAATTACCTGGAACTGCTGGGTGGGTGCTAGAAACTAAACTTGGATCTTTTGGAAGAGCAGCAAGTACTCTTAGCTACTGTGTCATCTCCAAAGCCCAAATTCTAACCTTTAATTTATAAATTGATCAAACTCAAATTTTTGTACATGAAGGAACTGAATTTAGTTAAATTCTTCTTACCTGATGAGTAGAATTTCTTTGAATGAATGGCTTGTTATATTATGTGTAAATATGTTTACATGGATTACTAAATAGATACTTCAGGGTAATCATATATCATTTTCTAGCACTGTCCCTTTTTCAATCAACAGTTGCCAGGTAACTTTTCTAACTATGTTCTTCTCACTACTTCCCTCTAGAAGATAAGGTCATGTCTGACTGATCATGGTGGTGGCACATGAGTCTGGAAGTCTGCCTATGTACATTCAGATATAACACAGAAGCCTTTGTTGCTCACTATAGAATGAAAGCACTTGAAGTATTTTTAAATGTTTTTGAATTATAACACAAGTGTGAATGCATAATTCTGTGATGCAAATGTTTGTGAGGGTTCTTCAGAAGGCAATGCATTCCAAAGCATTTTGAGTTTTATTCTTAGCTACTTTCTATAAGAATGATATAAGTGCCAAGAAAGAATAAAATGATACATTTACAGTAAGAAACAATTGTGGTTCACCATCCAACTAGCATCAATTATGAATCATATTCTGGCTAGACAGTAGAGCATGTGGTAGCTTTGCAATTCTACTCTTCCTGCTAAAGGTCGGAGGAGACGTCATGTCTTTAAAAACTCTAACTAAATGCCACTCATTAAGTCTTTTCTCTTAAATTAGTTCAGTCAACTTTATCTTTCCAAATCTCTCAAAAATAAGAAACATTTGAGGGAAGATGCCAGCCACTTTAAAGCAAACCGGAGCCTTGCATGGAGCCCAAAGAGCCAGGTTGTTAATTTGCATTTTGTCAGTCTGCCGAAACCAACTTGATTCCAAGATGCTCTATTGATTATTCAGATTCTTTGCCAATATAATTTATGGGTTACACACAAGGACTTCTATTGTACTCTAGTTGATACGATGATTTAGAAAATGTATTATCGGGAGATGATACCTAACAGATGTGTATTGCACATCCACGCACAAGACGTTCATGAAGCTATAGATAGGGTATTCAATAATTAAACATCTTCCACTGAGGGGAGACCATATTAATAATTATCACCTTTATTCTTTAATAATATTATTCTGTGTTGAAGTGAATAATTAAATGACATGAAACATCAAAAAGCCAATCAGAATCCTTACAATGGGTCTAGATTGCACTTTCATAGTACCCAGTGATTTTCAGAACCAGATGTGTCAAGATTTATTCTCCTGGAATGGATCTTACAATATAAGAGGATGTGATTTAGTCTCTATTTTTCATTAATACACTTCAGAGATTCATATTTTATTAGAAATAGCCTGATTAAAACTTTGTATATTACTAGTATCCCCAAATGGAGAATATTAAATGTAAATTCATATCTTGAAGAATTTGTAGATGATTAGAGTTCTCTAAAGGGAATATGCATTAACCACTACTCTTTCTGCTTGAAGATACACCAGAGCCGAAATGAATAGCAGGGTCAAAAAACATAAGGTCTAAGTCTAAGAATTTTGGAAGCTTCCTTGGATCAAGTCAAATTGTCATGATGTTTGCTTTCTCTGCTCTCTCTCTCTCTCTCTCTCTCTCTCTCTCTCTCTCTCTCTCTCTGTCTGTCTCCCTCCTTCCCTCCCTCCCTCCCTCCTTCCCTCCTTCCCTCCCTCCCTCCCTCCCTCCCTCCTTCCCTCATACCTCCTGTTTATTTGTTTTTGCTAAAGACATTATTGTGAGGGTCATCTTCATTTTTCTTTTAGTCAAATGTAGCTTTCATCTACTCTGCCAGAGTCATGAGGGTGTGTCGCACACCCTGCCTTCGTTGGAGGAAGCCCCATCACACTCTTTAGAGCTGATGACTCCCATATTGCATCTCTCATCCTGACCTCTTCCTAAACTGCGCACTCTAAGTGCCAGTCTCAACACCTGCCTGGATACTCCAACTGAAACTGCAAACTGTGAGCTAGCTGCCCAAGGCACACTCTCAAATGCCACCTCAACTTGGAGCCTTGCATGGCCACTGCCATCTCCTCTCTGTCTTTCTTTCAGAGGATGCTCCCACCACACACCCAGGGTCATCATGGCATCACCTCCTGCTTTGATTTTGGAATTCTCAGTCTTGTCTGACTCACTCTTTACTCACAGTCTGAAGACTCCCCGTCCCTGTCCCTTCCTTTAAAACAGCCAATATGGTCTAGCGGCCGCTACATCATGCTCAGTTAGAGTTTGTGACTCTTAATTGACCTCTTGATTACCCCTGACTCCCTGGACTTCTACATTTTATTCTCAGAGAAGTGGGAATGAGCTCAACCAAATACAGTCTTCACTTATGATTTACATTGTCTCCCAGAATCCATATGTCGGAAAATTAGTTCCTAGTGTGGCAGTATTGTGAAGTGGAAGGATAATGAGGTGTCCAGGTAGGAGGCTCCACCCTTCTGATCTGCTCATACTATTGCACTAAGCACCTGCAGGAGTAGCTTTCCTCTCTTACACTCGTCTCTTTGCTTTTCACCCTGTGGCAATGCCCTGGCCAGAGGCCAGTGCCTTGACCTCCGAGGCCACAGCTTCCAGAGCTGTGAGTTAGTAACTTTCTTTTCATTATAAATTATCCAGCCTTAAATATTCTGTTACAGCATCAGAAAAAGAACAATTAACATTCATTATAAATAGACAGTTGTGGCTGAAAGGCTCTCCTGGACCTTGGAACTCCATGAGCCAGTCCTTATAACCTCAGATAACATGTTCTTGATTGCTACCCACCAGTCGCTGGCGTCCTTCCAGATCTCATGCTTAGAGGATCTGAGCTCTGTGTCTTATTTCGGCTACCTCTTTTTCCTCGAAGGCTCTTCCCATAATTTGCAGTCTTCACATGGCCAGGTACTTGTCACCATGGCTCAAGCAAACACATGTACTCTGTTTAAAATGGTCTCTAGGCACATGACTTGATTCAATCTTATTTACCTTGTGGCATTCATTGCCAATGGGTACTGTATTATTTGTGTGTGTGTGTGTGTGTGTGTGTGTGTGTGTGTGTGCGCGTGCGCGCGCGTAGTTGTCTATCTATCTATCTATCTATCTATCTATGATCTCATCTATCTATCTATCTATCTATCTATCTATCTATCTATCTATCTATCTATCTATCTATCTATCTATCATCTAACTAACTAACTAACTAACTATTATCTATTTATCTATCACCTATTTCTTTATTTGTCCACTGCTCCCCCAGGTAGACATTTATACCCAGAGGACTAAAGAAACTTGGCAATTTTTGTTCAATGAATGACTGAAAGACTCACCTTCTATAGAGGAATATAGGAAGCACATTTATAAAACCAGATACGGGACATGTTTAAGCTAAACTTTCCCCTGTGGTGCCACTGGGAATCGTTTAGGGTGCTTGGCCCAGAGATTAAGCGTAGCCCTTTCTTGTGCTTTGAGCACCTAAGTGAACTGAGGTCCTTGCTTGCTCCCTCATTCCTCACTGAAAATTCTTTAGACATTTACAAGTCACCATGGTCAAGGTAGAGCCCTGTTTTCCTCTATGTCTGCTCTTAGCCTGCTCCTGGCCCATCTGCTCCAGCCACACTCTTCTTACCGTAAGTCTGCAGGTTCATGGCCTAGGACTTTACCATGTGGGTCTTGCATAAACTTTAAGTTGGAATCCTCTGTCCCTGAGGTTTCATCCATTTGTCCTTAGGACTTCTCCTTAAATGTTAGTCTTCCACAGAGGCTGTACAGGGCAGTCTCATCTACAACAGCATTGGATGCGCTTTACCATGACACTGTCATTTAAGTTTGAGTATCTGTAACCATCCACACTATTTTTGTATCTATTTTCTTCCACTCTTATCACTAAGCTATAAGATTCAATATCTCTCTTTGTTCCCGGTATTGTCTCTAGGGCCTGGAATCATGCCTGGGATATAGTGAACACTAGGTAGATATGAATATGTTTGTTTACCTTAGTGCTTTAAATCCACTGAATAAATGAGAAGTGACAGTCAAAACAGGAGCAGAACACTTATATCCCTTCAGCCTAAGTCTCATATTGATTTCTCACACACTTGTGATGCTGCCTCACAAAAACAAAACAGGAAATTTGTCAGTTTTAACTCAAACATCTCTGTGGCTTTATTCCCTTAAGCTACCCCAAGCCATGCTTTGTCCGTTTGAAATGCACGGGCCTATGCTGCATGCATCCCTTTGAGACATCTAGCAGGTGCCGAGTGAATCTTTATTGGAAGAATGAATGAACGAACTCTGTATCTAGGACAAAGCTCAGGGTTGGGTGACTGGTTGCCTGCCAGAGCTGAATGACAGAATAAAGCCAGAGTGCTTGGCAACCTCTCAGCCCAGCTTGCAAAGCTGGGAATTGTCAGGGGAATCACTTTGGACAACGTTCTGAAGTCTGTTTGCCTTCCTCGTTTCAACTCGCTGAATAGCTGCCCGTGCTCTTTGCAAGGCGTTTGCCTCTTGTAGAAACTGTACAAATCACGTAGATCCCTCAGTTTTTCTCTTAATTTAAAGGCACCAGCTGTGATAATGTATCAGAGGAGAAAAAAGAAGCCTGCAAGACAGCATTTCTCTTAGTAGCAGGTGAAAGGCGTCAGGGTTTGTTTGTTTATTTGTTTTAAGTCAAGCACATTTTGGAAACAGATCACTCTGAAAGTCCCCAAACTGAGGACCTAGATTCTAGCTGCTTGTCTTGGGTATGACATGTGCATGCAGGTTACTGTGAACTACTTGTGAAAGGCAGGGAAGAGTCAGACAGAATGAAGTAGATGCTCCTAAGATTGACAGACTAAGGTGCGTAGTCAAAGGGGCATTTGTGTTCCATCCCTCAGAACATCTTTCTAGTTCTCATGAATCTTTAACCTCCATGGTAGAGTTTTATGAATATCATTTTAATCACGTGTGGTTGGCAGTGACTTGTCTTTTATTAGGTGAAAAATTCTTATTCTGAAGAAAACAAGATCTTCTTCCCCCTGGCCTGTCACTCCCCACAAAGAGGACTGCTGGTTGTATGTTTGCTTGCTTCTAGCATAAGGTTCTGCCCATGCAGTGACTGCTTTCTGCATGTCTGTACCCTCTAGTCTCCTGGCTGAAGGAGCAGCCTAGCGAAGCAGTGCATTCTTTGGCTCTTTGAAGGATATATTTGGATCCTTTCAGCATGGATTTGGGAGTCAGGTTCTACCAAGTTGTCAAGGTCGAAACATCAGTTCATTTTAATGCTGCCCAAATGTTTTGCTTCCTACTTTCAATGGAAATAAAAATAAGCTTTTGCCAGATGATGGGGTTAGCCATCTTCTCTACATTAGCTATCCTGTTCAGCAGAGTAGAAGCAAATGCTTTTTATTGGAAATCACTGTGATTTTCTAAGTTGAGGAAAGGAAAAGAAAAACATTTCATGTCTATCTGATAAATAAGGCAGTTGGAACTATTCAGGGAGCACATATAGAATGTAAGCACAGGAATGTGTGAGGAACCAGGTCACTCTGTCCTTTTGCCACATCGTGTATGCATGAGAGGGGGGTGGGGAGAATGTGTGTTTCTGAGTTTCCTGTTATTTCTGTATCAATGGGGGAGGAGGCTAGGTAAAAACACGATTTTGGAGAGGTTCCTTTCCAGAACTCATATTGCTGAAAAGAGACTTAGAGAGTCTGCAGTTTTATTCTGTGACTTGTCAATGAACAAAAATGAAACATAAGGCTCCTCTCTGGTGAAGGTTATTCTATACTCCTGAGGGAAAGTCATGGCATGATGCTTGGGTGGCCTTATATGCACAACCAGACTATGGAAAAGTTGGATTTAAAAGGAGTATCACACTATATACTATGGAAGCCATGCATTTGCCTACAATACCCACTGGGGCTATGGTATTATAGTCCTATCTACGTTTTTTCTTTTGAAATATTTTATAACTGTAAGTTGCATGCATCCAATATATCTCTAAGGTCAGATTTACCTAACTATAATTTGATATATTTATTTTCTCATGAAGAAATATTTTGTTATAATTTGTAATTTATCTCAACATATAAATTCAAGTTGATTTGGCTTTTTCCTTTGAACTAATCTTACAGCCTTCCTGGTTCTCTTATATCAAAGGAATAAATTCCCTAGTTTGTATTTACTCTTTTGTCTCTGTGGAAATCAGGAATTCACCTTTTCTCAGAAAACTCTATTTTATGAGACAATAAATAAGAAAGAATATATCATAATCTCCTCAGATGGCTTATTTTTGCTTGGAAACATCACCAAAAGGATAAATAACATACATACAATTTACAAACAAGATTTTTCCATTTAGGAAGTCAACTAGCATGCTATTTATGAACTATTGTTCAGGGAGGAAAGACACATTGTAAAACGATATTTTATACCTTTGAGTGTCTCCGAAGTAAATTGATAGGAATAGTTCTAAAGAAAAATCACGCTGAGAGCCCCACTGTCCAAGATGGCCATCCTTAGTTTGTCTGTTGCGAAGATATATACTGTTGCTGGCCCCAACTAACAGTTGTGTATCAGCATACAACACCAGATTTCCACAATTGGGACAAAATAAAGTGTATAATATGCAAATAATTTTATATTAACTACATGTTAAAATGATAAGATTTTAGGGTAAATCAGGCTAAGTAAAATTCATTTCAAATAAATTTTATTTGTTTGTCTTTAAGTGTATAATCAAATATTATGTATGTATCTAATATTTTATTCAGCATACAAAGCAAAAAGATATTACTATTTTATTAAGTATTGTTGACATATAACTGGGCTTCAAAATCTATGCTTTAAAAAAACAACAAAATAAACAGGAACAAAGAAAGGTCATAAACTGAAGTGCAGTTACCTGGGAATTCATACAAAATTAATGTTTGCTCTGATGAACAATAACACGGCATTAACTTTTCATCATTTATAGTACATAAAGGCAGGGGAGATAATGAAACAGCTGGGGCAGATGGTTTAAAGATCAATAAGCACACGTCTAACTTCGCATCTTTTATCTTTTGTCCTTGATGGAAAGTAAATGGAGACATGTGTGCATGTGCATGTGCATGCGAGTACATGTGTACGTGCTTCTCTCTCTCTCTCTCTCTCTCTCTCTTTCTCTCTCTCTCTCTCTCTCTGTGTGTGTGTGTGTGTGTGTGTGCAATTCAAGGTTTCCATGAGAAAATGAAAAGAGCTAACTAAACTTTTAAAGGAAAAAGGAGGTGGGGCTTATCTAGGCTTTCTAGAGAGATGATTGGTTACCTTGGAAACCAAGGTATTAATTCTTACATCAAACAAGATTCTTTAAATTGACCTACTTTATTTTTTTCAGGACAAGCAGCATTGACTTAAGGCATTTGTCAACCCCCAACTTAGCAGAGAGGTATTTACGGATATAGTAAATCAAGTATATAATTTTTGTTTGTAATGAAAGGACAAATTATAAAACCAGTAGGTAAAGAATAATTGATCTGAGATCGATTTGAGCTTTTCCAGGGGATTTTCTTGAAAAACACTTTTAAGATTTATTAATTTTTGTTTTATGGGTATGAGTGTTTTCTTGCATGCGCGTATGGGTACCCTTGTACATGCTTGATACAGAAGAGGATTCCTCGGTTCCCTGCAAGAGGTCCAAGTGATCTGAAATGCTGAGCCATCTCTCAGGTCCCCTCAAAACATTCAAAATAGATTATTTTATTTATTTTCAAACTAAAAAATGTTGACAACTGTAAAGCATTTGATAAATAAGGAATTCTAAAAGAAAAAAAATCAAGAAAGCAGCTCCCTCCCTTCAGTCTAATCTCTTGGCCAGAGACTTATTTGCACAGTGACTTTAATACTTGCTGTTCTGAAACCTGTCTTAGAACACCATGGATGCTGGCTCTCTCTGGAAAACTAAAATGCTTAATTAATACATCTCTTTGACTGGGAGTGTTGACCCCAACATACAGCTCCCACTGCCTGTCACTCTGATTTGATCCGCTGTGGGGAAGTCACTGGACACCAGCATCCATGTGTCTCCATTAGCTAACCTGAAGAACCCAGGAGGCAGAAATGAGGTCACATTAAGTATGCCAATCACCTAACAGAGAAAAGCCATATTGGGTTTGTGAAAACGCTTTCTTAGGAACTAACAGTTCTTGTTTGTAAACTGTGTTTACTAACCAATCATACAACATATTCTAGATCCCAAATACCAGGCAAGAAAGGAGCACACAGACTAACTGCTTGCTAAACAGAAATGCTCTCAGAAACAGGCATGGACAGTCAGAGGCAACATTTTGTTTAGTGTAGGACTTTTGAAAATCCCTTTTTTAAAAAAATGATAATACTTCAGAGACTAAAGTACCAACCAAAAAGCATGCATGTGCTGGACCTACATCCCCTACACATATGTGGCATATGTGCAGTTTGGTCTTCATGTGGGCTCCCTTAACAACTGGAGCGAGAGCTGTCTCTGACTCTGTTGCCTGCCTTTGGATTCTGTTCCCTTAGCTGGGCTGCCTTGTCTGGCCTCAGTGGGAGAGGATGCACTTAGTCCTGCTTGGACTTGATATGCCAAAGTTGTTTGGTACCCATCGTGGGGACAGGGAAGGAGAAATGGTGTGTGTGTGTGTGTGTGTGTGTGTGTGTGTGTGTGTGTGTGTGTGTGACATATCTCCAAGCATACTGGGAAGCGAGTATAGGCGTCTTGACCTTGGGAGTTTATATTCCTGAACTTCCATGGCTTTTCTATTTAATCATCGTAGACGACAAGTAACAATTTCAAAGTCTCCGCAAACACTTAAGCCTCTTGATACAAAAATCCATTCCATGCTAATCCTATGAATTATGATGCTTTTCTTTTAAGGTTGCAACTAGTGAATAGAAATGGTCCATTCATGGATGGGTAACACATAAGAAGGAAGAGAGCTGGACATTAAGTCATGATTTGGTTTCTTGTCTAGACAACAGAGAGAGAAAGAGAAAAGAAATACTAACTCCTGGATTCCTTCTGCTGCTTTGATTATCTCCACTCCAGCAGTGCCAGTTTAATAAGGAACAGAGCTCCTCTCTGACCTAATTTTCATCCTGGAAATTTGCCATCGTGTGGTTTATGTTATAAGCTAAATGACTCATCACTAATTAATCAATACCCATGATGTGAAATTTTGACCATAAGTATGAACCCAAGCCAAGTTAATCTGGCTTTCAGTTAATTGGAAAAATCTAATGGGTGACGAGGTAGATCTTCTGGGCATAAATAACGTGCTTTGAAATTTAAAGGCATCAGCAAAAATATTTTAATACTGTAGAACTTTAAAATGAAACCCCTTCAACATTTAGTTAAAGTCATGCTATGCAGTAAAGCTTCACACACTAAATAGTATAAAGAATTTGATATTGAATTTTCTTAAGATTATCTTTTGTTGTGAGAATAAAATATCTTTAGACATGCACAAACATACTCTTTCCTAAATACTCACTGAGTGATGACTATGGCAGACACAGAGGAATGGGGTAAATTATGGAACCAAGGTCTATTTGCTCAGTTGCCTTAAGACTTTGCAAATGCTGCACTGGAATGCTTGGGAGAGTTTGTAGGCTCTGGGCATCTTTCAGCCCCTTTTTCAGTATCTGCTTCACTTCTTCTAGAAAGTCTTTTTCTTTTCTGTTTGCTCTGTTTCTGTCACTCCTGAGAATCTCCTTTTAGAGCGTCCCTCAGAACCATGCAGTGACTGTTGCAGCAGCTGAAATCATGGTGCCTTCCAATCATTTGTTTCTGTCCATTCAAAGCACACACTAGTGAAAGTAAGTGCATATCTCGTCTGCCATTATTTTTCACTGCCTGTCTCATAGAATCTTGTTATTCAACAAGAGAGAGTGCATTATTTGCTATGGACTTTCTTTATCTATTTTATCTTTCATTTCTCAGTGTTGAAGCTACTTGTATGGAATCACTGGATTGAACATGTCAAATCCAAACATGGCATTCATAACGGAAGCAAGATCAGGAATGTGCTCTCGTCCTGGTCATGAAGTTGCTGCACTTCAGTTGGAAGAAGATTATGGAGAAGGAACAAAATTTTCCAATGAAACATGTCAAAAGGAATAATTGGAGTGTGACTGCCATTGTATGTTTATATACAAATATAAGATATATACCTCCATGCAAGGAAACACCTGCTCTTTTTCTTTTTGCTCACTATTGTATTTCAGAATATAGAATAATACTTAGGATATGTAGAAACTCAATAAATATTCACTGAAAGAGTGAGTAAATTAACCATTCACTTAAATTTTTTACTGCACATTACAAGTTTGAAAAAGAAAATTCTTAGATCTATATGGATATAACTAACATATAGTTCCAGGAGCTCTTGCATGTTGCGAAACTGTAAGAGCTAAGGTAAGTGTGGAGGTGTTGGTATGGGGGTTATCATCATTTTTCAAGTTTTACTGAAGATGGCATTAGATGAGATTTATCAGTTGAGGCTTATGCTAGAGGGAAAACTCAACGAGTCGTTTGGCATTGGCACGTCTTTAACCTGTCTCCCACAGAATATTTATTAGTTTCAGGGGAGCAATGACATGGTGAGGAAAATCCAAGGTCTGTTGGCTGATGATTAAAGTTAGCATCACCATGGAGGGCAGATGGACATTGTGCACACCCAGACATGATATGCCGAAGGACATGGCCACACGTCTGCCACTTTCCAACAGAGCACAAAAACCAATTGAGGACTACTTATTTGAGCAAAAGCTGCAAGGAAATTGGTACTTCATTTCCGAAATGTCAATGTTGGCAAAGTGAAAGAAAAGATGGGAGAAATGTGTATTGAGTTAGGATAAAAAGACATGGGAACAAACACTATCTGAGTACAGACTTGCCCCAGAGGAGAAACTGCTACAGAGGGCATCACTGACTCATCTGATTGCAATGGCATTGGGACATAAAAGACAGATTAAAGTAAGTTTTTAGCCATAGCAAAGCTGCTAACTCTGCCGAAGCTAAGTAAGGAAATATCCATGATTTTAGGTAATATGCACTGCAGTTGGGGATTAAAGCCCATAATATATGTGACTTATTTCTGACTGGTTAATGATACCATGCATATTGTGTGTGTGTGTGTGTGTGTGTGTGTGTGTGTGTGTGTGTGTGTAATAAGGTGGAGAAAATAAATGAATCTCAAAACAGTTGTACAGAGTGTTAGGTTTTTCTGGCTAAAAGGTAAATGCTTTTTTTTTTCCATTTAAGTAAAAAAGGGTATAACTATGTCAAAATGTACCAATCAATATTTTAAATGTCACTTATAAATGTACTTATAGCAGTTTTACTATTTCATCTGGCTAAGGCAGAAAATTTCATGTGTCTTCTAAATTTTAAAACTGTCCTGGCACCCTAACAGTTGGCTTCAGTTGAAGGGTCAAAGTTAAATAACATTGGTACTATAACAGTTTGCAAACCATAGCATGATATCCAGCGGCCTGTAAACCTGGCAGTCCTTGGCTTCCAAGGTGATGCTCAGCACTGCACAGTGGGGAGGCCTAGAGAAGAGATGCCCAGATGCCCTGCCTGGACAACACTGTCACCAGAGAAAGAGACAGGAGGCTTCCTGCAGCTCAGCTCCACTCTTCTACTCAGTGCGACAGTCTTCATGGTTCTCTCAGCTGTGGTCCAGTTCGGCTTGTCTGCAAGCCTGACACAGACCTGATCCCAAGCCACACAGGACTCTGCCCAGAACCCCATAGAGAGAGTCACTTCTATATTCAGAATACTTATTAGGAATAACTTACAGTCTATAATTGTACCCAAAACACAAACACCAATCAGGATATGGTATACAGACATATTGTGCCTTATGGAATAATAATCCAGGTCAGATTTAAAAACATCACCAGATTAAAGGGAAATGTTAATTACAAGTAGCCAGTTAAGGGTTTATTTTGTCAGATTGGTTCAGGCTTCTCACCTCCAGCTGGGGGACATCAAATGCATCGCCCCAGAGAAAGAAATCAGAAAGGGGCAGTGTCACCGTTATCTCGGGAAATCACCCACATGCTTTTCCTCCTTGGGAGCCCAGGCTCTTATTCATGAGCTTAGTGTGCCTGCCATTCTGCTGGAGTTGTATGCATGATCTGGAAAGGGTGTGGGCTCCTGTTGCTTGTCTTCTGTTCCTTATTTTAAAGCCGTCTTGACTTGTTGTTTCTACTGCTTTCCTATCTGCTTCCTCTTCCCAGTGTTCCTTCAATTTAAGTGAGGCTGACAAAAAAGGTTTCGTGGATTTGTGAGGAGGAAAAAGCAGTCAGATAAGAAAACGGAGCAAAGGATTTTAACTTGGCTGTATGGATGCTGCTGAGTGGTCCAAGATTGGGAGGGAGTGAAGGTGGAGAGGTCTCATAATAAATGCTAGACGAGACATTAATTATACAAGCCACCACTCTTTCTTTTTGTGCATGCTTCCCTGTATTTCAAGGAGTGTGATGTCAATATACTGACATGGATTTTATTTATGATTTCCCTTTGCTGCTGCAGCTCTGTAGCTGCCACAGTCATATGTAGTATTCTCCTGTCTATACTTGGTTATTTATCATGCGTAGAGTAGGTTCCCCGAAGAGGTAGCATTTCATGTGCATGATCTCTTCTTTACCAAGTGGACATTGGGCTCTAGGCTTATTCATGCTGATGGGGAAACTGGTCATTACCTCTCTACATGTTGCCAAGCATTTATCTAGAACACAATATGTGCAAGGAACCTGGGCTAACAAAAGCCAAATTAGAGCTGAGAGATGGTGCAGGAGATAAGAGGTTAAGAGCTCATACTGCTCTTACAATGGACTCAAGCTCATTTGTATGCATTCACTTTGGGTGGCTCACAAATACCTATAGCCTAGCTGAGGGGGAGATAACACCTCTGTTCTCCATGGGTACCTGCACGCACGCACACACACACACACACACACACACACACACACACACACACACAAACACACACACCACTCAAAAATAAAATAAATCTTAAAACAAAAGAAAGGACAAACCAGAAAGAGCCATCAAAGTCCATAATAAGAACCATTTCCCCTTTACTAATTATATTTAGATCACAATCACTATAAGTAATTAAGTGACGGTCTCTTCTCTTCCTCACTCCTCCCTATTCTTTTCCCTCACACCTTCTCTCTCCTAAGGTTGAGACAGAACCAGCCACACTAATGCCTGGCTCACTCTGAAAACCACTCTCATCTTGGACTTGTTATTCTTTGACCTCAGCCCCTAAATATCTGGTGCTACTGGCTTGTCCCTCTATGCCTGACAGTTTTCATGTAACTTCAATAATGGCACGTATTGCTGCTAATGTTGTAGCTGGGCATGGTTGTACAATCTTTAATCCTAAATGTTATGGAGCCTGAAGCGAGAAGATTACTTGAACCCAAGAGTAATAGAAAACACGGTGAGTCTCTGCCTCAAGATAGTTATGATGGCAATGATGATTGTGTTGTGTAATCAACTCAACTCTTTTGTGATAGATGTTTCCTAAAGCATCTTTTATGTATCATTCTTCCTTCAAAAGAGAGAATCTTCTATCACTACTTAAGAATTTTTCTCATTTCCAAGACCCCAGCAGACACCCAATGGAGCGCCTGACCCACCAATGGAGCATTTATCCTTCCTCTGCATTAAAAGCTGAAACATTTGCATTTTTAAGATATGATGATGGTGATGATGATGATGATGATGATGATGACAATGATGGTGTGTGTGTGTGTGTGTGTGTGTGTGTGTGTGTGTGTGTGTGTGTATGAATCTGTGTAGAGCCAAAGGCAACCCTGTGGGGCTGGTTCTCTTTTTCTGTGGATTCTGGAGATCAAACCTAGGCTTCCAGGCTATAAGAGCAAGTACTTTGACCAGCTAAGCCATCTCACTGGACCAGAGCTGGAGTGTTTCTAAAGCTATGGGTAAAGGTGAGTTAAGTTATAGGTCCTACTTGTGAGCTAAGTAGTCTGTCTCGCATTTTCTCAGGCTCAGTCATGCTGGACCCAGGACAGTCCCTCCATCCCCATTACAACACACCACAGATTGCTGCCTGTTCTGCCCTGCCCTGGTCTGTCTCTGAGCCCTTCCCTCCTGCTTCCTGCCTACAGGCAGGTTATCCAGGGGGTTCCTTGCCCTCTCTTCTTCTGGAGGCAGCTTCTGGACTCACTAGAGGCAAATCCTTCCAGCTGGTCTCAGTTGTTCATCCTGCTGCTTTCCAGATGTCCATCCAGGGCTCTCTTCTCTCTTTGTAAGACATGAGGCGATGGGGAGGGTCCATGACAGTGAAGGATTTCCACGGGATTTGAACCTTCGGAGGGAAGCTGAAATCTCTGGTAAAACTATATTCTGAGCTGCTTATACTTAACTCTATTAAAGGGATAAGAACTTACTGGGCATTTCTTAAAACCTTCGAAGAAATGGCTGTTTGAGGAACATTATTTATAAATTGAGAAATAGCATATGCCCCATTTTCTCTTTTCTCTCTCTTAAAGTAGAAAAAGAAATTAAATCTGCAATTCAGTTCAGCCTGCCTCTACACAGAAAAATCACACTGATAATAGCCATTAATCTCTTTCACATATTTCAAAATAAATGCAGCCTCTAGACAGGACACCCACCTTAGCAGATAATTATTTTCGTTCAGTAGGAGCAGCTTAAGCTTCAAATAACTAATTGAGTCAATGAATATTTATGAACCTTGGAGGAAGTTTACAAGGGCTCAAAACATCCGATTATCCACTTTTTCAACAGCAATGTATTATTTTTGTAACTTTAAAATCTTTTTATTTTCACATTTATAGGACCTTGTTAAACCCAACCCTGCCTGACATCTTAAAATTATGGATCACATTTCAACGTTTAGTCATAAAATGCTTAGTCTAAATCTCCATAAGTGGTTATATTATCAATAACTCTGTTTTCAGATTGGGAGTGAATTTCCATAATTTAATCTTTTGGCAACTTTGTCTATGATTAAATTATTCAAATAATGTACTATATTTTTAAATTTATGAATAAATCTACATTTTAAGCAGTGGATAAAAATATAATATAATTGAGAAATATAGCTATAGAAATTTCAGAGCTTTGTATGTTCTCCCAAAGCTGTAATTTCTTTCTTAGCTGGCATTTGACCCAATAGCTGGAGACAGGCCATCAGTAATCACATTAACAATTTGTGCTCAGGCAAAAGGGATGACTGTTGAGGGTCATCATTACCTGGGATAACTGGTAAGAAATTATAAAATAGTAGAGGTAAGGAGTCAGCATGAGCATACACAAATGCCCAGCGCCTTTGTATTTACAAATACATTTTTTTCCTTCAGTTGATCAAGTGCATTTTTGCAATGTGGTCCTAAACAGAGTCTCTCCCAAAGCAATCTTAGATCAAGGGTATTCCTTTGAGAAGCAGTTCTGTTTGTTTTCATATCTGGCTGTGTCCCCAAGTCCCTTGTGCATAATTAGGGGTCATACCATGCTCCTTCCAAGCACTGAATTACAGAGTTCTTATTACATTGTAACAATAATATTTTGAGAACTGAGATGGACATTTCTTCCAGTAGGGGACATTGCTTAGTCAACAGTTTTCTTATCAAATATTTACGCAGTTCAGGAAATTGAACATTATGAGGAGATTCAAGAAGTGATTTCCAGCGCACAGTTATTCAGAATTTATCTTTTAAAACCATGCTGTAGTTTAAGTTCAAGAAGAAAAATTGAGTATCTGCAAACATTTTATTAGCAGCTCAAAATAATTCTAGAGTTGCAAATACATTTAACTGCTTCATGATTATAAAGACATGATTCTGAGAGCTTACTTTCATATCTTCTCTCGAATTTTATGGCTATTCAAACCGAGGTCCTTTGGTTTAATGTGGCCCCGAAAAGGCAGAGAATTGAAAAGGCAAGGCTGTAGAGGCATCAAAGGAAGAAAAACCAACAATTATCCTCTGACAGGTATTCAGTCATTCACCTACAGTTTTATTTAAAATTACCAACAGGGTAGTTTTCATTTGGAGAAACAATGAAAAGCACCGTTCCCCAAATGCAAGGTCAGGTGAATGAGAATAAGGCCTGTAGCTTAGACTGTGACTAACACAAGTAGTGACCAAAAATGAAGTAAGCAGTGTTTTCAAAGCACTTTCAAAAATGGCCTAGAGGTTCCAAAAGAACTTGGAGAATTTCAAATGCCCTTTGTGTTTACCAAGCAGTGGTTATATTGACAAAGTGTAAAGCGAAGGAGTCAGTTTCCCTCACATGTCTCTCCTCTGCATACCACACTAAGATTCCATCTAACCCCCTGGCCTTCTATTCCTGATCCCTTTAGTGGCCTTCTTGAACTAGACTCATGGTCCCTGGTGAGCTCCTTTGCTGACTGTAGCTCATGCTTGAGACTATTTCCAACCATTTGAAAGAGAAAGGCCTACTGTGTGTCTTTAATACCACTTCAAATCTTTTGAAAGGTAAGTGTCTACTGTGTGTCTTCAAGCACAAGCTGTTACTAGAGCCTTGCAGATTCATGTTCCAAATGTAATTCCATTCTTGCTTTTGTTTTGGTTTTATATGGGTTTTTTTTTTTTTGTCACAATCCCACAAATAGTAATAGCCAATGTCTATAAATGATGTCACACATTTTAAACATTTAAACAAATGTTGGAACATTTTGATATCTTAACTAATTTAAATTTTTAGCATGAATGCATGAGTTATGATAAGCTACATAAGGTGGAAAGTGAATGGCTTACAGTTTGATTAAGAAGGCTACATTGATAGGATAATTTCCATATATATTAAAAGACTCCAGAGTGGAATCTTACACCTAGCTTCTTTAAAAGAGAGACAGACACACATTTTTTTCTTCTTTTTAAACCTTTTTTTAGCTTAAGAATTTCAGTGATTTCTAATAAATATTTATTAAATTTTAAATAACTCTTATGAGCAGTTACTGAATGAAACTCTTCCCTAGTGCATTCTTAAAGTTACTGACATGTGGAGAAATGGTCTGAGAATAATTCAGTTCTACACGTATGTCATGCAATTGTTTTTCCAAAGTCTTAGAAAGCACAGTGAGATGGCTACCCTTCAAGCTCCTACTAAAACAAGAAGTAGATGTCATTGACCATATGGCTTGCTATTTTTCTCATAAATCCTTTAATTTTGTTCCATTAACTTTATCTATTTGTAAACTAGTGACTCTGGGGAATTGGTTCGTGAAAGAGCGTTGTATTGAGAAGAGAGATAAACACTGTGGAGCTCGCTCTGTGATTCTAGTTGTCAAAACTGTGTGACAAGATCCACAGTTTAATAACTTAGAACACTTTATGAAACAAATTTATTGTCAAATAAGTGGTGATTAGTAAACATAAATTCATAACAGATGAAAATAATATTTGCTTTCATACGCAAACTCAAATTGCAGATGGACTAAAGACTTGTGTGTTTTACACTCTAATTTTAAGGAGTGTGAATGCAGATACAGTAATAGGAATGGAAGAATAAATAATCGGTGAGAAACTGAACTGAAAATTTTGCTTAGAAGAAAAGGGTTCAAGTAAAACATTAGAAAGTTATTTCTGGTGAGTGAACAAACTTTCATGCGATAGCACAGTCACATCAAAAAACAACGGTCTCTCCCTTTGTGCAAAGGTCTAGAAGGTAAAAACAATTGTTCATAGCTTTAACAAACTTCACGTCCACCCTGTGAGATCTCACACAATGTCTCTTTTGGGAGGCCTCACTCTTCTACTTGGTGTAAAGAAAGCAATATCTGTTACTTGCTCTGAGTGTCTTATTCACACTGCTGTATTTTCAATAAATCCCTTTGTCATTTGTCCTTATACGTCTGTTCCTTTTGTAAACCCATCAACTAATGCCTCTTTCTATTTCCAACGTCTCAGAATGTGTGTTCTGTATGACAGGCATTAGATCAATGTTTGCTAACTGAAATGAAAACTCACACAGAGCCATCCACTATAAAAATTATTTAAGAGTTAAGATTCATCAAATAGAGAACGTTTCCAAGCTCTGGGAAGCAACGCATGCTGACAGTACATCATCCACTCTGGCTTTTAGAAAGGACACAGTGGAAGGGGGCATGAATGGGTGTGGAAGACTTGGTGCAAAGTGAAGTGGATGGGTGTAGAATGGAAGGAAGCTAATACTGGGAATGAGAGTATTTTGGGGGCAAACAACCATGGTAGAAGTGTCCTCCCTGTATATCTACTGTCTTGAATGAGTGCTTCTGAATGACTGGATGAGGAGACTGACTAGAAACCCTGGTTCCTTTTATCATTTGGCCCTAGAATTTTTACTGGATTGAATAAAAGATTTTATGCCAATTATAGTAAAGGAGAAAAAAGAATGGAGTTACTGGCTTATGTCATTTTCTCTTGTGTTCTGTGGAGGGGAGAACTCATCACGTGAGCCTTGTAGGAGTGAGACGGTAGGGAACATAGTCCCCAAGTCTAGCTACTTCCAAGTAACTGTTCTAGAACAGGGAGATTAACTTTAATGGACAGTTAGAAGATGATTCCTAAAAAAGTTCTGATGACTCTGAAACAGATATCTTGGATATACTATATCCTATCATGAAATATACATACCAGAAGACAGGTACACTTAGAACATGATCACTAGAAAAAGGCAAGAAAGGCGATAAAATCTAAAGCTATGTTTCTTTCTTAATTTAGAGTCCAAGTAGTTGTACTTGCTTCCTGATTTGGTAGCAGGTGACTTTCCAGCAATGACTCTCAGATGCTAATAATTTTTGTACATGCTGTGCATCGGGCACTACGCTGACAGTGGTGACACTCAGCAGTGAGATTAAAAATTTTTTATTGGTTATTTTATTTATTTACATTTCAAATGTTATCCCCCTTCCGTGTTTCCCCTCTGAAAACCCCCTATTTCCCCTGCCCCTGCTTCTATTAGGGAGCTCCCCGAACCACCCACCCACTCCCGCCTCACCGCCCTAGCTTTTCCCTGCGCAGGGGCTTCAAGCCTTCACAGGCCCACTTTTAACATCCCATGGTGCTTTGCTGTTTCAGCTGAGCGGCGGCCCAGAGACCACTACAGTGTCTGTCTATTGTGTTCATGTTTCACTAGTTTTGTAGCCTTTCAAGGCTTCTTAGAGCACAAAGGCTCACTAATGCCTCCAGCCACTCAGAATGGTGTGTGGGGTGCCACAGGTTAATGTGAATGTGCGAGGTGTCCCGGGTTAACTTGAGTGTGGACCAGTAGCAGAGCTTTGGTTCTCAGTTACATTGTTCTTTGGTTTTGACCAAGGGATCTCTCCCTCTGCTAAACTCAGATAGAAACACTTGTGCTGGGGCGGAGATCATCTTATGTAAAAATGCTTTGGCATTCCTTTTGCCCACTCAGTAGACCATGCGCTCTGGAGTAAAGGTTAGTCACTGCCTGTTCTCTCTTCATTTAGGATTTTGGGTGCCTTTCTACCCCAGAGGCTTCTCAACTCTTCATTATGTTCATGTTATCTACAGGTCTGTATAAACTAGTATTACCAAGTAAAACACAGAATATTCAGTTAAATCTGGAGCACAGGCAAATATTTCTTATATAATCATTTCCCAAAGAAAGGAAAAGAAAATGTTACTAACTTATACATCATTTGTCTGAAATTCCATTGAATCATAGTTTGTGTTTTGACTTCGTAGTGTTGGCCACGTTATTGAAATATTTGTAAGACATTACACCACATTGCTCTCTCAGAACTTCCCTTAGAACAGATTGGCCAAAACAATGGTTAATAAGTTAATGGAGCTGGTTCATCATTGAAACTGGATCAATAAGAGTCCTTTCTACTCTGGGTGTGTTTAGTTCCTGAGAGGACATAGAGTACTCTATACTCCTATCGGAGTAACTACTAATGTTAAATAAGCTATCATCCTCAGGATCCCTTCTTCTCTTCCCACTACTGATAGGAGTCTCTTGGAGGGTAATTTAACAGTCAAGTGCAACTAACCAGTCAAACAGCTCTCCCATCCGCACGCATAAATCAACAAGATTAACATCAACAGTAACTGCGAGGTCATACATTTCTCTGTATTTGCAGCACTGCAGTTTTGAAATCTTTTCCGAATCTGTTAGCACATTTGACTCCTGAAACATCTTGATGGAGACTTTCCTATTTCAGTCCCACACAAGGCGATTCTCGATCTTAGCTCGAGTGTGAATTACCTCTGCAGCTGCAGCTGCTGCTCTGCCTAGTAGATGTAGGACGTGCACTTTATGGATGAGTTAATTATTATGCAGGATGGTGCTGGATGGAGTGGATGTGTAGTGGCTGCTAATGAGAAGTCATAAATCAAGCTCCTTAATGCTCAGTTCAAGCTGCCACATACAGTTCTCTTGAAATATCTAAGTGTAGCTGTGTGTGTGTGTGTGCATATATTTGCAATGACCATTTCGGCTAGCTCTTTCCTAAACTTCTGTTAAAATATTCAGAAGAGAACCAGTCTTTTCCCTTTAGAGGTGACTTTGTTTTTCTAAAAGCCCCGCATGTAGGCAGAGCTCTTGGGAATGTGAGGAAGGGATGGGCTGTCCGAGAATGTCACAAAGTCCAGCTTCTGCCAGGTTTTCCAGGGACACTGAGGAGTTACAGAGGAATGGCCATTAGCCTAAAATGAAGATGCATGTTTTGTTTGATTTTTTTTCCCCTAACCTCAGTTAGGAGCAAAAATGTTAAATGTCTAAACCCTTTAGGCATTGGAGATTATTTTAAGGATTTTAATGTGCCATGGTCTTATCTACTTTATCAAATCAACCACAGATGTATATACCCTGAGAATTGCTTTAACTTACTTAGTCCCTGGAAAGTAGTGAAGCGATCAGCTAAAATGCGTTGTTTAGATAAGGAGAAAACATGGGTGAGGTTGGACACAGACATTTTTATATTCATTCAGTTATTCATTATTTATCGAACTAAAACTGAGTGCCTACTAAGTAGTCTTTGAGAGATGCTTGAGTATGGAGATAAATCGTATTCCTATCCACCCAGTGCTTCAGACACATTGATTTGCATTGATTTGAAGAAACAATGATCACATCGGACAGAATGAATAAATGGATAAGACATATAAGGGACATCGTTAAGAGAACAATAAGAAGTCGGTGATCTTGATGACAGGAAAGGTAGGTATTTAAGGAATACCTGCCTTGTGGATAGCCTTAGACTTCATTCACATTATGGAGGGAGGAGACACAGAAGAAGTGGGCGTTAGCTGATTGAGAAGAGTACAGAGGTGAGAAGAAGGTCGCATTCTGATGGAAAACAATATTACTCAGAAAACTGTCATCACTTTGGATGACAGCTGTTGGCCTGGTTGGCCATCCTCTTAGAGACACATGGGGTCATTATAGGGCATCTACTTCCTAAACAGCAGGTGGGAAGGTGGGAACTCTGAAAGAGGGTGGTGTGAAAGCCTTGGCATAAGAGGGAGCAGAAGAAAAGATGGGGAAGGCTACAGGCTGAAAAAGCAACCGATGGCTGACCCATGACATGTCTTCTTCCCCTGAGAGACTCTGAGGTCCCAGAGATCAGGATACCATCCGTTTTCATATCACATGTGGTGGCCATGGGATGGTTAAAAGAAGATGACTCAAATCTTCTGTGACTTGAATGAAACCTTGTTGCTGCATTTGGCGGACAACAGTCTTCATGTTCGTGAATCAAAACACTCAGAATACCTCCAATGTGGCCACTTCTCTCCCCACCCAAAGTTTAGGAACTCAGTCCTTGCCTCTTCTACATAATCATTAGAGACAATGGCAAGCTCTGCAGCAGGTACTGTGTTCACCCCTCATTTCAAAATGAGCTACTAGGCACCAATGAGGCTGGTGGGAATCTCATCCCAGGTTCAAGTCTGGAGATGTGAAAATCACACGACTATGCCTGTTTGGTGGTATGCATTCCAGGTCTGCAGAAGCATTTTCCTCCTTCACTTTTCTGTCTTTGTTTCCATTAATAAGACAGTCAGTAGAGTCTGGCAACCCATGCAGAGGTGATACTGTGCAAAATCTTTACTAAAACAACATAATTCTCATTATTGCATACTTTCTGTGGCAGGTACTTGATTCTGCCCCTGGACACAGCTGTATTATTTTCTCATGTTGATTATAGAATACAGAGATCTCAGCAGTTGGTCCTGCATTTGAGGATGATCGTATACCAATTGTATGCAAATTCTGCTGCCCCACATAGGCTGGTTTAAAGATTTAGTCTTTGTCCAAACTCTATGCCAAGTGTCTTTATGAATCATGGACTGCCTAGAGTCAGTCCTCATTGGAATGCATTGGCCGGAGAGATAGAGAAATTAAGTGTTAAACAAAATCTGGCTGGACTAGAGGTTCAGGCTCCACATAGGTCTAGATTGTTAATCATGATAGCAACACTTGACCATAACACTTGCCTTGGGAGAGCTTCTCATTTTTTAATGTGACCTCACATTATAATCACATGAAGAGATGTTTTAAGTGTCACTGAGCTGGTGTTACCCATGCAGAGCTGGTGACTGACATGGCAGAAGATAGCCATGCCTTCAGAAGCTCCTCAGATGTTCCTCTGTAGGTCTCAGATTAAGCAGTACCTAAAGATGGAGATCAAAGGCTAAAAAGCCATGTGTTGCTCCATTAGATTTTTCTCTCTATTCCCCACAGGCATCTTGTAGGTCAGGAACTCTGTTCCCATTTTTAATTGCATCAAATAAGGTTGGGAAAGACTAGACACTGTCAGATCCTCCAAAGGACACAGCGTTTGGGTTGGTTGTTTCTTTATCTAACTTGCTGGCAAGGGAACTTGGTGAAACATTGAAGCTTTCAGCTCTCCTGGATGAATCCAGTGCTCAGATTCCGTTCACCTTTTCCTTCTTTAAAAGGAGCTTTATCAAACAGCTCTGTCCTCACCAGGACTTCATTCTTTCTCCTCTTCTTATCACCTTTTCTCTCTGTCATTGTTGGTTTTAAAATTGGAAGTTAAAAAAGCAAAGAAAAGAACTTCCCCACGGCTTAGGGAAAATTTTCCTAAGATAAGCTGCCTTATCTAGTCACATAAATTAAGTCATATTTGGTACGTTTCAAGTGCGTATTATAAGGTGATAGATATGGAATTCTGCTCTATCAGTTCTGAAAGGATTCGTGTCTTGAATATAAAACAGGAATGCAAGGATTTACATAAATTACCATATTAATGCACACATTTAAAATTCACAATTTATCAAAAATGGAATGATAAGAAAATGGTTTCAACTGGAGCGAGCCTTCTGTTTTCAAGCTGCTCCTATATTTGATAAGCAGTTAGGAAGTGTTGGATATGAGTTTGTGGGGGCACAACTAGTTTTTATTACACTCCACTGCTGAAATGAGAAATATGTCAAAAAATGTCGTGTTTAACCAACTTTTGCAGAATTCGGAGGTTAGAAAGAGAAAGAATAGGTTTGGTCAGAGCGCGGGGTTATGGATGGAAGAAAGGGTCAAAATATTTATTGTACAATTTGTAATGAAAAAGGGCCTATCATGACATTTAGACCTAAGGAATTTGATGGGGGTGCATTAAAATGACCCTGTCACTTTGGCTTTAGCACTCTGCTTCAGTTCAGCAGCAATGAAACCAGTGATCTAAATAGCAAAATCTGGGACAGCAACGGTTGAGAGTGGGAGGGAAAGTCAGGGGCGGGACATATGGGAGTTAATGGAGAGAGGGCCATGAGGCAGGCTTTGATTGCTGCAGCTGCTAGGCTTATGTCAGCCTCACACAGTCCTTGGTGGAGTTGTTCAGGGCAGGTTTCTACAACATGGTATTTCACAAGGGAGCTGAAAGCAACCGTTCCCAGTTTTCATTCATTTCTTAAAAATATTTAAGAATTTAAAAAAATATTTAACTTTTTAAATATTTATAAACTTTTAAATATTTAAAAATCGATTTTAAAATTGTTATAATTTTCCTCATGAATTGACAGAATATATCTATAATACATCAATAACTAAGTAGACATTGAATCATAAAGGATTTTGCTGACAGTTGCTGACAACTCCCATCTTAATGAGATGACCCAGCATGGGAGCTGACCATGCCAGGAAAGCCAAATATATAAATAGTTGGAATTGTTTAGTCATGGGGAATATACTTGTGAACAGGTAAGGTGGATTTGAAATGGAGTTCGACCATGTTGTCCTTGATTCACCCACTGTACTAACATTCTGAAACTCAAAATCACCAGACACCAAGGCTATGGTGAAACTCCCCAGTTGTCAGTGCTCTGCACACTGTCACACACAATATATCACAATGTGTCCGCCCCTGAGGGCCTCAGAAACTTTGTGTGTGAAACTTTCGGGATCTCTGCATACACATCTCTCTTTGGCTGGCTCTGATTTGCATCTGTTCAAAATGACAAACCAACAATAAGCCTAGCACTTTCTCAGGTTCCTGGATCCATGCTAGGGAATTATTAAAGCTAAGTCATGTGAACTCCAAACGTATAGCTGGACAGTCTGAAGCAAGGGCAACTCTACTGTGGCTGATGTCTGAAGTGAGGCCATCTGTGGGAAACTGAGCATGTACCCTTATTTTGGCTAAATCTGAGTAGATATAGATTTTTAATTGCTAAGGGTATTAGGCCAAAAATGTGTCTGTAAGTCACCCTGGAAAGCATTCAGACCTTCTACTATGCTAGAAGAGGGAAAATTATTTTAACAGTGATTGTGATGTTTATAGATGAGAAGTAGGTTATGGGCCTCACTAGACTGCACTTGAGATGGCAGAAACAGTATGTGGTTGGGCTGCTTATAACGTCTCTTACTTGCAACCTGATTTTTGATTCTGCCTCAAAATTTGATGATCATGGGAAAAAAAATTCACTATTGGCTCTGTCCGAAAGGAACTGGATCATGTATTACATACCATTTGGTTTGTGGTGATCAAGCAATCAATCCACCTACACCTAATGTGCTATTATTCTAATTTTTTCTCTTGGATAGTTTTAATTTATTTTGCCTTTCTGCAGTGAGTTGATAAGAAATGGGCTAGCTTATCTGATTGTTAATTAGGATAGCTATCTTAATTAACTGCACAGCAAAGAAAAGACCAAATCTACCCCAACCCAATAAAGGATCAAGTGGGTTCCAGAATTCTCCACTTAGAGAAAATGGTCCTCCAGTTTGTAAACAGAATTACAGATTTGAAGTTAGGCAGATAGGGGAACCTGGGTTGAAAAAGGCTGGGTGTTTGTATTAATTGCCTATTGCAGGCTAATAAAAATGAGGATCGGTGGAAGGTTTCAGGCAATACAAAATATATTCCCTGAGGCTAGGAAGCAAATGGGGTGGGGTAAATGTGTCCATAATGGATCTAAAGATTCTGAAAAGGTTCAAATCAGTCACAGGTGGACCATGAACCATTCTTGGTTGCATCTCAAATACTGTCTTCTCAGCAAGTTGGTCATCTACAACCTCAGAGGTTGGCTTTAAATGACAATCAATAGCAAGAATATCTATAAAGCAAGCTGAAGATCTAGAGCTGAAAATGGGCTTTATTACAGCTCCCTCTCTGGTAATTTTATTACAGGTATAGTTATTGTATTTTCAGATATTTTGAAATGTAGGCAGCACATTTTAAAGAAGACATACTATAATAAATAGAGATGGAGGGAAATGAGTCAGAAAACACTGGTATTTATAGAAATATGACACAAACCTGTACATTAGCATCTTTTAAGAAGTTTATTTTTGAACTATAAGTGAAGCAGGATAATTATATATCATGTTTATGTAATATTCTGCATTCAAGAGTTCAAGTCTTTAGGTTTAATCTTTAAATTTCATTATTTTGCCTAACCAGGAAGTGACTGTATCTACTATTAGACTCACACCAAAATTTAGCTTCTACTCATCATCATAGAATCAATATTTAGGGAATATTAACATTTGCAAAGTACAGTTGCGTTTACTTAAATATGAAAACACAGAGTCATACAAGATAGGTGATTCTCTTGATCCCAATTTCTTCTTTTGTATTCATAATCAGCACATTAACTGCTAATCTGTACTAGCTATTTGCACTTCCCTGTGCTTAATAATACACAAATATGACCCTTTGTGACCAGAATATAAAGTCAAGCTTATTTCTTTGATCTAAGTAGCATTAGGTAAATGAAATTCTTATTAAGACATCTCTGATATGGGGTTTTAACATGTGCTTTGACTATCCAACTCAATGGAAGAGAGAAGCATGACTAGTAGACGGAGTGAATAAAAACGCAGCTGTGGAGATGGGACGGTTGATAAAGTGTTTTTGCAGCTTTTGATTACACCAGGAGATGTTTGGGATTTGCTAGCCAGCGGGTCTAGCTTACTTGGTAAACTCCAGCTCAAGGAAATACTCTTTCTTAAAGAAAGAAAGAGGGGTATGAATAAATGTCACCTCTCTACATTATGCATGTCATACACACACACACACACACACACACACACACACACAGTGGATTCTAGAGATAGAAATTTTGCTGACTATACAGAAATAGCAAAAGATTTTTTTTTTTTTTTACTTGAAGCTGTGAAGGCTGAAAAGATATTTCCCATGACTGAAGTGACATTTTGGTTACCTTTAGGTACCGTACTTTTAATTTATACTAACTCATTTACAAATATACCCCATTTAAAACAAAACAATAAACCCAGTAATAAAATCTATAAGAAAAGCCATCCAACTCAAATACTCAATGCATATTTTGGAAGTAGCAAGAGTCTCGATGTGTGAGGTGAAGGTATGGCAAAATATACATTACCTTCTAATGTGGCTCGACCTGAGGGCATTGGTTCGTTTTATTCTTAGTACACTGATATTATTTCTATTGTTTGTCATCAACTGTGTATAGAAAACATATCATTTATATTTCTGGTTCTGGGCTATCCTATGGAGACTTAATGTGGTTCAGTGCAGACTTATACTTTTCCTGTCAGTCACGTGCCCATTCACTTAACCAGTATTTCTCTAACATCATGTATATTTTAGGAACTACATAAATGCAGAGAACATATTGCTGCGTAAAAGAGTCAAAGAGTCCTATTCTGTGAATCTTCCATGCAGTACGGGGATACAGTTAATAAACATGGCAAGCAAGTCCATTGCAAATGTTATCAAATATTAGAAAAATGAGAAGCAGAGTGACGGGGTGGCAAGTTCTGCAGAAGGTCACAGTGTGAAGCTGTGTGAGGTGACTGAAAGACTTTCCTGAGAAGGAAATGGGAGAGTGAGTATAAATGAGGAAACAGGGTTCATACTGCTGTTTGGGAAAGAGAGTTTCAGGTTATGGCATAGCAGATGTAAATGCTCTGAGACACAGACATGCTTTTTCTATTCCAGAAAGAGCAAAAAATGCTGGTATGGATAGACGAGCTTCCAGACAGGAGAAGTAGCTGGTGGAATGGTTGAGGAACAGTGGGGACTTGTGGCTGTGATAACGACTTTGACTTTAATGAATCGGAGAGGAGATGGCATGAAGATCAGATTGGAGGAATTCCTTTATTTCATTTACATTTTGGAAGTCTCACTGCAGTTGCTCTTCTGGTAACATTCTGGAGAGTGGACAGTAGAAGGAAGGAGTCCAGGAAGATGGTTTCAGGAAACCAGGTAGGAACTGATGAGGGCATAGTCAGGGGCAGCAGTGCATAAGGAGTTACAGTGTTTCCCTACTGAGCCCCCTAAAATGATGAACAAGTTATAACCCAATACTGAAAATATAATTTAGTTTAGAAGTAGTCTTTATGAATGATCAAATTAACACAATGCTATTAAGGTAGGTCCTACTGCCAAAAGACTATGACCTTGTAAAAAGCAGATTGGCAGGAGGGAGAGAGAGAGGGAGGGAAGGAGAGAGAGAGAGAGACAGAGACAGAGAGACAGAGAGAGACACAGAGAGAGACAGAGACAGAGAGAGACAGAGACAGAGAGACAGAGAGACAGAGATAGAGAAGACAGAGAAACAGAAACAGAGTGATTTATTTTTGCTCATGGCTTCAGGGTGATCAAGTCATTGTTACTTGGGAAGAACATTTTGGAGTCAGGAGCTTGGGGCAGAAGAGGTAGTTCACTTCACTTCTAACCAGGAAGCATAAAATGAGACAGGAAGCAGCAAAGGAGAAGATATTTCCAGTCCTAGTCCACAGTGATCCAGTTCTTGCAGCAAAGTCTCACTCCCATAACCTCTCCAGAGTCACCATTTGTCAACAAAAACATACAAAAGATGTTATATAACAGGTTTTATTTTCTTTTTGACCCACTCAGTTTGTGGTACCCTATTACAGCTCCCTAGCCAGCTACTACAAATGGTGGAAAGTACGAAGATTTATGAAAATCCTACTGGTTGTCATTACTTATGGCTTTGAGATGATGGCTAGCATGCTCTAAGTCATCTGTTGCACACATTTTTAGCTGGCAGCGAGTAAGGCCACATTGTTTTCTTCTTTGAACTCTTACAGTATAAACAAGAACACATTCCACCTTATATTTGTTGCCATGAATTACACTTTATTTGTGTGACTTTGAGTGTGTTTGCTTGTGTGACTTTATTGTCTAAAGTTGTCTTCAAGCATATGGCTAAAATAGTGCCTGGGATTTCTGGGCACAAGGATGTGATGGGTCTTTCATTGAGTCACAGAGTGCACAGAGAAAATACATATGCTAGATGAGGTTCTTCCAGGCATGAGTCACAGACAGCACATTGACTGGGCAGGATTTCAGTGCCAGCATGGCAACAATTATATACTAAATGAAATATCTTTTGGTAGAAGAGCATATGATCCATGGTTAGCAATCACTCAGAAAAATGCTATCATCCTGGAATTGAGGATTCCACCATGCTAGTAGTGTTACGAAACAGTTCAGTGATAGTTTGTTCATTCAATCTTTATAGCAAGTCTACATGGAATGATTATGAGTAAGGGGGAAAAGATGGCATTTGAAACTTCAATGTAAGATATAAAAACATGCATTCATTTGAAGGGCCAATATAAGACCGGAGAACATGAGAAATTAAGATGAAACTTGCCAGTTTTAGCAGGTGTTAATTAACATGCAGACGGTCATGTAGGAAAAAATGATTACTTGGGTCTTGTTGCTCTTTGATCTGGAAAGGGTCATGGATTGATTAGGCAGCCATTTATCTTCTGAGTACAACTTGAGATTAAGGAGGGTTGTATGCATAAGGAAAATGTTCTACAGATGAGTCAGGTCAACAGTAAACAAGGCAGCCACCATGGCCATAATTAGTCATGGAGAAAGAACAGGCAGCTTGAGGTCTAGTGTGGGCTATGGCAAAAGTTGAAGGTCAGATAGACATCTTTCCACAGTCCTGCCACTGTCCCTTATGGACTGTGGCAAAAATGATTTAAAAGTTGTGAAGAACATTCAAGAAGCATGAATTGTTTTGGAAAAAAAAAAAAAACCCTAGCAGCCGCTCACCAGATCTTACTTGTTATTTTAATTTAAAATATTTTTGTATTAACACAAGGTCCCCCTTAAGATTGGTTGCTAAGTATGTTTGGATGGCAAAGGAAAAGAGAAAACCACAGAGGAAGAGATTATTTGAAGGTGACATTCTGTTCTACCTCTAGCACATCTGCAGCGGTGCCCAAATGTCACAGAAAGAATTATTTAAAACTGGTGGGATGGTGCTGTTAGACTTTCATCCCCAGTCTGGTGCTAAAAAATCAATCTGCTCTCCAGATTTCTTGCCTTAAAAAGAACCCTTTATATTTATAGTTCTTCACTGTGCCATAAAACAGACTGTAAACAAATAAGACGAGGGTGGGAGTTGCAAGCAAAGTTATTTTCTAAGAGGAAATACAGCAGCCTATGGTCCATGTCACACTCTGTATGAAAAGATGTGAAGTCACAGATGAGACAGATTTCTAAGTCAAATTAAAATGCACAGTGATATGTGTAGGTGCTGAGAGCCACAGCAGTAGAATTCCATAAGAGTCTGGGAGCTTACGTACAGTCTAGGTTTTGGGGGTCAAGACCCAACTGAGACTCAGAGGATGCTTTGAGCACAAGACATCTGAAAAACTCTCCCCAGAGTGGTGGGGACTTTCAATGGGGACCTTACTTTTCTGTAACCATTTAACCTGCGGGGTCCGCTTAATTTAACACATCACTTGTTAGTTTATTTCTTAGCTATATTTTCAATGAATGAATAAAAGTAGAATACATTCTCTAAAAACTGGTAGCCCTGTTTCTAATATCATAGTGCCAATGTATGCTTTTGCCTTTACAACTTAATGAACTGTAGGTATGAGCAAGGGGATCTAGGCGCCTGTCTGTATTTTAACTGCACTCATTTTTTACTGAAAAGTATTTGCTGTCGCAGAGCGACTGAACAGCCCTCTCCCGCTTCTGTTGAAGTCCGCCTAGAGAAGTATTAGTACACAGGCTCTTCCTCCTAGTGTCTATGGTACGATTTGAACACATTCTCTCCCAATTCTTAAGAATTATTCTTTTGACCTGTTTTATTAACTATATTGCAGTTTACTGAAACTGAAACTTTGTGTTCAGTTTATCGTGTCATTTTTGAAACTGTAAATTCTAGGTAATTTTATATTTGAGCACAGAGTGAGTTTTGTTCTGTGTTAACACTATGGAACTGGGGAATCTGCCAAATTAAAAAGATGCCCTACATTTCCAAAACTCATTTCAACATATTTCAACATAACACTTATTTCTCCATACTATCAGTTTCCTTCAGCTCTGGAAAAAAAAAAAAGCACTATTCTACTTCCTAACATTGCGATTATGACTTTGAAATTTGGGGCAGAATTTTGTGGATGATTTAATGCCACTGAACTCTCCACTGTAGAATAATTAAGAGGGAGAACTTTTCCTGTCTGGGTTTTGCCACAATTTACGTGTTAGAAAAATATACGAAAACATATTATATTGTACTATATTTGATACTGGGAGTAAAATTAGTGGACTCAACACATGATGGATGAGCAAAATGTATTCAGATAACAGTCTTATAGGTTATTTATGTGTTCTGAGGAAAGCGCAGAAATAGCATAGCTACAGAGATGAGGGTGATGGTGACAGTGACCGCTACGAGCAGAGATGGGACTGGAAGAGGGTTGGGATGTATTTATTGTAAAGCTGTGGAGAGGTGCCATGTGGGCTTGGCTGAGAAGATGCATAAATGTTCAGACTGCTTTGAGCAAAGGTATTCTGGGCAGAAGAACAGACATAGTAAAAAGGATCAAACTTTCATGGACCCTTTAAAGATCTCTCTTGGGGAAAGATAAAATACATGGAGAAGCATGTTAGGAGATGATGCCTGAAGGGCAGACTTTGAATTTCATTAAAAATCAATGGTCTCAGTGAGAAATGGACTCCAGAGTCACTTGTGGAAATTTGAAAACAGCTATACTCTTATTTCTCATAGGTGATTTGGCTTAGCGGGTCTAACATGGAGCCTAGACTACTTCATAGTCAAACCTTCATAGTGATGTACTCGAGCTTCCTCAATTGTTGCCATATGGCATATGAACTTACTGAAAGTACAACTTTAAACTAAGAGAAACAGAGACAAGATAGAAAGTCCCCGATGGTTATTTGAATTAAGTCCACGAGAGTAGAGAAAAAGGGGAGGAATGTATTTGAGAAGTATTCAGAAAGTCAGAATACTGGACCTTGTGGTATAATAAGCAAATGACTAAGATGTTAGACCTGACTTATTTAACCAGGTGACGGCAGATTCACTAAGATAGAGAATGTTGGCTTCTGCATGCCTGGCTTTCAGCTATCAGAATAGAGAGTCAGGAGCTGCTGGCTCAATGAATACTAAACAGAATCCCCCAACAAATTGATAGCTACATAACTGTGGGCGAAGGACAAAGAAGTAAATAGCGGTGGTTTTCCAGACGAACTTTCTTACTCTTCAGCTTTGGAGAAAATCTAGATGCCCAGAGACAGATGGAACTGAGAGCTATGGGGAAAATATATGCAAAAACGAAGACATAAAAGAAAAATGCTAAGAGTTGAAATGTTTGGGCTAAACCCCAGAACCAGTGGTTTCAGCTCTCCTCTAGAAGGCAGAGAAATGATGTTATAGAGTTATCTGATGTGGTGTGTCTGAGAGGCAAGCTGAGAAAAGTCCAACTCAGGAGGCGATGGTGAACTACCGCTTTAAGACAGGGGTCTTTCGGGAACTTCAAGATCATACAAGAAACCAAAGGGTAGGATGCATTGAGAAAGAAAAAAATTTAAATCGAGAAAATCAGAAGGCTCCAATTAGGGTAGGAACAAAATACAACAATCAGGAACTAAACCAAGGTGGACAAAGAAGGAAGGGAAAGGCAGGAGACACATCAAAGAATGCAAGTGCTAAATAAGTGAATACACATGTGCTGGTCATGATTCTGAAGGCGAAAGACAGAGCTGGATTCCTGGTCAACCCTGAATGATGCAGTCTATTTCAATGAGCAAGAATTATGTCAGGAAGTCAAGCAGTGTCAGGTGCTGATAAATACCTTCTAGATACTGGGAGGGGATCCAGGTGTGAGAAATATTTTGAGTATCTGGTAATGCAGCATTCATTTACAAAACAAGGCCATAGATTTAAATTTGGGAGCCATCTGCTCTAAGTGATAAATGAATCTGTGGAAGTGAATAAGCTGACCAAGTACTGGACACAGGAAAATGTCACTGGTACCTGGGAGGAGTAAGAAGAGAGATCTGAGAGAGAACAATTTGGAAAATGTGCCATTCGAAAGACAGGGGATAGAGCTTCAGAAGGGTAGAGGGAGGAATGGAGCTGTGTAGAGAATCTGAGGTGGAGGCAGGCTGAGGTGAGGCAGATGGGTCTGCTTATATGTCAGTGGCATAAGCCTCAGTGTGACGTTAAACTGACTCGCCCACAGAGCGATGCTCAGGCAGGCAGAGGCTGATCCTTTCTGTATCACCTTGATAGTAATGTTGACTGTATGGCTCCTGGTGCTGCTACTTCCATATCTTTTTAATGAGTTCAATGTATCTCTGTAAGCACTCTCAGTGGTGAAATAAATCTCACTGAAACAACTGTGTAAGCGGAGCTATATATAAAGAGCACCAGAATGCTAATGTATGAAAACTTAAGTTTGAAACCTTTCTGTGTCCTTGCATGGCGTTCAGCATTTCTAGTAGAGTAGTCAATATCGAAATCACCATTTTGCAGGACGATATATGAAACACAGCCATGATTGGCAATTAGGCAAATATCATGTAACTGTTAACTGAATGGTCCTCTGGGGACACCAATATCAATACTGCTTTTATCAGAAACTAAATCCACATACAGATGTGTTTGTCCGTTGACTTTCTATCCTGTTCCATTTTGCTGGTGTTTAGTTGGGCCCACCTTGAATTTATGGGCTAATTTGAAAATTTTCATTTTTATAATAGTCAATGCACCATAAAGAGGTTTTGTAAGCCTTATTATACATCTCTCAGTGAAAGATAACTACTTTTCATATAAGTTCTAAAGTTGACTTTTAACAATTTATAACGCTTTCTTTTTTGAGTTACTGTTGCCAATGGTATTAACTCATATATAGGAAGTATGTATGTGTATGTACATGTGCATATGTCATGTGAATATGTGTGAGTGGATGTGTGCACGTATGTATGTGTATATGTGTGAGTATGTATATGTGTATGTTTATGTGTGTGTGTATTATACACCTGCATGTGTGTGCAGATGTTATGTGACAGATGTAGACGTCTTCCCAGAAGAACAGTAAACATCCTCAAGAAACAACCTAAAACAAATTCAAGTTTCTTATTTTATTTTTTCAAATTCAAGTTTCTAAACTCAGATCCTGATACGCTTATAGAATCAGTGGATAACACTATCATAGAAAATAAACATAAATCTTGTTTGGTTGTATAGTGCCAGTATGATACTTCTTACAGGAGAAGCGCTATGACTATTTATATTTACATGTGTTAACTACTCAGCCATCCCTGGTCCCTACCAGTAGGAGGTTGATTCTGGAACTTTCTACAAACCCCCACTTCTTTTCAGCCCTGTGCTGGAGTTCATGACCATCCTCTAGATTCTTACTATTCTGGGAAACTAGGGAAAGGAACTCACAGCAGAAAGTCCCACTGCATATCACACTCATTATGCAGACAAGTATCTTCGCAGGGTTTCAGATAGTCACAAAGGTTCTGTCCGTAACCCTGCTTTTGTACCACGTCCTTTCCAATGTTTTAGTTTGAACAGCCTATTTAAGAAAATTGCTAGAGAGAGAACAAACAAAGTTTTCTTCCAAATGTCTAGAGAGAAATATTTTAGGTTCTGCGGGCCACATGGTTCCTGCTGCAGCTACTTACTTCTGTTTTTGTGATTCTGAAAGCATCACAGATTTAAAAAGAGAAAACAGACCCCAGCTATGCTCCAATAAAGCTTATTTAATGAACATATTGTGAGCCAAGCTCACAAGCCAGTCTTGTTTTCTAGGTCCCTGCATGAGATCAATAAACTTCCCAATCATTATTTACATTTTTAAAAAGTCGATAGCATCACACTCAACTCTACAAAAGGAAGACTCAAGAGATGCATAGCACTGAAATGAACAAAGAGAAGAAAAGCCATCAGTGTGACTTCTTGCCAACCCCCGGCAATGGTTCTAAGTACGACCAGCTTCTCCTTGGCTCAGGCACAAGTGGGATTGTAGTTCATGATAAACATCTATCAGACATTGGTCCATGGCCACTGCTATGGGAAGAATAGGTTCTCAAAAGGAAACCCATTACCCTTTATCATAGCAGTATTTGCCCTGACTTACCAATCTTGTACAGCATTGAAGGATTCTTCATTTGTGATGTCATACATTAAAATGAAGCCCATGGCCCCTCGATAATAGGCTGTGGTGATGGTCCTGTATCTTTCCTGGCCTGCTGTGTCCTAAAAAAAAATACAAAACAGTGATATCATCTCATAAGTGAGGCAAAACACTTTGAGGAAGATATTCATAATCTCTACAATAATCACAACAGCATTGAAAAAGGTATGATGTACAATGAACAGATGTTTTTCCTTCCTTCCTTTGTTTCTCCTTTTTTTTCTTACTGATGTTCATATATCAGCTCTGTAGTATTCTGAAAAATTCCTTCCTTCCTTCCTTCCTTCTTTTTTTTTAATAAAATAAATACCAACTAGCATAAAGCTAAAGAAAAGAAAAGATTATACAACCTGAAATTGGCGGCTCTTGACATACTTTAAAGCTAGAGGGATACCTTGGCTCCATTGCTATGCCTTTATTGTCTGTCCATGAATACCAGCTGGTGTAGGGACAAAAGGAACATGTTAGTACTTTAAGGAGGTTACAGTTCAATGTCAGCTTAATCAGTCATAAAATGACAATAAAGTGCTTTTTAAATGCATGAGTTGGATGAGCAAATGTGCTCTTGAGTTCCTGCTCCTCTATTATGTGGTTGGGGACCATGGTCAAGGATCTAACCTTCGGAACCTCCTAAAGCTAAGCAAGGGTGTTGGTGTCCCAGAACTTCTCATACAAAAGGACATACAGGACATACATACAGGACAAAAACAACAGCTATAAAGGTATCATTCCTGAGATGTTAGAGCTACCTTAAGATTGTAGATAAGAGGAAAAAAACCAAACACAAGGAATCATGCCTGCAAAAGCCATGACATGTGGAAGTGAAATTACAACTCCAAGACACACAAATCACTCAAAGGACTCTGCTAACTATTATAAATGTGAAGAACTGGTTCTGTGGTTTACCCTATGCATCCCTGTCCATTCTCTCAGGATTGGAAGCATGGTTTCTAATGCACACACACTTTGGCTTTCCCCCTTACCACTCTCTTTGGAGACCACATTCTATGTTCTTCTGCCACTACAGGTTTAAGGAAGAGAGATTCAAAGAGGCTGGGCTCAGAGAGTGAGCATCAGGGCAATTTGAACTGATTTAGTCAAGAGTGTGACTTCGCAAAGCCAACAAGAACACATACTTCTTTGGAGAAGGATAAGACTGGCCCAATTAAAGATCTTATTAGAGAAAATAAGGGTTCAGAGATAGGATGAAACTAATTTGAATGTTCAAATGCATAGTAATTAAGGAAACACTGTAATAATGAAGCTTTTAGAATATGCTTCCAGTGGCAGAAGACAACAGAAAAGCAAAGCATAATGGGAAATATGTTTGTGTTATGCCAAAGAAAACAAAGATTAATGTTTTTAATAGTAAAAGTAGCATTACCATCATTAGGAAAATGTATATTCATATTGTAAGTGACTAATTAGTAAGAAGTCACATTCTAACCATAACAGGAATAAAAACTCCCCAATTACATGCTAATATAATAAGGGTTTCTTGGCAATTATGCAAATATTTTATTGTGTTTTGCTTAATGTTTTATAAATATTATGAAAATGTAGATGCTGAGGATGTCAAATATATATAATTGGGACAGATATAGAAACTGATTGAACAGAAAAAAGCTAATATTGAGTCTTTTTTTGTGTTCTCAGAAAATCATGGACTTAATTTAGTTAACAGTATATGTAGCCATGAAACAAAGAAGAGAACACACATATAATTCCAGAGCCAAATTCCCAGTGAGCATGCATTAAACAGCAAGGGATAGTCAAGGATATGGTAGAATGATGTATTTCCCTAGGGAGCAGAACCTCTTGTTACTAGTCAGATCGTTTAAAACCTTTCCTACCTTCTTCCTGACTCCATATTGTTCAGAACCCATTGTGTATGGAGCAGCTTACCCTTACCCCCATCCACTGTCAAGTACCTTTAAACAGTTTTCTTTTTTTCTTGACATAGATTGAATACCACTGGTATAGGCTGAGAATGTCATGCCTGCTCTCTTCTCTGCACAACGCACAAGTCTTCTCTGATTTGTCATAGAGGAAAACTTTGAAATACTGGAGACACTGAGAAGGTGATCCAGACCCCTGCCAACCATGTTTCCAGCACAGCCAGCTGATAACTATGTTGAAAAACTGTGGGGTTAATTCTCCTGCCTTTTCTGATGATCGTGTCTCCTTTTCACAGGGTGTGAATTTTATTGTGATGGTACAGCCACTTATTTCAGTATCAATTTTACATTGTGGTATTTTTTTTATCAGAGAGAGAGAGAGAGAGAGAGAGAGAGAGAGAGAGAGAGAGAGAGAGAAACTCATGATTCCATTATACTGTAATTGAAATGTTACAAGAAGATGCTAGAAATCACAGGGTTGAGTCACCATTACATATCAAAATTGGGGAAAGGGACAGACAGAGAAACATCTTTCAAGAAAAGAAAAAGAAAAAAGAAAAAATGAAGAAAGAAGCTTTCAGATAGAACTTAAGTCACAGCAAAGGGCCATATCTCCAACATCATTGTGAGAGAATCCAGAAATACAATCTAATTGAAAATATTTATCACTAAAACATTCAGAGAAAACAATAAATTGTACCAAAGCAAGCAAGTGTAATAAGAAGCACAAATAGGAAAATTACATTTTTTTACCCATTAAAAGAACTTTATTAAGCAGAACAACATGGTTCCAGAAATTAAAAAGATTGAAATTGTGAAAATATTTGCAAAGATACAGGCATCAGAGTGATTTAAAATTGTGATGGAGACAGTTTACTGAGAGATTTGATTCAGTGACTGTTATGGATGGACTATCTTGAAGGAATCATCCCAGTTTCTGTGAATGTGACCTAATTTAAGAAAATAGTCTTTGCAAATGCAGTCAAACATATGTGATGTCATACAAGATTAGGCAGCTTTTACTCCTGTGACTAACATCTTCATAAAATGAGAAGACATGAGGGGTTGGAGAGATGGCTTATTCACTTAAGTGGATATACTGCTCTTGCAGAGGACCTGTTCAGTTCCTCAAACCCATGTTGCACAGCTCAAAATGCCTAGAACTCCAGTTCCAGGGAGATATGATAGTTCTCGCCTCTGGAGACACTTACATTCGCATTCACATAGCACCCCTACCACACACACACACACACACACACACACATATTCACATGCGCACACATACATAGTTAAAACAAGGCATCAAAACAAAATGAGAGCCAGGACACAATACACATAAACGAGAAAGCTACAAAATGAAAGAATAGGACTGGAATAGTGTACATGGAAGAGAGGTATGCCAAGAATTGCAGGTACTCTCTAGAGACCACAGGCTAGGCAGTGAGGATTGTTTCTCCTAGACTGCAGAGAGCAAGACCCTGCCTGCCCTGAAAAGTCAGATTTACAGCCTCTAGAAGTGTGAGCCGTTAGCCCACTCCATCTGTGACACACTGAAAGGCTGCACTGGGAAATGAATGCAGCCACTGATCCTGATCTCCCATCTCTGTGAGCACTGCAAAGGCAATATAGATTTCACAGTTATCTACACAACCTTTACTGCAGAAAAGAATTAAAGACAATTAAAAGTAGCCTTACAGAGAAATCTAAACATAGTCCCCCGATGACATCAGCAAAGATATGATGTTAAAATACAGTACTGTATCCTACTTAGGTAAAGTTAGTCATTTAAAGAGATGATTTGATATGTCCTGATCAAAAAAAAAAAAAAAAAAAAAAGAACTGGACTATTTACCTATCTATCTATTCTAGTAAATATGTCCTATTAGGAAATGGAACAATGTTATTGATGTGACAAAAATTACGTGATCCTTCACATCAGCATTTTATTCCTAAATGATTGAGACACCGTTTAAAAATAAACAGTTAATGTCATAGCTGTGGACATTGAGGGACACAGCTCCCTCAAATAGCAAAATAATGATTACATGTCTTACTTTACGATATGCTACTCTCCCACGTTGTAGTTAAGTTTTCATTCCTGCAAATAGGCATGAAGCAGCATCTAATTTAGTCTATGAAAATAGCAAACAATAATAGGATTCTTAAATATTTTATGCTTTCTTGCTGCCTACTTATTTGGCGAATGAAATATGAACTTTTCCTTTATCACAGTTTAGTCATCCATTAAAAGAAAATTTACAAACCGCTTCCCCTTACTGACCTTCTGCAAACAATAAGTGTGGATCCATTTGTACACACTTTGTAAAAAGGAACCCGCATTTTAGGAGGGAACAGTAATAAGCTAGCCTCTAAACATGTATTTAATCAATCTAAGTGTTCTCTTAACACCTAGATATGGAGGATCTTACTGACCATATTTAGCTTGCTATAATGTTTAGCTCTGAAATACCAAAACCTTCATTTTACAATGGCATCTACTTCAAAGTAAAGCCTAATAAATTCAGCCTGGAGCAGAAGGATAAAACTTGACCTATTATTTCATGGTAGTGTTGCCATGGCAATTCATCTTTCCTGGCAGAGAGGAACAGCCATATATAGCTCTTTTACAGGGAGGTCTTTGACTCTGCTGTCAGTAACACCCTGACATAGCCCCATAGTCCATGTTTCTGCTTATGAAACTCGGAGACATTTTCTTTTAGTAAACGTGACTTAAATACTCACATGAAATCACTCTATGATTTTAATAGAATTCACAACCCAAACTATATAAAGGCATTTTTTCTTTGTTCCATCAAAGGATTTTGTTTTTGTCTTGTTTTTCTATGATCATTTACCACAAAGACAGGGAGACTCCTGTTCAACTTTTTTCTTAACTAATCTTTTTGACATACTTCTTCCAAGTGGGATTTTGATTATGTTCAATTTTTTTTTTTGAAATCCTAAGGATTTATAAATGCAGGCATTTTCGAGTTTTCAGTTAAGGTAATTGATTCTCCTCCTTCATAGAACACAGCACAAAAGGCTCACGCCAGATCAAATGTTTGACACTTAACAGAGTAATGGGTTTTGATGTGACACTTTTACCTTAATTTGGCCACTAAGATGCAAAGCAACTCCTCACAAAGGATGGGGACTTTCATTCACAAAAGCCAAGAGTGTGGTTGATGGACGGTGCCTTCTCAAGCAATGGGGCTGTTGACATGCCTTGAATAGGAATAATTGTTACCTGGAGGATGGCTGATTTGAGGAGTGGGAGTCAGAAGAAGGAAATTCCCACAGGTAGGCATTGTGGATATGTTCCACAAGCTTTCCCTGAATCAATAAACACCACAGTAAGGAGCTGTACTGAGACACGTTGCAATTAACCTACCTCCAGAAAGCTTGTCGCATGGATGAATGTTGAGAAATATAACGTGTTATAATGGGGAAAAGGGAGGTAAAGGAAGGTTAAACTTCCGCACTGTTCAGGGAGAGCCCTGGGTGGCTCCCGGGAGGTAATACCCTGAAAATCAGCATTGTGCAGTAGGGCAATGGAGGTGCTCCAAAGAACTCAAAAGAGAACTGAAACTCCCTGTTTTCCTAGGCGAGTGGGCTATTCTCATCTGCCAGCACTCCTTCAGCCCTTCACAGGGATAGAGGAACAGAAGTGTCAGTGAAGTCAGTCAGGCTTCACAACCCTTCCTATTTTACCAGCTGTCTGGGAATCTTGTTTGTTTTGTGACTAGATGGTCAGACATGAACATGAATGCCACACTGGGTATTAAAAGAGTGATTTCAGATAGATTCACCAATCCTAAGTTTTTGTTTTTAAATGGACGTCATTTTTCACTTTAATAGAAGTTTGAGGTTCTCAGCAAAATTGAACAAAAGGTATATAGAGAGACTCAGTATATCTCCTTTCCCACACATGCCCAGCATCCCCCTACTATGAACAGCCCCCCTAACCTGCAGCAGTACATTCATTATAATCAATGCACCTATACTGGTATATCATGTCACTCAGTCCACATGACCTTAGAGTCATCTGTGATGTTATAGAGCCTATAGGATATATGTGTAATAATGCATGTCTACATTTATCATTACCTTGAACGTGTTTTCTACTTGGCTTGATCTTGTTTTAAATGTAAGAAAAGACAGAAACCCATGACAAATATTCAGATCATGACTCAGGAGTGGGCATAGGTAGTTGGGTAGAACATTGTGCCATGTAGTGACTGACACACAATGAGAAGGGATCAGGGAGTGAGCGCCGTTAACAGATGTTTGTCATTTGTGTATTTCCTTCTCACGTGCCCCCTAAAGTTTAGTCTAAAGGAGCTCAAAGCGTGTTGGAGTAGTACAGAAATTTTGCCTGGCATTTGAAAATTCAACAGCTTCTGAGGATGGGCAATATAAACTCAAACCCACATTTATTCTATCATCATTACATGAACAAGGGAAAGATACTGAGGGAAAATTCTTGTTTATGCCAGAGCACACTTCATAATCTGGAATGGAAGGAAAAAATAATCCAATTCATGACCTGATACCAGCTACATGATCTCAGGTAGTTAAATCCCTATGAGTTTTACTTTCCCGCTGAATTAATGATACAGTTTACATTCTCAAGGTTGTTGGAATAATTGAAAAGCATATATTAACATAATGGCTTCTTGTATGTATCAAGTGCTCCATAAATGGGAACACTCCAGGCCCAGCAGCAACAACAGCTGGAAAGAGCAAGACTTGGTAGTCACAACAACAGGAATCCTTCCATGCTTTTGGGATGCACATTTATAGTGGCTTTATAAATGTCCTTTAACCCCTTGGAACAGGTTTCTTGATGTCAAATAAATAAATAACACCTTATTCTGAGTAGAATCATAGGCATTAAATAAGAACAATCCTCTGTAAAGTATAAGATGATAAAGTATAATTATTAGCAGTCATATATTAATAAGAGCAAAGAAGTGAAGCCAGGTGGCCAGAGCTCAACAGGAAATATGAAACTGGGCGAATCAATAGAGCATTATCCCTTACTCATCCATCCCCTAGAAGAGGAGAGAAAAGAAAGGGATTTTTTCCTTTAGGAACATCCAGTATCTACATGCCCTCTCTTCTCTTTCCATTTGCCCTGCCATAAAGTGAGAACCGTGTTCAGAGATGAAATGCACAGTTAAACTCCTACCATGATGACTGGCTGGTACTGTTCATTGATTTCTCTAAGGATTTCTGCTCAGTTTGATTTCAATGACTGCTATGATCTCTAATGAAATGAAAAACTTGATAGGTTAAATGAGTTCAAGATTAAAGTAGAATTTCCATATGTCAAAGCACTTTGGCTGACAAGAAAAACTTAAAAATAAGCATACGTCTCTAAAATATAAAGAGAGACGATGGGGAATGAGCATGGAGAAATCGAATGCTGGGGAAATAGAAGCCTGTACAGTGTCTTATTCTGTAGGGCACACAGGAGGATGGAGCACACAGCAGGCAGCTGGTTGCGAGGCAGATGTGAGCAACACGAGGTTAACAGGATCATCTGGGAGGTCCCCTAGAAAACCAGGCAAAGGGCAACCAGAGAAGCAGCTGCTGAGGAGAAATTCTTGGCATGACTCAGAAATAATATTACTGCAGTCTTAGTTAATGTTTCTATGATTGTGATAGAACACCATGACCCAAAACAACTTAGAAAGAAAAGGGTGTATTTCACCTTCCAACTCTGAGGTCATAGTTTCTTGCTGACGGAAGTCAGGGCAGGAACTCAAGGCAGGAACTGAAGCAGAGGTTACAACGAATGCTGCTTACTGGCTTGCTCCCTTTGATTTTCTCAGCCTGCTTTCTTATGACATCCAGGACCACCAGGCCAGTAATAGCACCATCCTGTGTGTCCAGGATCCTTCCACGTCAATCATTAATTATTAAGAGAATGCACTACAGACTTGCCTAGAGGCAGATCTTAAAGGTCTATTTTCTCAGTTGAGAGTTGCTCTTCCCAAATACTCCATCTTGGGTCAAGTTGACAAAACACTAACTAGCGTAAGTACTAACAATGATATAGGTTTGGAAAAAAAATGGCTTGGTGGGTAATGTGAGAACTTGGTTTAAATTCTTAGCATCTACTCAAAAGTTCCATAGTCTTAGTGTCCTTCCTGTGATCACAACACTCTGGAAGAAAGACATGGGGAAACTTGGACCAAGCTAGCTACCTTGACTTGCAAAATTGATGAGCTAAGTGTTCAAATGAGAGGCCTGCCTTGATATATAAGAGTGTTCAATAATGCCACCAATCATATGTGTGCCTCCATGCACACATGTGCACGTGCAGACAAGAATACACATACACTTAAAAATCATGATGCATAATTATCTTTTATGAATGACTTCAACTCTTCTTTTAAAACAACTTTTCAACTTAAATTATTCAAAAAATATATTGAGGTTATATTATAGTCAAATTAAAACATATAAACACCAAAGGTAATTTTAAATAGTTAGAACTCTCTTCTAAGTTGTTGAGTCATACGATCATAGGATAGAGTAGCATACAGACCAAGCATGTCTCAGGCAGCTTAGGACATGTTCCCATGGGGCTGATATGACTTCATAGTTCCGTATGAGAGAATATAATAACAAATTTTACTAGGAATAAAGAGAACTGTGGTCACTCTAGATAAATTTCAAATGAGACTTCAAGGTGGCACAGCTAATTAGATGAAAAATCCTGAATTTTGCCTCCACATTTTGGTTATATGGAAAATATCTTAGGGTTAGTCTTGTTGCTGTTTAAACTCATTCTGTAGACCAGAATGGCCTTGAACTCAGAGATTCACCTGTCTCTACCTCCCTTACTCCTAAGATTAAACACATGCACCAGAACACCTTGGCACTTCAAATTAAGAAGAAAGGTTAATCCGGACACATAAAATTATTATTTATGGGGAATAAAAGACATATGTATAAGCAAAAGTTTACCTATTTTAAAAGGCTTTCATAGTGAAAAGTTACCTCATAAAATTACAGCATTGCAAATAGACTAAATCCGCATAAACCATTTCAGGAAACATCTAGCAGCCCAGAAAAACATTTTCTCACATCTCAGTTTTACTGTCAACATGATTGTTGGATTGGGAAGCCAGGAAGGGTGTTAGCTTTCTATCATTCCAATTGCTGGTTTTCATGCAAAATGTCTTTTTAGAACTCCTGTGCCAGACAATGTGTTTTTCTTACTCTGTAAACAGGCGCTGCTGCCTTCATAGCTTGATTAAAAAAATCAGAGCAGAGTAGCTTACACCTAAGGACCCTCTGCAGGAAACACCCAGGCATCTCCAGCTGGGCACCACTCTGGCTGGTTACCCCAGAAGAAGGACCCCTCTGTGCTAATAAGGCTAGACTTTGACCCCTGTGTTCTTCCCTCTGCTCCAAGCCACAGGCTACAAGCTCAACCTGCTGAGTTATCTCACAGCTTGAGAGGCAGGCAGATGGGCAAGAGTGTAAAAGCTGGATTTGGTTAAATTCATCACCCTTCATAGAAAGATGAAGGATGTCAATGTTGCAAACTGCTGAAGAATGTGACCAGGACAAAGGTCTCCTTTCTTTTACAATCGATTACTAAATTTTGATGTCCTCTTAACCTGGGCTTTGCAGAGAAAGGGTAGGAGACCAAACCTTCTCACCAGTTTATTGCATTTGACAGCATGGTGGAGCAATCTCAGAAGTTCTTCCTGAATAGGCTTGGTGACTGAGTCTGGGAATCTGCATTTTCTCCAATCCATGTCTGACAATTTTACCAGTGCTGGGTAATGAAAGAGACTACAGGGCTGAATGATGGATGTGTGCTAATAGCTCATCTCTAAAGTCTGAGCTGGTGACTTGGGGCAAATCAACCAACTTCTCCGCATTTTTGTTTCTTCAACTAACAAATGCAACTTTTGAAATAGAAAGTTATGGGCTGGAGAGATGGCTCAGAAGATAAGAGCACTTGCTGTTCTTCCCGAGGTCCTTAGTTCAATTCTCAGCAACCACATGGTGGTTCACAATAATCAATAATGGGATCTTATGCCCTCTTCTGGCACAGGTCTACATGTATCTAGAGCATTCATACATAAAATAAGTAAATCTTAGAAAAAAAAACAAAACAGAAAGTTATGACAACCGAACCTGTTGTCACAAGTAACTCAGCCCAGGCCCTCTCAGGAATGGTACATGAGACTCCCTCCCAGACGCTCTTTAGTTTTCTGTATTTTTTTCTCATACATGGTTTTAATTTTTAAAATTCTTAGATACTTCATAGAATAATAAAACTATTAATGTGGACTCTAATTCTGGAATTAGTTTTGCAAGATATGACTATCAATCACTAACATTTGAAAGGTGACCGATAAGGAAATAAAGATGTTTTATAAATGGCTATACTTTCCTAAAATATCACTCCTTTTCAAGACCCACTTGTGAAAAGAGATACAAACAAATAAAAGGAAAAGGTTTCATTGGGAAAAGAAGACAAAGATGGCGGGGAAGGTTTCTGCAACATTCTCCAAGACAGCCTTTACAAAGGATGGAAACCACTCCCTCCGCCCAGTGGTGACAATGATTATAGAGATCCTTTACTGAAAATCTGAAACTTAAAAGTATAGACCCTAAGACATAAATTATTGATAATCTTGACTCATAATACAATAGAGTAATGGAAGGATAATGTTGCAGATAATTATTAACAATTACATTAGATATTAAACTTCTGTGTAAGGACAAGGTCAAGGAATAGTGACCTTTAATTTGGGGCGGGGTGGGGGGGCAGTAAGAACTTTCAGGCATAGATGTTCTGAAATTAATGACCTATCCCTATGAAAAGAAATAAAATTATTAGATGAGGGATTTATTTTTCTTTGTTGGTGTTTTATTTGGTTGCTTGCTTTTCTTTTAACCTTATCAGGTAGTATAGAAAATAAGGAAGATTAGCCATTTATTTCTAAAATAAAAGGCATAAATTTATTTAGCTTTGTACCCCATTTTTTAACAGGGTTATTTGGAGTCTAACTTCTTGAGTCCTTTGTATATATTGGATATTAGCCCTCTATCAGATGTGGGGTTGGTGAAGATCTTCTCCCAATCTGTAGGTTGCTGTTTTGTCCTGTTAACCGTGTCCTTTGCTTTACTTTTCAATTTCATGAGGTCCCGTTTGTATAAAGTTGATCGTAGAGCTTGAGCCATTGGTGTTCTGTTCAGGAAATTTTCTCCTGTGCCAATGTGTTCGAGGCTCCCACTTTCTCTTTGGTTAGATTCAATGTATCTGATTTTATGTGGAGGTCCTTTATTCACTTGGACTTGAACTTTGTACAAGGAGATAAAAATGGATCAATTTGCATTCTTCTACATGCCGACTGACACTTGAGCTAGCACCATTTGTTGAATATGCCATCTTTTTTGGATGATTTGGCTTCTTTGTCAAAGATCAGGTGACCATAGATCTGTGGGTTTAATTCTGGGTCTTCAATTCTAGTCCATTGATCTACCTGTCTGTCTTAGAGAAATGCATGGAACTAGAAAATATCATCCTGAGTAAGGTAACCCAGTCACAAAAGAATACACATGGTATGTATTCACTGATAAGTGAATATTAGGAAAAGAGCTCAGAAAACCCATGATACAACTTACATACTATATGAAGCTCAAGAAGAAGGAAGACCAAAGTGTGGATGCTTCAGTCCTACTTAGAAGGGGGAACCAAATAATCATAGGAAGTAGAGGGACGAAGGGACCTGGGAGAGAGAAAAGAGGAGGAGGGAAAAGGGAAACAGGATCAGGTGTGGGAGGAGACTGGGGGGCAGTGGAGCACAGAGTGTCAGGAAATTGAACTGGAGTGTGTAGCAGTGGAAGATGGGGAGCTGGGGGTAGCCGCTAGAAAGTTCCAGGTGCCAGGAAGGCAAGAGGCTCCCAGGACCCAATGAGGATGACATTAGCTGAAATACCCAACAAAGGGGAGATAGAATCTGTAGAGACAATATCCAGAGGTTAGGCACTGATCCTGGCTGAGGGATCGGGCCACCCTCCCATCTCAAGAATATTAATCCAGAATTGCTCCTGTCTGAAGGAAATGCAAGGACAAATACTAGAGCAGAGACTGAAGGAAAGGCCATCCAGAGACTGCCCCACCTAGAGATCAATCCCATCTGCAGACACCAAACCCAGACACTATTGCTGATGCCAAGAAGAACTTGCTGACAGGAGCCTGTTATAGTCGTCCCCTGAGGCTCTGCCAGAGCCTAAACAATATAGATTCGGATACTAGTAGCTACCCATTGGACTGAGCATGGGGTTCCCAGTGGAGTTGTTAGGGAACAGACTGAAGGTGCTGAAGGGATTTGCAATCCCATAGGAAGAATAACAATATCAACCAACCATATTCCCCAGTGCTTGTAGGGACTAAAGCACCAACCAAAGAGTACACACGAAGGGATCCATGGCTTCAGTTGCATATGTAGGAGAGGATTGCCCTATCTGGCATCAATGAGGGTGGGAGTGGGCCCTTGGTCCTGTGGAGGTTTGATGCCCCAGTGTAGGGAATGTTAGGACGGTGAGGTGGGAGTGGGTAGGTGGGTGGGAGAACACCCTCATAAAAGCAGGGAGATGGGGGATGGACAGGGAGTTTGTGGAGGGGAAACTTGGAAGGGGAATAACATTTGAAACAAAAATAAATAAGGTAACCAAAAAAAAAAAGGCATAAATTTGGTCTGGATGCTCAAGACTAAGCTATACAAACTAAGCTTAAGGCCATCGCTCCAAAACATAGAGCTGAATTTGACTGATCTCTACCCTCAATTAGTGTAAAATTAATGTTTCTTATTAAATATGACCAACATGAGCTTCCTGAAAACACAAGAGCCTTCTATACTTGGTGTCTTATTTATGTGTTTCTATAGATCATCTAATATTGCTGGCACCTGACAATTTTTATTTAAATTTCTAAAAGATACCTAAATTGTTCTAGAAATGTCATATGATTTTTTTTTAAAAAAATGCCTCTGTTATACTTGAGAGACAGACTGAATATTGCTTTCTAGCACCCCACCTTCTGCATGCCCGTTATTAACTGCACCACACAGGCACCAAGAGCATGGAACTGAAGAAAGAAGAGGTGGATTGAGCAATGGGGTCAAACACAGCCAAGGGGCAGGAAAATAGCCTCTCATGCATCAGCACAGAGAAATGTAAAATTTAATTTGTCCCAAACCAGATACAAGTTAATTAATTTAGGAATCACAGGGCTCCTTTCCAAAGATAAGAAGGGACAGAAAGGGAAACATACAGAGAACATTGGGGGACAATAGTGCTTTGGAATAAATTATGTTATGCATCCTAAAAGTGGGTATTATTAAACTCTATTGCTCAAGTCTATAAGAACCTTAATTTTCCTTTAAAAGATGATATCTCTCAGCTTTACTGACAACTATAAATGTCCATCGAAACATGCTTTGTTTTTTAAACTACGGATATTAAACTCAATTAGATCTTACCTCCTATCCTGATAAAAGTATCCAGATTTCATGGTATAAAATTTGTCATCAACATTTTTAATAGTTTATGGAAATAAGTTAATTCTTTTTAGATGTCTGGAGATTCTAGTTAACATGAACACTGTAAAATTCTAGATGGCACCGGACATGGCCCTATAATTGTTATAATGAAATTCAGTTATGAGAAGCTAATTTTTGTCATCAATGAAGTTTGCTTTACCTGCTTATAGAATAAGAATGGTAAACAACAATCCTATATATATATATATATATATATATATATATATACACACACACACACACACACACACACACTAACTCCACTATATATTCACCATGACATAGCTTCTTCTAGAATTGACACCACCCCCCATACCTCCTCACAGAATCTAAAATCTGATAAAACTCCTTAAACCAGGCCTACAATGGAGTGTGAGATGAATATCCTCTCCTCTGTCCTTCTTTTGTGCCACACTGATTTTCTCTCTACTCTTGAACAACCCATATATGATTAGAAACTATGCAAATGCACTTAAATAACTCTGTTCTCTATTTTTGTGTATCCTGAGTAAATCTTATATACAAGATCAAGAGCACTGACACCCAAGTTAATATAAGTTAATTACAGAACATGGAATTTCTTTGTTTTCTTCTTTTGCTTAGAGTTGGGTACATTTATCTATCTATCTATCTATCTATCTATCTATCTATCTATCTATCTATCTATCTATCTATATCTATCTTTTTTGTTTGTTTGTTTTGTTTTTGTTTTTTTTTCAAGACAGGGTTTCTCTGTGTAGCCCTGGCTGTCCTGGAACTCACTCTGTAGACCAGGAGGGCCTCGAACTCAGAAATCCACCTGCCTCTGCCTCCCAAGTGCTGGGATTAAAGGCGTGAGCCACCACCGCCCGGCTTCTATCTATCTATCTATCTATCTATCTATCTATCTATCTATCTATCTATCTATCTATTTACTGGATTATATCTCCATTTAGACTACATTTGTATAAGCGAGAAATCCTTAGGGGATATTTTCTACCATTCATGTAATTAATATTTCCTAAACACAGGAAAAATCTTAACTACCCCATAAAGCAGATTATCCCTAGACCATTTGCTGAGGGAGAAGAAGGTTTATTCACTAGCAATTACCTTTGATGTTACTACATTTAGCTCCAGTCTAGCTAAATCACACAGAAAAGAAAACAACAGAGAAGAAGCCAACTGAGGTGCACTTGCCATCCACCTGTCTACCACGCACTGCAACTAGAAATACAAAATGGAACTTGGTATGAAATCAATCCTTGTGTGGTTCCTTCTCTTTTGAAACTTGGCATAAAATATGATTTGGAGAGTGAAAGCACGTTCTGAGAAGACAGCAGGCTATTTTCATATCTAGTGGGTGGACAAATGAACCACAATCATTTCCAGAAAGTCTTTAACTCCCGAAGGCTGACAGGATGATTCTCTTCCCAACTAACTGCTGAAGTAAACCAAGGCAATCACAATGTCATTATCGGTCACTGGGGAGCTGGGCGGTTCCAGTTGTTAGCAGCATAAAAAGTCCTTGGGTTCTTGGCCACTGAGCTAGAAATTATTTTGAGACTTAAAACTGAAAGATTTTTTTTCAACTCTATTTTGAGAATTATTGGACTTTCACCAAAACTGATGTGGTTGTTGGAAAGATCTTAAATATATTAAAAATTCTACCTTCCTCCAATTGACTATGTTAGCTGTATTTGTCCTTTGCTGGACAATTAGATAGGCAAAGAGGTAACTTGCTACTTATAAATTTATTTCCAGATCAAACATATTAACGGGTGTCTTCTTTCCACTGCTATTGTCTGATCATGGCAGCTGGGTCCCTGAATTAAACTTGATTGTGTGTGTGCTGTGTGTGTGTAAAAGAGAAGTCAGGAGTGGAGGTCGGGCATCAGTAAGGGAAGTAGAAACAGGCAAGTGGCACTGTATAGTGTCACAGTTCCCTTGCAGGTATTGGGCATCATGGTGTTTAGCTTTACAAATGCTGTAAAGCTATAGGCCTTGAGCATACCCTGAATAGGCCTTTTGCATCCCAGGGCCTTTGGCTCTTGGTAGAGACCAATGTTAACAGGTCAGATCTCAGTCTGAAGCCTTGAAGACTTGCTTGCTTGCTTGGATTTGTCTGGTGATCAGGCCTTGCAAGCTTTCTTCATAGGCTCCTTGCGGGCATTGGCAGCTCTCTGCACTCTTAACCATCTCTCTCCTTTTGCTTCTCTTCTTTTTCCTGTCCTGGAAATTATGGAACATCTTCAGTTGCAGGAATGCAACTGAAGGCATGCAACCAGGAGGAATGCCTTATCCCTTCCACAACTTGGTGGCTACTGCCAGATGATTTGTAGCTCCTGCCTGTGTCAGGACTACAATGAGGAAGGAGGAACATGTCAGGGGACACCCCACTACCATTGGACAGCTCAGGAACTTGGCCCCTAGACAGAACAGAATCCCCCAGACATGACATTGCCAGGTGGAGGGGAGGTAAGATCATTGATAGGCCAGCATCTCAACTCCGGATCTTTATCTGTCAAAAGGAAGTTGTTGATGAACTATGCTTAGAAGTTAGGGCTGGAGGTAGATACAAGCTGGGCTCTTCCAGATTGTAGCATTGGAGATTGCAAGCCAGGAGTTATTAGGCTTGTGTGCATTTGGTTGGCTTCTTTAGATATCAAATGGCCTCCAAGTATTCTGCCTCTTTTAACTATCAAGCCTCTACAATGGCCCCCACTTTTCAGCTGACAGTCACTTGTCAAGCTTCTGCCATTATTCCTGCCTGCCTTTTGGTCTACTGTCTTCATGTTTTCATCTCAGCTTGTACTACTGAATGGAAGCAAGAAAAGACCACTCCAAAAGGCTTTTCTTGAACTTGAGTTACAACATCAGTAGAGACAGTGCAAAAAATGTCTCCCAGCCAACCCAATTTATCCAGCATAAGTGGCCTGCTTACATTGCTCAGGAAGGGATGTTTGGACAAATCTATTGGTTTGGAACAATCACAACTATTCATTTTGGAGAGATCAGATCATAGTACACACACACACACACACACACACACACACACACACGTATATATACATATATCATAGTACTAATCAGTGTCACTAAGGGTGTTTTTTGGAACAGCCACAGCCTTGCTGTTTAGCACATGTCACAGTAGTTCCTTCAGCAGGGAAAGGCTTTCATTGAGGCCAAGGTGGAAACAGCCATCCAGTCAGCTAGTTTATGACAGTAAAAAAATCTAGGACAGAGAATTTCAGAAAGCATTGGTTGGCTATATCTTCTAGGCAATCATCTACAACCTTTAGTATAGTTGTCTCAAAGAATTCAAATACTCAAAGAGTATTCAAGATGGCTGGTCCTGACATAAGAGCAGTCCAGCTGGTTGTTAGACTAATAGTCCCTTTGCTTAAGCCACATCAAGGGAGAGTAAAATTAAGGATTCAAATCACCCTATCTTCAGTGTCTTTTCTTAGAGGAACGTCAACATCAGATGGAGTGCTTATAACATAAACTCAAAGAACTTCTTTTAAACACCAATAGGACGTTTGCCAGATGCTGTCAATGCTTTAACAATGCACCACACCTGCCCAATGCCAATAGAGAGGCGTGGTCCCCTCATATGAATAGAAAGATTTCATCTCTGTTCATAGTCCTTCATTTCATTGCCTACTCCTTGGGCTACCTATTCCCCATTTACCTGTAGAGACTTTGACTTCTCAAAAGAAGGCAAGTATAGACATACTTTAAAACTGTATCCAGATTAGATAGTTCTTAAAGGAAAACATGTTATCATGTTGGTGAAAAGAAGCAGAGATTCTAACCAACCAACCGTGGCCGGCTTGCGCCTCCCTTCCGCTTACTCCCTTCCCCATTGTTGCCATGATGTCTCAGGTTCCACTATCATGCTCTCTCTTGCATTTCTTCCTCCAACTTTCCATCTTACAATCACTTTCCCAAGTTGGCTTCGTGGAGAAGTGATGATTTTCTTGGCATGTGCAGATACTATGATGCCAAGTGGTGAAAACTGAACATTAGGAAACTGGATGTGTGGTATCAGCACTACCAGGAACTTCTGTGTGGTCCTTAGCATGCCTGGAGCTCTCTGGTCTTCTCCCCCACCTTACAAAGAAAGAACCAGGGAGTTCTGAGGGCTCTGCTGTGAAGCCTGTGGACTCTGTTGCTCCTTGGAGTCAGGTGGGTACATCCTCTATTGGTCTTTGGTGTGTTTCTTATTTAACATCCTCTTACTTAGTGACAGCCTTTGATGGGGTGGTGTTAGTGAGTGCCATTAGAGGAGATAATGGCATGTGACTTCATGCTCTTTTAACAAAATATGTATGTAGGTGCTCGATCTGTACCCTGGCTACTTTGAGCAACAGAGGAGTTGGAGGGTGGTCCAGAGGAGCTGAAGGGGTTTACAGCCCCACGAGAAGAACAATGAGGTCGGCCACCCAGACACCCCAGGATTCCCAGGGTCTAAATCATCAACCAAGGGATACACATGGTTCCAGCAAAATATGTGGCAGAGGAATGCCTTATTGGGCATCAGTGGGAGGAGAGGTCCTTGGTCAGGTGAAGGCTCAATAGATGCCCCAACAATAGGGGATGGGAGTGGGTCGGGTGGAGGAGCATATACTTGGAGCCATGGGGTGGGAGGAAGGGTTGGGGATTTTCTGGGAAGGGGGACACCGGGAAAGGTTTTAGCATTTGAAATGTAAATGAAGATTATTTTCAATTAAAAAAAAAGAAAGAAAAGAAAAAAAAAAGAGCTTCTCTTTCCTAAGTCAACATCCCATGTTCCTTCCCTCAAGCTTTGTTTGTTCCTTTGAACCTTAAGGCATGCTAATCTCAATAATATATGCACTAAACTTAAAAGGCATATTATAAGAAAAATAACACTCAAGGAAGGTTCCAATACTCTATGAAACCCCAATCACCTTGACCCTCATATTTCTCAATAATATTTTTCCTTGAAATTTCTAAATAGTCAAAGTCATGCTTTCAGAGGATCCTCATGTAACTTCCTAGCCTCCTATTTCCTTGACTTGCACAGCCCTTTTGACAACCACCTCTGAGTCTCATCCCTCAGACACTTTAGAGTTATATGTGTGTAATTTGAACCTCTGAAAGTCAACTTGCTCCAGTAGTTAGACCATTTATATTCTTGCAGTTTGCCGACACAGGTAGTCTACTAACATGTAGGTTTCCCCAGACTTCCAGCTCTTCGGTCATGTTCTTTTATGTCTCTTGTTGTCCTTCATTCAGCCCTTTTCAGCTTCGACACCATTCTTCATATTTACTGTAAAACTACCATCATTACTTATTTGTTTACATGTATGCATGTGTGTTTGCAAAGGGAGTCAGAGTACCTGTGGGACTAGGTACTGGCTTTTTACCATGTGGATTCTGAGCAATGACCTCAGGTCATTGGGGTTGGCAGCAAGTGCCTTTACATGGCTAGCTGCCTCACCAGCCCAGTGATGATGTTCAATATCTTTGTCCTACTTTGACTGACTCTACTTTCTGATGCTCCCAACGCTATGTGTTAACTCAGACTATAATTACTCTAACCTGGACTGAAATAGTCTTTCCTACCTGGCTTTAACTACAAACCAATTTCTCTTCAATTCACAGTTTAGCCATAAGCATTTTCACAGACCGTCTTTACAAAATCATGTTTCCATGTTCCTCTGAAGACAGCTTCTGAATATCAAGTCCAAATTTTGCAGCAAAGCCCATGGCTATTGTACTGTGTGTACTATACTACTACCATAGGATATTCTGCCCATAACTAAAAGATCTTTTTCTCTTTTTTTTTCACAGAATAGAATAAGACTCCTGTGAAGAGAGAGTTTAGTGAGCTTATTTACTATAGTATCCCTCTTTCTTGAACTCAAAAACAAAAACAAACAAAAAACCATGATAGACACACAGAAAATGCCTAAGAAATGTATTAATTAATTAGCTGAATGATTGTCATATCTGATGCTGTAACAATGGTTCTTCAGAGACATTTTATCCCAAAGTATTTACTTTCTACTCTTTAGAAATATAAAACCATAAATATGTTGCCTTTTTTTCCCCCAGAGGGCATTTACAGGCATAATTAAGTTAAGAACTTTCAGATGCAATCGCTCTGGCCTTTCTGGGTCGATCCTATATAATTGCTGAGTGCTTATATGAAGGAGACAAGATTTCAAGGAAGAAAGAAGGCATCATACTGCTGGCTTTCAAGACAGACAGAGCTACAGACAGAGCTGGAACCCAGAGGACACAAGTGGGAGCTGGAGGTTAGAGAGTAAAAGGCAAGAACTTCTTTCCAGAGACTCTGAGAAGGATCGAAGCCCCACAGCCCCATGCTAATCATTGGATACCCATGGTACTAGTCTCATATGCTGACACTCTTGAAGTTATTAAAGTCATAGTAATCTGTTACTGCAGAAATGGGAAATGCATATGTTGTTCTGATGAGATTTGCTTCTGTGCCTGGCTGTATGTAGATTCAACCAAAATGGAGATATGTACAACTGGTTACAAATAATTCTGAATTGCTCATAACAATGCAAATAATAAAGACAAATCTAGTTTTCACAAGGCATAATGATGGGGAAAGGAATATGAATCAAAGATGAAATGAAAGTTGAACATTATTATCCAAACTTCATGTTTAAGGATTAAAATTTGTCAAAGTAGAAATAAATGTGTCTGCTTCTTTTCCACATTCAATGTAAGGAGATCCACATGGTACAAAGGTGTATATGGTTCAGTATTTGGGTTGTACTTCCAAACCATAATCATGAGAGTCACATATATTTCTCAGAGAAGATGATGCTACCTATTACTGTGCACTTCTACATGTCCTCCTGTGGCCTGTCTAAAGACCATGTTTACTCTGGACTTTCTCGGATGTCTCTCCCTCTGGGTAATCCTCTCCCTTTTATCTACAATAATTGTTGTCCTCCAACATACCTAGAAACAGTCATGTCCTCCTTTATCTTTTTTTTTTTTTTTTTTTTTTGGTTTTTCGAGACAGGGTTTGTCTGTGTAGCCCTGGCTGTCCTGGAACTCACTTTGTAGACCAGGCTGGCCTCGAACTCAGAAATCCTCCTGCCTCTGCCTCCCAAGTGCTGGGATTAAAGGCGTGAGCCACCACCGCCCGGCTATATTTCTTTTTTAATTCAATAATTTATAAATTATTATATCAATGGGAAAATAACAAGGAAGACTGATTCTCTTTTTCTAAGTTGTTGCTTATTAACTTTTATTTTGGTTAAAAAAATAATCAACGTTATTTTCTTTTCACAATATATTTCAATAAAGACAATCACATTAAGAAGGTATAATCTTTCAGAATTGTCATTGAGATGGTTTACAGCATAGCAAAAATTTCTCCCATGGTCAAATGACCTGGCAAAGTCATCTGTCTGTCTGTCTGTCTGTCTGTCTGTCTGTCTGTCTGTCTGTCTGTCTGTCTATCTATCTATCTATCTATCTATCTATCTATCTATCTATCTACCTACCTATTCATCCATTTGGTCAGGGTCTAGGATCTTAAAGGAAAGTGCCATGGTTCAGTGCAAAAATAGCTAAGTTACTGAGACTGTTTCCAAAATGGCATATCTTCTCTGGATGAAAAACCTTTTATTACTCGTTCACAAATGCAGCAGCTTCTTTTTTTTCTTTGATTACTTAATGGCACATTGCCCTCACTACCACTTGCATGCAAGACTACTTTTTTTTTTTGCCAACAGTCATTTAAAAGATCCAGGGAGCAAATTTAGATTCCTAGAAAAATAAACAAAACTTTGAATGACACAAAAAATCTGCTGACAAATTAAAACTCCGAATGAGCTCAGCAACCATTTCTGCACCAAATCCAAATATTCCATTTCTTAAAGGATGTGTTTACTGGTCTCCGTCTGAAGGAAACTTTGCCACTGCTTAATTCACTGTGCGAAGAAAAGCCTGGCCAATTTTGCTGACTACCTCAATCTTGGATTCTCTGGTTCTGATTTTAATTTCCAAACCAAAGAGAAGCATTAAAGTTTCATGCAGTTTAAAATAAATCTACTCAGAGTTTGAAAGATTGCTAGCTCGCACTGAAAGATGTGACCTGTTTCTAGAACATAGCATTTTAATGTTTTCTACAAGATATCCATGGAAGATTATACAAAGAAGCAAAAAAACCTCATACACACATACATGTTTACATACGTGTATATATATTTCACTTTCATGATGTCAGTGTCTGATCATGTCATTTGGTTACATCAAGCATCTTTACTTAAAAAAAAAACTAGTCAGTAATCTCTGACACCATATGCTTTTCAAATTGCATATATGCAATGGTAACCACTTGGAATACAGATGTCCCAAAATCATACCAAAAAATTTCAGCTATTTACAGAACATTTCATGTTCATAGCTATTGGTTTATAAATATCAAACATTTCAAACAAGTTTTGTTTTCAATGATCTATTAAAGCTAGTTTATATTATTTTCTTTAACTTTTCTGTCTTTAAGACAAATACATATGTCTTATGTCTCCTCACTCAGGATGTTTTTGTTCTAGCTCCATCAGGTTGCCTGAGGATTTTATAATTTATTGTTTAATAGTTGAGTAATATTCCATTGTGAAAATGTATTGTATCGCTATCCATCATTAGTTGATGAACATCTAGGATGTTTCCAATATCTGGGTGTTATAGGTAGAGCCTGGATGATCAAGGATGAGCAAATATCACTGTATTGGGAACTACAGTCCTTCAGGTATATGCCAAAGAGTAGTTTAGCTAGATTTCACACCATATTGATTTCCATTGTGGTTATACAAGTTTGCACTCCCATCAGTAATAAATTCATTGCCCCACATCCTCAGAATGAGCTGTCATTAGATTTATTGATCAGCCATCATCTGAGAAGCTTCTTCTTACAGTAGAATGAAATGAACACAGAGACCTACAACTGGACAATGTTCACAGAGGGAGACATATTGAAGCCTTCAGTCCCAAATGGGATGTCTTTATCAAACCTTCCCTTCTCCCCTCAAGGTTCATGGACCTCTGTGAAAGATGAATGAAACTGTTTTCCAAATACAGGAAGACAGATGCACAAATGAACTCACAGAGACTGTGGCAACATGCACAGGTTCAAGACAGATTGGATTCCAACACTGAGATGGGGAAGTGGAGACTTATTCTTATCCCTTAATCAAGAAGCTATCTGCTTGCAAATAAAAAGTAGCCTACTCCAATGAAGTATCACTTGGTTTGTTAAGCACACTTCCGTGTAGACCCCACGCCCACCACTAGATAGTCAACACCAAATGAACCTAATAGTATTTTTGAGACCTTTTATCTCATGTAGATATGTGACATGTTTGGGCAGGTTTTTGTTTGTTTTATTGGTCTTTTGCTTGTATGTTTTGGTTTCCAATTTTGCATTTATTTTATTTATGTATTTTCTGTGTGGGTGTGTGTGTGCACGTATGTATGTATGTATATATGTATGTATGTATTATGTATGTATGTATTATGTATGTATGTATGTGAGTTTCTTGGTTTATGAAGAGAGAGAAAGAAGTGGCTGAGAGTTGGGTGGGTACAGAGGTGGGGCAGTAGTTGAGAACAGGATAAAGTATCATCTGAATATATTACATGAAAACAATATTTTTCAATAAAAACAATGTCTCATTACACAGTATTGCAAAGCTAAATGAAATATGCAGTGATAACATTTTAGGATGTTCTGGAACTTCATAACATCTCACAAAACCTTTCTAAAAAAGTCAGTTATGCTGTCAAGATTGAGCAGGAATTAGTGACTAGACTTTTCTCAGAGTGATCATAGTCTCCAATCTTTGACATTAATTATCATGTGATCACATGATTAAGGATCAAGTCAATGAATAAATCAAATGAAATTTTATGAAAAATGTTTATCAACTTAGCACTGTAAGAAGAGTTTTTTCCCCCTACCATTTAAATAGATCTGAAACAATGTTTTACTATCATCTCACTAAAATTACCCCCAGTGTATCTATAGCTGCTTTGGGCTTCCTTTTCTTACTGAATCCCTTCATAATCACTACACACAGGCACACATGTAACTTGTGTGCCAGCCACAGTGCCTCAAGTGCAGGAAGAGGCAGGAGGAGTTGTACTTCAAGGTCAGTCTGGATTACAGAGTCTATTGCCAAGCAAAGAGTTCACAGGAGCTCCATCTACTTGCTCCAGTAATTACAGAAAACATGTTTCTAAAATCCAGTAGCCTCTTGGGTCATTTGAACTGTGTTATTCCTGTATTATTTCTCTAAGATTTCTTCAGAACCCAAGAATAGGCTTGTAGCTCTCCCTCCATCAGTTCAAATGGACCAGAAATTTAGTTCTAGGGTCAGTTTAGACTCAATCTTAGGAGCATTTATTGAGTGCTTTCATGTGCATGAGCACTTTGCTTGGCCTGGTCAGACTCTTTAGTAAAATATTTAGGGTTTTCTTTCTCCTACCTCCTTCTTTATACCAAATCCATTTCAATAGGAGCCCAGAGAGGAATAAAAAACCAAGAAAATAGGAGAAAGACAGGGAAACCAGAAATAAAGCTAACTAGCTACTTGAATCTCATTTAATAAAGATTGGTTAATGTTAAATAGCAAATTAAATTACAGGCTGAATTGTGTCTCATCCCAGAATCTCCATTTAAATACCAACCCACAGTCCCTCTTAATGTTATTTTATTTGAAAATACGATCATTTACAAAAGTAGGGAATGAAATTAGAATCATCTTATATGAAAGCAGAACAGGTCAGACTCGGCAGGACCAGTAAGTCTGGCATCTTTATACCAAGCAAAATTTGAACTGACATGCACACTGGGAGAAACTGAAGACTAGTTAAATGTCCACAAGTCAAAAAAGCAACAGACACCAGGAAGGAGACCCTAGAGAGATCTTTCTCTATGTCTTAAGGGTGACATAATTTCAGATGCTTGACTTCAGAATTGAAAGACTTATGTTGTATTTCGCTACAGCCACCCTGATAAACTAACAGAGTGAAATTAAGCTTAGAGATATTTAGCAGTGATAATTTTTAGCACATGATGTAAAGACAAATCTGTGTGCTAAAAGAAAATAGAACAAAATTCCTGTTTTGGAACTTTCACACAGCTCCTAAAACATAGGAAAGAAGAGACGATCAAGGATTGAGTTGCCTAAACAAGACTTGAAAAGGGGCTGAGTGATGAAAACCTGTGTCTGTCAGAGTCAGCCCATCTCTCATTTCTTGTTGAATTTTCTGTCCCTTTCTGTCCAGACTAGCAAGGGCTTGAGAATTCAGAATGGCCTTGGGTCTTTAGAGTGTAGGGTGAATTGTCTGAGTTCTGTGAAATTTGCTTATTTGGTTTTGGTTTACATTTATTTTACTTTTATGTCATGTGTGTTTCACCCTTGGCTACCGCAGGAGTCCCCTTGGAGGTTAGAAGATAGGATAGATCCTTTGCAACTGGAGTTAGGGATGATTGCCATCCTTCAGATGGGTACTAGGAACCAAACCCAGGTCTTCTGCAAGAGCAATAAGCATTCTTAACAGCTGAGCCCCCATTATTGTTTATTTCCTACTAGAGTTTGGATGAGGGAAGATTCAGGGAACATCTCAGCAAGAGGAATCAATATCGCCCAGATAACACGGAGATCTTTGTTTAAAGTAATCTTCCAGGCAAAGGCTGGAGAGAAGAAGTTGCTGGCAAAGCAGAGTCTGGAGAGCTCCATCCTTCTCAGTGCAGCAGAATGTGAGCATATAAGAAGTTCTTTAGGCCAGATGTGGACCCCAGAAAAGCCAGGCTTGAGATACAGAGAAAAGAGCCCTGGCCAGAAGAACCACTTGGAAGAGAAATATATTGTCAGCAGGATTCACTGATATGGAACTACAGTGTTGACAGAAACTCAGAAGGCAGATCATCAATAGATTTAAATGAAAATATTGATAATAGAAATCCTCTTCCAGGTCCATATCCCTACTGTTGGGTATTTCAGCTGAGGTCATCCCCATTGAATCTTGGAAGCCTCTTACATTCAAGTTCTCTGGGACTTTCTAGAGACTCCCCCTGCCCCCATCCCCCACAGTCACATATTTCTATTCATTCTCCTGACCCACTGGGCATCTCTCCTGTCTACCACCATACCTGATCCTGCCCTGCCTTTCCCTCTCCCTTCCTTCTTCCATCCAGGTCTCTCCCTCCCTCTGCCTCCCATGATTATTTTGTTTTCCATTCTAAGTGGGATTGAAGCTTCTTTACTCCTTCCTTCTTGTTAAACAACTTCTTGTTAAACTTCTTGGGATGTATCGTGGGTATTCTATACTTTTTTGGCTAATATCCACTTATCAGTGAACACATTTAATACATGTCCTTTTTGGTCTGGGTGACTTTACTCAGGGTGAGATTTTCTAGTTCCATTTGCCTGCAAAATTCATGATATTTTTATTTTTAATAGCTGAATAGTATCCCATTGTATAAATAAACAGATTTTCTGTATCCATTCTTTGGTTAGGGACATCTAAATTATTTCCAGCTTCTGGTTATTATAAATAAGGCTGCTTTGAACATAGTGGAACACATGTTCTGTGGTACAGTGGAATGGAGCATCTTTTGGGTATACGTCCAGGAGTGGTATAGCTGGGTCTTCAGGGAGAATTATTTCCAAATTTCTGAGAAACTGCCAGATTGATTTCCAGAGTGGTTGTACCAGTTTGCAATTCCATTACCAATGCAAGAGTGTTCCTCTTTCTCTACAACCTCACCAGCATCTGCTGTCACTTGAGTTTTTTATCTTAGCCATTCTTATTGGTGTAAAGTAGATTCTTAGGGTCTTTTTGATTTGTATTTCTGTGATGATTAAGGAGGTTGAACATTTAAGTGCTTCTTGGCCATTCGAGATTCCTCTGTTGAGAATTCTGTCCCCTTTTTAACTGTATTATTTGTTTTTTGAGTCTAACTTCTCAAATTGCATATGTGTATGTGAATGTGCATGTGCATGTGTATGGGCATGTGTATATCTATATCTATATCTAAATGTATATATGCATATATATAATATTCAATGTATATTGAATATTAGTTCTCTGTAGGATGTAAGGCTAGGGAAGAACTGGAAATGACCAAATCCAGCAGTTTATGTAACAATTAGAGATGTTACAGAGTTAGGTCTTGGGTTTCTTTCAATACTCATTTGTTTAAAAAATTAAACACATGGGAGACTCTGAAAGACAGTACAGTTCCTCCTCATTTCAGCATAGCTGTGACTTTCATTTCCTGTGCTTGAGTGCCTGACATGTTTGGAAAGGTAGCAAAGGCACTTTGAAAAGCATTTCTGCTGAAAAGAAAATCTGAATAGCTGATGGACATTTAAATCACAGTATATGCTTTAAATATATTCTTACAAATAAATATGAGGCCAGGCGGTGGTGGCGCACGCCTTTAATCCTAGCTCTTGGGAGGCAGAGGCAGGTGGATTTCTGAGTTCTAGGCCAGCCTGGTCTACAGAGCGAGTTCCAGGACAGCCAGGGCTATACAGAGAAACCCTGTCTTGAAAAAACAAAAAAACAAATAAATATGAAAAGTGTCTTATTAAACAGTATTTCTGCAGAATTATATGGGAGAGAGGGTATATGTATGGAGGGCTGAACGCTGGGTGTTTCTCTTCCAAAGTGATACATTTAATGCCTTCTGCAATGGAATCCCAAAAGTAATGTGGTGGGATAGGCACAGAGAGTTTATGTGATGAAGTCTTGAAGAAAGGGAGACCTTGAACCTGGCACAGGTTCACACTCATGGAAAGTGCTGTTTGATGAGTGAGCATCAGAACACTGGTGATCAAGGTTTAGGTCCAGCTGAGGAAACCCAATCTAATCAAAAAGGTGTTGAAATTACCACCAGATCTGAGGACTGCAATCAGAGGGATCCTCTGAGCCTCAGGGATAAAAGAGGTAACACACTGAGGTTCCTCCCTCAATACCTTCTTTAATTTAAAAAGAAGTTCACGTCTATGAAACAAACTACATTTAATTATCATCACAGCTATTTCTAGAATTTGCTTATTTATGTGATCTTCGTGTGTTTTGATTTTACTGAATTTCTCAATCTTGAGTGGAAGCCGAGTATTATCCCCAGTCTTTCTAAATATCAGTCGTACTTCATGATCAGTCTATTCCTTATGAAAATGAAGCCGATAAATTGTTTGGATATCAATTTGTCTGAAGCAGATGGAAGTGAAAGCTCAGTAGAACTGGAGCCATGTAAATTATATCCAAAATTCTTTGTCTTAAGTGATGTTTTTAAAACCTACCCAGTTGGTGACTTGCACATCTGTCACTGATGCGGAGAGGTAGGAAGGACTTCTCTGAAGGAAAAGTGTACTTGGCAGGAGAATAATTTACATCAAGTTGTATTTGGAGCACAATTTTTCCAAATGGTTGCAGTTCCAATGTGTAGCTAAACGTCTCTAGTCCAAGAAATACACTGGAAACTAAGAAACTTGTCCTAAGAATTCTATCTAGGAACAACTGGGAAGTCTCAGGCTTCAGACCCCAGACAGCCTTCATTCTGAAGTTACACCCTGCCTCTTCTCAGTTGTGCGAGCTTGGACAGTGACATGGTGCTCCTGATAAACACTGTTGTCATTTTTCAAAAGGTGATAATAAGAGAATCTATATGATAAGGTTGTCATGAGATTTAAACAGTGACTGACATTCATAAATCTAAGGAATAGACTCAACACACAATTGACAAGCAGCCATTGAAGAGACTCATGGGCTACAAAGTATACATACACTGAATGAGATGTTAGGGCAGAGCCTCTCAACCTGTGTGCCATGACCCCCTTGGCAAATCTCTATCTCCAAAAAATACTTACATTAACTCATAACAGTAGCAAAATTACAGTTACGAAGTAGTAATGAAAGTAATTTTTATGGTTGGGGTCACCACTACATGAGGAAGTATATTAAAGGGTCGGAGCATTAGTAAGGTTGAGAACCACCATTTAGAGTTAAATGATTCAGTAGCAGTTTGACATGAAGCCCACAGTGTTTGCCAACCAGTTTAATCAAACAGAAGCAAAAATCTGGATGTGCTAGTCTGGTCAGTTCAGCTGGCCAACCAAGGCATCCAGCCACCCTTCTTAGTTTCAATCATGCAATCACGTATATAGCCTTTGACATGAGTGTGGTTTTTGTACATGTCATCCCTGATAGGGGTGGTACTCAGTATTCTGTGAAGCATCAGCAAAGTCAGACTAAGTTGGTAATGGAAATGAAACCAAGGATCCTGGTCTTTTTTTTCTTTGTTTCTTTGTTTCATTCTTTCTTTCTTCCTTCCTTCTTTCTTTTCTTTTTTTTTCATTTTTTGTTTGTTTTTTTTTTCTTTTTTTTTTTTTCGAGACAGGGTTTCTCTGTAGAGCCCTGGCTGTCCTGGAACTCACTCTGTAGACCAGGTTGGCCTCGAACTCAGAAATCCACCTGCCTCTACCTCTGCCATCCAGGCTCCCGGTCTTCTAATGTTGACTAAATTCTGTGAAATAATCAATGAAACCAATGTTCCCAACTGGGACTCTGCTTGAATTACCAGCTATACCATGGTCAGACAGTTCAGACAAGAACTAAAGTGTATAATCTACATTTTTGAAGTGATAAATACATGAGTTTTCTCTTAAAACACTTCCTCATCATTCAGGGCATGTTCTAACATGCACCTTAACTTGTAATGTTGGGAATGCAGACTTGCATAACTTTTACTTAAGATTTGGCACACTCTGTTGAGATTTGACTAACGAAGAATCTTATCACATTTCACATAGCTTGGGAAGTCCAGTGTCCCAAAAAAAGAAACGGTAGCTAACAATCTGTTTTTTTTCTCAGATACTGAGCACAAATCCCTTGTGTTGTGTAGAACAATTTTTCTTCAGCTATATCTGAGCCAAGGTTTAAAAAATGGTTTCAATCCACCATTTGGAACATGTTTTTAAGATATGTACATAGGCTTAAAATAGATGACTTTATCACTATTTGCCTTTCTGGAGAGCCCCAGAACAGAGCTGTTATCACATTCTTCTCTTATTACTGTGTGTTTGTTGTACATAGTGATCAGTTCTAACAGTTGCTTTCATTCAGATAAAGGATCTACTATGAACATAGTTCCTACCCTCTGTTGCCTCTCATGCCCCCATCCACCATGCCTTTCCGTTTTCTCACACAGTGTCCTTCTGCTTTCATTTCATATGTATATAATATACACCCAAAATCAAATGGATTCTAGGCAATGAAAACTACTCCTATGCAAATTGATTCTTTTCATGTTTATCTCTGGCATCCAAGTGAAGTTGCACTTAATGCCATAGTCACTTCTCTCTAAAGAGAAAAAAAGAAGACATAATAAAATGCAGACAGGTTGGAGTAAATATAATTTAAAAATGAATGGAATTGCCTATACCCCAAGAATACAGTATAATTTTCAAGATATAAATTGACTAGCAATACAATAGACCAACACAGTCTACAATGTGGCTATTTCTACACTAGTCAGACTCTGCCCTGAGTCTACATACAGACTATAAAAATCAAGAAAGTTTCTTTTGCAAGAAGTTTCATCCATTTTTTTTAACTCTCAACAGAAATTGAGGGATTGGTATTACAAACCTATCTATCTATCTATATCCATTCATTCCAGCACAGAGGGAAAGGCTTTCAAGTGGCCCTGTCCCTAGTCGAGGACCCATACACAGGTTATGGACTCTGGGAAAGGGAAAAGTCTGGTTTCATTAAGAATGAGGCTTCTGGTAGGTTGCCCATGTTCCAGTAGATGGCATCACATTATATATAGTGATAATGTATCACTATAAAGTAGATGTCAAAACATCTTGGAGTGAAGCTAGGTTAGAATGAAAAATAAACCTAATTTTATCCTAGTAAACATACCCTTGTATAATTACAAATATATTTTAAAAACACTATTGCTTCTCTTTGGAAGTTTTGAGTAAAATGGAACAGGGAATCTGATGGGGCTGTGGTCAGGATTAAACAAGAAAATGCATGTCAAAGTCTTCAAAAAATAAGTAATGGTCACAGGGTAGACAAGTACACCCATTTCATTTGCTAAGAATATTATTCGACTCCATAAAACAAGCCCCAAGAGCAGCTGCTTAAGCAAACAAATGTAGATTTTTTTTTTTAGGCAACAAAACTGTGGCAGGCAGCCCAGGGCAAATATGGAAACTCCATGACGCCAGCAGCTCCCATGGGCCTCTTGTCTTTCTAACTGGCTGTTTCAATGCCTTTAGGGTCGGCTTCTAAACATCCAGAACTCATACACTTCCAGAGAATAAGAAAGACATGTCCAAGACTGTCAATTGTGCCCTTTCATTTCATTAAATCAGGAAAACTGCAGATTCCAAGAGCCTAGATAGGAGACTTGTGCTTGGGTCACCTGCTAGAACTTGCTTATGATGAGCCACTAGGAAAGAAGTTGAGACATGATTGAGACATTTAGATCACCTCTCTCCCAAGGCTTAGAGATCATAGCAGAAAGGTTGTAAGGGTCAGAGTTGGGGAGGATCGGAGGCATAAGAGGAGTACTGCATTTACAAATTCACAGCAGTTGTGGTTAGCTGTGCAAAATCAAGCCAGTCAATATTCCAACACAGAGGGGAAGGGATTTAAGAGCCCCTGTCCCTAGCTGAGGACGCATGCACAGGTTATGGACTCTGGGGAAAGGAAAAATCTGGTTTCATTAAGAGTGAGGCTTCTGGTAGGTTGCCCATGTTCCAGTAGATAGCATCACACATTGTACTCACTGCGTTGTAAAAAAGCAAAACCAACCAACCAACCAACCAACCAACCAACCAAACAAACAAACAAACAAAACCCAAAAAACAAAAAAATAAAAAACGAGGACAGTCAGAGGGGATAGGAAAATGAGAGGGTATGGAGAGGAGTGTGTGTGAATATAATCAAAATACATCCTATTAAATTGTAAAGAATAAAAATATTTTTAAGTTGAGAAATCAAATTCATCATATAGTACACAGCTACCATTGAAAATCTGGCCCTGTTGTTATTTCCACAGAGGCATGAAATGAATTCTCCTTTCCCCAGTTATTACAATGCTGTAGTTTTGTCAATGGGATGGGTTGAGGGTGGAGATTAGGCATACAGCCAGAACTGTTTTAAAAAACTATTTCTAGTGTGCATTTACACGTCATATAGTCTATCTAAAAACATCAGATAATTTTGTTTTTCAATACTAATTGCAATGGGTTGTCTGCCTAGGATAGTGTTTTTTATAGGTTCATATGCAATTAGAGAAATCTTTGGCTCTGGTCTGACGTTCCACCAGCGTCACTGTCCCCATTATTCTCATGTCGCCCTTCAAGTCTGAAGCACCGTTTTCCATGAATCATCTCCATTATCCTCTGAGTCACCGCACACATAATCAGTTTCACATTTGACTGTCTTTGGAGAAGTCACACTTTCCTTCTGCAGAGGAAGTGGGTCATCTTGTTCCTACCTGGATTTGAGCCTCCACCAAGCTTTCCTCTAAGTCTAAGCCAGAGAAGCACCAGTAGCCTTCTTGGAGCCATGGGTTGACTAGGTAGCCTCGTGTGCCGACCAGACACAGTCTGTTGCATGTCATAAGTTAATTTTCTTGTGTCCATCCTGGTCTTCTGGAATCAGAATCTCTGGGAGTAGAACCCAGGAACACTCCATTTTAACAAATACGTCGTGAGGCTCTTATTCATGTTCAAGGGTGAGAATGCCCTGCTTTCCTGGCTGTTTTCAGTGACTTAAGTACTTAGCAGGATTGGAGATGCTCCCACTCTGGGCTACCCATTCATAGAATAGCGGATTCCTCTTTGCCACCAGATACTCACCAGCAGTAACTGCTCTCGATGCTTTTAGTTTAATTATATTCGAATAAAACCCAGATGACTTGGGGAAACATGAGCATAACAAACATGATAAAATGAAGTTAACAGCACAGCCTGCTACTGTGTGAGAGACAAGAAATTGGAACTTATTCAATTGCCAACTGCTCTTTGTTTCACCCTCTTGGCTCCGTGTGCTGCAACCTGCCAGAAGCATTGAATTCAAATACTGCACAGCTCACTGTCTCTTCATAAGAATCCACTGTCCAAGGCACAGGGAAGTTTGCCTGTAGGCGAGCCCAAAATGTATTCTTTAAGTCCCCTGAATAATTTAGTGAGAGGTCCTGACCTCTATGGTCCTCCATGGCATGCGAATTGCCCATTGACTGTACCTGATAACTTCTAAAAGTGTAATATTTCAGGATGTTTTGGAGTTTCACACAAACAAAATCAAAGTGTGCCTGATAGGGGAGACATGATAAAAAAAAAAAGTAGAAAGATAGGAATTGGGAGTTCAAGCTAAAGTGGTAGAGGTATGGGAGAGGAAGTGAGCAGAAGAGCCACCAAACAAATTACAGATGAAAATTCCATAACGAAACGCATTGCTCTGCACACTACATAAATAAATATCAAAACAACCATATATATATGAATATATATATATACAGTCCCTATTCCTAAATATGCAAATATAAGCCGACGTTCTTTTCTATTCATTCTTTTACTTTGAAAGACATCCATGGAAAGCCTGTTGCATCATGCCTAGTATAGCGATACCATGAGATATAAAATGAAAAGAGAGCTTGGTTGACCTTACTGGGAAGCAAAACCTGAACATGGGCTATGAGCATGACTTTCCCAAATTGAGAATCTATATTAATTCACCAAATAGCAGGGACATAAAATAAAGAGACTTGAGAGCTTTAAACAAACTAGTGATCATACCACTTCAGTTTACAATCCCTGCTGCTCTTTATGGAAATAATAAACACGTTGCACTTTATGGGAGGTCCAAGCCTGCCTGTATTCTAACAAGGACAGGTCCATGCACCTAATTTTCAATAGCTTTGGAAAAAGCTAGAAAATCTATTGCAACTGAATAAGTACTAGGAAATCTGTACATAGGATTTTACCTTAAGTTGTATGTCTATATCATCCACAAAACACCATTGCACAGTAGTTGCTACCTACTTGTTCCTCATTCCCACTGTAACATTTTCCTTTATAAATCATATTTATAGTCCAGGGAGATGGCACAGTAGTTAAAGTGCTTTTCCCATAAGACGAGGAATAGCGTTCGGATCCCCAGAACATATGGAAATGCCAGTGGGCATGGTGACTTTCCTGTAACCCCCAACCTCCAAAGGCACAAACAGGAATCAAGATATGGAGATTAACCATATCAGTTAGCTCTGGGTTTGCCTCATTGGACAAGATAAAAAAGTAATCAAAGAGAACTGTGAACATCAACCTTAGGTCTCCATGTGCATGTATACTCACCTATGCATGGACATACACATACAAGTGTGCACACACACATTATACACACATGCACACACACACACACACACAAAATAAAGGAAAAACACATTTTTCATTGAGTAACATGTCTTCAGGAAAATCTATATATGCCAAAGAAGGTTCTACTAACTCTATGCTTTTGAATGAAACTGATATGAATTTCATAAGCTACAGTTCCTACCAGGGAAGAGCTAGACAATGAATACTGTTCCCTTATCTTTATACATACAACCTCCATAGACAAAATAAAAATTAAAGCAACCATGGGAATAACTTAATTAATCGAAATGTGCTTCTTTTTAAGTTGAAAATAAATAAGCAAAAGAACATGTGGATTTTTCACTTTGCATACTCTGTGTATAGAAACATGATTTTAATAAGTGTTCCTATTAGAGACAGGAAAACATTCAACAGTAAAACAGAAAACACAGAAAAACTAACTAATCTGGATGACTTGACGCAAGTAACCTTAACTGTTCTTTCTTCAACAGTAAGAAATCCTATGACTATATCCTCCATCCCCACTCTACCTCTGGTTGTCATAGATAGAGACTGAAGGGTGCTTCTCAGAGAACGCAGTGTTCTGTACTGCAAATATCAGTGATGGTCTTATTTCATTAAAATCCCCATGCCTGCAGTAAAATCCATACATTTTCAATGAGTTTTGCCAAACACAGCCATTTAACTACAGGAACAATTAAGAAATACAGCAAATCAATACCAAGAAACTACACACTAGCCCCTTTGGAATGCATTCGCCAAGACTTGGGAATAACAAAGTTCTACACTTTGCCATGTCACTGACCTGACTTCTGTCCTGAAACTTAGATTTATGTCCATTCTAGAATTTCATATACATGAACTCACTTAGTGCAATCTCTTTTATGGCATTAGTCACTCTACATAATGCTTTAAATATTCAGCTCAGTTTTAGAACTTGAACACTGTTAGAAATTTATAAGCTTTTACAGGTGTGCCCAACCTTTGGGCAGTGTGACATGTGGCTTCACTCTCAATAGCTGTGTAATCTACATACTTATACAGGACCACATAGACCCAATTGCTTAACCTTGATTCTCTCCTCTGAGAAATGATCTCATTAACCAGTAGGGTTACTATGAGAATTAACATCAAGATTCCTGGGACAATATTCAATACTCATATCAAAATGGTTACAATCACTATGGTTTATATCATTAGAGAGCTTTGTTTCCCCATCTCCTCTTACTGAAGAAAGAAAGGAGAATTCTGAAATTGCTGCAAATCAAGGATAATGCGTTTTATAAATGGAATCAGTACACACACACATACACACACACACAAGAACCCTCTACTGTCCTAACTTCTTTTATTGAATGGGTACTCCTTTGAATGTCAGGATGATCATCCTCTGTCTTTTTTGGCCAGAAGTAAATTTGAGGCAAAACAAAACAAAACAAAACAAAACAAAAAAAAAAAAAACCTTTGCTTTCCCTGCCGTTTTCAGAGAAAATTCCCCAAAATTCTCTAATATTTTCCATGAAGAGGACACAAATCCCTCTTTCCCATTCCCAGAAAAAGAATGAGAAAAGAGAACTACAGTATCAAGCAGCTGTTTCACAAGAGGTCACTGTCAAAGGCTAAATCCAAAAGGCTCCTTTCCTCTTTGAGGCTTCCTCCTTCCTGACCTGACTCCATCAAAGAAGAGAAAAAACAGCAGGAACAGCTAAGTATTCTCTTCTGATTGCTCATCTCTTCCAAATTTCCTTTTCATCCTAAAATGATGGCTTTCCATCTTCATTTGGTATTTACCACCATGCGTCCTGTTTCTACATCATTCCTTATCCACACATCCATCTCTTCCTATGATGGATGCCCATGATATTTGAGTGTGAATATTCATCCAGAGGAAACTTTGGTCACATAAATAGGAGAGAGAGCTTCAAACTCCATTCCAGAAATTAAACACTCTCAGGAACAGAACACGTGAATTCAGCAAACTACTGCTGCTTTAACATCCTAATGGCCTGGACCACTAACGCCCATTCCCTACTCAAACACTGCCTTTACAGTGGTAGGGCAAGATCACCAATGGAAAGACAGTTTTGAGATGATGGGTCAGCGATCTTCCTCATATCCATGTTTTTTCTCCAGCTCCACTCTCTCAACGAGTCTTTAAGGCCTCAAGTAGAATGGCTTGGTTGCACATGCAGTGGAAATTATTTTTGAACATAAATACACAAAAGTTATTTCTTGACAGTTAACAGTTTTGTCCCAGGATATTGAGAATTACTCCAGAGATAACCAACTCTTCCAGGCATGTGGAAACTCACGCTCATAGACATATTTGTTAATAACAACATAGTCGGGGAAAAGATGTGGTTGAACATTTGGCGTCACATTGAATTCTGGGGTAATCATTTGTAATTTCTGGGCTTCTATATTTCACTGAGTATAATAAAATGTAAGCTGCACATCTACATGAAGAGACTCACAATTGAATATAATTTAAAGAATGTTTAACATTCCATTATTCATTCTCATAAATAATTATTTTGCTTATATATTGATAGAAATGAAGTTCTTTACAAAGGTACCTATAATGTTTGAGGAATAGATATTGAAGACTATGATATATTTATGGTCCATCATCGTCTTTAGTATCCCATTTGAAATGTGCTTAAAATGTATATTGTTTTCTGCTTTTTCTTGACAAAATTTCTACCGGTTATAGAATACAATAACCGTGTTTTGATACATGTATACATCAAGGGATAATTAATATAAGGTAATAAGCAAATCTGCCATCCCACATAACTATTACTTCTGTTGAAAGAATGTTAAATATCTATGCTCTTAGCAATTTTCAAGCATGTAATTCTTCATTATTAACCACAGTCATCATTGCTGCAAGTTGGAAGTCCTGAGCATTATAACGTGCTTTCTTTACCTCATCCTGTTGTTTGGGACCTAAAGACTGCTTTGTGGAGGTAGCACAAACCATTTCCTTTAGTCTATGTCTACCTTCCTCTCCCAGTGGGTTCCTTTGTTCTGGCCTCTTTACTCCTTTTGTTCAGTATGCCTCTTATAAGCCATGTAAAAAGTGCATTTTTGCTTTGCCATCATCTAGTAGGCAATATGACTATTCTCATTGGCACATGAGTATGCTGGATCTCAAGTCTGTCAAAACCTTTCGGCTATTTTTTACAATGACATTTTATTTATTATGCTGCTTCTCTAGAAGGAAAATATTTCTTTGGCTTAAAAACCTGTTAATTAGGATAGTTTGCATTTTGTTCTAATCATCCATTCATTTATTTTATTCTTCTTAAAATAAAACTGCTTGCTGTGTCAGCTTTTAAATGTCCTTTTGACTACAGGAATCAGCTTACCTGGAGATTAATTGCTCTCTGTTCCTCCTCCATTTTTCGTTTGTTATTTCTATTATGTCAAACCATGTAATGCTTGGACTGGGGGATAGCTCAGTGCATAAAAGTGCTAGCCCTGGAAGCCTGATCACCAGAGTTCAATGCCCAGAACCCACATTGGAAACCCAATATAGCTGAATACATCTGTAACTTCAGTACTCTGCTCTGAAATGAGAGGTGGAGGCAGGAGATTGGCAAGAAGCTCTAGGGCCAGCAAGCCTGGAGCATACAGTGTAGCAGGCAAACCGAACAGAAGAGACTTTGTAACAAGATGGAAGGCAAGAAGTGGCTCTGGGAAGTTTTCATCTGATCTATACTACACATATTTATCATGTCATGTGTGCACATGCTTAGACACACATACACACACATGCACACACACTTTATTGCTGTCACTGTATACCACTGTATACCACCTTTGTTTTTAATTAATTTTAGAAGGCACTACTTCAAATCTTCTTGCCAAAGGCTACTCACTCATTTTCTTCTTTTCTTTTTTAAAATCAGTGCTGTGGGAGTTGAACCTAGGGTCTCAGATAGGCTAAATAAGTTCTCTAACCACTGAGCACACTCCAGTCCCTTGCTCATTTCTTGATTGAATGAGGATCATCTTCAGTTGGTAGCACAGTAATAAGTTTGACTCTAGTATTTCCAGTAGTTTTGTATCTTTGTGTCTTAATTATAATGTAAATTTACACTTTAGAGTACTTTATTTGTTCTTATTAATTCGGATATTTTCACAAGAGAAGAAGAAAATGCAGACCTAGAAAGACTGAGTTTGCAGGTTTTCTCCATGACCTTTATTCTTCTTTCAATTTGATTAATAGCTATCAAAAAGAAAGAGAAGACAAGAGGCGATGTACACACACCCAAAATTTTTCAACCCCTAAAATGCATGTTTTTTTTATTTATGAGTTATTTTTATTATCCATAAAAACAAGCTCTTCTAAGTATTTTTATGTACTATCCTCACCAGCAAGGACAGTCCTAGGACACAATGCACTCTCAGCAAATGTAGAATGTAATGAAAGAAGACAATAGACAAATGCTTCTTAATAATTACTGTGAAGGATGTGCAAGCATTTTTAGAATACTTGTAAAAAATTATCTGATATAATTTTAGGACAGGAGAGATGGAGAGGGGAGAGGAGGGAAGGGGAAATGGTAAGCAGATTTCAGTACTGTTTGCTTACTTTGTATATTTTGGTTTTTAGTGGGTTTTTTCCGTAACAATGGGCATTTCTTGAAATGTTTTCTTAAGGCTGACAATTTAATTCAAAATTGAGCATGCTTTATAGCCTGTTCTTTAAGTGCCCTCTTTGTGTAGTAGTATTAGTTCCTATGACTCTACACATTTACAAAATGACTATTAATGGTATATATGAGACGCCAAATAATTATTTTAATGGTACTCTTTAAATCTTACATAGTAAAATCCACCTGTTTTGAATATTTTCTGATTTAAAATGTATTCCAAGTAAAAATGCATCCCCACTTGCTAAGCTTTCCAAACGGAATATAAATTCTTGACCATGAGAAGCTTTTTCATGATATTCCCTGAAAACTGATTTCCTTTAGGTGACTCACACTTTGCAAGAGGCACCTCAGTGCTGCCATGGCATGTCATACCCAGCGGCAGATCTGAGAATGCTTCAGAATCCCTGCAATTGCTATAAGCTTTAAAGTCGATGTTTAAACCAAAGTAGCTCATTTAACTAAAAGAATAACACAAAGGATTAAGGCAGAAAGATACCCAGAGGGAAGCTGAAACATAAGACATTTAATTAATCAGAAATATGAAATGCACAAATTGGGGCTTAATTTCTAGACTTGCAGTATCTGAAATGTTTTGTTCTTCAGACTGCTGTTATGGATATGAGAATTTGAAGTAAATAACATATATAGAAGATTATGGGGCCATATATACAAAACCTATGATTTTTTTTTTCTTTCCATTAGACTGAAAGTGTTTATCACATGACTTCAATTTTCACTTAAGAAACAATGATGCAAAAATCGTTCTGTTTTGGCTCCTCCCTCTTATGTGATCCAAGAGCCACAACTTAAAGTCTCACTCACATCTCATCACAGTAGTGTGAAACTACTGATTTTTTTTTCAAATCACTTTGTACATTTAATGAGCTCAAAACAAAACCCCAACAGATTTCTATTTTGGAAGTACCATAAATTTTTCTTAAGTTTATCTCAATGAGTCATAAAGGGGAATAGCCAAAGACAAATCATATGGGGACTTCTCTTCATTTAAACTTTTAGTTATTTTTACCTGAATTTGATAAGCAAAATTTCATAAATTTCCCTCAACAAATTTATCACATCTTTTCTCTCTTTTTTATTATGCAAAAAGATACCTTAATTCTCTCTGTGTAGGCATATATGCAGATGTAGAGCTCTGGAATACAAAGGTGAAATTGATTTCTTAAGAGAGTAAGACAACTTCTGGGCAAAGCTCTAACATTAATATAATACCTGACTGTGGTGGTTTGAATAAGAGTGTTCCCCATAGACTCACATACCTGAATGCTTTGGAAATGACACTAGTGTAAGGATTAGAAGGATTAGGAGGTGTGACCTTCTTGGAAGAGGTGTATCTCTGAGTGTTGGGCTTTGAGGTTTCAAAACCCATGTCAATACTATGTTTCTTTCTCTCTGCCTGTCTATCACAATGTAGCTCTCATCTACTGTTCCAGTGCCTGCCTGTGTGCCACCAATAACAACCCTGTACCAGTGATGTTACAGACTGAATACGAATGTAAACTATACAGCAAAGGCATTACTAGTTTCCAATGAATGAATGTCCAGTTGAATATAGGGTCACTGAAAGGAATCTCTCAGGATTATGAGTAACCGTACTGAACCTAAATTCTCACTCTTTTTCTATATTTCAGGCTTTTGCTTTCTCGTTGCCTTCAAACACAGGACTATGTAGATTGGAATATGCAAGAATATTGTGGAAATTGTGTTCTAAGTGAGTCTCATAGTTTTCCCAGACATGTCTCAACAACGTATTGAGGTATCGTGGTTCTTAGTGTTCCTCATATACCAAAACCCAGCTACAGAAGAGTCAGCAATAATTTAGCAAATGAAGTCAGACTTATTTTTTGAGAATCAGTTTCTCTCCTTGTAAATGATAACTTTAATTAAGAAGCCTGATGTAACAAGGTATGGAAGGCCTCTGTGTGTTGAGTTGCTAATGCTTACCATACATATGCCAAGCATCACAGGTAATGATAACTATCAGGCAATGGCAAGATGGCTCAGTAGGTAAACATGCTTGGTCATCATGACCAATGACCTGAATTTGATCTCCAGACACTTAACGGTGGAAGGAGAGAACTACAAACTAGTTTTTGGACCTCCACCCTGGTCCAAAAACTAGTCCAAAAACATGCCAACCCACAATCACAGGTGCATACACAAGAACAAATAATAAATAAATGTACGAAAATTATAAACCAAGTCCTCAGGCCTTCTCCCTACCAATGCAGCTATGATATCACTTGCTAAATCTGTTCTTTATACTTACCTGTTCATCATCCAAAAACTGGAAATTTACACTTGGTTCCTTTCGCTGTCTTGACCACTACTCTCTTCTCTAGCTACAATAGCCTCCTCTCCCACACCTTCCCCTCTCCCTCGCCTCCCCTGCTCCTTCATTTGATTTTCCTTCATTTCATCTATCCCCCTCCCCAATCCTACTAAATCATTAGCACAAGATGCGGCTCACATCTTAAACTGGAATAAGACCAGAGTTAGAAATGCCCATGTTATTTTTAGGAAACGGAGTTGGTAAAGAGCCAGTATTCTATGTTTGTTCATTTAAAAACATCCCTGGCTATATGAACTGAGATTTTTGAATCCATGTAATTAAACTTCAAGGATAACATTATGCAGGGTCTTCCCCGCCCCCGCCCCATGCTTTGTAGAGATCAGACAATGAAAATCCTTTGCATATAAATTGTAAATTTCAAAACAAAGGAGTAGGAAGTCAGGAATGCAGAAAGGAAGAATAAATCATAGACCATCACAGAGGAAGGAAGAGCAGCAACAACAAGACAGTCCTGCGGCTCCTGAAGAACAGCACGAACCAGAGGTTCCTATCTTCAGCCGCCTCTGATTGTCAGGCAAATGTGCCACATGAGATGGGCTGACCATTAAAACATTAGCAGAGACATGTTCATTACTTTAGCTAATAGAGTTCAGAGTTCCCAGGAAATGTAATATTGTCCAGAGGAGGTGAAGAAACTATCTCTTTGTTGGAAGGAGCCTGGCAGGGAAGGAAAGGTGGGGGTAGAGAAGCTGGAAGTGGGTGTGGTTCAGAGAAGCCTGTTAGGAAGGGAACCAGAGAATCAGTATGATTACATATGCTGTGGGATGTTGAACTTTGAACGGTTAGGAGACCCATGAAGGACATGAACATGTAATGGACTCTTGATTACAAATGAAGGCCTGAGACACATAGTTTTGTATCCTGGCAAGAGAAGATAGAGGGTAGGGAGGTACCAATCATTAAATCCAAAAGGAGCTGTGGAGAAGGAGCTCTAACAGTTGAGGTCACTTAGGCAAGTTAGGGAAAGGATGCTTGGAAAATAGAGCTTGAAAAGGCACTTGGATGACTAAGTGATACAAAAGCAATCAGTTTCAAATAGGTTCCAACCAAAGCGGGGGTGGGGGGATGGGGACGGACACCAGGGGAGCATTAAAACTAAACAATGTTGTAGAGACCTCCTCCCTCTGGGTGTTTTAGTTTCTGGGTTGGTAGGAGGTTCCCAGGCTTGCGGTAAACCAGCTGGTGGTAGGACACCTAGGGAGACAGCCAATATGTTCTTAGTGCTAATAAATAAGGTATGTGCTAGGAAGTGGCCACCAAATCAGGACATTTCTGGCCTCCTTATTTTAGCCAGGTGAGACCAAGTACTTAGTTCTCACTAAATGAATCCAAAGGAAATGGTTGCTTTGTTCGCAAGTAAGATGATTAAGTTCTGAGTGTAAAATCATTTTCTCACTGCTATCTGGAGGATCTTGAGGCTTTGGAATGAGGAAGCTGTAAAGTGGAAGCTCCCTGGGACCTGCTTTATTGCTCATAAGAGGACTGCTCCACAGCTCTGTTTGCATATTACTACAAACAGAATTGAACTTGTCAGGACTGAGGAATTACATTCAATTTTATTAACTTACTGAAGTTTGGGATTTTTATGCTAGTTAGTTTATTCTGATGAACTGTGGCAACCCCCCTACACACACACACACACACACACACACACACACATCATTCAATGAGTCTGCTTCACATTAGTGAAAATGAGCTGCTGATTCCAGATTCTCTTGTCTCTCAAGGGTAGTCTTAGATAATGATCTAAACAATTAAGAGCCTGGATCCTGCATCAAATCTCATGAACCAGGAGAGTTCCTGTGGTTTTCGTTGTTGTTTTCTTCCTTTTCATACAGATCGTGACTTCATTGCATATTAGAGAAAACCATATGGGGCTTCCTTCCATATCTATAAAGAAGTTCAGTTCACAAATCTAAAAATCGAAGAAATCACAGATCAGACTCTGATTGCTAAAAGGGGAGACACCAACATTGTCTTCGTCTTTCTGTTTTCTACATAGTCTATAGGACACCACTGGTAAACACCGATTAAACTAATGCATTGGGTCACAGTATAAGTCTGTGATAGATGCATGACTAGCAAGCTTAAGACCCTGGGTTCAATACTTGCCATGATGCATTTGCAATTCTCCATGGCTACTGGGAAAGCAATGTGCTGATGAAAACTAAGACAAGTCTAAGGCTTTCAGCTAATTCAAGCCACAATGGAGACTTCTGCATGAACCATTCACTTGACAACTTTGTGTCTTCCTTCTCATCTTCCATCAAGGGTACAGAGTCCCAGAACTGGCTGAACTCACATCCAAGGAGCTATTTTGATCAACACTTATATGTAAAACTTTGGTCATCATAACGCAATAATAATATTATGTCCATATACTGCATCTTGTGGGATGTTTACTCTCAGTTGGTTTTCATCTTTAAATCATAAAAATCAGCCTCTGTTTAACCTGGAAAGGTTGCTTTGATGAGAATATGAGGTGATATCAACATACTAGGTGGCACTTAGTTTCAGGAGGAGATGGCAACTTCTAACCTTTAGACCTGTTTCATCCAACCAGATACATATGAAGATGCATGGAAGATTACATTTGAGGATTGGGCATATCTTTCCTAGGTCATTAAAAAAATCTAATGGTATTGATTTATCTTGGGCTTCACACAATGCTATCTGTTTTTAGATAATCCTTTGAGGTTGTCTGGGCATAAAGTGTTAGGCAGTGTACAGAATGGGAAGTCTGTGGAGAAAGAAGTTGTAATCCTATTAATCAGAAAATAGATGAAGTATAGTGTTAACTATGAAGCTAGTGTATAGAGCTTTTATCATTCCAAGGGATGACTTTCCTTTTAATTGGCTTAAGTGCTTTATTCAATATCTCTTGAAAATAGAGAATGTGGGGAGGAGCTATACCTCAGATGGTAGAGCACTTGCAAAGCCCATAGATTCAGTTCCCAGCTTCCTTAGAAAGGAAGGAAAGGGAAATCTAAGAGAAAATCTGAACTTGACTTAAACAAAGGGTTCAACTTATACAAAGGGTTAAGGATCAGAGACGCTCTACCCTTCCATCTGGACACTTTGTGGGTAGCCTGGAGCTCATAATCACAGCCTGCGTCTGTAGAATGGACAGTGTAGCCTGGACACTATCCTCTTTAGCTGACTCTGCACACATTTAAATGACAGTACGGAGTGCTAAGGGCCAGCTTATGGAGAACATTCACAAGCTTCCTAATTGGATGTATTAGCCATGACTGGTCATGATCTCATTACTTAGTGAACACCCTAAAACCCAGGTGGGTGATGGATGCATGGGGCTAACTTGCCCTGCCCCCACTCATGATGAAGAATGGGGCCACAAGTGGTTAAAGGTAAAACTAAGAGCCAGACAAAATTAACTTTAAAGATTTCCATTTTCGCTGAATACTCTGTACCTGCTCACAGCATTCTCAACCCATCTGTAAGAGCCCAGTGCACACCAGTAAAAGGTCTGTGCCCTTTTCTTCCTCTATAACTCTATGGCAGTATAGAAGTCTAATGAGTACCCGTGAGAACACTGTCATCTGATTTACTGTAAGATAGGTGGTGTGTTAATTGTCCTTGTAATCAGGCTCTTCCTAAGAAACCTCATGTTCAACACACTCTCTTAAAATGCCCTAGAACAGCTAACACTTTAAATGAATGCTAATACATGCCATATAGCATACTTGGTGTTAAAATTGCAAAGATATAGACCAACTACAATCTTTCATGAAATGGAGTCAGGAGGCATTTTTCAAAGCCAATGACAGCACAGGATTTGGACAGAGTAAGGCAAGGTGTGTGAGCAGAGAGTGATCCTTATTAGAACTCAGCCTTGGGACACGTATGAATGGTGACTCAGAGGTTTGTAACCACTTAAAGACAAGACCAAAATAGCAGCAAGCATCCTGTCCGGGAATAAATAGATGGACTCTCTCCTTCTCGTGAAATCCTTAACAGAGTGTGGTTCATGATCGTCTGTGCTAGTTCATGAGGCTGTTCAGAGGCCCCAGAGAGCTGCTGTGGTTGACCAAGAACAATATGCCCAAGTGAAGTTAAATGAAGCTTGCTTCTAAAGCCATTCTCTTCTTCCCTGGGTTCCTCATCTTCACTTCAGCCTGATAGTAGTGTCTGGAGTGTCCCACACTCACCTTGGCCAAATTCTGCAATTTCTGGCATGCCCTGAGTCCCACTTCCACCTTTTACCACTCAGTTGATTTTTTCTTGACATCAGGGTTCAGAGAAGTTATCACTTCTTCCTAAAATCATCACTATGTTGCTCTCATGGCAGTATTCCCTTGACACCCACCATCGTCTGCTGTCTTAGTCAGGGTTTCTATTCCTGCATAGACATCATGACCAAGAAGCAAGGTGGGGGGAGGAGAGGGTTTATTCAGTTTACACTTCCACACTGCTGTTCATCACTAAAGGAAGTCAGGACTGGATCTCAAGCAGGTCAGGAGGCGGGAGCTGATGCAGAAGCCATGGAGGGATGTTCCTTACTGGCTTGCTTCCTCTGGCTTGCCCAGTCTACTATCTTATAGAACCCAAGAATACCAGCCCAGGGATGGCACCATTCACAAGGGGCCCTCCCCCTTGATCACTAATTGAGAAAAGGCCCCATGAGGCACTTCCCCCAACTGAAGCTCCTTTCTCTGCGATAACTCCAGCCTGTATCAATTTGACACACAAAACCAGCCAGTACAATTGACCCCTTGTCAACTTGACACACAAACACATCACTATTAAGCCCTACTTTCTTATTCATCCCCAAGATCTAAATAACTTTAAAAGTCCCACAGTCTTTACATATTAAAAATTCAATCCCTTTTAAAGGTCCAATATCTTTTAAAATTCAAAGTCTTTTAAAAATTCAGTCTTTTAACTGTGGGCTCCACTAAAATACTTTCTTCCTTCAAGAGGGAAAAATATCAGGGCACAGTCACAATCAAAAGCAAAACTCATACTCCCATGGTTCAGTGTCTGGGATCCAACTCACGATCTTCCGGGCTCCTCCAAGGGCTTGGGTCACTTCTCCATCTCTGCCCTTTGTAGCACACACCTTGTCTTCTAGGCTCCAACTGCCTGTCCTCCACTGCTGCTGCTGTTCTTGGTGGTCATCTCATGGCACTGGCATCTCCAAAACACTGCTGTCTTCCGCTGTAACTAGGCTTCACCAATAGCCTCTCATAGGCTCTCTTCATGGTGCCAAGCCTCAGCTCCTATACATGACCCCTTCAGTCCTAGGCCATCAATTGCAACTTAGGTTGCACCTTCACCAATGTCCTTCCGAGACCTCTCACAGTGTCAAGCCTCAGCTGCTCTTCATGACCCTTTCATGCCTTCAAAACCAGTACGACCTGGGTGACTCTTACGCAGTATCAAGTCCAGCCACAGCACAAAATACAACTGTGGCTATCTCTGGAACACAGCCTCTGTGCTCTCAGAAAACACTTCCTAGAAGATTTCACTTCAGGGATGCTGGTTTCTTCTTAATCACCGCTAATTTCTTAGCTCCAGCTAACCAGCATCAATAGTCCCAGTAACACAAAGGTTTGCTTTAGTGGTTCTGGTATCTTGTTAATCACAGCTGATTCTTCAGCTCCAGCTAACCAAAACCACAGAATCTTCACAATCAAAACATGGCCCTGACCAGTCTTTAATCTTCCCTCTGAAATTTCACAAGCCAGGCCTTCTGCATTGTTCTTAACATTATCTTCCAAGCTCCTACAGAAGATTCAACAGAGCTCTTAATATCCTAATGGCTCTTCTAGCTCAAAGTTCCAAAGTCCTTCCACAGTCCTTCCCAAAACATGGTCAGGTTGTCACACAGGAATACCCCACCATGCTGGTACCAATTTGTCTTAGTCAGGGTTTCTATTCCTGCACAAACATCATGACCAAGAAGCAAGGTGGGGAGGAAAGGGTTTATTCAGTTTACACTTTCACACTGCTGTTCATCACTAAAGGAAGTCAGGACTGGAACTCAAGCAGGTCAGGAGGCAGGAGCTGATGCAGAGGCCATGGAGGGATGTTCCTTACTAGCTTGCTTCCTCTGGCTTGCCCAGCCTGCTGTCTTATAGAACCCAAGACTACCAGCCCAAGGATGGCACCACCCACAAGGGGCCCTTCCCCCTTGGTCACTAATTGAGAAAATGTCCCACAGTTGGATCTCACGGAGGCACTTCCCCAACTGAAGCTCCTTTCTCTGTGATCACTCCAGCCTGTGTCAAGTTGATACACAAAACCAGCCAGTACACCTGCTTACTCCCAGTCTTTGCAAGTTACACTGGTGGATGCTACATGTTTTCCTGTGTAGGAAGACAGATCTATACCTTCCTACTTTTGAATTCATTGCCTAGAAACTAGTGCGTGCCCTTAACACTCATATTCAGGCTAGATGCACAGTGGGTAGGTGGGTAGTTGGATGAATAAATACCGAGGCTTCATTTTTTTTTCCAGTAATCTTTAGAGAGGCTCTAGAACTTTCAATAATTTTTCTACTTGACGAATAATTGATGCTCTTTCTTTTTTTCATACTTCCAGCTAGTTGTATTTCACTCATCTGTATAAATCTGAAACATAGTTTTCCCATTAAGAGCGAGACACATTTTCAGTCACGGAAATATATGTTCTACACATTCATTTAGGAGAGCTACATGACAGAATTACAATTCAGCAATCTCCTGATTTGTTTGCTGCGGTGTTAATAATCATTTCATGGCTTTTGCTCACACACTGCTGCCTCTGCTAAGGGAGGACTCTCCCCTGCACCTAATATGTCCGTGTCTGTCACCTAGTTAACACCAAGAGTCTCAGACTGAACTGTCCTCCATTATGTTTCCCAGATGACAGCAGCTTTGATCATAAACTACTTTTCACAAATATAACTTGATTTCTGAACTATCTAGTTTGCTTTGTAAACAAACATCCAAGTCAGAGCTCCCATGTACTCTGCGGATTTGATTTCAAGGACAGCCTTTTCTCACTGTGCTCCTGGGAACCCTTCCCAGCCTTTCTGCCAGGGCTCTGATTGATGTGTAAAAGACAGAAGGAGGCATAGAAGCCTGGGGTTGTAATCATTTCTATCCAAAGAAGTCAAAATAGACTGAATAATTTTATCGTCAGAAAGAGCATGAAGATGAAGAGTTGAAAACGGATGGCCAGGAAGAGGATGGGAAACTATTTATCCTCAATTCCTGATTTTTGATCAGTGGTGAGAGGATCTGTGGCATCTCTGTTTCTCGCTCACAATCTCCATAGTAACTAGTGTGATGAGCATAGGGTTGGAGGAGACAGAAACAAGCTAATAGAAACCCTACCATCCTTCAGGACTTGGGTTCTGCTCTGTTCCGCAGGGATGCAGGGTACAGAAGAGCCTGATACTTCAAGGAGTTGCATGGAGGAAGAATACCATCTAACACCTAACTATCTCTGGAGCTTTCACACCTAAGCCACTATTTCCAACTTTAGCTATATAAATAATAAATATTTTATGGGCAGTGGTGGCGCATGCCTTTAATCCCAGCACTTGGGAGGCAGAGGCAGGCGGATCTCTGAGTTCGAGGCCAGTCTACAGAGTGAGTTCCAGGACAGCCAGGGCTACACAGAGAAACCCTGTCTCAAAAAACCAAAAAAAAAAAAAAAAAGAAAAAGAAAAAAGAAAAAATTTTTAAAGTTTCAGCTATTCAATGTTTGGGCTTTTAAACAACTTTTGCTAACTTAGGTAAAGAGGCAATTATGCCAGTTATACTATAAAAATTCTGTGACCTTTCTGGACAATGTTTATGAATTATTTACTTTTTATGTTCTTTGACAAAAGCAGCTTTTAAAAGGAAGGCTTTATTTTAACTGGCAGCTTGAGACTAGCATCTCCAGAGTTAGAAAAGCCACAGTGGTAGGAGCTTGGGGCAGCTGGTGATGTTGCAGTCAGGAAGCAGAAGAGAGAGCTCGTGCTCAGGTCACTTTCTCCATTTCATTCTGCCCAGGATCCTAGCTTATCAAATAGCATTGCTTACATTTAGGGCCTTTCTATCTCAATTTACCCAATCTCAAATTCCCTCACAGACAAGCCCAGAGGTCTACCTCCTAGGCAATCTAAGATCTTGTTAAGTTGTTAAGTTGACAATCAATATCAACTGTCACAATTGGCTTGGGGGAAGGATGCGTATTAACAGTGTAGATACTCTAGGTTTGTATCATGACTTTTTTATTTATCAACAAGATGCTCTTATATTATAATCTCTTTGTGTCTCAGTGTTCTTGGCTACATAATGGGGTCAGTAATAGCAATGCAATAGGCCTGTGGTAAGCATGTTACACGTGAGGTAGGCTAGCCCTCCTTTCTGTCATTCATTTCTGTTATTACTAAATCACACCATTTGCTTGATGGGACTCAATGGCTGTCAGCCACATGCTGGTTGTCAACATAGTGAAGCATTTGGCTTAAGCTACTAAGGAATCATGGAATCCTAAAACAAGGCAATGTTTTCAGAAATCTTTGCTTTAGGTGAGAGTTCAATGGGATGTAAAACTAAATCTCTGGAGATGGTTGTAATGCACAGGAGATTGCATATGGCAGCACCAAGACAAGCTATCTGACCAGATTCCTCTCTGTTATGGATGCTTTCCATAGCGATGAGCCCTGTGAATTGTTCTCGCACTTACTCAACTCTTCCCATTTAACCCACGTGAAACCTCTTCATAACCTTATGCTGACTATTTCACTACCAAGCCTCAATACAATTTTAAATAATAGCAGCTATTATGCCTTGAATGTCACATCACATTTTCCTGTGACAGAAAGCTAAGGTATGATTTTCCTAGAGGAAGAAAAAATGGCCTATTAGAACAGTGCTGTTGACCCTAGCATAGCTGCACTGGTTTCTTCTTCACAACCAACAACATTTTGAAAGCCAGATATTTATTTCCTGATTGTTCGTCTAACCCCACTGTTCTCCCTCAAGGAGTTCATTCTTCTGTTTGCATATCCCAGGGGGTGCAAACTAAATACACTACCAATGTAAAATCCCTGCAAAGCTAATAATCAAGTTCATGGAAAGTGAGGCAGGAAACCTTTTCAGAAGTGGTGAGGCAATTTATTGGATGCAGCCGCATGAAGGCAGGAATTCAGAAATAGATCATTCACAACTGAGGATTCAGAGGGTCACGTGTCATGGCTTGAATGGTAGAAAATCATTACTTTCAATCACACATCAATCTGGAAGCCAAATCAGACACTTTAATGTATGTTTTCAACCCAGTACAATATGTCTGAATTTCCAAAGGGAAAATATGGCACATTTGCTAGTCGCCTGCCTGTGCAGTCAGCTACCAATTACATATCATTAGTGATCTGCTGTCTGTCAAGTGTAGCCTTAGACTTCTGTAGTACAGGGCAGGAGTTCTAAAACTAACAAGCAATAGCAATACTTGTAATTAAAAGATCACTGTCCTTTCATAACCCCTAATATTCCTTTAATGTAGAAGGATCCTTGCTCGGTGAGTTTAGGATAAATGAATGGATCTTAGTGACAGGCTTATTTTTGTGCATAATCAGCTACTTTACTTCTGGCGGAACCTGTAACCACATTTTTAGGATCCAAATAAAGAATAACGTTTTGCCTACCATTTTCTCATTTCTAGAAGCTGTTCTTTTACTGAAAAAAGTAAAATGTATCACATTCATGTGTGGGGTCAAAGGACACTTTCTGGTGTTAGTTCTCTCCTTTTACCATGTGGGTCCCAGGGAAAATGGACTCTGATCATATCATTAGACAGCAAATGCCTTTACTAACGGGGCTAGCACAGTGGCCCACTGGTTGAAATTTTTTAAGTATAAAAGAAGAACTAAGTTAAATGGGTCCCTTTGATAGCAAGTCATAAAACTAAGTGTAGAAAATGAAATAGTTACACAACTATTACGGATCCCATCCATATAAACTGTGCTTAAATTGTCTAAGCAAGATACATTTTAATTTTCCACAAATGACCAGTCTCCTGGGAAAGAGTGAGTGGAATAAAAGAATAGCAAGAACTCCAGGTGGTCAATGGATGCAAGACCAGGTCAGCAGACTAACTACCAGTTCTATGAACTCTACTCAAACCATAGTTCTGCCACTTACTAGCTAATGGCCACAAGGTCACCTCCTATGGAGAAACTAACAGTGACTACAGGACACTATACTGCTTTTCAATGGAACATTGTAGGAAGCTAGCCTATTGCTTGGTAGTGGATGGCAAGTCATCCTAACACCCAAGGATGAGAGAAGTAGGGATGAGCAGTCTATCCCAGGAATTCCGTGATCCTAATTTCAGGAAACTTGGTTTCACTTTAGAAATTGATTTGAGTGGGTATGTCACAAGTATGATTCAATTTTGAACACACAAAAAAAGGAGGGAAATGTCACCCAGCAAAATCAAGTAGAGGTTGAGAAGAGATGCAAGGGTAAAGACAAGAAGACCCCTAGACCTCACTAGCCAGGTTCTCTAGTTCATTCATAAACTCCAGGTCCATTAAGAAAACATGTCTCAAAAAATTAAAGTGGAATATGAGTAAAGAAGACAATTGAAGTGACCCCAAGCCTCCACTCCCCCAACTTATACAAAAACAAATAAGTCTATGGAAAAGGTACTTGAAAGTAAATGAGCCTTCTGTGCTTATTACTAGAATATGATTGACAGCTATATTGTGAGCAGTTCCAGTTGCTGGTAGGAATAAAGCCAAATGGAATAAAGTAAAGAGTGACTGCAAGGTGAGCTATAGCAGATAGTCATGCTCGATAAAGAAGTCAAGACGTGAACATTCATAGCTCTAGACTGGGGTGACACAGGATACTGTTCCTAACCAAAAACCTGCTATATTTCCTTGATAGCACACTAAACACTTCATTTGCATCTAGGTTTTGACTTGTAAGCTAATTATTGTGGGAAAAATGAAAGTAGAAAATGTATACTCATTGGGACTATTTTTATGGGCATCTCTTTCTTTAGGTTAGGGAAGTTTTCTTCTATAATTTTGTTGAAGATATTTACTGGCCCTTTAAGTTGGGAATCTTTACTCTCCTCTATGCCTATTATCCTTAGGTTTGATCTTCTCACTGTGTCCTGGATTTCCTGGATGTTTTGGGTTAGGAGCTTTTTGCATTTTGCACTTTGACTGTTGGGTCAATGTTTTCTATGATATCATCTGCATCTGAGATTCTCTCTCCTATCTCTTAGTATTCTGTTGGTGATGCTTGCTTCTATGACTCTTGATCTCTTTCCTAGGTTTTCTATCACCAGGGTTGTCTTCCTTTGTGATTTCTTTGTTGTTTCTATTTCCATTTTTAGATCCTGGATGGTTTTGTTCAGTTCCTTCACATGTTTGGTTATGTTTTCCTGTAATTCTTTAAGGGATTTTTGTGTTTCCTCTTTAAGGCTTCTACCTGTTTACATGTGTTCTCTTGTATTTCTTTAAGGGAATTATTCATGTCTTTCTTTTTTATGTTTTTTATTGGATATATTCTTTATTTACATTTCAAATGTTATCCCCTTTCCTGGTTTCCTCCACTCCCAGAAACCCCCTATCCCATCCTCCCTCCTCCTGCTTCTATGAGGGTGTTCCTCCAACCACCTTACTCTCACCTCCTCGCCAATTCCCCTACTTGGGACATCTATCAAGCCTTCACTGGACTAAAGACCTCTCCTCCCATTGATGCCTGACAAGGCTATCCTCTCCTACATACGCAGCTGGAGCCATGTGTACCCCTTGGTTGATGACTTAGTCCTGGGGAGCTCTGGGGGGGTCTGGTTGGTTGATATTGTTGTTCTTCCCATGAGTTTGCAAACCCCTTCAGCTCCTTCAGTATTTATGTCTTTCTTAAAATCCTCAGTCATCATCATGAGATATGATTTTAAATCAGAGACTTGCTTTTCTGGTGTGTTAGGGTATCCAGGGCTTGCTGTAGTGGAAGAACTGGGTTCTGATGATGCCAAGTAGCCTTGGTTTCTGTTGTTTATGTTTTTGCCCTTGCCTCTCATCATCTGGTTATTTCTGGTGTTAGCTGGTCTTGCTGTCTTGTGACAAACAGGCTTGTCCCTCTTGCAAGCCTGTTTTTCAGTACTCCTGGGAAGCAAGTTCTCTCTGGGAGGAATTTGGGTATGGAGAGCTGTGGCTCAGGATCAGCTCCTGGGAGAAGAGGAAAACCAGAAGGATCCTGTTCATCCCTGACTGTTTCTTGGTTCCTATGTCCTGAGGGCTCTGGGCAGGACCCTCTGAGCAGAAGTGGTGGTGTTACCTGTGCTCACAGGCATGTCTACACTCCTGAGAGACCAGCTCTTTCCTGGTTGTATTTGGGTATGGATTGCTGTAGCACAGGATCAGCTCTCAGTGCAGACTGGGAGTATTTTTAAAATGTCTTATTTTGTTTTTCCTCTGATGTGATAAAATACCCCAACAAATACAACTTACATGAGAAAGGGTTTATTTTAGCTCTCAGTTCAATATACAGTCCATCACTGTTGAAAATTGAAGGTCATTAATAGCTTGAGGCAGGTTGTCTTAGTCAGGGGTTCTTCTATTCCTACATAAAACATCCTGACCAAGAAGCAAGTTGGGGAGGAAAGGATATACTCAGCTTACACTTCCACATCATTGTTCATCACCAAAGGAAGTCACAACTTGAACTCAAGCAGGTCAGGAAGCAGGAGCTGATGCAGAGGACATGGAGGGCTGTTACTTACTGGCTTGTTTAGCTTGCTTTCTTATAGAACCCAAGACTACCAGGCCAAGGATGGCACCACCCACAAGGGTCCCTCCCACCCTTGATCACTAATTGAGAAAATGTCTTCTAGCTGAATCTCATGGAGGCATTTCCTCAAGGGAGGCTCCTTTCTCTGTGATAACTCCAACTTGTATCAAGTTGACACACAAAACCAGCCAGTACACAGGTATTCTCATTATATGCACATTTGGAAAAGAGAACAATGAACGCATGCTTAGTTCTCAGCTCACTTTCTCCGCCCTTATACTTGTTCAGAATCCCTTGCTAAGGAATGGTGCCTCTCACAGTTGGCAGACCTTCCCATGCCAATTAAGGTAATCAAAATCATCTGCCACAGGCATATCCAGATGCCAACATACTCTGGACAATCCTTCCCTGTGATTTTCTTCCAGGTAATTCAAGATTGTGTCACGTGGACATTGAAAACCATCGTCACAGAAGCAGATGAGCCTTCTGCATGGTCTCAAAAAACACGTGCCTTTCTGCACAGTTTCCAGCAAGCTCTGGCTGCTTACTTGGAATGCTCTTTGTCCTTTAAGCTCTGTGGCTTCTCCTACATTAGCATTGAGGAGAAAGGCTCCTTAGGAAATACACAGCTTTTGTTGTCATAGATATATATGCAAAATCATCATCTCCTCCCCCATACATACACACCCTTGTGGAGAGGTAAAACATAGTTCTGTATTCTGTTTCTCTCATGTACTTCTGTCTAAACTAATTTTGTCTATATCTAAAGTATAAATTATATAGTGTTGTGTAGATCTACTCAGAGGCTCATCATTCTTATAACATTTAAAAACAAAATATATGCAAATTCCAAATGATATGCAAACTAACATCTCAAAGTTAGTGAGCATTTACAAGACAGACTATTAGAGAAATATATGAAACTTGTTCACAAAATACTACTGTATTGTAAGAGGAGAATATTTGTTTCATTTACCTGGAATTATGAGACTAATTGATGAATATGGTTCAGAAGTGGAGAATAATTAGAATGTGGTCCCATCATCCTTTCTATTTCTACAGAGAGATGAAGCTCTGTTTGAGTTTACTTACAGAGTAGTTGGAAGTACTGATTTGTGTTATCCACAAGAAACACTAAAGAGATGAAAAGACTTGTTGAATGGTACAATGGTCACATGATTCCCCTACCAAGCCTGTAAATTTCTACCTTGCATTCTGGGGGGGGATCAACTACTTATTAAGTTTTGCTTATCTGTTTATCACTTGAACCAGTAAAAATATTAAGTCACAACATAGACTATAAACTTGGTTTCAATTGCAAATAGCAGACTTGTTAGAGAGTTAAAGAACATCAAAATCAGCTTATTTGTTAACGTGGCCAGGGCATGCCTAGTTTAGTGGGACATATCTAAATTCATTGAAAGACCCTCTCCCTAAAAGCAGGATGCAAAATACTAACATTGTGACTCTTATAAAGTCACCATTGTGAAGTGAGAATAATTAAAATACTCCACTGGATTCCTGGCCACAGAGTTGCTGTCACTGTCCTATAATAATACGAAGTATGACCAGCATCCTGCTAGAGAAGGCACCTTATCTGGACACACTGTCCCCAGAGGATTTATCTTCCATTTTGGCATCTTTTGGTGTTTATGAGAGTAGTTTAGGGTGTCAGATATTTCAGTCTCATCTTATCCACCACCTGAAGCAAGGCAGTCTCGAATAAATGCAGCACTGAATTCCATGGAAGTAATTATTACTTATAATTACTTCCTCACGGTATGTTGGCTCATACATTTTAATGAAGTGCTCTATGTGATGGTGATTGCCAGCCTCCTAGCATCTGTGGAATAAATGTTTATCCAAGCAGGAATTATACAGTCTGAAGAGATGTCCTGGTCAGCCCTAGTCTTCCTTTCCCATCTTCTGCTTGAGGTTATTTTCACGGTGTAGATTTTGGGGACAGTGGAAGGAGACATGGCTGCTGCCTGGCCTTGCAAGTTCTGTTATATAAACAGCAATTCCTGATATCTGTCTTCCTGGCAAAGAAACAGGCAAAAGAGCTCCAGGGCAGGCAGAATGTTTTACTGCCAACTGCTGGAGGGTCGCTCAGTCCAACAGGAATGAGCTTAATATTGGCAATGGACTGAAAAAACTGTATCCTGTTTCTCCTCTGTCTTTCTGGGTGGCTGGTAAGGGAGCAGGGAAGAAATCAAGCACATTGCCAGAAGGCAGCAGGGATGGAATGCATCTTTGCAGAAGGAATGCACTGCATAAGAGAGCATCTGCACTGATCTTGGGAGTACAGGAGATGACTTCTAAGTACAGAGTTTCTCTAGTCTTTTTAAAACTCATGTGGCTCTCTTGATGCAGTTGGCATCGTGTCGGTCTCATGAAAACCATTAATTACTTTATAGAATATGGGACACATGGACTGGAAGTATTGGGAAGCCCTATCAATGAAATATGACTGGGAAAGAAAGAGGTAGCCTGTTATGATTACAATTATAGATCTTTAGGAGGATACAATTTCACATCATCCAACTCAGGCTAGCACATATATCACTAAGAAACATTGTTTGTACCCAAACTTTGTGGCACAGAACTGTAACCTTAGCTAGTGCAATAGAGGCAAGAAGATTTTCAGTTCAAGGGCAATCTGGGCCACAATATTGTGTAAAAGGCCAGCATATACACATAGGGAGATCATGCTCCAAAATTGAACTGAAGACAAACCAACAACTAAAAGAATACAGTGATTGCATGCCCATCCTATGCAACCAGCCTAAAAAGAGATTTTGGGAGGAGGTAGCTTATTTGGTGGGTGATAACGACAAGCAAGTTAACTCCCAGGGAATACTATGGGCTGATTGGTTATGCCTTTTCCAGTTTAGATGTCTTACTCCTTACTCTGATGGTATGTGGTAGTGGTGCCTCTAGGACCTGGTCAGTTTAGAGGATGCTCTGAGAGGGTAACTCCATAATGAGATAAGCATCCTTATGGGAAGAGAAAGGAAGTAGCTATGCTCCATGAAGCCCCCTCTGATGCCCCTCCCTGACACTTGTTCCTTCTTCTCCTCTCTTGTGGGAACACTGCAGGGAGAGTACACTATAAACCAGGAAGAATTTTTTCACAAGCACACTTTACCTTGGACTTCCCAGCCTCTTGAATAGCAATACATAAGTAAATGAATGAATAAATAGATGTTATTCCAGCACCTAGACTGGCATTTTCCATGGCAGAATAAGCAAACTAGTTAGACTGAACAGGAAAAGAGAAAAGGGAAACAGAAAGATATGTTCCACAGGGTTTTCATAAAGATATTTTACCAAAGTTATAGAAGGTAAATTTGTAAGTGTTGTCTTTTCCTGTGTGTGTGTGTGTGTGTGTGTGTGTGTGTGTGTATGTGTGTGCATGTGTATGAAAAAGGATGTCTCAATGGCACTATAATTTCCTAAAAAGAAACAGACATTTTTTATAACATGAAAGGCTGGAAAACTTATCCACCAGCCCCAATTCTCTTTGAATTGGAAGCTACTATGGCTGTCAGGAAAAGAGATTTATGGTCCTGAATTAGATGGATGCAGTTAGCTGGGTTGTCCAGGAAAGTCACTGCAGAAAGCACAAAAGCTTATGTGGTTTGTTTGGGGGAGGGGAGACACTTAGTACCCCCAGGCTGCAAGCTCCTGCAGGGCGTGAGCCTCAGAAGCAGGTTACAGAGACTGCAGGGGTCTTAGAAACACAGCCTTCCTCCATGTCTACTGAATACAGAAAGGACATTTATAAAGGGTGATATAAACTGATTTGACAGTATCCAACAGTTTCACCTTCTTCCCTTTAAAGACTGATAAACACTTGAAGCTCTAAGTGACATATAATTTCTACTTCCTACTATTTTCAATTCTGAATTCTGTCCTTGCTCTGACATTGTTGTTCTAGCAGATTGTTAGTCTTCAAAGAATTTCCCACAGTGTTTATATTTGCAACACCTACTTGAGTTGTAAAGTGGGCTATAATTTCAAAATAACAAAGATGTACTTATTGCTTCATGGTTTACTATTATTATGTCTTATCTTTTGAAAGTATTCATGTTTTAAAGAAATTATAGATATTGGAGCAATATTTTTTGAAATGCGTCTAAAACATGACATAAGCAAAATTAAAGGAAAATGTATTTATAGGAAGAACAAGCTTATTTATATGAAGAAATGTATCACAAATTGGTAAGAAAAAAATCTGTCTATCTATCTATCTATCTATCTATCTATCTATCTATCTATCTATCTATCTATATCAAATGTCCTATGAGAAAATGGATGAGACTTTTGTGTTAAGTAAAATAAGTCAAACTCAGAAAGAGAAATATCAATATTTTTCCTAATATATGAACTGTAAATTGAAATCATATATATATATGTACATATATATATACACACACATATTGTTTGTGTAAGAGTATTTATGTGTGGAGAGTGGGAAAGAAAGGAGAGAGAGATTAAGTATAAAAAGGTCGTGTGAAAAAACAAAGAGACACAGAGAAAGAGAGAGAGAGAGGAGGAAGAGAGAGAACAGGAGAGACATTAGGAAGAAATGTACAGATGAAGGGAAAGTCCAGGGTGGAGCTCACTTGTTCAATAGTTGTTTCATCTTCCCTTTGGGGGTCTTAAAATAGCCACTAAAGGATTAGTAGATCTTCTGTTTCTGTTTTTGATATGGCTCCCTGCATATAAAACAATGCCAAGGTGACTAGTTGGAAGAGAAATATAAAATCCACTCATAGAGGAAGAAAAATGAAAAAAGAATCTTGGAAAAATACGTATAATACTTTCCTTCCATGCCAGAGTTCTTATGATGTGTTTCATTTTCTCTTAATCATTCTTCTGAACTCCATGTATAGCCCCCAGCATTTAATGTTGTGTATAATATATGCAAAAGATACCCAAATCAGACAAAGATGTGGTTTTAAAAATGCACAGGGAAGAATTTGACATTCCCAAAACCCAAAACAGACATCCCTGTGCCTCCTTCCATGCAGGCGGTCTGCTTTCACCTGTCCATTGCCAGTGATTCCTGCACAATAAAAGGAGACCCAAAGACCTTGATTCAGCAGTCTGTAGGGGGTTTGCTTTTTCCCCTTCACCTATCACTTTCTCTCCCTGCTTATTTAACCTTTTAATAGTAAAAAAGATTAAAGAGGATAATTTAGAAAACTTGAAATTGGATTGAAAGAAGTAGTTAGTAGCTGTGGAGTTTACCTGAGGAGTCACATCCAGAAAGCTCAAGGGCATGAGTGTAGGCAGATCAATGAAGAAGTACAGGGACAAGCATGCCACAGCAAAAGAAAGGTTAATGAGGATGCTCTGCAGTAAGACATCAGGGGAAGACAGGGTTCAAAGTATGCGGTATAATACAGACTCAACTGGAACCTAGCCTACAGAGAGAGATTAATCAACAGACTCTGTGTGTGGGGGATGTTTTCAAAGGCACTGAGATGCTAGTGTAGGAGCTACAAATAAAGGATTGGGTTTATGAAAATGAGCCAATTCCTTGGAAACTGGGAAACCAGAAACATCAGGACACTGATGCACACCTATGGACAGGTATGTTCTGATTCCATGTATTCATGTAATTCAAGAAGGACCCAAACTTGTCTGCAGCCAGATTATCAAGTAGCTATTTCAACTCAACTGAATTTCCAGGTTTGAAAACAGTGAAAGAAATACAATTAATATAATGAGTTCTCTTTGGTCCTCTGTCTAACTTTCTAAAACTAATAGCCATTTCATTTTTAACATACACACAAACTTCCAGTAACTTTTTTCAATACAGTCCTAGAATATAATAGCTATCAATTAGATAACAAAAATCCAATAGCATGCTAACCCAAACAAAACTCATGACTTTCTCTCTAATTTTAATATCAACTCCCACCCACTGCCTAGCTTCTAATGAGATCCTCTTTACTAAACACTCTTCAAACTGTGTTAGGATTTCAGTCATTCATTTTCTTTTCTAGATTAGAAAAAGAAGCAAACGTTAAGTGACAACTGTTCTAAGGCAAACTGTTCAGAGTAAGCACAGAAGCTGGAAGGGGAGGCCAGCAAGAATCCACACACAAATCCTGGTCTAGAAAGGTACTTGTACCACTTGAGTTCCAGAAGGTTTCCAGGTCTAGACACAATGAGTCTGAATGTGATCCCAAATAACGATTTTCTGTCTGACTTGAATATGTCCAGTTCTCTAGAAGTTGTTCCTATAAGTCCAGGGATTTACTCTTCATTCTGGACTACACAACCCAACACAAAAAGTGTTCATGGAGGCATGAGGGACAGACATCTTTATTTACAGAGCTCACATTAAGGACAGACTGCAGACTCCATCATGCTGTGTTGGACAACAGAGGCCTGCTTCTCACCATAACATATGCATCTGGACATCACGTTTGCTTTTTATACCTTTAATATTCTGTCCTCTGGAGGTAAAAGAGAAGAATTAACCATTTATGTATATAAATAAGTGCATTTATGAGTGGTGGGGTCTAAAATGGTTTGTGCCCACGACCACCTGTGGATAGCAAAATCTGCCAATGTTTACGTCTCATATAAAAACACAATGTTATTTTCTATAACATAAGCATATTATTCCATATACTTAAATCAAATCCAGGTTACTTATAATGCCCAATTCCACATAAAAAACTAAATGCTATATGTATAGTTGCTGACTGTCTTGTTTAGGAAATAACAATAAGGAAAATACCATAAATGTTTAGTACTAACCCAAATTCTCAGATATTTTCTAGCATAGTGAGTTGAATTTGAGGATGCAGAACTTTCAACTACTGATTGCTGAATGCAGTCCATTGTGGTTTCTCTAAGACAGATGACTAAGGTATTGTATTGTACTCCTTTATATCAAATAGGAATTCAACTGATTGGCAGGGCAATAAACTTTTCCATCTCTCTTGGAGAGTTCCTACATCAAATCTTCCCATTACTGTGAAGCTTGAATTAAATTCAGCAATGTGCTTTTACAAGCACCTTGCCCTTTTTAACAGTTTATTTCCCACTCTCCTTCTCATTGCCTCTCTTACTCTCTTACAATCAAACATCTTTATTTTGTATGCCAGTCTTTCTGCAAAGAGAAGCAACAACCTCCAACATCCTGCTACCTCACTGCTCTCTCGTTTGCTCAACTGCTCTACAGCCAGTGTGGACCCAGGTCATATGGGGCCTAGAGTTCATATAACTAAAAGGTACCCAGCAGATGGAAGAGCTTCTATATCTCCAGAAAGGAATCCACATGGTGGGGACCATGCCTTATGAAAGTTGTGTGAGCCGGGGGGGTAGTTTCAGAATGGCAAAGCATAACTTGGCCTATAGTTTCATCCGAAATACACCAATAAGAAAAACTAGTATATCTTGAGTAGCTATGCCTGTGAGGCATAAGTTTTCCTTTGATTGTTCTTTATAAATTGTAAGGTAGGTGTTCTATTTGTAGTTTTTTAATGGCTGAAGAAACTGGAGTTGAGAGGAGTTGGCTGGGCTGTAGAACAGAACTGCCAAGAAGCTAAACCCAGGCAGCTTGATATCAGGGCCTGGCCTCCTAACCAGAAAGCAGCACCGGTTCTTGAGAGGTGAATTTTCAAGCTATCTTCTCTCTCCAGCTCTTCAAAGATATGAGTAAATAGCCCTCAACTTGAACAACTGAAATAATGGGAGGAAGAATGGCAATTAATATGAGAACTAAAAATGCATGAATAAAACTTAAGAGGAAAGCCAAACACACTTCTCAACTAAATCTTTATAGAATAAATGGGCACTGGCTCACACCATCAGACACAAGTGTATGCCTTCAGATAGCCAGCACCCAACTGAAAAGCTCCCACGACCCTATTATGAAGCTTTTGGGAGCCCAGAGTTAGTCGAAGATGAAGCTAAATGATAGCTTATTCGTACGTCTGTGTCAATAATAAGATTTCATTTAGGTGTGGCAAGTTTTAACTATTGCTGTCATCTTCTTTATTCCCCTTCTCTATCAGGAATGTCTATATTAAATGTTTTTCCTGGCACTAATTACTATTATATTTTTCTCAGAAAAAAATGTTATCAGGTCATGGCGGAATCTACTGTATGTGTATGTGTATGTGTCTTAAACCTCTATCTTGCCCTCTACTTGTCTTTCTATCATTTAGCTTTAAGATGCCCTGGAATTTTCCAAGATTTGCCATCTCCCAGGGTGTTCATCTTATAGGAGGAATCAAGGACACATGTGTTCCTATGTTCCTTAACTCACACTCTAAAAGATATGATGTAGCAATGGTTTCCTAGTCTTAGGTTTCCTTTGTTTAGGTAAAGGTTAGGAAGTTGGATGAATGCCACCCTGGGCTTCCAAAGAGGTCAGTGTTTATTACTCATTAGGATTTGTGAAGGCATCCTTGACATGCCTTTATGAAAGTGGGCATAGCCATTTTGCAAATGTAGGAGCTTGCAGAAGCAGCCTCTTAGCTTGAGACGGGGAGAGATGGTGTTGGAACTTTCTCGCTTTCCTTCATGGTGTGATGCAAAACAGAAAAGTAGAGTTTAGAGAAAATCCTTCAAGATGTCTGTGTCTAAGAGGAACATAAGTAGGAGGGAAAAGAACAAAGACCAAAAGCAGAGTTAGTAACCCACAGGACAAGAAACTAAATCTAGTCTTAAAGAGGAGAATGGAGGACATGGTGGTACACTGAGAAGAAAAGACAAAAGGCAGGTAGATCCTCTGTCTATCAGATTATGCTGTGGTCTTGAAATGTTGATATTATTCTTCCAGACATGTAAACATCTGACCACAGCCGCTTCAAATAAAAGGCTTTCAGTTGGCAGCTATATCTGAGCCAAACTAAAGCTGCTCTCTGACTCCAAAAATCAGGAGAAATTCTGGAAAGAGGCTGAGCCACCTCCCAGATCTATAAGGTCTTTCATAAGTCAAGCTCACACCCAGCTCATCAGGAACACATTGTAAGAGGAGATATGTCAGGCCACCAAGAACTTGTTTCGTAGAATAGAGGTTATCAAATTAGAAACTTATTTTAAAAATCTGGAGTCCTTGCTTCTGTTCAAAGAGCAATTCTGACTTAGTAGACAGGGAAGGATGCTCAAGATCTGTGTCTGAAACAAGATCCTCAGAGACTTGATGATTGGAAAGACCATGGTCTGACTGAAGTCATAGACCAGACTATCTTCTTGGGAAAACAAGAGTGCTCACATACCCCATGGAATAAGTTTGTCTTCTGAGACTTACCCTTTCTCTGTTCCCTGTATTTCCTCCTCACCCCAAGAAAGCCCTCTGCAAATCTCACACTGTTTCTACCAGCTCCTGAACATGAAGCCTTTCTCCTCTAATCAGTATTTTGTGGGCATGTCATACAAAAATCCAGCTGGAACTTAACTCTTTTTAAAGCTCACAGCTTCAGGCTTATTAGAGTATTCAAAGATACTTGCTGGACAGCAAGTGAGAAAAATGCTCCCAAATTGCATCCTCTTGTTTCCAACTGATTGTGAGTTTGTGATGATGTGGTAGAGGTGAACTTTTATGAGTCTTGTATTAACCAGGCAATTAGTTGCCTTGGAAAATTTCAATCGGGGTGGTGAGCAGGGGGAAACAATTTTCCTTACTTTTACTTTACTTAAAGGGAAGGTGAGGGCAGGAACGTCACGAGCAGTTCCTGGGCGAGCTTCTCTCAATGGCACCTTTACCACAAGTTGGGCTCAAGAACACTATGTAAGGCAAACTAATACATGCATTTGTTTGCAAAGAATGGTCAGGCAGGGCAGTACTCCTCTCCCACTATCTTTGGTGTCATATTTCTACTCCTTCATCACAAAGCACTAGCTGCAATGGCCAGCACTGAGGGAGAGGAAAAGAGTTCAGCTCTGTAGCATACCCAGTACCATCCCACTTTCCCTCTGATTTTTGATAAAGTGTCAACAATATGCTTTAGTGGCCTGGCTCAGCCTTCCATGGTGGTGACTTAGTTTACGATCCAGGGATAGTAACCTCATCATTCGCTTATGAGAGTTCATTAGTTTCTTGATGAACAAACCAATGTTTCCCAATTTGACTACCATTAGAAAAATTGGGACATTATTCTTTCACTCGTGCCAAGCTTCCTGTAGACTGGCGATTAGCGAGAAAGATTTTCTGAGGTGGAAACTTCTAGTTTCTTTGGAGAGTTAGTTATGTTAAATGATGTTTTTCTAGAGCACACAGGTGAAAGGAAGTCTTGCTGAAGCAAATACATGGAAGAGTCTTTTTCTGAAGCAGAGACAGGTGAAAGGATGTTTTGATATAGCAAACACATGAAAAGATGCTTGATGAAGGAGTATAAATATGACACCACAGACAGTGGGAGACAAGTAATGAGCATTGGTTTGATTAGCTCCACCTCCTCCTTTGTTAGTCATACATGTATTGGTTTGCCTTATATAGTGTTCTTATGATAAAGGTGCTATTGAGAGAAGCTCACACAAGAACTGCTCGCGAGGTTCCTGCTGCAGTTTACTGCTTCTGCAGCCTCACCTCAGGCCAATTAGCAAGCCTAATGATTCCTTCAGAATTGAACTACAGTTGCTGGTTCATGCCTGGTGTTCGCTGACCGAAAGGACTGGTCTGTAGCTGTCAGTTCCTGTGTGCTGTCTGCATGCCTAGACGACTGGTCTGCAGCTGCTAAGTCATATTTGGTGTTTGCTACAAGACTGAACTGCTGCCAAAGAAGATCAACCTCGCCCCCAAAGAACTATTGCTGGGTCCACTTCTCTCATGGCCTAATAACTTTTCTTGTCCATGACCTCTGCTGGGTGGTGGGCTAGAGGAGAGGTTGAACCCTTATTAAAAGTAGGTTGCAAAAAATTATGCCTACGGATTTTTGGATTCAGGAGTTTGCTTTCATTATCTGAGCTCATCTCAGAACTTCTCCAGACATTCCAGTGGAGGAGGCCAGTGGTGCCAAGTAGAGACAGAGGATGGCTGAAGAAGGATTTGTCATGCACACTACCTTCCTTGCTTGTGTGAACTGGGGAGACTGCTGCTCTAGGTAATTGTATGTGAGTGACAAGGATAGGAGGCCAGCTCTCCAGTTCTCAAAACTAACAATTACCTTGTTGCTAGTGGGTAGATATGAAGGGTGTATGCTTAGCATTTTCATGATGAACTAATAAATATTTTAAATACTATTCTGTCTTAATTTCCTATACAATAGCAAAAATGGGTGTAACTATAGGTATAATTTCGGTCCACATAAATTCTTCTGGGCTCTGGATAGCTTTTATGGCTATCTATATGTGGGTCCAAAGAGCATGAGAACACTCAAAGAGGTTACACGTGTTCTGTTGTTTCTCAAGACAGTTCTGCAAAGCAAATGCAGTACCCACATTTTATAGGAAATAAAAACAAATCCTATCACAGTTAGTTTGTCTAAAATCAAACTGTGCTACTCACAGAACTCACTGCATTTCTTGGTGTTATTCTACCCATTGCTCTTGAGTTGTCCTTGTGCTTGGCACACTGTGAGGGATTTAATATACAAACTGGTGAACACCAGGCCAAATGGAAAAGCAGATATTGGTCCATGACTTGCATCAGCCTGCCTGCGAAACTAACCTCATTATCTCTGATAATCAGCATACCAGAAAGCAAGCCAGCTGCAGGCCAGACTTGAAGAAAGCAAAACTACTCCATCAAGTGATAGTCTAGTAAGCTGGACAGAAGGTTCATCATTCAACCAAATGGAGTGGACTTATTTAATAACTGGTTGTATTAATCAGGGTTCTCTAGAGTCATAAAACTTATGGAATATCTCTATATATTAAGGGAATTTATTATAATGCCTTACAGTCTACAGTCCAACTAACCCAACAATGAGCAACTGTGAATAGGAAGTCCAAAAATCTAATAGTTGCTCAGTCCCAAGAGGATAGTTGTTTCACCTTATCTGTACAAACTGGAATCTTCAAGAAGTAGGTTCCAACAGATGGACTGGAAACTAAGTACAAGCAGGTGAAGAAGAATGAGTCTTCCTTCTTCCAGCAGAAGGTGTGACACAGAATAAAGGTATGTACCACCATGCCTGGATCTGGAACTTGCTTTGTCCCAGGCTGACCTTGAACTCAGAGATCTGCTTGTCCTGGTCTTCTGGGATTAAAGGCCCATACTACCTTGCCTGGGTATGCCTCAGTATCTCCATATCAAGGTCCAAGTTAAAAAAAAAAATCTGTGTCTTCCAGCCTCAAAATCTGGATCATAAGTGTGCCCTCCATTTCTGTATTGTAATTCATTCCATATGTAGCCAAACTGACAACCAGGAATAGCCATCACACTGGTAAGCCTCTTAATTTTTCCCCTGTTTCCATTTTGGGACCAATTGAGAAAGACTACCAATTATACCCTTAACCAATCACATGAGATCTGAGGATGCTCAACTCCCAACTCAGCCTTCCTAGAGCTTCATCATGCCAACAACTTACCATCAAGTCACCCCCAAAGAATTCATTTCTCATAGAACAGAAGGCCTGCACCACCAGCTGCCTTTGTTGTCTATAAAATACAAATGATTTGGTTGAGTCCTTTGCCACGGCTGTTCTCTTACACTCTCTTCATATCCACATTTGTTTTCAGAGCAGTTCTAAAGTGAATCACTGACAGATAAAAGAAAATCTGAAAGCCCATGGTGCCCTCACTGTAGAACATGCAATTATTCTTTATATCACATAGCAATTACTCAAAAATACCTGATTCAAGTTATTAGTGTCAGGTTATTTCACTGTGCACAACCACTGAAAGGCTCTCTTCCCCAAACTGTCCAGAAGGTCAGGATCATTAACTCTTTCGAGTCACTAGTTCCCAGACATCTAAGGTATTAAGACTAAAGCAATGCACATGAGAGATGCTAGCGGGTAGTTGACAAAGGATCACACATGTTCTGCCAAGATGTTTAAGATTCCAGATTATGAGGAAGAGAGAAAATAATTATGGAACCTGAATAATGTCTGTTTGAATTAAAAACAGTTCTTGAAATGTAATAGGCTAGTTTTATGAAAAATAGAAGCACGATGTCTGATCAATAGAGGCATCATCCAATGAAGCTAAGGCAGGAACTCAGAGCTTGGAGGGAAAAACTAAAATAGAGATCAAAGTGCGGCTTACTGGCTTACTTCCTGGTGTGCTCAACTACCTTTTCTTTACAAACCAGGGCATCAGCTCAGGAATGGAACTGTCCAGAGTGGGCTAGACCCTCCCACATCCATCAGGAACACAGATGTCCTCGAACACCTTTCTGATGGAGGCAATTCCTCAACTGTGAGTCTTTCCTTTCAGGAACATCCAGGTGTGTGTCAAGTTGGCAAAACATGCAAGCTGTGACTGAGTTGCATTTCCATTCCTTCAGATTCATTAGCATCTAGAGCTGAATGATTTGCATCTGCTTACACTCAGCCGATTGATTGTCTATCTCTTTTATCTTGAATCACCACAATGAGAAGGCTCAGGGTCAGCAGAATTAGTTTTATGGGAGCAAAAGCAGAAGGGAAAAAATATTGCTCCTATAAAATTAACTACTATCCATTTAGGGCAGTATGGTGTGCTTTTTCCTTAAATAAGACTAGAGAAATATATTGGGTAATTAAATGTTTAATAACGTGTACCATAATTTGAACTGTGTTTTACGATAGTAAGTCCTGTATAACTTTAAATGAGCTGGGTAGAAAAATACCAACAGGTGATAGAGCAGTGTAGACACAGTTCCATTCATATATTAGATAAAAAGCTGCCAGAGTCATCAGGCAGTATTGAGAAGAAAGCGCATCCCAGAATTTTAGTTGTTGTTTTGCTCTGGGGTAGGACGTCAATTTTATGGGTATTTAATAAACAAGCTGTATGGGTTTGACTTCTCTGTGTAGCTAATGATTGTCTAGATGCACAGATGTCTCAAAAGCACCAGGACATACCTCAACAGTGCAGCTGACTATAGTTGGGTAGATTACCAGTGGGGTGGGGAGAGAGACAGAAACAGAGAGAGAGAGAGAGAGAGAGAGAGAGAGAGAGAGAGAGAGAGAGAGAGAGAGAGAGAGAGAGAACCCTACTGTCCTGGAGATGCGTCAATATCTTTACATCTTTTTGTTCGCTATTCATCAGAACATCAAAATCAAACTACTTCATATAAATGGCTGTATGCTTTAGAACTGGAAATGTCTGACACAGAAAATAAGATGGTGCATAAGGTTCATGATGTTAAGATAAAGACTGTAAGGAATAAAACTTTTAAAATCAAGAACTTTTGATAAGGATTATGATAAGAACTTTGTAAGCATTCTACTTATCCTTGACACTAAGACTATAATCAAAGTATTAATGTCCCCATTTCACAGTTGGGAAAACTGAGGTGTGAGAAAGTTGATCAACTTGTCAACGTTAATGAAACAAAGATTTAAAAACTCTGAGAGCTGGTTTTAAAGACTCCTCTTAATCACAAAATGACTACATGATATGATTGTTTCAGGGGAACTTGGATCCACATAAGTCTAGAACAGAATTCCAGTTAAACTAACCAGTGTGTTCAGACATCCTCAACATTTTGGTTGGTAAATTCACAAACCCTATAGAATACAGTAGCAAAGAGGTGGCAGGGGTCTCTGTAAAGTATTCACATATAGCAGAGTCTGCACATATCAACATTTCATGGGAACTCGCCCTGAGACACTTCCTTACAATCTGGTTGCCAAGACAAGATGCTTCTTCATAGGGAAGAATTATAATTAAAGTGATGAGAGACAAATTATTGAGAGACACACAGGGAACAGTCTGCCATTGTGAAAGGAAAAGGAAAACATAGGTAGACCCAAGACCACAGAAAACAACACTGGGCCACCAGGAAGTGAAGGATTCTTTCCAGAGCCTTCTCCCGATGATGCTGGGGTCAAATGCATATCCTCCACATTCTTCCTTTTCTTTCCCCTTCTTGTTCCTACCTATGGTTTCATAAAAAGGTTTCTATTCAAGTTTTGATTTTTCCAAGTTTGATCATTTAAAACTTCCTTTATCTGAGACCAGGTATTCAGAACTCCCTCTCCTTTATGGAGAGTGCCTGTCAATTGTTAGAAGATGTGAGAGCCTCTGAGTAGTCTTGGGATAGAAGTATTATGAGACATTGACTGGAGTATCATGTGAGATGCCAATCTTCTGGGTACAGTATCTATTTCTTTCTGTTGATTGTCGATGTTTCTTGACCTTTCTATGTTCCAAACAATGATGTCTGATGTCACTCCAGATGTCACAGAAAGAATTATATGACTTGGAGGAAATTACCCTCTCTGAGGTATAGTTTGTTTTCTAAGGACCAGTCTCCACAGCAGCATTTCATGGTGTTTATTATAAGCATTAAGAATAAAAGCTGCATTGTGTGGACCAAAGCTGATTCAAGAATAATATTTCTAGAGAAAAGGGCACAGAAGAATAGGTTTAGAGAAAACACTGCAAACCATCTGTCATTTATGACTATGAGAAAAATCACACTGAGGAAAAGAGACTTACTTTAGCTCAAGCATAAAGGTTTCCCTCCACGTTAACTGGTTCAAATGATTTGGGGCCTGTGGAAAGGTAGGCACAAGTAGGGGGTGTGGCAAACAAAGAAGCTCACCTCATGTGGGAAGGAAGTAGAGACATTGAGAAAGAAATGTTCAGTGGACAGGACACACTCTTCCTTAAAAGGCATACTTCTAGTGGCTAGGTGCCATCTAACAGCACATCCAACTATGATCCCATCACTGGAATAATCTATTTTGTGCAGTTGCTACCCATATGATCCAATCCCCTCTCAAGAGAAACATTAGTTGAGAATCAAACTTTTGACCTATGAGTCTTTTGAGAGATATATCATATCAAAATGATAACAACCAAATTGGGTGAGGTTCTTACTTTTCTGCACTTGCTATTTTTATCTTACAGACTTTTGTGAGTATTAGGTCACTTACCACATACAACTCCAACTAACACATAAGAGACTGTTGAATACCAGTTATTTTTGTTTGTCTTCTTCTGAATTATTCCCTTCCTTTTTTAAATATCAGACAATTAATGCTTAGAGAACTTAGGACATTTTCCCCCAGGCTACAAAGAGGCTAGAGCCTCGCCTCCTGCCCTAATTCTCTTGTCTCCACCCCTTGACTCCCATGCCTCACTCTGTCTGTATATTGCACAGTCTGTAACTGCTTCTCGCCACTCACATACATTCTTCAGTCCCCATAACCAGGCAGAAAAGGTTTCCACAAACGAACGCAGGACTGAGTGATCATGAATATGGTTGAAGATTAGGCTCCCAGGTCTCTTCTAACTACCCAGCAATGCAGTCGCTTGTCCATTTACTTTCTGAAACTTGTTCAAACCATAGGTGTGTGTGTCCTCTTTGTCTTAGTGAGTATCAACAAATTGGCAAAGCCTCATATTTCAGTAGTCTAAATCCACCGTTGCTCAGATAGAGGGTGAAAATCAAAAGAAGCCAGAATTTCATAAACAAGAAGTAGCCATGAATACACTACATGAAGCTAAGGTAGAAAAACGAAATCAGGAATCAAATTCTCTCCCTCCTTTCGCACTGAAAGCTTAGCCCTGCTCTCAATACCCCCAGGATTCAATGTAGGAGTCTTTTCATATAAACTCTCCATTTCCTATGAAATTACCTAAAAGCTCTGCCCCCCACCGTGCTTTTCCAATTATCACAGTGCTCCATTTCTCCCTTAGTATTTACCTTAATTGATATTTTTGTGTATTTAGCTTCAGTTCCAAGTTCCTTCTCAGCACCTATTACGAAGGCATTAAAGCACAGAATAAATGCCACTGAACTAATGAATGAACAAATGATTCTTTTTTTTTTTGTTTGTTTGTTTGTTTCACTTCTCAGTTGTCATCTCAGGTATGGATAGCCACAATAAAGGTTCTTAGAATCTCCAAGACTAGGTCAGGCACCTTACCTGCTCTGCATAGCATCAGATAATATCTACAGCCCGGTCAGATGGTTCACTACTATACTCTCAGAACCTGCTGTGGTACACTGTAGGTACAAGCATTCGATAGCATAAAATTACTAAATCTGTTACATAAGTTGTGGTGGTCTGAGCCAGGCAGTGGTGGCACAGACCTTTAATCCCAGCACTTGGGAGACAGAGGCAGGCGGATTTCTGAGTTCGAGGCCAGTCTGGTCTACAGAGTGAGTTCCAGGACAGCCAGGGCTACACAGAGAAACCCTGTCTTAAAAACAAAAAACAAAAAACAAAAAACAAAAAACAAAACCAACAACAACAAGTTGTGGTGGTTTGTATATGCTCGTCCCAGGGAGTGGCACTATTAGAAGGTGTGGCCTTGTTGGAGGAAGTGTATCACTGTCCGGATGGGCTTGGAAATCTTCCTCCTAGATGCCTGAGCATGCCCAGTCTGTTCCTGGCTTCCTTTGGATAAAGATGTAGAATCCTCAGCTCCTTCTGCACCATGCCTACCTGGATTCTGCCATGTTTCTGTCTTGATGACAATGGATTGAACCTCTGAACCCGTAAGCCAGCTCCAGTGAAATGTTGTCCTTTATAAGACTTGCCATGGTCATGGTGTCTGTTCACAGCAGTAAAACCCTAAGACAGAAGTTGGTACCAGGAGTAGGATATTGCTGTGATAGGCCTGACCATGCTTTTGTTTGGAAGAATATGGATTTTGGGGACTTTAGGTTTGTAAAGACATGGAATTCTTTAAGTGGGGCTTAATGGGCCAGCCTAGTAGGAATATGGAAGACAGTGGTGCTGAGGGTCATTTGAACTGTGTAGGCCTGATGGTCCAAGAGGTTTCAGTGGAGAGGAACTTTAGTATGTGGCCAAGAGACTGTTTTTGTGATATTTTGGTGAAGAACATGGCTGCTTTTTGCCATTGTCTGAAGAGATTGCCTAAGGCTAAGGTAAAGATATTTATATTAATTACATCGACAAAGGAAGTCTCAAAAAAGCCCAACAGAGACTTTGTTCTCTGGTTAAGTCTGATGAAGAACATTTTGAACAAACATAGTAAAGTGAGAAAGGAAAAAAAATACAAAATATATAGTTGAATATTAAAGGGACACAAGGAAGTGAAATTGAGCTGAATTCAAGAATATTAAATTGAATTAAGAGAGTAGTGACCTTGGGGCAAGATTCAACCCAGTTAAATTTAGGTCCAGGCATGGTAGTGCAAGTCTTTAATCCCCAGGAAGCAAAGATAAGCAGATCTCTGAATTCAAGACCAGCCTAGAAAAGAGCAAATTCTAGGTGAAGAAAAACTTAAATCCAGGCTTGGTGGACCACACCTTTAATCTCAGTGCTTAGGAGACAGGCATGTAGATCTCAAAGTTCAAAGTCAGTCTATGTAGCAAGATCCAGGACAGCCAAGCACAGGCAGTGAAGAAGTTGGAAAAAAGGAAGCTAGTGATAATGTAATAGAACAAGGGGGCTGATGTTCCATCTCCTGCAAGCAGCAGAACTCAGCAGCTTCAGCCAGGTGTCTCTGGCTTTATATTCAAGAGGAGAAGGATACTACTGAGACAATTGATGCTGGCTTGCTGGAGCTAAGAAATTAGTGGTGATTAAGAAGGGACCAGCATCACTGAGGTGAAATCTTCTGGGAAGTGTTTTCTGAGAGCACAAAGAAGCTGTGTTCCAGAGATACCCAAGGTATCTCTGCTGCAGCTGTACTTGGTAATGTGTAAGAATCACCCAGGAGGTACTGGTTATGAAGGCATGCAGGCATCATGAAGAACAGCTGAGGCTTGGCACTGTGAGAGGCCATGGAAGGCTATTGCTGAAAGTCCAGCCTCAGTTGTAGTTGAAAACCCAGGACTGAAGGGGTCTTGCAAAGGAGTTGAGGCTTGATACCATGAAGAGAGTCTATGAGAGGCTATTGGTGAAGCCTAGTTGCAGTGGAAGACCCCAGCATATTGGAGATGCCAGTATCATGGGATGACCACCAAGAACAGCAGTGGCAGTGGAGTGGATCAACCTGAACTTAGAGTACTATAGAGGGCAGAGCTCGAGAAGTGACACCAGCCCTTTGGAGGAGCAAAGAAAGTCATGTGTGGATCTCAGACACTAGAACAAGAAGCTGTGAAGCTGAAGTTGACTTGGGAACCCCAAGATGTTAAAGATGCCAGAGTCACAGGATGCCTGCCAGGAAAGCTGCTAACAGGGAGTGGAACCAGCCCAGGAGATAGAACCTTGTTGCAGTCAACAAAGATGAAAAGCGAGTTGAAGATCTGAAGACTACTTTGCCATCAGAAATGGAGAGGCAGAGTTTGGAGTTTGCCCAGCTGGTTTCCTGTCTTGCTTTGGGGATTACAATTAAGTGATTGAATGAATCTCAGAAGAGACCTTGAACTTTGGACTTTTAACAATTCTGAGACTGCTATAGACTATGGGAACTTTTGAAGTGGGACTAAATGTATTTTGCATTATGCTCTGTTTAGGTATAGCCCCCATAGACTCGTATTTGAACAAGCCTATGGGGGCCAGGGAGTGGAATGTGATGGCTTGTATATGCTCGTCCCAGGGAGTGGCACTGTTAGAAGATGTGGCCTTGTTGGAGGAAGTATATCACTGTGGGGATGGGCTTGGAGATCTTCCTCCTTGACACCTGAGGATGCCCAGTCTGTTCCTGGCTTCCTTTGGATAAAGATGAAGAATGCTTGGCTCCTCCTGTACCATGCATGTCTGGATGCTGCCATGCTTCTGCCTTGATGACAATGGATTGAACCTCTGAACCTGTAAGCCAACCCCAATGAAATGTTGTCCTTTATAAGACTTGCTTTGGTCATGGCGTCTGTTCACAGCAGTAAAACCCTAACTAAGACATAAGTTTCAGTGGACGTATACCACTTTTAGAAATGAAGCACACTGACATCTATTGAGTGTATATTTCTTGCTTAGATTGAAGTAAGTACAAATATTTATGGGCTGAGATATTTGGCACCCAAGGGCTGTGTGTGTCCACACCATTTCTCAAATGATATGGAGATAGGGAGAACCTGGGACTTGAAGTAACCCAGTTGCTGAGAATAAAGAAGAATTTAGAACCTGGATCAGTAACTCCAGAATCCCTACTCCTGCCATTCATCGGGCCATCCCATCTTCATTGCCAAAAACAGCTACTGATCACACCAGGCCACTCTTTTAAACCTCAGTTGTTTTCCATGTAACAGGCAGACCTAATTAGGGCAGAACAGAGTCCTTGCCACTTTCTGTGTTATTTCAGAGCTGGAAATTGGTTTCAACCCAGTGGGATACAGGGATGATGCTTTCAGCCACCAACAGTGAATGGTTTCATGCATCTTGACATTTCACACACAACATCAGCTTCCTCTTGGGAGAAAAATGAAAGCTGCCGTCTCTCAGCCTCTGAGGAAAAGCAAGTGCTAAGTTAAAAGCAACATGATGGGAGGGGAGCAGACGAATGACAGCAGCAAGAACAGCCTTGGCAGCTGTCACCAGTGTTTGCCATTCTCTTAAGGACCTCGTCTGGACAAAGTGTGTTGGCTCCTTAAAATAAACTAGAGGACTCTAAGACCAGTCTCAAATCGATGAGCAAAACGACTGAACTAAATGAGCCTTGTATGAAAAGCCAGGAGCAGGCCCATTGTTGTGCAGGCACCTACTCCCCCTTGCTCACAGTCTTTCTTGCACACACTCCTGATGGCACACATGCTCCCCAGCAGTAGCAAAGACTGGAGACACTTGAATGTGTTCCAGTCCCTTCTGCTGTGCATACATATCTGTTTTAAACCCAAAACAAATAATCTACGAAGTCCTCCTGCTCAGATAGTAAATTCCAAGCAAAACAACTGATTCCCCCCAACCCCCCAGCACTATAAATTTCTTGGAACAAGTAAGAAAGATAAATGAGCAATTATGCATTGTAGAAAAGTAGTCACTGGGAATCAAGATATGCAAGATCTAATATTAAATGTCCGAAGCAGTAAAACGTATTTTGTATTGCCTACAGATCTCATTTATACTGTATGGTCAAGTTCTTGGGCTTTGAATTTAGTGCCAAGGTTGAGAGATGACTGCTGGCACATCTCACCTGTGTCCTTGGGCAAATGGCATTATCTTTGTGGCTTTATTTTACCTTATCTGTGAAATAGGACTATAATTTCTTCATGGGGCTATATCAAAAGACGAAACAAAACAAAACAAAAAAGAAACCTAGAGTGGTTGCTATAACAAAAAGCTGTAATCCTAGTACTTAGGAGTTTAAGCACCATTGAGAATACATAGGGAGTTCCAGTCTAAGACACAAATTCAAAACAAAAGCCTGTGTTATTAAGAATTTCTAACATATGTATGCACGCCTGTGTATGTGTATTTGCGTGCTGTGTGTTTTACTGTATAGCTCAGTGCTCAGTACTGGGCCCAAAAATGTTGCTATCAGTAATACTATTAGTATAAATAAATATCAATATAGGTTTGTTAAATAGTTTGCAGTATCTTTTTTTCTGAGTTAGCTTTCCAGGTCCACAAACACTGAGACCCAGAAGTACATGGAGCCTGTGTGAGACTGTTTAGAATTCCAGCCTCTGTAAGAGTAGAAGCCTTCCTCTGTCTTACCCTTGTATTTTATTCATTTCCCTTTCATTCCAAGGCTCCACTCATCCCAGAGGGGCTGCTCTTCTCTAGGTCAGTCAACACTGGAGCCAAGAACTTATTGAAGAAAGCTTGAAAACTGCAAGTCAGCCAATCAAGGGCACCCCACCTGCTTTATGTGGTTCTCAGCCTCTATTTGTGTGCCTTGCCAGCTGCATTATTAGGGTTACCTCAGGGACTGCAGAAAAGATCCTATCCAGCCACTCCAGATACTATTTAACTTCCTTTCTCATTCTTTTTTTGCAGAACTCTTGAGTGAGGTTCTTGCCCACAGCTCCCTCCTCATGACCATATGGTGATTTTTTTTTAAGTATATGGATGCACCTGCTTCTCCCTCCCAGAAAGCAAGTGCCAATGTCTTGTGATCATTGGATACAACAAACTATCTCTTCAATGGCAGAACCATCTTCTTCTCTGTTGGCCTTGTAACATTTAAATAATAAAGCATGTTTTAAAATGTCATTTTCCCTGACCTCTAGTTGGAAGCAGTACAATCAATATTTTCTCAATGGATCTGCATCATCTCCAGAGATTCCAGAACAGTTACTACTGTTTAAAGCAATTTATGAACTCCAATCTTTTTGTTGCTTGCTGAACAGCAGTACCTTTGTAATAGAAACATCAACATCTCTGGAAACAGAATAGATCTGATCAAGAGCACCAGGTGTCAACATGGAGGTCTGACTGGAGGGAAGCCTCCCTCAAGGTTCCCTGGACCAGTTTTTAGTGTCCCTAGCTCTGGAGGGTAGCCTGATATCCAAACACTCAAAACATGTTTCCCGATAACTCACACCAGTCCAGAGATCATAAATAGCATTCTAGTTTGCTTTTGCTTGCTATGATAAAATACGATGATCAAAAAGTAGCTTCTGTAAGAGTTTATTTTGGCTTATGGTTTCAGGGGGAGGATTCCATAATGGCAGGCAGCTAGAGCATGGAAATGGACGAGTCTTCAAACGAATGCAGAAAGCAGACAGAATAAACTGGAACTGAAGCAAACTTAAACCCCTCAAGGCCACCCTGAGAAGTTTCTCCAAGTCCCTACATTCTAAACATTCCACAATCTCCCCAAATATTATCACCAGCTGGGGTGCAAGTGTCCAGATATCTATGAGAGACATTTCTCATTCAAAATAATACAAATATGGAGAGGGAAAGGGCTCAAGAGAGACAAAAAAGACAAACAAATACCAAGCCAACCCAAACCAACCCAAACAAATAAGAAAAGCAAAGCAAAACAAACAAACAAAACCTCACCAGGGTTGGGAACACTTCCATTCCCAAGAAGAATGGAAGTCACGGATGCTTGCTGTAGCTTTAAAGGAAATAGTAACCCTGTCTTCCCAACTTGTCCCTTCCTGTGTGTCCCTTCCTAGAGCCATATTCTCTAGCTGAGCAATTAGGCTTCCATTGGAGTCACTTGAGTTGTGGACTTGAGCAACTGGACAGAGACAGAGCTGTACTTTGTTCACAAGACCCCACTGTCAGGCTGTGGCTGCCTTGGTGTCTAATATCAAACTTCAGCTTACAATCATCGCTCTGAGTTTCTGTCTTATTTCTAGACCCTGAAAACAGACATGGGTTTTGGTTTTCTCAGTTATGGATACCATACACTGTTTCATCTTTCACTTTTCCCATATCTAACCCCAGATAGCCCTTTACAAACCTAAACCAAAATACCATAAATACATCCCTAGTTTATTTCCAGTAGCATTAAACATATGTTAAGAAGAGAGAGAGAGAGCCAACTTAAACATTTGCGATCTCTGAAATGTTGGATTTTTTTTAAACTTGAGACTCAAAAAGGATAATGAAATGAAACTGCCATAAGAAAGGCTAATGTGATTAAGAATAAAGGGATTTTTAAATATGCTAATATATCTAAAATTTATAAGTAAATAGAACTGAAGGACGACACGTCTCTCAAGTATATTCAAAGTGTTAAGTTTCATAGAGTAGAGGTATAAAATGTCTAGGAACAGTGGCCAATGTTTCTCTTTAAAGACTGAAATAAAAAAAGGCTTTATTTAAATTGTCAGCTGTTGACAATCTGGCAGGCAGTTTGTAGAGAGAAAATCTCACACAGTACATGAAGAGACAGCAAACCAACACAGTGAAAAAGCAGAAGGCTTTCCTCTGCCTCTTCTCGTGGAGTCTCCACCCTCTTGACATAGGAATATTACCTGAAACCTGGCCTCATTCTATTTGTCTGTATCTAGTACATTTCACTGATAATCAGATATGAAGTTTGTCAGTGTTATCAGGGTTTTGTGGAATGGGAATTCAGCACAGAATAATCAGACTGGCCCAAGTTCCAAAGGTAGACTTAAGGCTCTGCTCTGGCATGGACTATATAATTGCTTAACTTCTCTAGATCTTGTTTCCTAACCAGGTATCTTTACTGGAAATTAAATACTGATAAGGGTTTGACTGAAGAGGAGCCTCACTTGGTCTTGGCTGGTGCCCTTGTCCAATGTGTACTGTCTTCAGCTCTGGATAGCCACCCTACCATCTGAACACCCCAGGGTGTTTTCCAGAACCTCATAGGACCACAGTCTTTTTAGTCTGTCTTGGTAAAGGGTGTAGTGCAGTGGACTGATCCTCAAAAGCTCCCAGACTCTGAAACCCTTTCCCTACTTTTGCTTGAAATATGTAATATGGTTAGATGATATGGGGTTTTTTTTTGATGTCTTAGTAAATTAATTAGACATTAACATAAATGCCTAAAATAGGCTGTGAAGGGCAGTAAATTGTTTTTAAACCACCAAGATATGTCAACTCATCAGTGTTAAATATAGTCACAAATAAAATCTCAGTGTTGCTAAGCAGCAATGACTATATATAGAGAGAGCATAGAGCAGGAATCCCTGAAGTTATCATAGGAATATGCACATTGAAGTGTAGACCATGTTGCTCCTCATCATAATTTCTCTCCCAAACCTCAATTCAATATGACAGTCAAACTCCTCCCCAAATGTCTTCAGTATACCAGAATGTGTGGTCCAAGATCATCACTGTCATCTTCACGAAAGTCTACCACAGCAGGGAGGTGTAACAAGTGCAGCAGTGGAAGCTGATAGACCAAACCTGAAAACCCCCTTAGGCGCTCCCCGTGTGTGACCCTGAAGGAGCCATTTAGCATGTGCCATTTTCATATCCTTCAGGAAAGAATAAACATGAAGTGGGATCACCAGGAGACTAGAGAGAGAAGACATGAACAATTCTCACCCAACAACCGATATTTATAATATTTAACCTGCTTATAGAAGTGTTTAATTTCTGTATATGCCTTAAATTCTCTAAGTGTAGTGCACATTCAAAAGCACAAAATCTTTCTATAGTACTTCTGAATATTTCCTATTCAGTATACCAGATGCAATATTTGTATAAAACTAAGTTTCACAACCCTAGAATCATAAGTGCATCGAAAGCTCCCAGTGTAGCCAAACAAGAAGAAGGGGATGATGCTTTTGTTAGTTTGATTGGCTTGGGGAGATTTGGCAGTTATAGGTTTTTGTGATTTTTTTTTCTTCTAAAGAGACACACAATATTACTTTGTAGTTCAAACTAGCCTCAAACTCACAATCCTAATGCCATAGTCTCCCCAGGTGTGTTCTCCATGACAAACAAAAATATGTTTTAATTGTGAAAATATAAATGAAGATTAAACTCATGTCAGGAATAAAAACTTCAAGGTTTTCAGGGTGTGGGTGGCTCTAGAATGAGTTAATGGAGTTCTGAAATGAAGTAGGATGTTGGGTTGCCTGGAAGGACACAAGCTTCACAAACAGCGATACATCTTCCGGAATCAGGGATGAGTCTGAGAAGAATGCTGTCAGAGGCTACACAGAGGTTACAGAAATTGGGACTTATGGGGAGGCTAGAGAGAGTGGGAGGAGCTGCGGAACCTGAGAAGGGTTCTGTAAGCTCCACGTAGTGTAGCATCACCCCAAAGTAAGAAAACACAGAAGGAGCCAAGTCTTAGTTTCCAGTGGGTTAGCTCTGCCCTGGAAGCTGCACTATTTTAAGAAGATTACCCACGTAAGTATAAAAATAATCATTTTTAATTTTCAAGATATATCAGCTTTGTATTAAGGACAGATAATGTTATCTCTCAACAAATAGTTATGCTAGCAGCCTAGATTTAGGAATCCAGTAATGACCAGAAGGGCAATCTAACATACCCTGCTAGTGTACTGTCTACAAGGATTGTTTTTAAATATCTCTAAAGGACAGAGAAAAGAAAGGAAGTTGGGAGTGTCTCCCTGGAAAATGGCTGCTCTTTCTGATGAGCAGGAAGTATACTAATATGATGGTAAGCGATATATCATATGATGGCTACCAGCTTAACTTATCTTTTATCAACCCACTAAAGCCCCTGGAAGTCAAGGGAACATTCTTAAACTTGAATACAAAACTTATCCTTTAACTTTGATTACTCAAGGCTAAGGAGGTAGAGAATGAAACAGGCCCTGAATGTGAAGCCATGGACTCCATCTTTCTGTCTGCATGCACTGAGGGTGTGTGACCATTGACTAAATGCAAAATCATAACCAAGTACCCACACACAAACGCAGCACCTTAAAATGACTTTGGGGAAATGATAAGTCTGGAGCTGAATGAACTACCCCAAGCTTTTACGTGAGTTCTAGTTAGACCTAGAAGATTCCAGATTTAGCATAAGTCAAACGGTCATAATCTGCTGTTAGACAGTTGTTCATGTATATTCCTGAATCTTTGCCTCTTTAAATTTTATCACTAAGACTTTTAAGATGGTTAAAGTTCACACAGTTTATATAAACATTTTAATATGATTTGGTCTATTTTTTAAAGGTCTAAATGCCACAGCCTGGGATTTGTCTCTCTTTAACTTTCTATATTTAACTGAAGAGGCATCAGCCCTGAAGATCAGCCCTCTACCAACACCAAATGACACTGTCTCCAAAAGAGGCAGATAACACCTCCTGGGAAATACCTATCTATTGCTTCAATCAATTTGAGTGGCAGAAGGGGGTCCAAAGTGACTCCATTCTATCTATGAACTTAGGAACACTGGGATCTTCATAAGACATTTACTATATAGAATTTGTCTGATGAAATCCAGTATCTTAGTTACTTCATCACTTGGGGCTGCTACTCGCATATATTCTTGTTTCTTACTCTCTAGTTTTCTAAATTTATGTCAACAATTTCGTTAAGAAACCTTTGGTCTTCAGGCACTGGGAAAGTCAGAAATCTAGCCAACTGATTTCGGAATTTTGTGAGGAGTCTTCTTTTATGCATGTTGTTTCTTGTGATTTCTGTTATTTGAGCATACAACCATGGCTTTCAGAACTGAAACACCAAGGTTGTTAAGTATAAAGAGATTACTCCCAAAGTTAGGCTGAGGTCTTCCTAGGAAGTTGTCCTCCTTTTCCCTATATTCTATCATCTTCCCTTTTGTAATCCCCAAGTTAGACTGTGCCCTGAAAGACCAGATATGTATGCATTATCTGCTTAAGTGCATATTATAAAAGAAACCACAGAAGGATTCTGACTTTCCCAAGGTCACACAGATCAAGGCAGAGCCAAACTCTCATTGCGTACCCCTGCTCACCACCACCACCAAGCACAGGAGCTTGGATTTCTTCTCTTCTAAAGACTGCTGAACAGCATCATATGACAATAAGTATGTCAGTACCCATATCTTCAAAAGCATCACCTCGCTCTCTGAAACACAATGTTCTCCAGCAAAAAGGCTAGAAATCAAAGCTCAAGGAGCCCATGGAGACCTGACAAAATAGAATTTTTTCCCCTGCAGATTTGTTATGTCCCACAACCCCAAAGTGAAGGATGATGTCAGTTCAAAGTCACTTACCCAAATCTGAAGCTTGATTCTCTTCTCATTTTTGAATACAGTTTTTACTTTGAAATCGATGCCAACCGTGCTGACGAATGCAGATGTAAAGGAGTCATCGGCGTAGCGGAACAGGAAAGATGTTTTGCCCACACTGCTATTGCCAATAATCAGCAACTTGAACATGTAGTCGAAGTTCTGGTCAGAAGAGTCTTTCTGACCAAACCTGGCATCTTGTGCAGAGGTCATCTGTGGGGGGAAGTGAGTTTGGGTCAGTTTCCCATTTGATATAAAGCACACTCATTATTGCCCTTGCCAGAAACAGATGTCAGGGACTCAGGGAAGCAAGTAGAGAGCACACTCCCCAATCCCCTCTGATGCTGGTTTCCATGGCAATAACTCCCAGCTGGAAAACAGAGTAGCAAATTTTACAGCTCTTTCCAGCTGTGTTGGTGCTTGTCACTCTTCAGCATTCACAAGCAATCAAAGGCACCATCTCTCAAAGTAACATGAAAAGCAGAGCTATGAGGACTTTGCAGGGCATGGGGGCTCTGAAACTTTGTAATCTCAGTTAGGGGGACTCCGAACTGCCTGAAAGGGGCTTCTCTTCCAAAAAATGTGATTATTAGTCTTGCCTAGAAAAAAAAATAAATTGTAAACACATGTCTATTTCATCTACTAGCTTTGTATCAAATCACCATCCCAACTTACACGTCAGTGTCCTTAAGATTAAAAATAATGATAACGATAAATTTATATGGTTCCAAATGTACCAGGCATTGCCTCATTTATTTAACCCTCAAATGAGGGTTAAATATGAGGTAGGTGCCTTATCCCTATTAAAATGAGCTGTGAAGATATGAGATAATGCACTTAAGTTTATTCAGATAGTAAGTAATAAATGCAGACTTCTAAAACCAGGCAATCGAGGCCAGGGAATACATTCCTGACCCCTGCCCTATTTCCCAGTGACATCTCTATAAGCACAGTACTCCAAAAGGCACGTGGGAGGCATTTCTTGACGGGAGCAGGGAGCATGGTGAATCCTACCTGGTTTCCAGCACTGATTCTGTAACTTACCATCTCTGTGAACTTAGCTTTATTGATTTTTAATTTTCTTCATTGTATAGTTGTTTTTATACTAAGAATGTGTACATGAACATAATATGTTTTGTAGACATATTTTAATTGATATGCTACAGTTTTCCCTATCACATGTAATAAAAATGACAAAGTACCTACCCAGAATGCTCATGAAAGTAATAAAAATAAATAAATAAAAACCTCTGTAAATCAGATGTGTAACTCGGTATAGAGTCAAGATTAGTTTGTTTTTAAATATAAATGCCTTAGGTAGATGTTTATTCTCCCTTGCTTTCTTTTTTATTATCTATCAAAGCAGCATTCTATCACTTCTAAGTACCAGCCTGACTCAGGAGAGAAAGGAAGCATTTTAAATGGTGAGCCCACTTGTTTCAGCACCTTTCTGATACCATGAGTTATTTGGCAGTTGCTCCGTTAGTCGACGTGCTAGCCACAAAGAACATATGGCGATTTAAACTATACTAAAATTAAACAGAACTTAAAATGTAGTTTTTAAAATCACACTAGCTACATTTCAAGCATAAAAATCCCCCACACATAAAATACCCAGCAGCTAATGTGCTAGATAGTTACATACCAAACAATGGCATCATTGCTTCAAGTTCTGCCCAAAATGCAAGACTAGGCAGTCTGTTTTCCCATAAAACCTGGATAATATTCATTATATCTCCTCTTGAGAAACACTGAGTTCAGTATGGTTTGGGGTTTCTGAGATGGAAGTTTGGTAAGGTGGTAAGAACTTTAAAGGTGGAACCCAGCACGAAACAGGTCACTGTGAACACTACTCTCAGAGGAGAATAATGCAAACTCTCAAGGAACCTTGCTTAATTTCCACAACAACGTGTTGTTACAACAAAAACAAACCTGGCCATTTTGTCGATATAATTGTCCATGATGATCTTCAATTTTAACGTTTCTCTGTATTTTTCTTCAATTTTGTCAGAAGTACTTTCCATGTGGATCTTCAATTTTGTCAGACAATGTCTATAATTTTACTTTCAATCAACTTAGGAACATTTTTATACCTTCCATTTTATCTGTATAATTTCCCATGTAATAGTCAGTTTTAACATGTTTTTCTATATATTTCTTGAATTTTTTCAGGAATATTTTCCTTGTAGATCTTCAGTTTTATCAGAAAGTGTTTATAATTCCACTTTCAAAAAAACTTAGGAATATTTTTATGCCTACCATTTTATCTGTATAATTTTTCCATAAAATACTCAATCTAAATGCGTTTTTTATATATTTCTTCAATTTTATCAGAGATATTTTCCAAGTAAATCTTCAATTTTATCAGAAAATATTTATAATTTCACTTTCAATCAACTTAGAAATACTTTTACGCCTACCGTTTTATCTGTATAATTTTCCATGAAAATCTTCAATTTTAATGTTTTTCATATATTTTTTCAATTTTATCAGAAATATTTTCCATGTAAATCTTCAATTTTATCAGAAAATGTTTATAATTCTACTTTCAATCAACTTAGGAATATTTCAATTCCTACCAATTTATCTGTATAAATTTCTTCAATTTTATCAGAGATATTTTCCATGTAAATCTTCAATTTTATCAGAAAATGTTTTTACTTATACTTTCAATTTAGGAATATTTTTATGCCTACTATCTTATCTGTATAATTTTTCATGAAATAGTCAGTTTTAATGTGTTTTTCTATACATTTCTTGAGTTTTACCAGAAATATTTTCCTTGTAGATTTTCAATTTTATCAGAAAATATTTATAATTCCACTTTCAATCAACTTAGGAATATTTTTATGCCTACCATTTTATCTGTATAATTTTTCCATGAAATAGTCAGTCTTAACGTGGTTTTCTACATATTTCTTCAATTTTATCAGAGATAATTTCCATGTATATTTACACAATGAAATAAAATTAAAAACAATGAATTCATGAAATTCTTAGGTAAATGGGAATAGGGGGAGGGAAGAGGTCTTATGGGACTTTTGGGGAGGGGGGAACTGGGAAAGGGGGAATCATTTGGAATGTAAATAAAGAATATAGGGGAAAAAAAAACCCTGGCCTTGAATCTCTCTGGCTTCCTATCTCATCCAGTTATCTCTGATTCTTACATGTATTCCCATCATGACACCATCCCACATTCTGTGGTAGAGCTAGAAGACCATTTTTCGAGGGCCTACAGAGGCTAACACCATGTGCTTTAACCTCTAAAATGTGTGCTTGATATGCCCTGTTTCTTCATAAAATATCCAGCATCAGGTATTTTGTAGCAACAACAGAAAATGGAATGCTCCTAGAAGAAGGTACAAAAGAAGCTCCAGTAGGGGGTAGACTGCCAAAACAATAAATAGCACTTGGGCTCATCTAAGACATGGAAGATGATGTTAATTGCCTGAAGCCAGGAGAGACAGAGTTGAGGAGGGAGTCACAGCAGAAAGCAGGGAATGAGATAATGAGAGAACATTCTACCTTCCTCTACATACTTCTTGTCTGCAGGAGAGTGCAATTATTTGTACAAAAGTAAGACAAAGGGAATTCATTGTGTGTATCACAAAAGTTAAAGGTGATAAGAATTCTGATTGAACTTCATATTCTTTAGACTGATACAGATGTAAGCATTTCTTGTATATCCACATAATCACAATGGCACATGCAGGGAAAAGTGAAAACTTGTAGGGAGTGTTTGCTACTGTAGTAACCTGGGCCCATAAACAGGCGGCATCACTTTCCTTGGTAGCTGTGCAACATGCAAACCTTGCCTAGCATTGGCAGCCAGAGTTAAAGTTGGCTTACAACTTAGCATTTCAATGAGACAATATTTTTTTAAAACAGTAAATGGCTTACAACGTCCTAATAGGATGGTAATTGGGTTGTAGTTTTTGTTGTTGTTTGATTTTTGGTTTGGGCACCGCTGTTCCTTCAAATAAAGCCCGTTCACCAATTACTGACTTTCCATGAGATGTTATTCCAGCAGGTCTGCAAGTGACTTTCATTAACAATGTTCTTTGATGTCTTGTCATGGACCAACTTAAATTCTGGATAAGGATTCAGGATATTCAGCTAAGCCACAGTCAGAAAATTTCACAAGACTGCTTAGCCTATTAGCCTACCACATTCTTCAGCCTATAGCAGTAAGGAGGCAGGCCAACAAGGTAGTGTGTTTCTCAGAATGCCTTAAAAGAAAGTATGGTGCAACCTACCACTATTAATAAAGTTTTATTGATTCTAAAACTAAAGCAACACAGGCATCATGAATATAGAGAGTTTTAAATGTAAATGTGAGGATTTAGTTGGGAACATAAGATTTATCTGGGAAGCACCAGCTGTAAGTTCAAGGGCTAATATAGCTGTGTGTTGGAAATGAACCACAGGGTGGGGAGGTATTCAGTATGACTTTGTGGATCCAGAGGAATTCTCCTGATGGCAGAGATTTGGAAATTTTTTTTTTACTCCTTTATTTTCTCATTTCTTCCTTCCTTTTCTTCTTCTTCCTCCTCCTCCTCCTCTTTCTTCCTTTGTTTCCTTAGTTTCCTTTTTTTAAAAAAAAGATAGATTGGTATGTTACCCAGGCTAGCTTCAAACCTCTGGCTTCAAGGAGCTGGTCTTCTGCCTTAGCTTTAGCTTTCCAAGTGAGGGATTATTTAGAAAAATTCGAAATCCATTAACTTTAAAGATTCTCTCTCTCTCTCTCTCTCTCTCTCTCTCTCTCTCTCTCTCTCTCTCTCTCTCTCTCTCTCTCTCTCTCTCCCCCCCTGCTTTTTTACCATCAGTAAAGCATGCAAAATCACAAATGTCTGCAGCAAACACATATGTGTTTTGTAAAACTTTAGACTAATGAAATAAATCCTGGCTCAAAAGATGAGAGCAAGACATCTTTAATCTTGCTAAGAACAAAAATTCATTTGTGTTCAGTCTACAGCTGCATTTGAATGTCACTGGGGCTTAGCCACATTCTCTATGTGAATTTACTGACATTTCTAAATAATGAGCAGTGTAGATGTTCTAGAAATTTTATGGGCAAATAGAACTAGAACTTGAAAACATGGAGAGGGAGAAAGTTACCTATTAGACAGCAAGTCAGTTTTTATAAAACATAAATTACTAATGCCTCAAACAGCATTGATTTTGAAGTTTAAAAACAAGAAAGAATCATGGGATTACAAAGACCCTTTAGCACAGGGCTGTGTACTACCAATGCCATGAGACCCTTCAGTGATCTCTTTAGATCTCCAGTCAGTGTCCTAGCCACACAGTGCAGTAGGTCCACTGCTACAGTTTGCTGTACTGCAAAACAGCTCCACATACTGTGATGTTCTTCCTTGCTTTGAGTTGAAACACACCTCCTTGTAGCCTCTGCCTTGGAGTTTTTAGATGATGCCTTATGAATTGAGAGTCAGTTTCTTTTGTACCTGAGGGAACTTGAGGTACCTTAAGAAACAAATAAACACTCACTCATTCTAAGCATTTTTCTTCTTCCTGCTTGTGGTGCTTTGAATATGTTTGGCCCAGGGAGCAGCGCTGTAAGGAGGCATGGCCTTGTTGAAATAGATGTGGCCTTGGAGGTGTGGCCTTGCTAGCCTCTGGTGTGTGTGTGTTGGTGGGGGGGGGGAGGCGGTAAGCTTTGAGACCTTCCTTCCAGCTGCCTGGGAGCCATTCTTCTCCTAGCTGCTTTCAGATGAAGAACTCTGAGCTCCTCCAGGACCATGCATGCCCAGATGCTGCTATACTTTCTGCACTGATGATAATGGACTGAACTTCTGAACCTGTCAGCCAGTCCCAATTAAATGTTGTCTTTATAAGAATTGCCTTGGTCATTGTGTCTCTTCACAGCAATGGAAACCATAACTAAGACACTGCTTGATAATTTCAGCTTCTTTTACCTCTCTTCTTACTCCAGGATAGGCCTGAAAAATCCCACACATCCTACTTGATTAAAACTGACTTTTCTGCAGATTGTCTGGCTCCCTTGTGTGACTCCCAGGATTAGCTAAATGTTTCCAATATTTATTTGGTCAGTTCATAGTACAATGAGAATATTACATCCTATCCATCACACATCACAACAAAGTCTCATGAAGTGCACTGTACTCTTTTCTGTTATGTTGTTAGCTGTTATGATCACTAGTCTCTCGATCTTCTCATTTTACTCGGTAATTTACTGTTATTAATGAACCTTTACATTAATGAATCTTTACATTTAATGTATCCTATTTTCTTTATCTAAACATTCAATTAGAATCTGACAATTTTATGTCATTTCAGTGAACAAATGTCATCCCTTTCAGATTTGGTTATATCTAAATTCTATCACTAACATAGTTCAGTAAGACCATAATCAAAACATGAATTAGTTTGTACAAAAAGAATAATGAACTTTTCAACCTACTGAATACACCAACCTATGGATGAGACTGTCACTATTCATCTCTATGAAGCTCAGAATGTTTGGTGCACATCTTGAACTCCTAAGAGGTAATGCCTTCAAGAAGACACTACCCCCCCCCATGTCCTGTGGTTTGATAAAGAATAGATCATGCACTAAACTGGAGTGCTATTATAAATCTCAGTTTTGTTTCTGCACAATTCCTACTGACTAGAGACCAAACAAATTACTTCTCATCACCACGAAGAACCACAGCCTAGGTTAAAAATTTTGAAATTGAAATCTTAAAATAAATGAGAAAAACAAATTACTTTCAACGATTTGCTTGTATAGTTGAATATCAAAACTGCCCTAAGACATGTTATGGATCTGATAAGAAAAACAAAATAAGTCATCCTGAAGTTATTGTTTACCTCCAACTATTGATAATGGCCTGGCAGTACATGGAAGAAGGAATGAATGGCACATTTTGTTTTAAATTCACCTTTTAAATTAGAAAGATAAATTTGAGGATGGAACCTGTATGTTCAAAGTTTAGCAACACAGTAGTTCTATATCACAATCATTATCACTAAAAAAATTAGCATAAGTAAGCCTGTGATGTTATTATACCAGGAAACTTTAAAAAAAAAAGACTAAAAAAAATGAAGTCAAGAATATTAACAGAATTAGTAAAGACCTGTTATTTGGATCATGTACTGTACCTCAAAGTGAAATCCCTCCTTTGTGCACAAATGTATCTGTTTCCCAGTCTGCCTCTGAGAACAAGTTAGACTTTTGATGCTCTGCAGTCTCTGGCCAGTACTTCATCCATGGGACTTCTATGTTTGCTCTACTGGATCTGGATGGAAAGTGGCAAGATACTACTCATACCAGGCTCACACCTCAGCATGGACCTGAGAGGATGATTTCCAGGGCATGAGAAATGGCCAAGACATGTAAGACTAAACTCCTACCCTAGTTCTAAAGAGCTTAGGGAAACTGTGGCAGCATTCAGAAATCATTGTCTCTTTACTTAAGAGACAGATTCCCATAGGACTCTTGGGAGAATGTCTATGATACCTTGCTAACTTACATACATTTCGAGGATGCAAATCTCTACTCATGTTAAGGGATCCATATGTTCTTTCACAGTTGTCTTTAAGTCTTTACTTTTCTCTACTTATGCATAGCTTCTTGAATAGATACTGATAGCTCATAATAACTCATGTATGAAACACACAGTTGATAACAGCACCACCAGGAAGGAAGGTGCTTTCATTTTCCTTTGGTAGAGAGCCATTGTTGCATGAATGGTATAATATACACATAAGGATGCACCTTACAACTTACAGTAAAGTGTATATTGATAAACACATCATAAGTTTAAACTATAGTTAGGTTGAAAAATGCATGCAACATACCAAACCTACCCAGCGAACACAGTATATTGCACATCAGCTGCCTACCTCCAGGTTTATATGACTTAAGGGGAGCAGAGGTGTTACTGACCAGTGTCATCACACCTCATATTGATATTACTAATCCAGGAATAGGTCAAAAGTCAAAACCTGAACTATACTTTCTATGTAATATGTATTTTGACAATATTGTGTTGTGGTGTGGTCTTAATGACCATAGGTCATTATGACTAATGCTTACCTATATAACCAATTACCTTAATGACCAATGGTTACCTATAACCCAAGGTTTTTGTGGCATGCATCAGGGTTGGGTTTTTTTGTTTGGTTAGTGAGTTGGTTGATTTTTGTTTTGTTTTGCTTTGTTTTGGTGCTTACACCACCAAGCTTGGCATATGACTAGTCACTCCAATTGTGGTTGTCATGGAGCAAAAGAGAGGTTGTGATTCCAAACTCCAAATTCTTCCCAAGAGCCAGGGAACTTTCTTCCTCATATGCAGCTTTGACAGAAGAATATAAAGTTCAAAAAAGAGAAAATCCTCAAGAATCTTGAGATTTACATTTTCTATACACAGATGTCAATTCTTAAAAATGTTTTTCAGCAGCAAAATGTAAAGGAAGCATGATAAGTTTTCTGGTATATATGGATGGAATTCATATGTTTTCTTATCATTCCTTGGCAGCAGTATCCAACACAGTGTTCTCAAATACATGTTTATCTTGTTTGATATATTTTTATTCTGGGATATAAATTTAAACCTTTGTAGGCTACACTAGATTTTAAGATCAACAGATGTGTGTAAATGAACCCTAACTTATGCAGAATTAAGATATTCAGGGTGGGGCCAAGAAGCGGTTATCTCTAAGACACCCCCCCCCAGCATGATTCTTTTGATCAGTCCGATGTGCAATCCATTTGCAAAAGCGTTCACACAGAGGCCAGGGCAGGCTCATGTGGTCACATTCTCAGGGATCTGCACAAAAGGAGACTGAGAAAATTGACATTTAATTCGAGCTCCTTAGGATCACAGAAATATAATTCTAAAGGGTCATACCAACTCCTGTCTTGACTCCTTGTGTGACAGTGTCATTCCACTATTTTAACACTGACTGTGTCAAAGAATTCTCAGCACCCTACAGTGCCAAGCCTATCTAGACAAGCTGATTCTGGGAAATAGCTTCTCCTTCGATTATCAATGCTCTGTAATAGTCAGAGTCTTCTGTGCACTGGTGTTTTAAGTCACTGTAAGTACTATCAGAATAGGAGGGGGTGACCCTGTAAGAATCAGTTATCACGTTCTCAGAGCACATGTGAGTGCTGTGCTGAGTCTGCAGAAGGTAGTCAAAGCTTTTTCAGCAAGAGCCTTTAAAAAAATAACACTCTAGTACCTTACCTCATTTCTATTAGAAAGCCCTAAAAGCTGATACACAGTGTCCAACTTGAGATGGCAAAATAACAAATATCTCTTGTAAGAAGGATATGTCTTCTTTAAACTATAAGAAGCAAAACAGAACAGATATAGTCAGCACTATGAAATACAAGGAAAACCTTTTTGCTGGTGGAAAGAAACCTGAATTTTATTTCTCATATATTGTTTTCCAACTAGCTTTAGTCCTTAAGCATCTTTAAGGCATTACACATTTTTTTTACTACTTTAAAACAGTCAGGTGCACCCTGGGAGAGTGCCCATTCCTTCTGGTTCTGGACATCTCTCCTCTGTATTCCATTCATCAAGGCAGCACTTGTATGGGACAAGACCTAGCTGTCCATGCATTTCTAAGACAAAGAACTATCCGACCAACCTGGAAGAGTCTGTGGTCAATGTACTTGAATTTCCAGATTGCAGTGTTCCAGACTGAAGAAGGCATCCCTGCTTCTCCTCTAAAAGATGCTAGTCTGTATCTATAAACAATGAATCTACACCTCCCCATGTGCACATTTATGCTTGCATTTCACCTGCCTGCCCGTGCCTCTGTCATCCTTTTTTATCAGTTGTCCCTCTCAGACAGATGTTCACTGAATCAAACTTTCAAAGAATATCTATATTTTAATTCTAATATCATATGTTAGTGTGATATGGGAATCATTTGCCAACTGGTACTTAACATATCCTTTCATTAAGCTCATTAAGGCTCATCAGGTTATGGCCACTGGGACAGAAATTAACTATCTGCATTAGATTACAAGATTCTTGGGTTGATAAGATCAGATATGCATCAAGGCCACCATGTAGATGACAAATCACACAAGAATCTTCCATGGACTACACTTAACCTAATAGGAGAAGACTAAGAAGCCCCCAGCTCCTCTTTAGGTTACATTATAATTTTGTTTTGAGATAAGAAAAGCTAAGGGTATGGGAGCTAAAGGTTCCAGACTTTTCTCATGAGACCAAGTACATACAAAATATTATTTTTTTTAAGATCATAGTACCATACCCAATCTGACTTAGACTTTGCCAGCATTTGCTAGAGGCCGGGACACATGGTCATTTACCTCTATGATTTCATTATTCACTGTGAGTGTGTGTGTGTTTCATGACCTCATTAAAATTGACATGACACTTCAAACTGTTATGAGATATATAAACATTGCATAAAACGTTCTTTGTCTATAGAAATGAAGCTATTAAAAATACAAGTTAGCAAAGGAAATTATATTTTGATTTTGCTTTAGTATTATATACCTTGCTCAAATATTATGAGGACCTTGAAGTCCACAATTTCTATTTTAAGACATAACAAGTACCACATCAGAGCTACACGAAAAAATAGAGAAATAATTAAATGGTAACATTAAAAATACAAACATTAATATTTGCACTCAAAATTTATGAAGTATAATCAAAGTGGTAGGGCCATGGTTTAATTTCTGTATCATTTTTTTCTATAAGAAGCTCAGATCATCACATTTCTTTTTGGTTTTTCTGAACAATACTACAAATGAGCCCCATTAAACTCTTCTAATACTCTAATTTCTCAACCCAAGAATGCTCATTTGTCTTTAGTTCGTAACATAATATGTTTCTAGTCTAAATGGAGCCAATTGTGAGCCTAAATGGAATAGTGCAATGACTGAAATTTGAGTTAACAAAACACTATACATCATAGAAGAGTCAATAAACTTGAAGGTGAATCACTAGAAATAATACAGTATAACATAGAAGAAGTGAAAATAAAAATAAGCAGAATGCCTGTAGTTGCTGGATCAGTATTGGAACTCTAACTTCTATGTTAAAGGAATAGGTATAGAACAATGGTACATGGGAATATAGTTGATGATGTAGTGACTAAATCGTTTCCAATTGGTTGGAATATATACGTGTTCATGTGGGAGATTGAGATTTCCTCCCTCTAACTTGAAAAATTACAAAGGAAAAATATGTATATCAAAGATAAATAGAAATATATTCAAAACAAACAAAAATGACACATATAAACTAAGGCACAATAATATAAAGAGAAGATGATTCTGCAACATAAGCCAGTAGACAAAGAAATAGCAACCTGAAATTCAGCACTGGAAGCAAAAGCATCAACACAAAGTCTCAAAAACATTAAAAACTCCCATTCTAAATTCAAGGCAAAATTTTCAAAAAAGAAAGAAAGAGAGAGAGAGAGAGAGAGAGAGAGAGAGAGAGAGAGAGAGAGAGAGAGAGAGAGAGAAAAGCAAAGAAACAAAGCCCAAGAGAGAATGCTCTGACAGAGGGCTATGCTATAGGTAAGGCTAAAGAAAGCTGAAAGAAAATGATAAATGATACCATATAGAACCTCAAATCAATAGGAAGTTACTAGACATGGTAAATAGGTAGCAGGAATGTGATGGTGGTGGTGGTGGTGGTGGTGGTGGTGGTGGTGGTGGTGTGTGTGTGTGTATGTGTGTTATTAATGAAAAGCTACATATTATGTTTAAAGCTAAAATTATAATAAGTGCAAGTGAAATAGACACAAAATTGTATCGTAGCAAATTCACTATACAGTATATGGAGTATTGTAATATGAAGTCTAGGCAGGTTATTTAGCTATGTATTATGCAGCCCTTTGAATAAAGACTAAAAAATGCAAGTGAATGCATTAAAAACATAAAGGAATTGAAATACCTAAAAATATTTAAGTAAAATGAAGATTATAAAGGAGTAGCTGAGAAATAAGAAAACAGAGTACATAAACAACTAATTGCAAAATTATTGGTTTAAATTCAACAATGTTAATCATCATAATACATAAAATGAATCAAAATGATAATAAGAGACAGAGATAATAAATGTTCAGACTAGATACAAATGTGAAGCCCAACTATTGCATTGATAACAAGATTCATACTGTAAACATAAAGGCATAAAGGTTGAAAGCAACAAAAGCAAAATACATGCATAAAATAAAATACCATTAAAGCAACAAAAATTGTATTGATAATATATAGTAATAACGAGTATTACCAGAAATAAAGGTTATAGGACAGAAATAGAGAAATTCTTCAGGAAGATACAATTATTACAAATGTTTGTATATTTAGTAACAAAGGTTCAGAATACATGAAAACTGAAACCAAAACCAAAAAGGAGAGAAACATTACTGTGTTTGAAGATTGGAAAATCTATTTCTCAGATATGATAAGTATATTCAGACTCAGTAAGGACATTTAAGATCTTCATGACACCACAGATGACCAAATTGGCATTTAGACACTACACTTCACAAGTACAGCCCACATAAAGACAGAGAGAATGCTCACATTATATCTCATTCTGATCTAAAAATAGACTTAATTTTTTTCCCAAAAGATTGCATTCCTTAAAAAAAATGTCCCTTACATTGATATATAAGTAAAATTTAATGAATTGTTAATATTAATGAAAGATCTGGATATACAAACCTGTCATGAAAACACTCTAAGGAAGTGAGCAGAATTTGAAATGATACACAATCAATCAATTTATTCAGAAACCTAAGAGTCAGCTCATAGAAATCCATTGAGGGATTCTTATCAGTTTAAATGTGTATGCTTATCAGCAGAAAAGAAATAATCAAACTGAGTGATGTTAATTCTACCCTAAAAAGCTAAACTTATACTAATGTAAGTATAAGAAACATGAATTTATTTTTTAACCCCAAACCAATAAAATACAAAATAAGAGAAAAGGCTGAAGGTAGTGGGCTGTTCAGAGCAAACATCAATAACACTGGGAACTATCCAGGAAGATTGGCAAACAAAGTCAAGACTATGGTTCACAATCCCTGAGTTGGAAGGCTCATGAAGAATTGCTTCAAGTTCAAGGAGTCTCTGGGTTTCATAGTGAGATCTTGGTCATTCCCAAGGTATGTGGCACATTCCTTCAGCTAATTGGCCATGCAGCCAGTTCCAAGGACTCCCAAAACAATGCAGACTATTGACATTGCTCTTCCGTATCCATATGAACTTGATGGTAAGACAATTGTTGCTGAAGACACCATGTTTTTATAAGGACTTAGATGAATCAAGCTAATCCTAATTGGCAGCTTCCCCCTGCTTGATAGCTTTCACTATACTGGAAGATGCTATTCAGGCTACTAGAGAAGGGAAATCATCGATCTTATGAATTTGTGAATTCTACAAACCACAAAACTGGTCTGGCAAGAAACACCTATGAATGCATTAATGGTGTGAATGTTATAGATATAACCAATTGCTTTTCATTATTGGCTTTAAGGCTTAGTCCATTTCAGGGAACTCATGACTAGTACTGTACATCTGGCCAAGAACATGTACTTGGGGAGCTCTAGGAGTGAGTCGACTACTATTTTGCTAAGTAAGCATCCTATCAACTCCCTTCTAAACACTTCCTTCTTGACCCGGAGATTACTGCAGTTCTCACTCCTCACCTGAGAAGTGACTTCACAATAAATCCAGTAAAGATGGAAATCCATCCTTATGGCACCAAAGGTTATTTGCTATTTAAGTTAAACCTCTTTGCTTCCTATGTTTGTAAGTTTGATACCTAAGCAACAAGCCAAAAAGAAATAGGGAAGCCTGTCTCCCCAACATCAGCCACAAATCTTGGTGCCTGTAAAAGATAAGGACTAAGTGTCCATTGCACAAAGGAGATGGAGTTGCAGAGGATGAAAATAATGAGACAATCGTGAATAATAAAGTGCAGGGGTATCACAATCTTCCTACAGACAATGCAACAGTAATGCTTAGACCCAAATTATCTATCATTGTTGTTCTATGTCTACATTCTTTTCTCACTTCTGCTTATCTTTAATTCTTTCCAGTCTGCCCCATTGTTTCAGCATAGAAGTTTCTTTATTAATACGAAGGCTCTGCTTTCATCAGATAAACTTAGAACTAAGCTAGATGCTAAATGTGAAAGACAAATGGATTCTACTTTAGTCCCACATGATACTAAAGAAATCACAAAGAAGACAGACAGCAAAACACTTATAACACAATGGTCCTCAAATATTTAGTTGTTTATTCAAAGCTTATTTTATAAACATAAAATAGAGCCAATATATTTTTCTTTCTTCCCAACCAAATGAGTGAGTAGCACTTATCCATAGTGTCCTCATTCTTTACACTACACATTTATCCCTTCAGGAGAAGTCAAAATAATAGGAGGAATGATAAGAGATTTTTAGAAAGATCTGGAAGAATTTGAGTTCTTTCTTATCAGAGAAGTTATTTAATCTTCATAAGCTCCATTGATCTTCCTTTCAAGATGGTGATGGTGAATTGTAGAATTTTACAACTTATTTATATTTTGGCCCTCATAAATGATTCATTTGGGGGTTTTATACATACATGCATGCATACATACATACATACAAGTGGCATCTGGATGCAAAGCACAGTGGTTGGCACAGGCAAGCACTGAATAGACTGGGTTATCTCTTGGTTGGCTCCTGTATTAAAGTTGTTCTTTAAGCGTTACCCTCAATGATGAGACCTACTGCTCTCTGTGTCATTTGGCTCCCAGGAGTAATTGATATGCTGAAGGAGAAGACTGAAAGGAATATCTCCCATATTAATGTTTTCAACTCATCATATTTGCCAAGTGCTATCCTTGATTATCTAATTAGAAAGAAAATGCAAGTGTCCGAGGCTATCATTAACATCATTGTAGTAGTCACTTCAAGAAACAAGTATTACCTTATTGTCTTTCAGTTTAGGGGAAAATGTTCTGCAGAAGATATATTCAAGTATCAAAGACAAATACAGTGAGCAGAACACAAAGACATATATATATATATATATATATATATATATATGAACATCAAATGCTTTATAATGGACATTGTGTATTTTTTTCAAATAATTTTATTTCAGAAAAAAACCCATAATATTTAGCTAGCCAATAAGTTAAAGGCTCAACTTGTTTCATATCAGCAACTGAACTAAACACTCCAAAAAGGAAGAAAAACTCTGAGACCAGGGAAGTATAAGATGACTCATCCTTTGTAAATGTAAATTAAGAAATATAATGTTTTGAATGATGGTACATCTTATTCTTTAAAAGGAATAAAGGAGTATCCAGTATTTCCCATGTTTCATCTTTGTGTTTCAACATTACATGGAATATGATTCTAGTTTAGAAAAAATGGAACCTGACAGAGTAATGGCTGCTTAAGAAAATCCTTAATTACATTTATCCTCTGAATTATTATATAATTTAAAAAATATGAAAATGATAGAAGTCACAATAACAATAATCTATTAAAATGAATGTGTGTTTTTGGATTAAGTCCACTTTTCACAAGTCTGACATAATCACAGTAGCTTTGGGGATGTTACATATTAAATTCCAAAGATAAAATTCAGTGAATTAAAAATATGCCATAAATAGGAAAGTACCTGTATCTATCAGAAAATTAATTCTACATTATGTAATTTTTACATTAATTTGCCATTAGAGTTTACATTGAATTACACTTTTTACAATACCTACTATATATCTAGTGGACATACCCATAAAGATTTAAAATATGTCCTAAAGCACTAACTCCATACACTTCTGTTACATTTAATTGCCTTTCTCAACAGTCTAAGCAACAGAGAAAAATAATATCAATATACAATAGCTATTTTATTTGTCATTTGACAGAAAGATTTCAGAGAATCAAGTTTAATTTCTAATGTACATTATTATTTTTCATTTTTTAGATAATTGGAAAACCATAAATTTAGGGGTCATAACATGATATTTTAATACAAATATGCACACTGAAGTGTGGCAACCCAGTTTTAAAGACAACTGCTAATATATACTTATCATCAAATATTATTAATTCAGCTAGTTGGCTCTTAGCAACACCTCCAGAACGGGAAATTATCATAAGCTAATAGACCTTGAGGCAACAGTCCTTATTGTTTGTCCACACTCATTTTACACAAGGTCTATAATAAAAAGCTAACTCATAAACAGAAATATCCGATGTCACACAAAGGGCACACTATTCCCGGGTACAAATCAATTTTTCAATAACTCTAAATGTAATTTGAGGTCCTCCATTATATAATACTCCAGAAAACAATTGAATTCTATAGTGTTTTCATTTAACTGTCCAGTTAGGATTCCTTAATATATATGTATAACTCATAAAATAAATTAAAAGTAAATGAAAACATGTATAAAGTCCTTGATTCATGAGGAAACCACGGGAAATGTTTGAGACTGGATAGTCAAATATTTATGTTGCTGAGTTTGCCAACAGAGGTGGATTCTGAAGGGAAGCAACACATTCCAAATGGAGTGCTCTCCTATCTTCTCATTCCATTCATAAAACGCCTTTCTGTTATGCAATGGGCCCATTTAGCTTGGTTAATAAACATAGACTTATGTTTAGTCTTAACCAGTTGTACACAGAGAAACAAAGCTAGTCTTTACTTAAAAGTCTAACTTAGATGACTAGCTCCAACAGGGGTACTCTTCATTTCTGAAGGAAGTAAACCCAAAGGATGTGATTAAAATGGGGAATCTGGTGGTTTGGTGAGTAGCCACCTCACCACAGGAATGCTGGGGAAGAGAGGGTCCTCAAAACTGATCCAGTCAGTTAAGTAGACATAGGTCAAGGACAGCATAGCTCTGAGATAACTGTAAATATGTTTGCCCTTTACCTCTGTTACTAAGACCCTAATCTTTTTTCCTTTTTCTTTTTTTTTCTTTTCTTCCTTTCTTTTTTTAAGACGACTTTGGAAGATACTGGCACTGGTTTTTCTTTCTTAACGTCTTTAACCAAACTGAATTCGCTCTACCGGGTCGCGGTGGAGAACTTTCAGCAAATTCATGTGACTGAAAATTCTCCAGTTCACATCACTATCACTAGCCCAGGAAGCCAAGACCATAAAAGCCAACAACAGATGGGCTGTCCTCACTTTGTTAGCTCGGGTTTTAATTTTCCACACTCGCCTCCTTAGGAAGCCCAGAAAGAAAATGAACAACCCTATCTATCTTTCAAGTCCCCTGAGCGACTGTTGAAACGCTCTCGGTTTCTCCGAGACCATTCTTTCTTTGTAGACCCACCTGAATGGGCGCCTCGTGTCTCATTGTAGGCAAATGTCCTTTCTCCCTCGGTAGGACAGCGCCGGTCCGGGAGCCTGGTCAAGCGTGCACAGGCAGCGCGCTCCACGCAACACTCTGCACGCCTGGGGCTCTGTAGCCCTCTCCAACATCAGCACCGGAGCTGTCCGCTCCTGACTCCGCACAAGCGTTCTGGCCATGTACCCCGTGAGCTTCTGGGAGTTGTAGTCTAATCTTAAGAGGCAACTGCTCAAATGGGAAAATTGTGAACTACAACTCCCAGAGACTAAGACGATTTCCCTCGGGCTAGCCCCTCCAGCTGCACTGGGCGGTGGAAACCTCCCTTCTTTCCAGTTACACCGGTTGTTATCGTTCTCAGCCTGCCAAACCATTTTCTCAAAGCGCACTAGCGATATTAACACCAGTTCACCCCAAACAAGGACTTTCTCTTCACAGTATCTCTTTTGGAAGCCAGATTGTATCTCTCTGGCTAGAAAACACAGCACTTTGTTCTAATTTCCAATGCAAACGGGCTTTACCTTACCTCTATCCTGAACCCGGAAAGTTTATACATACCCAGAGTGGAGTAGTTTTACAGTCTTATTCAACAATCACGCGGGAAAACGATGATGGATGGCACTCATATAAGAAAAGCGGTTCATCCGCAAGACTGAATTGAGAAGATCGGCACGCAAGCAAGCGCGAACACACACACACACACACACACACACACACACACACACACACACACACGTCCTCAAAAGCCAGAATTCTTACTGAGCGTGCCAGGCACTCTTTTCTGTTTACCTTTCCATACAGCTCCATTGCAGCCGGAGGAGGTTCGGGATAGCCTCAAGTAAGTCTCCTCACTACAAAGGAGGTGAAGGTCTTATGCGGGCGGCAGAGCACAATGGAAAGGCTTGGAGAAGCAGTTTGCGGAGAGCAAGTAAGGGATGGAAGGGACAGCGGGTTTAGATGGGAGGCTTTCTTCCAGGGGGAAACCCAGAAGTCTTCTAGTGACAGCTGCAAAGAAAGGGCTGTGAGTCTCCTAAGTGCCAGGGGCACCCGCGCCAGGCGGCCCCTCCCCTAGCCTTCCCAGCACACACACCACCTGAGGGCTGCAGAGCTGATAGGGCACTGGGTTATTTACCCAAAGCAAGTCACACAAAATGAACACATTCATCACCAGAGCCCAGGAGCACCTTCACGGAATGAGATGGGAGACCTCGATTAAGTTAGCCGGTCCTTTCTTTAATGTACAGCTCTTCCTTTATATTGGAATTACTCTCCTCCTGAAACGGTTCATGACATGATCTTCAAGTCTCTGAACTGGACATTTACGTTCTTTTGTCAACTTCTGATGTGTGAGAGGACTTGTGTCGTCCATCGCTGAGACAAGTCTTCTCCCCTTTAGAATGCAAACTCCTCATCTATCTGTGACCCCCCACCTTTATATGCTGTCAGATTTATGACACGAGAAGCTGAATAAAAGATGAAACTCTCATGATATTCACATACAGTCATGCAACGGTTAATTAGAGTCAGCTTTAAACTTCATCTCCTTAGATCAGCAGAAAGAACGTTCTGGAACTTAAGTGTGCTGGAAACATTTCTTGGGAATAAGAAGTATTCTTCATATTCCCAGACCCCATGACAGATATTCTACTGGCAAAAGGTCTAGGGATCTACATTTCCAACACTTCCCTCATCAGTTCTTATGCAAGTAATTCATTTACTGTAATTCAAGAAACACTGCTTTTAAAGGATTTATACAAGACTTTTTCCAAAGATACAAATCTCAGAATTTTCCTCTAAACTCTCTGTATATGCAACAATGATGCAGTATATATCTGACATAGTTACACACACACACACACACACACACACACACACACACACTGGTTTATTTTCTTTATCTTTCTTTCTCAAAAAAATCTGTCTTCTAATCTTTGATTAATGAGAATGTCACGTGGTATCACTTAGGTGAATTTTTTTTTTAACAACTCAAAAGAACATCTTAAAATTATCACCTTTTCGGTGAGTTATGTGATGACTAGGGAAAATTAACTTACAAAATGAAGACAGGGCCAGTGAGATGGGTCAGTGTGTAAAGATGTCTGTTGTCAAGTCTGATGACCTGAGTTCAATCCTTGAGACCCACATAATGGATGGAAAGAACTGACCCCAGAAAATTATCTTGTGATTTCTACATGTGGTTTGGGGCACACTGTTGACTTCACGCACACAAACCCAAAATAAATAAGTAAATAATAAGTAAATAAATAAATCATATGTAATGAAATAATTACATTATTATCTTAGTTTCTGTTCTGTTGCTATGAAGAAACACGATGCCAATGCAATTTTTAGAAAAGAGAACATTTAACAGCTAGCTTGCTTACAGTTTCATAGGGTTAATTCATGAGCATCAGGCTAGGAAGCAGACAGACATGGTGTTGGAGCAGATTTACATCCTGAATCGCAAGGGGTCTGGGTGGGCATGCCTGGACATAGACTTCCTCCAATAAAACCATACCTACTCCAACAAGGCCACACCTAATCCTCTCAATCCTTCTCAAACAGTTCCACTAGCAGGGAACCAATCATTCAAACATATGAGCCTACAAGAGTCATTTTCATTCAAACCACCAGAGTTAATAACAAGAAATGGTAATAATCAATGTTTCCTAATAACAGATAATTACCAAAAGGACTTCTAAACACTTATTAATATATATATATGTATATATAAAGCTGTATATCTTTCTAACATTTGTTTCTAGTGTAAACCATATATATGTGTATGTAAGTGCACACGCACGTGCGTGAGTGTGCGCACACACACATACACACATGCATATACACACTTGTGTGCATGCACCATGGCGTGGGTGTTAAGATCAGAACTTGCTAAACTTGTCAGGTGGTGGCGACACACACCTTTAATCACAACACTTGGAAGGCAGAGCTAAGCTGATGTCTGTGAGTTCAAGACCACCTGGTCTAGAGAGCAAGTTCCAGACTGCCAGAGCTACATACGCAGAGAAACCCTGTCTCCAAAAAACAAAAACAAACAAACAACAACATCAATTAAAAAAACCCCTCTGAATCTCTCTGTGAAGTCAGAGACCTTTGATTTGCTTGAAATTAAGATGCTATCTATCAGTCTTATGCTGGGATACCAAATGGCTGATGGCGCTTCACCTATTATGTCTACCGTCTGGTCAAAAATAGAATAAAACTAGAAGAACAATGCACAATTCTTTTATAAACACTGCAGTGCTTATATTCTGGCATTTATGCTGTCAACCTTATGACACCTGCTGCAAGGTACATTAGAAATATGTATATTCTAGGCACAGTTGTGCCCTGCAGAAGATCAGGAGGTCTGTTAAATGGGAAAAGCGGCAACACAGTCATTGACGGTAGAGCTGGGGCGTCAGGATGACAGTAATCATATATGTTCTGCTTCTTCTCATTTGTATTTGTACCAAAATGTGAGTGTATAATATGAAATGTACTCATTCCCAGAGATCTGTGTAACTTAACAGTTACCAAGTCTTAAAACCGAGAAATTAATCACAGTTAGAATATTGTGGTTCTTGTTTAGAGTCAGAAAAAAAGAAAGCCTTTCTCACTTACATTTGAATCTGGGGGTTATGAGTCAATATGAAACTATGACAAGAGGACTGAAGAGAAGGTTCAGCATATAAGAACAGTTTGCACTCCTCCAGAGGACTGGTGTTTGGTTCCTAGCAACCACAGCTGGTGTCTCACAACCATCTTCCATTAATTCCATAATTCCATTTCCAGGAGATAGGACACCTTCTGATCTCTGTGAGTACCTGCATGCACCTGGTGCACAAACATACACTCAAGCTACACACACACACACACACACACACACACACACACACAAACACAAATGAAACAGATAAATCTTTTTCAAAAACTGAATCTGATATAGTTAGCAGAAGGAAGAGGATCACCAGAGAATAACAGAATTGTGTGACATGAGCATCTCACCATGTTAGTGTGTGGGGAGGCCTGAAAGTTCTAAGGCCCAGAGACAGTAAGTGACTTCCCAGGGACTGCACAGAGCATTAGCAGGATGGATGAGGTGAGAGCACTTAAGTTCCTGCCGCAGCTACACTTTTCTGTGCACTGTTTCACCCCACCAATCAGATTCTGGGATTTTTCTATCACGACGTTTAAGAGTGTTCACACTGTCATTTGTACAGATGTAATTTGTGTTTTATTCATTGGCTGCTATCTTTCCTAGTTCACAACAGCTCTGTTTTTTAATCTCTCGGTTAAAAGGAGCTGAGAGCTATGTTAATAATAACAGTGCTATTGGCTGTATAAGAAATCACATTTTATTAGCACCACTTTCATGACATCCCAGTTAAGATGCACTGAGGCTTGGAAGGAGGATCCAGGAACTTCTTTAGAACTCACTACCTCCCTCACATAAGTCTGATTTGAATCTACAGTCTGATGCCATACCCGAGTGTCCAGCCTCAAACATGATTATGAGATTTTTCGGTCTGGGTGCTATTACCTCTGCCTGACTAGGTCATAGTGAGCTGGCTAGCTTTGATTTCAACCTATGAAGCATCCACACAACAAAATACTATTGATTCTCTCATGTTTTCTTTAGAAGAAGTTAAATATCCCCATGGCACTATTGATTTGTTTAAAATTAAAAGGAAAATTATTTTAACTCATTCCTGCTCATGAAGTTTCCAACATTATACATAATCAATATAAGTAAAATGCCCCCCCGAGTGAAACAATGTTGATTTCTTTCCATAACATAGATACTATTTACAACTGTTATCTTTTTAAGAATGCCAGTGCTTTAGTAGCACTGTGGCAGGCACTTTGTCAATATTATTCCATTTAATTGTCAATAAGTTTGAAGGAAAATGTTACAATCTCATTTTATAGTCAAGAGAGGAAATGGATTTTGCTTCCAGACACTAGAATGATTTGATCCAGGCTTTAAAGCTCAGACTTATCTGATTCTAAGCCCAAATTCTCAACCGTAGTTTTTCTCAGAAGAGTTAATATTTTAAAATACCACATTTCCCGATCTCTTAGAAGTTTTTCCGGGCTTTGGTTTTGTTTGGTTGCGATCAAAAATGAGATTATAACACTGTTATGAAATTGTACGGCTACTTAAAACTTTTTTAAAATACCATAGTGAGCTAGCTAGTGTGACTTATTTGTGTTTATATTTTACATACATTGGTGTTCTGCCTGCCTGCATGTCTGCGTATGTGTGTCAGATGCCCTGGAACTGGAATTACAGACAGCTGTGAACTGCCATGTGGGAACTGAGCACATGTCCTTTGGAAGCACAGCCAATGCTCTTAGCTACTGAGTTATCTTTCCAGTCCCTACTTAGAAGTTTTAATATATATGTTTTTTTCAGATTTGAGAATGTTGTAATTGATTAATTTTGATAGTCAATGCAGTTGGGTTTGTCTAGAAAGGGTGTTTCCAGACAGGTTTGACAAAAGAAGAGGATGACCCATTCTGAAAGGGAAAAGTATCACCTATGGGTTGAGGTCATGGACAGAAAACCAGGTAGAAATACAGCTAGTCCTGCCTCTCTTCATGATCACTGCCGTATGCCTTACCCACCATAACAGATTTCTTCCCTCCTCCTGTGAGCTCAAATAAGCCTTCCTCCCTCCAGTTGTTCTTCTCAAATATTTGGCCACAGTGGCAAAAGGAAGCAACTATCAATCAACCCTTCCTGTCAAATGTCAACCCATTTGATCTGGAAATATTTTTATGGAACTTTGTATCAAATGTGGATCTTTGGCTAAACATCGTGTATTAATTATATTTCCAGCTCATAGAAAACAGTGAATAATAAACATTATAAGGAAACCAGAGGAGTACTAAAAACCCATGCCCACTTTTCATACCAAGTACTTACTCAGTGGGAGAGTTTAGATCACCATCTTTAGAGGATCATTGTGTGGCCCACATCTTTATTAGTTCTTAAGACACCACCACCAGAGATTTATTATTATCTTTAAAAAAACATTGCTCTCATAATCTCATAATACCATTATACATGTTGGGAAGTTTTATTATTAAGATCTGACTTAACTGCAAACTTCAGATATTAAGCTTTCCAGCGGACTTTTGACCTGCTGAAAGATAGATAATTCAATAACCAGTCTCTGACGGGAGAGCAGCCCTAGGCAGAATATTCCAGAAGACTTGACACAGCATAGGATTGATGCAAGAAGAAGGAACAGCATGCTCCTGGCCATTATCTAGAATACTTGTGACAAGCAGTCTGCATGCCTTCAGCAGGATGGGAGCCTCAGGTTGTCTATTTATGATCTAAGTCAAGCTTACCCCTCAGAACCAAATTCAGGTAAGAAATATATGATTTCTGGTGGATATAACTGTTCTGAAATTGCACAGAATTAACAAAAACACAGAATGGTATACTAGGGAAAATGTGGTAGATAAGACAACCCAACCTTTTAATCCATAAAAATAAGGAATTAGATTTCAAAAATCTACAATGACCAGTTTAGCAAACTACAGGTCACCTGATGCCATTGGGTACATTAGGGGAGATGAACTGTTCTGCAACTATATTATGATTTGTTAATATGGATAACTATCAACAATGTTCATTCAAACACTTTAGACTTACCAATCATAGCTTAAAGTGTAGAAGCAAGGATGGAGAGATGCCTCAGTGGTTAAGCATTGACTGTTCTTCCAGAGGAGTCAGGTTCAATTCTGAGCATCCATATGGTGACTCCCAAGCATCTGTAACCCCAGTACCAGGAGATTCAATGCATTCGTTTGGCCTCCACAGACAACAGGCGCACAAGTGCTGCACAGACAGACACTCATATACATGAAATATACTAATTAAACACTTTAAAGATGAGAGTCAAAACTATACTCACCCCCAAAGAAACTCAGTACCTAAACAAGCAAGAGATAACTACCATAGACAACAGCTTCAAGGGTCATAGCAGTGCCTGCTGACCTACCTGAAACTTATCTTATTAACAACTACCTTACAGGAGTGTATAAGACAGAACTCAGCTGAGGGTATGTCTGTGAAGTAAATTTAGCAGGTCATCCAATTGCCAGACCAGAAGGGGAGACATAGGAGAACTTCAAGGGAATACCATGATTGTTAGCTGGTTCCTCTTTCTAGCTTTGAAAATAAAGTAAAGCCCAAAGATGAATTATGCCTCATCTAATATCACACTAATTAATAATCTAGTCAAGACTAGGATAAAACTCATGGGACTTCAAGTGTGTGTTCAATTTAATCTACAACATCACAATCTTGTGTTTAACATGTGTTTGCTTTCTCACAACTTGACCACACTTTCACTTTAAAATTATGTGATACTACTCACTGGATGAAACCTCAAAAATCATGTTTAAAGGAATATGGGACCTGATATTTAGCTCTCCTTTTCTGACTCAAAAGCAAAAATTGCTAAAGTATAATATTTTTTCCTTCGGATAAGGGCTGGAGACATTTTCAGTTTTGTTATGAGTTTATACATTAATTAAGCTACAGACCCAAGGTTATATTGAGTTACACTTAACCTAGCTGCCCACATATGCCCACATAGTCATAATGTCTACCACTGTTGACTAATTTGGCAAGAATGAACTCTTCTTCCCTTCTGGATTTCATGAGAACCTATAAATTGGCAAGGTAGAAAATGGTGGATCCTGGGTACTCTCTACATACTTAGCAGTTCCTGGCCAGGTGTGGCCCATCCATCTACCCACTGGTAGCTCCATTCTTCCTATGCCAAGCTAAGCCACAAAAATCCTGAGCCAATTTTGGAATAGAAATATTAAGTCCTGAAGGGAATGTATGGTCTTGGACTTTTGAACACTGTTGGAATAATTAAGTGTATTATAACTTTGAGTATTGCATTGAGTAATATAACATTGTGTGTTACAATTTGAATAGAAAGCTTTTGGGAGCCAGGGGAGTGTTGTGAATTGGATTTGAAACATCTCCCAAAGGAATGAATGTGTTGAAAGTTCATCCCAGCTGGTGGTGCTATTGAGAGGCCACAGACTATAAGAGCACCAGCCTTATCAACATGTCATTAGGAGGAAGAGGAACTAGGTTACTGAGGACATTGTCTTTGAAGGAAATGCCTTGACTTGACTCTGCCCTTTTCTGTTCCTCTATTTTTTCTTGGCTACTATGGTAATTATCTCTCCACCACACCCTTCCAGAATGTTCCTGCCTTAACATGGACTCAATACCAGAGGAAACAGCTGGTCGTGAGGTGAAATACATCTTTCCTCTAGTAACTTGTAAGGTGTTTTATGATAGTGAAGAAAAAACTAACATGCTTCCCTCTGACAAGATTTATTAGGCACTTGACCACAAAATATTAACTATCATTTCTGAAATAAATTGTTGTAATCAGCCTTTTGTCCCCATGCATGTTATCTATTCAAATAGATCTGCTCTCTCACAACTTATTTTTCTTCTATCTGTCCACGTAGTTTCCCTGTTCAAGTCTAAGTGTGTTCCTGAGAGGGAAGAGCAGATGACTACAGTGAACATATTCAGTTCTAGTTGCAACTTTAATTACAGTTGAAGTACACTTCATTTTATTCAGCTGTGACTTTTGGAAGATACGAGTTCTTGATTTTATTTAAAAATGACTTTATATAAACAAAATTTTCTTTATAATTATAAAACATCATTGAAGGATACATTTATCAAACCTTTAGTTATATAAGACACATTTTGTTTTCATTACAAGGAAGCCCTGGTGGAGCATTAGAAGGCTGTATTTGAATTTATGTAGTACTTGTTTCACAGTAAAAATGGTGGTAAATCATTAACATACCTTAATTTTATGTTCACAGTATCAAAGATAAATAAGACTGTTTGATAAATATGGCATTGATAGTAATAAAAATGGCAAAGTCAAACTGAGTAATTTATACAGAGTTTTATAAAGGGCCATTACTGAAGTGCTACTGGGAGATATTAGGAGAAAGCTGAACCCTGGTTCTAGTCACAGAAAGGGGTCAGTGAGAAGTTTAACCCAAAAGGCTATCATCCTTATCTGATAAGATAAGGACTCATAAGTGTCATAAGATAAGATAATAAATTATCAGAAGAGAATTTATTGGAGGCAGAGAATGCTCTATTGAACATAGAGTCAGCAGAGAAAGGAAGTCACCAAACTCCTAGTATCTTTCTTCTCTAGCTCTCCATTGGCAGAACTCCATCTGAACCCAGAGTCTCAGGTCCTGTTGACAGAATTCAGGATTTCAGCATCCTATGACACAGGAGCATGGGGAAGGATGGGCAAAAAGACAAATGGGATGCCAACATACTTCCCAGTTTTAAATATGATCAAAGTGAGAGTCAAATGAAAAATTTGAAAAATGAAGGTCATAAACCAGTGTGAACTTACACCTTCTTCATGGTAATGACACTACTAAGTTAACCTGAAAACAAAATGTATATGGTTATCCTAAGAAGTATTTCAAAATTTCAACTCTATTCCTCCCATTTAGCTTTGACACCTACATCCCATCCAGAACTGCAGTGAGGATCCTTACTTATAACATCACAGATTAACCATAGAGTAACTCTGCAACATCCTCCTTTTGCCTGCCTTATTGCTTTCCAAGGAGAATGAATGTGCTGTCAAATCTTTCATTTAATCAGGTTAAAAAATTATAAGCAGACTAGTTGTGCTATGATTCCTTTTGACATTTAGAGAATACATACTCAAATGTGTAACAGCCTCATACCTTTAGATATTTATAATTTTTTGTAAAGACTCTGCTTCAGAAGAATGAAAGTTTCTGTCTGACTTGTTCATTACGTTTTTAACACAACTCATAATGGTGCTTTGCATATAGTAGATGTTCAACAAGTATTTATGAGTTGATGAATAAATGTGGGAACACAAAGACTGGTTATCACATAAAACTTGTAAATGGGTGCATACACATGAAAGGGTCTGGACTACCAGAGACTGAGGAAACCTCATCAGAAACGAATATGACTTTGAAAGATGAAGAAGGTTTCACTTATAAATACGAAGGGTTTTTTGAGTACTTGAGATTTGAAGGGAAATGGCTCAGGATGCTGGGTATTTTTTGTTTGTTTGTTTGTTTGTTTGTTTACCAGTAGGAAATCAGGACAAACATGAAATAAAGGGAAAGTTTGTTCTGGAGGAAATAGACTAAGTCTCTCTAGCATCCATACCTCCCTGTCAATCCATCTCCAGAGTGCTGTATCCTGGGCTACATCTATTTCCCTGGGTTACGGCTTGTTTATGTTAAGTACTTGTCTCATGATAGCCAGGAAAATTCATCTGCTTTGTCTCTTTTGTATCATGAAGCTTCATTGGCTGACTTATGACTCTAGCCTAAGACATCTGTTTAAGATCACAATTTAGTCAACACACCTTTGGAGTATTTTTATCTTCTTAAGATTTCTGAATACATTTTTTGTTGTTGCTTTTTGGTGCCCCCACAATCCTGAACTTCCGTCGTGACAGCCCATGTTGAAACACATTGAAGTGGTTTGAATTTTAACCTCTCTCCCAGCAGTAGTTGGCAAGAAGTCTGAGACAGCCTTGCTGTTGTCCTTTCAATTTAAAACAAAAATCATATGTTATCAATAGCACTCAGAGTTGTAGGCCATTTTATAAATATAATATCCCTCTTCTCCAACACTGCACTTTAAACTGAAGGAGTCTTTTCTGGTGAAGTAGCCTTTAGAAAATCTGAAAATTACATTGTATTTATACAGCTACAGACAGGACTAACTTGGTTTTGAAAATAAAATAAGTAGCTATCCTGGAGTCTTTGGAGTTGAGAGTTTTGAGTGCCAAATGCACAAAAGTCCCAAGCAAACCAGGTTGAGTTGATTCCACCTGGTGGGAAAATAAAAACCATAAGCTTTTTCAACAGACTGCTCTATGCCTGAGAATCAAGCTGGCGTTATACAAGCATTGCATAGCGGACCTTCTTATCATGTGTTTTTTAATCTCTCGGCTAATGGAACATTATGTGTTAGTAGGAAAGCTCTCATCCTATGAACAGCAGCCAGCTAGACTGTGAGATACGAGAATGTCGATTTATGTTGCTTTTAGCATACTGCAATAATTGATTCTCAGAGTCAGACTTCGTGCCTTGCCATATAACAGACTATAAGAATTTTCAAGTAGGAATGTTTCCCCTTTAGACGTTTTGTTACAGATGAACTTTTTATAGAGTGGTTTTGTGGTTGTTGGTTTGTTGCTTTTAACTCTCAGAATCTACTTCATGAAGAATTACCCATCAAGAGGACATACTGGGTTGGAACATATCATTCAGATCCAAGGACTTGAGTGTTATTTGAATTGAACAAAAGTGAATTGAATTTCAGTTCAACGCACTCCATTATTTTCTTATTGAATTCTTCATTTCTGTCTGCAGAAAAAGTCGGTGTTGGAGATGGTGGAAGAATGAAAGATATATGAAATTTCGAGGAATTGATTTTCTTATTCAGACTATGAGGTCGATGGAATCTCTATAACACTGGAAAGTCTCTCCAGTCTAGCAAAGCTAGAGTAGACATTACTTTCAATAGCTAGGAATCTACAAAATAATTATAAATTTAATTCGGGCTGCTCAAATGATTTTCTAGAACATTAGGAATAAGGGTACACAAAGAAACATCTTGCTCCCTGCTGACTGTATAGGCCATGTATTTGTGGATAACTGAAGCCCTGATTGTTAGTTTAGGAGTTGACTCAGTCTTGTTTTTTGGTTTTTTTTTTTTTTGGTTTTTTTCAAGACAGGGATTCTCTGTGTAGCCCTGACTGTCCTGGAACTCACTCTGTAGACCAGGCTGGCCTCGAACTCAGAAATCCGCCTGCCTCTGCCTCCCAAGTGCTGGGATTAAAGGCATGCGCCACCACTGCCTGGCTGTTGACTCAGTCTTATAGATTACATTCACATATCAGCAAAAGATATGTTACCATTTTAAGCAATTATTTAGCAATGAGTTGAACAACTGACCTTCTAAAAGGATTTGTTAAGGTTTTTAATATATGCTATTTTAATAATTTGTTCCTCACATGAAGTCCACAATAATATGGTAATATTTAGTTAAGAGTTGTTTTCTAGTTAGGTAGTATCTTTGTTTGTCTGTTTTATGTCAACTTGAAACAAGCTAGAATTATTTGGGTAGAGTGAACCTCAACTGAGAAAATGCCCTCACCAGATTGGCTTGTTGTCAAGTTTGTGGGGGCATTTCCTTGATTGATAATTACTATGAGAGGGATCAGAACTCTGTGAGTGGTGTGACCAGTGGGCAGCCTGTCTTAGACACTGTAAGAAAACAGGCTGAGTAAGCCATGGGAGCAAGCCAGTCAATAAACAGTTTTCCTCTATGGCCTCTGGTTCAGGTTTTGCCTCCAGGTTCCTGCCCTAACTTCCCTTCATGATGGACTACATTTGTTAGTGGATATCAACCTTTTCCTCTCCAAGTTACTTTTGGTCATGATGTTCTATCAAAGTGATAGAAAAGTAACTAAGACGAGGTGATTAAATCAGTTATTACATATACAGTTTTTTTTAATGTGTTTGTTTGAGGATTACGCAAGTGGTTCTGTTTCATTGGGTAAGCACTTGATACTCTTTAGAGGACCCAATTTCAGATCCCAGACAAGGCAGGTGGCTCACAACTCCAGCTCTGGCAGATCTGATGCCCTCTTCTTGCTTCTGTGAATGCTAACTCATGTGCTGGATGCACACTAGAGAAAGGGCCCAAGGAGCTGAAGGGGTTTGCAGCTCCATAGGAGGAACAACAATATGAACCAACCAGTACCCCCAGAGCTCCCAGGGACTAAACCACCAAAGAGTACACATGGAGGGACCTATGGTTCCAGATGCATATGTAGCAGAGGATGGCCTTGTTGAACATCAAAGAGAGGAGAGGCTCTTGGTCCTGAGAAGGCTTGATGCCCCAGTATAGGGGAATGCCAGGATAGGGAAGTGTGAATGGGTGGTTTGGTTAGCAGGGGGAGGAGGGATGCACTAGGGTGTTTTTGGAGGGAAAACTAGGAAAGGGGATAACATTTGAAATGTAAATAAAGAAAATATCTAATATAGAATAAAATAAAAATTAAAAAAATGTGTTTGTAAACAAACATAAGGGTTCAAATCCAGTACACCAATTTAGAAGTGTGTGGTATTTACTATGCCTCAGGCCAGAGATGTGAGTAAATGTTCCTGCCTTTTTATTAAAAGAAATGGTTGCAAAGTGGCTTTTGAATTTCCTGGATTATTCTCTGTAACATCAGTGAGGTAGGTGTGATATTTTGCTCTCCCACTTCAGAATTTCCAAGTCTCTGAATTAAAGAAAAAAAGTACATGCCTGCACAAATTGCCAAATGTCCTAATTAAACGTATATTCATAAATCAAATCTGGTAGCTTTCTTGTTCAAGAATCTAAATCCTAATTCCTATAATGATGTTTTGTAAAAAACAGGAACGGTAAGTGAGATAAGAATTTCAAAGGAGGAAATAAGCTTGTAATTTTTGTAAGGAGCTGATAAATAGAAACATTGCAGAGCTAAGTTAAGATGCCTACTCATACAAACACCTGGATCTAAACTCTACACATCTCAGTGAACTCTGTACAGTTGGAATGGCCACCGTGGGGTTTGCTTGGAATTTCACACTTTCACTATCTGTTACATTCTGTGTATTTATCCACCACAGAATTAAAAGCATTATAATAGAATTGAAAACAGAAGAAACAATTAGCTTTATGTCGTCTTTCATGGATTATGTATCCTTTGGTCTACATTCTATCCTTCCTCATCACCTAACAGTCCCTTCCCTTCATCTCTTTTCTAATTGTTACACTATACAAACACTTATGGATGCTTACATAAGTAAAGGATAGCATATTCATATGAAGGAAGCTATGTCCATTACATTCATGATCTTAAAATTGTATCTCATGCATTCCTTTTATTACATTTTGGTTATTATGCCCAAATAAACTACTGTCCTTTTATACTTATATGATATTTCATTAAAATAATTTATTTCAGGTGGAGTATATATATATATCAAGAAAAGTAAAGTAATCACTTAATGTTGATACTTTTCTAGTAACCACAGTATAAACATTTTCAATTTTCTCCATTAGATAACTGAGGAGACAAACCAAAGGTAAAGAGTTGCATAGGCCTCACATTAGATAAGTGAAAAGATCCAAAGTTGAAACTCAGTTTTATAAAAGAAGCAATAAATTTTACAGAACATAATATTCAGCCACAGAAATACAAGGTGACTCACTGGGTCATCACTTCAGCACTTGTGTTGCTATGGGAACTGAGCAGTTAGAACCTTGAGGAAATAAATGTCACCACTAAAAGGAAATCAGTCATTAAACCACAGCATTCACCAAAACTCCAAGGCTATCTTCCTGGTAGCATTAGCCTTTATATTGAGCCCTAAATCTGTATATTATCTTCCTTAGTACTGGAATTGATAGGACTCATTTAATAAAATATTACCTCTCATGAAGGAATTTTTAGCATAATTGCATACTCTGGTAAGGTGATCTTGGCAAGCTAACGTAGAACTCTGATTGTTCTCATCAATAAAACGATAATGATGCTATCTTATGGGATTATTTGCCATTTTCAAATTATCTTTATGTTGATTAAGATTTATCAGTGATTCTCAACACTACATCTTAAGTGGAAGACCTGCTGTTGTTAATTCCTTCTTGTCTTTCTTTGTTGAAGAGTGGGCCCACAAGACATTCATAAGTGCATCCATCCTAGAATAAGCTTATACATAAAAATCTCAAAGGTTTGTTGACACTCATTATTGCATTGACTTCTGAATTATATTGCTATTTCTCATTAATTCCTTGCCACTAGTGGATAGAAACTTCTTGACAAAATTTAGTAACTTGAAAATTCTAAAATAGTATACCCATATTGTAACTCAGTGGCATCAGAAAATCTGGAACTGAGACAAAAGAAGGATCATGTGGGTTAATGTTTATGTAGCACCTTATTTTTAGAAGAGACTCACACCTTCTGGCAAAATGTGTGTTCTTAGAAAATTCATGATGCTTAGTGGGGAAGATCAAGAGCGTATTTTATGCTTAGACAAACTAAGATAACAAAAGCAAACCTTCATTAAGTTATATATCATAAAATTTAACTCAGTAAATTGAGTACCCATTTCCTCTGCATCAACACTGAACATTGGTTGTACAGTATCAATAGATCAATATGAAAGTTCAGCCTATCAATTCATAGAGTAAGAAACGTTAATTATTTCTCCAGTCCTGACTTCCTTTTTCTGTCTATAATTCAGAGTCAATGCAGCTTTAGGACTATTTGTGACTGTAGCTCATAATAAAGAACAAAAATTACCACTACGTTTGATGACCAGAGACGATGAATCAGAGCTGAGTGAGCTTGAGCTAATTGTTAACTTCTCTAAGTCTGTGTCCTCATCTGAATTATGATAAAGGCCACCTTCCAGCCCTTTTCCCAAGATTTAATGAAAAGATGTATGTATGTGAAAATGCTTTCAGCAGCTAAACACATGCTACCCAGATCATAGCATTATAGAAAAAGAGAATATGTATAACTATCTCATTTTGGTGTCTGTGTTCTCACTTGACTTCCTATGCACATGAACTATGATGGAAAGCTTCAGGAAGATCTTAATTTAAATTATTTTTAATCTTGATTCTTAAGGCTAGTGTCTGTTGTGTGGAGGGCTTTCATCCTTCTTCACAATGAGTATATTAGGATTATTCTGGATTGAATTATTCTCCTTCCTGTCATTTCCATACAATCTCTATATGCAAGCTCACCTACACCCATAGCTTCCATTTGCTTTGTTATAACGATGCTTCTGTAATCCATTATTTTGAGCCTAGGTCTTCTATCTATAGGCTGGTGCAGTCAATCTCTTAATGACTAGCTCCGTCTGTGTGTTCACAGGTAACACAGAGGATCCCATATAGTCCTCCCTCGCACCACACGTTCTCCTTTTCTGTGCTCCTCTTCTATAGGAATGATCCTATCATTCACAAATGTTTTTGCCACACAGATTATGGCTTGATAACTTTCAGCCACCATCATTCCTCAAATTCACTTAAACAACAAGTATGCTTTCTGAATTCACCATCTTTCACTGCTTCCAGCCACACTAACTCAACACCATCTGTCTCTAATACTATGAACTTTTCCTCATCTTCATGTCATCTATACAGCGGGTTGAATGGTCTTTCTACAAAACACAGTGTTTTCATTTCCATTCTTTAAATTTTAAATGACTTTCTCCATGCCAAGCAAGAAAACTCAAGTCACAAGGCCTTCACAATGTAATACCTGCTTACTTCCAGGTTCTCCCTCTTGAAATACCCATGCTCAGGAAGCATCAGACTTGGGATTCTCTTCTAACCTCTTCCCTTTGTTTCATGCTCCTTCTTTACCTTTTGACATTAGCACAAGAGGGTTTTCTGCTTGGACCATTCTGATGCTATCTCACAACACTTTACATATATATTTTACTTTCTTGCTTTATGCTTTTTAGATTAGTCTTTGTATCCTCCAGGGATCTTCATTAAATGTACCACTCTGAAGCTAAATATTTATCCTTACCACAGTCTCTTGCACCTTCCCACTATAGAATTAGATCGTAATCATTCAGAAATCCCTACACAGCTCCACTAAACCACTCAAGTACAGACAAGTCCTCACCCTCTCTGTCCTTTTATGTGCATATCAAAGTTGAACCAAAGCATTGAATTTGTATGTAACACACAACATAATAAGAGATGCACAGCAAATAGTGATTCTAACTGATTACAGAGAGTATCCAAATACACAAGAATTCCACAAGACTGAACATCAAGGGAGACAGTTGAAAGCCTTGGATGCAAGCTGAACTAGAATGTTCAGGCAAGGAGAGGCCCCTGGTCCTGGAAAGGCTCGATGCAGCAGTGTAGGGGATACCAAGACAGGGAAGCGGGAGGGGGTTGATTGGGGAACAGGGGGAGGGGAGAGGGCTTATGGGACTTTAGGGAGGGACCAGAAAAGGGGAAATCATTTGAAATGTAAATAAAGAATATATCTAATAAAAACAAAAAAAGAATGTTCAGGCAAAATTTCTTCTTCCAGGAAGCCTCCTCAGCTTTGATATTCAGGAATTTCATCTGGTTGAATCAGACTCCAAGCAATTATTTAGGATAATCTCTCATACATGAAGCCAACTGAGAATGCATTCTAAGCACACCAGGAGCATCACAATTATGGTTGGTCTGTGACAGAAGAATTAGGGAATGTAGGTGAGTAAAGATTGACAAAACTGGCAAGACACATTGGTACACCCTGCAGGGTAGGCACTCGGTGTTTGGGAAGTGAAGGGATGTATGAGCATCACACATATTCTTCAGTAAAAATATCCCTGGGGAACTTTTATATGGCATTTTCTACTTTATGCTCTTAAAGTTAGCATTATCATATTGTTCATGTCATATTGATCGAGTTGGGTTCGTAGATTTGAAAGTCAAAAATTGTCACGCTCTGAGTTACTTTTCAACTCCCAGATTTCTTCAGAGAAAACAAACAAGCATCATTAGTGTATCAGAACTGCACTTTCTGGAGAGGGTGGTCTGTCTTGTTATTTGTGATCTTTTAGTCCCACCGTGGTATAGGTTCACAAGACCTGTTCAGTACACAGCTCTCGAAAGAAATAAAATTAATACATTGGGACTATACTAAATGATGGATGTATAACATTTTCTATTGCATCTATCTTTGTTTTCAATTGATTTAGCCTTATAGTGAATGACTTTTTAAATGGGGGGAAACCACATACAACTGGCAGTCAAGTAAATATTTTCCTAATCTTGGCATGGTGGTGCATACTTGCAATCCCAATACTCGAGAGACGGATGTGAGAAGATTATGGGTTTTGAGGTCAACCTGAGCTGCATATAAAGATGTTGTCTCAAAATTTTTTGCTGCCTCATTACAGTAGAAGATGTTACAACATAATTAATAATTGTGAAATCACATTTTATATTGACATTTTCCCATACTGCATTATCTAAAATCAGTAACTCCCAGGACACGTATCATTATTACTAATGAGAAAACAATCTGGTAGCTATCATAATCAGCAGGAACATTTCTTTTTATTATGGTAAAGAGACGTAAGAAATGGAGTACTTTGAATTAGTCCTAAGATAACATTACTTTTAATAAACACCATTCATTTGTTTACCATTAGGAAGAAAGGAATATTTTTTTTTTGCCAGTCAATCACTACTTGTTATCAATTACAAGTTGTGTTCCACTTTGGATATGTTGGACTTGATAGAATGTGATGTGTAAGCCTGGTGACCAGACACTAGGGCTTATCAGGGTGATGGTTAGCGACCTTTTCCACTTTTCCCTACGCTAACCACGAAAATCAAATGGAGGATCATGCTAGTCACCCAGTCATCATGTTTCTCTGGGTCAGTGGTAAAGAAGGTGCCCTGCTTAATTGATTTCTAATGATTCTGTAATTCCTCTTCCTCCTTCTCTTTCTCTTCCTCCTTCTTCCTCTCTCTCACTCACTGAAAATTGGTTTTTGATACAAAGTATTCTGATTATAGTTCTCAATTCTCCAGATCCTCCACATCTCTCTACCCACCCAAATTATTCTCTTCTCTTTCTCTCTCTCTCTGTCTCTCTCTCTCTCTCTCTCTGTCTCTCTCTCTGTCTCTCTCTCTCTCTGTCTCTGTCTCTCTGTCTCTCTCTCTCTTAATAGAAAAAAAGGCCTATAAAAATGAAAAGATAAGATAAAACAAAAACAAACAAACATGAACAGGACAAAATAAACAAATAGAAAAACAAAGCCTAAGAAAAAGCACAAGGAGCACTTATAGACATAAAGATCCACACATTGGCAGACACAAAAATTCTCTAAAAATTACAAAATCAGAAGCCATGATATGTAAGCATAAGACATTTAGGCTAAGAAAAAAAAAATGCTCGGATGGTCTTAGGAGACAGACAAACCTTCAAACTGCTATTGGGTTTGTTCTATTTTGGTCATTTACTGCTGGACATGAGGCCTGGCCTTAAGAGTGATCCATGTACCCAGTGGGACTCCATAAAAAACTAATTTTTTTATTTGCAAGTCAGTTTTAGCTTCCAGGTTATGGATGTAGACTTGTGTTCACTTTCATTCTCAGTGCTGGGCCTCTATCAGGTTCAGACCTTCGCAGGCTCTGTGCATGTTACCACCGTCTCTGTGAGTTCCTGTGTACATTGGCTCTGCTGTGGCTAGAGGACCATGTTTTGTTGTGCTCTCCATCAGTCTTTTGCTCTTACAATCTTTCCATCTCCTCTTCTGCAGGGTTTCCTGAGAAGTGCAGGAAGAAAATTCATGGAGACATCCCATTTAGGACCAAGGTCTCTCACTATCTGCCTATTGTCCAGCTGTAGATTTCTATATCTGTTCCCATCTACTGCAGAAAGAAGTTTCTCTGATGCTGGCTAAGGAAGACATTGACCTGAGTATAGGAGAAAGTGTTTAGGAGTCATTTTGTTGCTACATTTCTTCAACAGAACAGTAGCATTTGTTTTTCCTCTAGGTCCTTGGCCTGTCTAGTTTCAGGCTTTTGGTTAGCCAAGCAGTGTTGGTAATGGGCTGTATCTAATGGAGTGGCTATAACTCAAATCAGATATGGGTTGACTACCTCCATAAGCTTTGTGATACCACTGCACTATGATATCTTCAGGCAGGTGACCATTTTAGATCAAAGGGTTTGTAGTTTGATTGTTATTTATTTTTCCTCTTTAGTAGTGTTCATAGTACTTTCTACTAGGGGTGAAGACTCCAGGTAGGCACCAGCTCAATTTCTCCATGTTCAATGAGTTGTGTGTTGTCTTCATCAATAGGACCTTGCTGTGAGTATGTAGAAAGCCACCTATAGTCTTGACAATAGCCTATGTTGTTAGGGGATTCTCATGGAGCCCCTTTGGCTGACAATTAATTATATGTAATTAATTCCCAGAACTAGAGTCTTCTTTGATAATGAAAGATGTTTGAATGGGGCTCTGTTTCTCCTATAATTTGGTGAGTCTATTTAGATCGCCTCCATACATGTATGGAAGTCTTGCTGTGTTAAGTTTTCTATCTTTTAGATTAAATTCTGTAAGTAGGTAGTTAATGTACTCATGTTATGGGTAAGTAGTCACTAATGAGTTATTAGTGCATAGTGATTAAACTCTAGGAGTTTATAAAGAGTAGTGGTTCTACATATCAGGTTCCCTTTTAGGGCCTTGGATTCCATATCCATAGATGAGGACAGTAGCATCAGTCTCCATATAATAATTCAATGAGTGTGCATTGGTAATGCATTTAAAAGTATCTGATACAGGTATAGATTCTTTTGATGATAGACTTTATTTAGTCCCATTGTTGATTATCTAAGATAATGAAGGACTTTAAACTCTTTCTTTTCTGGTGTTAATACTGTAACATCAACATATACAGCAAAGGAAAAAAAACTGACTCCCCCAAACTTGACCAAACAGAACTGTCCTATAGAACAGCTGTGTGCTATTATGCTATTTTGGGCTAATAATCCCAAAGACATTTGACCAAGTCATTGCTATGATAACAGAAAATGTCACTGCCTCCCTAGTGCAATGTTGGATGAAATGGTTGCATTAGAATGGTTACGTGAACTATCTTTGGTGTTTAGTTTTATTGGGTATATCATGATTATGAAATTCAGGACCGCAGAGACCAACTGGTGGACTGATAGATAGCTGGATGGATAGATAAATAGATGGATGAATAGATATTATTGTGATCACAATTTCTATTTGTCTATCTATCTATCTATCTATCTATCTATCTATCTATCTATCTATCTATCTATCTATCTATCTATCCATCTATCTAGGCTGATATAGCAAGAATTAAATTAATGAAAGTTCCCCAGAAAAACGGTTTTGCAGAAAATTGAGTCTTTATTAGAACTTATTACTTAGGTATACATATAGACTATTAGTGAATGTTATTAGTTAGCATGAGACAAAAGATCTGAGAAACATTATTAAAGAAGAAAAACAGGGAAATTCTAGAAGCTGTCAAGCTGTAATTGAATTACTAGGTTTCCATGTTCAACTTCAGAAATAAGGAACTAGTATGAATAGGAAGAGGTTTTGATCATACAGTTAATGGCAAGCTCTGGTACCATCCCGAAGGCAAAAGTAACCAGTTTAGGAATCCTCATGTTCTTCTATCCTTTGTACAACTGAAATAAAGATAGGAATCATATTGAAACAAGGGTTCATGACAGAGATACAGAGGAAAGCATTTTGGTTCAGTGAACTGCCTGCCTTCCTGAACTGACTTGTCAGGCAAGAACTTTTCTGATCTTATAGAAAAATGAAGAACAGATCCTTGCTTGAGCAGGAGGCTGCACAGTATTTTAAGAATCAAAGAAAAAGGAGGGTGGTTTTATGCCAAATATGGAAGAAATATAATGGGAGGGAAAGAAAGAGTAATAAGGGTCAGAGAGATTGAACTTTCGTAGAAAGCTAAGTTTTGCTATAACAGGTAGTGGGTAATAGCTTTTGATCTATCAGTTCTGTGCCAAACTGAATCAGAATCAAATTCAAATAGAGTCATCCTGTCTAACATTTCTGTAACCACAAGGATTTACAACATCAGTCTTAAGGGAGAAGATACTGAGTTAAAAGAAAATTGATTTTATCACAATGTTAGCTTTTCTCATGAGTCTGTTGTTCGCTCACCTTGTTTCTCGTTCAGTATCCTTATGTAATCAAGAAAGACTTTAGAAGAAAATGTATTTCGAAAAGCTGTATAATCAATGAACAAAGTTTCTGAGGAAATGATTTTATGTTTAAATAAAGCCTGTGAGAGACACAGGTTGTCAGAGTAAGGTTAGGCCATACCGAGATGTGCTTCTTCTCTGTCTGGACTCTCATGAAAAGAAACTGAATGGCGCCCTGTCCTGGGTCTGATTAGTCCGTCCCTCACTGCTCTGGTATCCACCTGCTCCAAGCTCTGCCCTCAGCCAGGGCTGCTCTCGGGCTATGATTCTCTCACCTGATTGAAAGGACATTTTCAGAACTCATCAACTGTTCCAGTGATGTTCTTTACTGCTCTTTCCCTCAGTCTCATATCTAATCACAAGGCTCATATATGATATCCAGCTGTCATTTCTGCTTCATTTTCTTGAACTGGGTTTTTATTAACTTTCTGTGATCTGACATTTTAGACAAGCACAGCCTTTATAAAATGCTCTTTGCTTTCATTTTGTCTGCTTTTTTCTCACAATTAGATTCAGTTGCAGTTTATGCATTTTTATTTATTTATTTATTTATTTATTTTTTTTGGGCAGGAATAGGACCTGGTTAGATGTACTTGGCACATCATATCACATCAGGGAGCAAGTAATGTCAATTTGTCTCAGCACTGTGGATGTTAGCCATGATTATTCGTTAAAGTTTCTTGCTATGCAGCTTTCTCTCTCCTGCTGTTACTAAAAGCAGTAAGCACATTTGAGAAGCAGGGACGGTGGGGGGGGCAGAGGGGGCAGGGTATCCTGGTCTTCATCAAGCACTCATCAACTTGTTTAGAACCTACTTATTAGTGTGTCTTCAGATGGTATTGTGTTAGAATGGTTGGTTTATAAAGTTGGAGCTGCTGATCCAAGTTTCCTTTAAAAACAAAACAAAACAAAACCAAAAACTAAAGGGACCCACTAAAAGGTTCCGTGGCTAAAGTTGCTTACTGCCTATCCTGAATAAAGTCCTGACTCAGGACCCAAGTGGAAGGAGAGAACCAGTTCCAGAATGTTCTCCTCTGATGGCCACACAATCACCATGATGAACAGTCTCTCTCTCTCTCTCTCTCTCACACACACACACACACACACACACACACACACACATACACACCACACATACACACCACACACACACACACACACACACACACACACACGCACACACAATTAAATTGTAGTTTTAAAATTGTTGAATGTAGTCTGACTTGGAATTAGGACAGAATTTCCAACCATCTTTGAAATGTCACTAAACGCCGGGCGGTGGTGGCGCACGCCTTTAATCCCAGCACTTGGGAGGCAGAGACAGGTGGATTTCTGAGTTCGAGGCCAGCCTGGTCTACAGAGTGAGTTCCAGGGTAGCCAGGGCTACACAGAGAAACCCTGTCTCGAAAAACCAAAAAAAAAAAAAAAAAAAAAAAAAAAGTGAAATGTCACTAAACAAGCTTTTGCCATTTTGAGTTATGTACTTAGGGTAAAGTGACTTTCTCAGCTCTGCAGATTAAAAACTGCTATTCCGATCAACTGTGAAAACCACTGAAGATGATGTACATCTTCCAAATATCCATCCAGGATTTAATTTTTTACATAGAAATAACCATGAAAATCCACCCCATTAGCATGAAATTTTGTTTTCTCTGGAATAACTGGCAGTGGGTATATAAATATGTAATTTATTATGACTAACTATTTGATTTATGTATCTGTATATACCTGGGGGTGTACTTAAAAATGTCTTAGGCATAGAGGGGTCAAGAGTGGAGAAAGTTTAATAAATCTCACTCCAGAGAAACAGAGTGGAAGGTATGCATATTATTAAAAGAGATAATAGTATTTTTCATATTATTAAAAGCTTCCACTACAGGTCTGGGTGATCCAACCATGGCTATCTGTAGGCTGGAGAGGCAGAAAACTTGGTAGCTTCTCATCCCACAAAGCTAGAATGTCTCAGCAGTCCTGCCCAAGTGCTGAAAATCGGAGAGCCCTTGGAAGAATCTCTGGCATTGAGTCTGAATTCTAAAGGACGGTGGCTAGAAGTTAATATCAACAGAGGGTAGCAGTAGCCAGACATGTGTGCACGCACACACATGTGCATGCACACACACACACACAAACACACATGCATGCACACACACACACACACACACACACACACACATGCATGCGCACACACACACACACACACACACATTCAGAAAGAAGAAACAAAAGTTGGCAAACCCAGGCTGCTTTTTCCTCAGATCTATCTGCATCTATCTAGGCTGCCAGCTGAAAGGTGCTATCTACTTTGAGAGGGGATCCTCTCCCCTAAGCTAATCCTTTCTCCAGAGCTCTCATAGCCATGCCTCTGAATCAGCTTGACAAGTCAGCTATCATAAGCTGCAATCTGCTGTAAAGAATAACTTTCTCTTTTCCTTCAGATATTAATGTATTTAATGTCAATATGAGTTTCCAATGGTTATAATCTATTGATCTAGAACTAAATTTTTTTTTCTGGTATTAGAGATCGAACCCTAGGGCCTTGTGCTTCTAAGCAAGAGCTCTACTACAACTGAGCTGTATTCCCAAGCACATGTCTATAATAAACATATATGTTCATTATATATGTGTGTTTATATACATTTAGATACAGATACAAATACAGATATAGTTACAGATATGAATATTATTTTGAGACAAGGTCTTGCTAAGGTGCCTAGGCAGTCCTTGAACTTACTCTTTAGACTTGGAATGGCCTTGAACTTGTTATCCTTTAGCCTTAGTCTCCAAGATAGCTTGGAGACAGGAGTTAGACACTGAGGTTGGCTGAAAGCCATGTGCTCACACCATAGATGATGCTGGAGAGTTCTGTATTTCTTTATCTTGTTTTTCCACTGGAAAGTTGCCTCATCTCTCCTCCCACTGTCCCAGCTCTGAGATAATTAGATTGGCCTCACTGCTGTAAAAGCAGTGTCTGGGTGAATTAGGAGTTTGACATTTATCTGATTTGCACAGTCCCCTTAGCGATAGACATTCAAGCCAATGGGAAAACAGCGTTGCCTAATGCTTGTGTGGGCTCTCAGGTCGAGGCATGCCCCAGTCCACTTTGCCACCAATCAGTGATAATGTGTGCTCTTTTCAAGCATCGCCCCTGAGAATGACAAAGATTGGAGACACAGAGTAATTTTATTGTCCCATTGTTGTGACCTATTAGAACAATAGATACAGTTAGTTCCGTTTTCATGACTCAAGAAAGTTGCACAAACTTCAACTGACCCATTTTATTCAACTTCCAATCTTTCAGTCACATCGTGATATCAGGTAGTATCCACACCGCCATTCATTTCATCTTCCTTTGAAATTTTAATAATTCAGTTTCAGGTCATGTGTGAGTTTATATTCTTTGGCTTCAGATTCAGATGCTGATGAAATTCCTTCAAACTCTGCTCTGGCTAATTTCATCATTTCATCACAACAAACAGTCATTGCCATGAGCTTCTGATTATAAAATTATTCAAAATTTTACATTTCTGATTACACAAAAGTTTATACTTTTAGTCTTTTTTTTTAATTGGATTTTTTAAATATATATTTCAAATATTATCCCCGTTCCTGTTTTCTGTCCCCCAGCCCCTATCCCATCCACCATCCCCCTGTTACTATGAGGGTGTTCTCCCACCCACACACTCCTACCTCCCCACCCTGGCATTCCCCTACACTGGGGCATCAAGCCTTCAAAGGACCAAAGGCCTCTCCTCCCATTGATGCTCAACAAGGCCATCCTCTGCTACATATATGGCTGGAACCATGAGTCCCTCCATGTGTACTCTTTGGTTGGTGGTTTAGTACCTGGGAGCTCTTGGAGGGTCTGGTTGGTTGATACTGTTGTTCTTCCTATGGATTGCAAACCCTTTCAGCTCCTTCAGTCCTTTCTCTAACTCCTCCATTGGGGACCCCATGCCCAGCCCAGTGGTTGACTGCAAGCATCCTCCTCTTTGTCAGACTCAGACAAAGCCTCTCAGGAGACAGCTATATCAGACTCCTCTCAGCAAGCACTTCTTGGCATCCACAATAGTGTCTGGGTTTGGTACTGTATATTGGATGGATCGCCAGGTGAGGCAGTCTCTGGATGGCCTTTCCTTCAGTCTCTGCTACACTCTTTCTCTGTTTCCTCCTGTGAGTATTTTGTTCTCCCTTCTAAGAAGGACTAAAACATCTACACTTTGGTCTTCCTTCTTCTTGAGCTTCATGTGGTCTGTGAATTGTATCTTGGGTATTCTGAGCTTATCCACTTAAATCAGGATCAGATAAACCTGATAAACAGTCCCATAACCCTTAAAGAAATAGAAGCAGTCATTAAAAGTCTTCCAACCAAAAAAGCCCAGGGCCAGATGGGTTTAGTGCAGAATTCTATCAGACCTTCAAAGAAGACCTAATACCAACACTCTTCAAACTATTCCATAAAATAAAAACAGAAGGAACACTATCCAATCATTCTATGAAGACACAATTAAACTTATACATAAACCACACAAAGATCCAACAAAGAGAACTTCAAACCAATTTCCCTTATTATATTGATTCAAAAATATTCAGTAAAATTCTCACCAACGGAATCCAAGAACACATCAAAACAATCATCCATCATGATCAAGTAGGCTTTATCCCAGGGATGCAGGGATAGTTCAACATACGGAAATCCATCAATGTAATCCACTATAAAACAAACTCAAAGAAAAAAAACACATGGTCATCTCATTAGATGCTGAGAAAGCATTTGACAAAATTCAACACCCCTTCATGGTAAAAGACTTGGAAAGTTCAGGAATTCAAGGGCCATACCTAAACATCATAAAAGCAATATACAGCAGACCAGTAGCCAACATCAAACTAAATGGAGAGAAACTTGAAGCAATCCCATTGAAATCAAGGACTAGACAAGGCTGCCCACTCTCACCCTACCTATCAATATAGTACTCAAAGTCCTAGGCAGAGCAATTAGACAACAAAAGGAGGTCAAAGGGATACAATTTGGAAAGGAAGAAGTCAAAATATCACTATTTGCAGATGATATGATAGTATACTTATGTGACCCCAAAAATTCCACCAGAGAACTCCTAAACCTGATAAATAACTTCAGCAAAGTGATTGGATATAAAATTAATTCAATCAAATCAGTGGCCTTCCTCTACTCAAAAAATAAACAGGCTGAAAAAGAAATTAGGGAAACGACACACTTTACAATAGTCACAAATAATATAAAACTTGGTGTGATTCTATCCAAGCAAGTGAAATATTTGTAATGACAAGAACTTCAGGTCTCTGAAGAAAGAAATTGAACATCTGAGGAGATGCAAAGATCTCCCATGCTCATGCAGGATTAATGTTGTAAAAATGGCCATCTTTCCAAAAGCAATCTACAGATTCAATGCCATCCCCATCAAAATTCCAACTCAATTCTTCATAGAGTTAGAAAGAGCAATTTGCAAATTCATTTGGAATAACAAAAAAACCAGTATAGTGAAAACTATTCTCAAGAATAAAAGAACTTCTGGGGGAATCACCATCCCTGACCTCAAGCTGTACTACAGAGCAATCGTGATAAAAAAACTGCATGGTATTTGTATAGTGATGGGCAGGTAGATCAATGGAATAGAATTGAAGGCCAAGAAATGAACCCACACATCTATGGCCACTTGATCTTTGACAAAGGAGCTACAACCATCCAGTGGAAAAGACAGCCTTACTCAACAGATGGTGCTGGTTCTACATGTAGAAGAATGCACACTGACCCACACTTATCTGCTCGTACAGAGCTCAAGTCCAAGTGGATCAAGGACCTCCACAAAAATAATAAATAAATAAAAGAAAGATACACTGAAACAAATAGAAGAGAAAAGGGGGGGGGGATGAGCCTTGAACACATGGGCACAGGGAAAAAGTTCCTGAACAGAACACCAATGGCTTATGCTCTAAGATCAACAATAGACAAATGGGACCTCATAAAATTGCAAAGCTTCTATAAGGCAAAGGACACTGTCAATAGGAGAAAACAGCAACCAACAGATTGGGAAAAGATCTTTACCAATCCTACATCCGATAGAAGGTTAATATCCAATATATACAAACAACTCAAGAAGTTAGACCCACAAAATCAAATAACCCTATTTAAAATTGGGGTGCAGAGCTAAACAAAGAATTCTCAACTGAGGAATACTGAATGACTGAGAAACACCTAAAGAAATTTTCAATATCCTTAGTCATCAGGAAAATGCAAATCAAAACAACACTGAGATTCCACCTCACACCAGTTAGAATGGCTAAGATCAAAAACTCAGGTGACAGCAGATGCTGGAAAGGATGTGGAGAAAGAGGAACACTCCTCCACTGCTGGTGGGATTGCAAGCTGGTACAACTACTCTGGGAATCAGTCTGGCGGTTCCTCAGAAAATTGGACATAGTACTACCTGAAGACCCAACTATACCACTCCTGGACATATATCCAAAAGATGCTCCAACATATTACAAGGACACATGCTTCACTATGTTCATAGCAGTCTTTTTTATAAAAGCCAGAAGCTGGAAAGAACCCAGAAGTCCTTCAACAGAGAAATGGATACAGAAAGTGTGGTACATTTACACAATGGAGTACTACTCAGCTATTAAAAACAATGACTTGAAATGCATAGAACTGGAAAATATCATCCTGAGTGAGTCAAAAGAACACACATGTTGTTAGTCTTTTAAGGAATAAGCCATTTATAGAAACTATACAAGTGTAATGTAGATATTTACATCTAATAAATATAAAGGAAAATGATTATGTCAAATGCTGTGACCTGGAAATAACCTATTTTCTATTTATACTGGAAGTTTTTCCAGCCAAATTGTCTATATGTCTATGAACAAAATATTAGCTTCATATGCTAAGTTTCTATGTCAATGAAAATGTTTCAACCATATTTACTGTGCATAATAATATATGCATATATTTATCTATCTGTGGATCTATTAAGTTGACTTTTCCCAATTTACAATCTCTCTATATCCTAATGTTTCTCACATTTTGTCACTTCTGTAGCATTAAAACTCTTTTTCATATTTGATAAAGCAAGTTCTCATGTCAGTCAATGTTACAGTTTTGAACTGAAGGAGTTTTGTGACTGCTATTTAATCTTAGAAGATATTTGCAACCCTACACAGTATTTCCCCTTCCCACGACAAAGATTTCACAACTTTACTCACAGATGCTCACACATCCCATATCTGTATCAAGGGAATGATGAACTCTAAAGCAATAGGTTTGGGCATCCTCATACTTCCTTTTTGCTGCTCACAGAGGTGTCTAGTGTTCTCAGGTCTCTCTTGATATTACTCATCTAACTTTTCTTTTGGTTGTGTGAGATATACTAATAAAAAATGTCAGACCATTCTCTTATGAATACTTACATTTAATTATATCTATTTCTTCAGTCCATAGAAATGATGTTTCGAGGTTGAAATTTCCCATTTATGGACATGACCCACAAAGAAAGGCTGTATATTCTACAGGCACAACCTCATAGTTTTCCAAGTATGGATTTACCTCTAGCCCTGAGAATACAAATTTATACTATGCTGTATCTGTTTTTATTACTTAAGTTATTTGCCCACCATTCAAATTATAAATAGACATTTACTATGAAGGCAACAGTGCCTTCATCATTCATGGAAATTAACAATGGACAGTTGGTTAGAAGTGTAGCGTGGGGAGGATTGGTGATAGTGTCAGACCATGTAGTGATGGAATAGAACAGTTTGGGGCTTTCTGAAGCAGGGATGTATAGGATAACTTGTAAGGAAAATGGCTGACAATAATGCAGTCATGATTAACAACCCTGCAGGCAACTGACCCTACAGGATGCTGAGTAGGCTGTGGGCCTTCCACACAGAGCAATCAAATCACAGCATTGGGAGGGAAGATGTGGGTGCTTGTCCTCTCCTCCCTCCTTCTCCTGCTCCTCATTGTCCTTTCTTATCTTGTCCTTGTTTCTTTCTTTTTTAATATTTTTTTCTCTCTCTTTTTTCTGGCGGTTGAGGGTCTACCTATCTCTACTCACATTGCTTCTCCTTCTTCTTTACAAGTTCATGGATTACAACTGTGCGCCAATGCACCAGGCTGTTTACAGAGATGCCCTCTAGATGATTAATGTGTGTGTGTATGTATGTATGTATATATATATATATATATATATATATGTGTGTGTGTGTGTGTGTGTGTGTATACATATATATATACATATATGTGTATATAGATAGATAGATAGATAGATAGATAGATAGATAGATAGATAGATAGATAGATAGATAGATAGATAGATAGTGTGGTTATGTATACAACAAAAACTTTGCTGTTTTGACCTTTTTAAGTGTAGAATTTCAAGGAAAGGCTCCTTAAAGTTTTATATATGTCAGCCAAGGAGGCAAATAAAGGATTATTTGTACACTGAGGAAGCAAAAACGATTTTGGAACAATGCAGAAAGTGATTGGTTATTCTCAAAACATTCATGCCACACTTGCAGCAGTGGGCATTTCTTGTCAGGCTAGTAGCTATTACAGCTTTACAACTGTGTATGAGTATTAATTCCTTTTCTCTCCAGTAGCATACAGAACCTTCCAGCACTATAAAAGGTAGGCAGTAGGGATGAAGCTTCCAAATCAGCCCTGGCTTGATTTCTTCATGTCCATGTAGAAGTCTATGGGACCTCACTGAACGCAACCCACACATGGAAGTAGAGTTTTTGTTTGACAGTCTATACTGCCTGGGAATGGTGCTGTTCCTATTATAGGGTAACTCTACTTAAACACTTTTATATACATGTATGTTTTATACATGTATGTTTAGTCATGTATGTTTTAGAAAGATCATAAAGCAGTAGGTTCCTGTGACTTTTTCCAAGGTCATTAGTGTCACTTGTCCTTCAGCACGTGCCTTCCTTTACCTCTTCCTTCCACTCCCACCCTTATTGCACACATCACTGCTTCAGACATCACAGAAAGTTTAAGATACAATAAAACAGATACTCCCAACTCATTTCCTTAGGACGAAGTGTAAAATGTCAAGAACAGAGTATTAGACTTATTCATATCTTGTCACTAGCCAGACTAATCTTATCAAAAATCAATTAAAATATTTTCCCTTACAGAATTCTGGACATATTGTCTTGTCAAGCAACATGAACAGCAGGTCAAATCCAAAATACAGCATCAATAATATTTAATTTTTGAATTAATCTAAGGAATGGAAACGAAGTTATCTGCTAGTGCCATTTTAAATACTTGCAAATTAGGGAGTAGATATTCAAATTAGGGAGACTGAAAGGGAGACTGAAACAAATAGCTAATAAAGGATTTTCTTGATAGTAAACATGAATGTCATATTCCTTTATGCTGATACCTACAAGCTTTAAGTTGTCTTGAAAAGAATGAATAAGTAGATACATCAACCTAAGTCTCCAGTTACATAATGCATTTATGGTTCTCCGAGATTCTTGAACCTTAGAATGGAAGAAATAAAAAAGCATAGATGACTTGTCCTTATTGCAGAAACAATGGTTCTTGATCTGTGGGTCGCAAAACCCTGCAAGAAACACATACCAGATATCCTGCATCCATATCCTGTGTTTATATCATGATTAACAACAGAAGCAAAATCACAGTTATAAAGTAGCAACAAAAATAATTTTACGGTTGGGGGTGACCACAACATGAAGAACTGTATTAAAATGTTGCAGCATTAGGGAGGTTGAGAACCATTGAGATAATTTCATAAAGGTAAACTGTATCAGAGGCAATGAACTTTCTTGAGATAGGCTAGTAAACAGAGAAGTGGAAAATATTCTAGGAGAACTTTGATTGGAGAGAGAGCAATGGCGAACCTTTCATTAACATATTATAAAGGTGGCTAAACTTCATTACGTGATAATAGAGAAACATTAGCGGACTGGAGGCGGGAGAGCAGAAGGATGTCATGTTAATGTTCCTTAAAGGAACATAATGTGAAGTCTTGAGAAAAGGATGGAAAGGAGAGTTAACATCTAGGGATCTGTGCTCTCAGCCATTCTGGAAGGAGAATGAGGTTTACCGAGGGAAGCAGTGTCACTGTAAATACTCAGTGTTAAGGTTGTGCGTAGTAGAATGGTTTTAGCTCTGCCTTGTTGGGGGTTGGAAATTTTGAGTTGAAAAATTTCCTGTGCCTCACGGTTATGCCATATCAATACCTTCAACCAGTCGCTTGCTTGACTTTTAAATTTTTAAACTTCGAAGGATCCAACCCACATGAATGTGACTCCTTCTTTAGAGCATGTGAAGAGAACCAGACAGAACATTAAGTTCTATTCTAAACTATTTCAGAATCTGAAAGCACACAGGTATCTACAAGGTAGACTACAGAAATATGGCTCAGGACTCTCAGCCTCCACCGCCATGATACATCCAGTGTATCATGGACTTAGCTTGACTCATTATCGGTATTCATCAGATCCTCTCTGAAGCAACCATGAGTGCCACTCACATCAAGGAGCACTGGCATCTTTGCCAGTATGTGATATTCCTCACAAGAGACCGGGGACATGGCAAGTTGGATTTTAAGCAGAAGACTATCAAGAAAAATATTTCAGAAGAGCCATAAAAAATGAACAGGTTAACATAGATATCATTGTTGTTTTGGCATGGTGCCCTACAGGAAAGAAGCCTCCTTTTATTGAACAAATCGCAGGTGTTTAATATGCCAGTTGTTTAGATGACTTCCAAATATGTGTTTTGGAATGAATACTCGCTGGACACTTAACTGTAGGTTAGCTGTGCTGCCCTGAACTCTTTAGCATTCTACTTCCATGCTAGAGTCTGGACTTGGAGAGCCTCTAGTGGTTGCTGCCAGCCTCATTAAGAGGAACGTGAACAACTGCCTGTCGTGTGGAAAGTTTTAGACACAGAGTTTAAACTGGAAAAGTTCTAAGTTTGTGCCCGTTTTGTGACAATTAGGAAGCTTTGGAGTGATAATCTGTTGAGCCAAGCTTGTAATCAGAAAACAAGAGTGTTGGCTCTCCTTGCCTGTTTCTATATCCTATTGAATTAGTACAAGAGGTTCCATGATAAAAACAAATATAAGAGGCAGGCAAATACTCAATTCCAGGAAATGAAATTTACCTGCTTCTCAGCATCCACTTTAACATGCTGGGTGGATATTTTTCAAAGTTTAAGCACACTTAGTCTACTTGGATGCAAACTCCATTTGCTTCTCATTGATCACCCACTTAGAGAGGCTCCATAAAGGTAGATACCAAATAACAGTGCAGCTATTGGGCTGAAGAACAAAATGCACCACGCCTTTTCTGTTTGACTCTTCCTGGAGACTTTTTACTTTGGACAGGAAAGGGAGACTGGAGATGTGTTCTGCTGAGAGGTACTCCAGTCAGAGGTACTGATCTATCTGAGTCTGTCTGGAAACCTCCAGAATGAAGCTGTACATTGAGAGAGACCTTGCCTGTTCTGTTTTGTACTGTGCCTCCTATGTCTCATACACTAAAGGTTTTCAAAGCATTTTATTCCCTATTAGGTAATGGAAAAAAATTTAAAGTAAGTTTTTCATTTCTTGGGGTTAGCTGTGTTCCACACGTCATGGAATGGTGCTTCTAAAGCGTCCTTTACTTTTAGCTATTATCATATGATGATGAACCAAGATGAGCCTTTGGGCAAGTGAGATTAGAAACATCAGTAAACAATAAAAGCAGGAACATTACTAATATCCTGATAATTATAGTTTCCTAGGTATGCTATGAAAGAGGCCTGATACAGCATAAGGTCAACACGATAGAATATGCCGATGTCCACAAGGCATGAACAATGAGAAACACAACTAATGTAACACTGTACTCTTGTCTTTAGAGGAAATGATTACATAGGATTTTTTTTTTTAATTTTTAGACTTTCCTATACACATGCACACTCACATAATTTCCACCTTTTCTTCTTTCTGCACTCATCCCAAGTCCCCTCCCCTCCCTTTTAAATTCATATCCTCTTATTATTGTTACACACACACAAACCACACACACACACACACACACATGAAATCTGCTGAGCCCTCTTAATGTCGATCTCATCATATGTATTTAAGGCTGAGCAGTTGGGATTTGATAAACTGTCTTAGGGTTCCTTTCTTGAGATTCTCTCTCTCTCTCTCTGTCTCTCTGTCTCTCTCTCTCTCCCTTCCTCTCTCCCTCTCTCCCTCCCCATCCCTCCCCCCCGGCAGCCATTAATTTGCCTATAGCTCCTTCTCTAGTGTTGGAGCCCTGTGAATTTTCCCCCACTCACATTTCCATGTCAACCACTATTGCCATTGTTCAGACAATTATTTATTTCAGATTTCCTGGCTGTAGCTTCCCCATTATGTGTAAAGACACTATTTTGCAATGAATACCCTAGTCTTTGGGCTTTTATAATTTTCTATCTCCTCTTCTACAATATTCTCTGAGTCTTAGGTGTAGGGGTTGCTTTGTAGATTTATCAGTTAGTGTTGAGAATCCCACAGTCCATTGTCCTCTGCATTTTGACTCATTGTAGGTTTCTGTAATCGTCTCCATCTGCTGCAAAGAGAAGCTTCTTTAATTAGGGGCCTTAAGTACACTCATCTGTGGTTGTAAGGATAAGCTTTTAGAAGTCAATCATAAATATAATTGTTATAATTTGTTCACAGAAATTATATTTGTTTAGGAAAGTGGCGGTAGCATGTCATCTTCCACGGGCTGTGATCTCATCAGCCAAATGTAATTGGCTAGGTTACAACACCAGGCATGCATTCTCTATTAATCATAATTACAATTAGATGATTGATTTAATTACAATTAGATAATTGTTGGTTGCCCCTCATATATAAGTACCACTATTGTATGATGGAGCTATCTTGCCATATTAGTTATTGTTGTGGTTTATGGGTTTTACAGCTGAGTAAAGCTATTGATTGCTTTTCTCCTGTGTCTACTGCTGTTAATGTCAGAAGAGTGTGTCATATCTCCTGGGGCTTGGGAGCTATCTGATGTGGGTCCTGGGAGGTGAACTTGGGTCCTCCACAAGAGTAGCAAAGACTCTTCATTGCTGAAGCATCTTTCAAATGTTCAACCTGAAAATTTGGCTAAGAACAGACATCTACTCTCTTGTTTGGTTTTAGAAGACCTCTGACTTCTAGAGACTTAACAAAAGATTGGAGAAGTGTTCTGTTTAGCATTTTGCTAGAATTCAAATAATGATATTTGAAGGCAATGAAAAGATAGTGTAGATATGAAGGAAACAAACGTTACTTCTCTTATAAGCAGTTAATAAGTCTGTGCTCCAACCTGGCAAAAGCAAATTAGAGAAATAAATAAATAAATAGATATAAGTTAGATGTGGGATCCATGAAATGATGGCTTCAACACAAGAAAGCAATTAGAAAAGCACCCACGCACAGCAGGTGCCGAGATCAATTAGTCTAGCTTGGAGCAAAGACTGGATGGTATCTGATGAGGAGAAATGGACACAGGACAAGAATAAAAATGAAAAATAGCGATTTCAGGAAAATTAAGTGGTATACAACAAAAGGAAAATGTACTCATGAAATAACACAGTAGCATAATATAATAAACTCTTTAGTGTTCAAAGTACAGAATATTGTAGTTATAAAATAAAGTGTAAAGGTTGAAAAGTAATTGGACAATAATAGGGGAGAGAGGGGGTTCAGGTCAAGGTTCAATACATGATGACAGTTTTACTGCAGGAAGGAGCCCAGGTATCAGCACAAAGATGGCTAAGATCCAACACCTGGGAGACCAGACAGGTTTCCTCTGTGAACAGGAGCTGCTAGTCCTGTGACCCTTTCAAGAACATCTGTTCCTAATTTACACAAGAACGCTGTGTGTACTCATGTCTGGTCCTAGGTGGGAGTGACAATAGGACACTTTAAAAATGTAAAGAAGTACAATTTATTGGTGAAATATGAATTGCGAAAGTATTTAATGTTATGATAGTAACCAGTAGAAAATTCATCTAATTGTGGAAGGAAATGAAAAGGAGATTACAGACATTAGTCCAACTGAAGTAGCATCTTATCTATTATATTAAAGGACAATAATTCATGCCGCAACCATATTAAAAGGACAAGTGGCAATGTCTATGAAATATTTAAAAATGTAAAAGTTACCGGTGTAAGAAAGAGAAATGGGGCCAGACATATTCAGGACTGATTATTTCTGTTCTTTTCTGTTCGGTTCTGTTTTTAGTGTAAGCTGTTTTATATAAATTAACTTTTTAGGTACCTTGAATTTTTTTTATAAACAAGCATTGCAACACATACTTTTAAACCCATCCACTTACTATGCCAGAAACTCTTTATTGATGCATTTTAAGTCTAGAAAGTCTATAAGAGATTAGATGATGTAGAAAGAAATGGAACAGGATCACATCCTAGCCCACAGATTTATAGCAGGAAATTATATGAAACCAGAAGGCCTTTAGTGCCAGAGGAACTTTTGCAAGAAAGAATAGTTCTAAAGAGAAATGCAGCAAAGAACTTAGATGAAAAATGACAGGAAATTAGTATTTTTTTTTACCATGTGATTATTCATACTTAAGAATTATTGACTCTTGCCTCTGTGACAAGCACTGTGGTGTTAAATAATTGATAGAAATATGATTCCCATGTTTTAGGGCCTTCATTGGATTGTAAGAGCTCAAAGGCAAGGAATATCTGATGGAACAAATTAGCATCATATTGATACTTAAAATTAGGAAGGTAATGGAACAAGGTGTCCATGTAATGCTTAAATATCTCAACAAGCATAAAAGTTCACTTCTTAGCAATGGCCACATTATATTTGAGATCATGGGAAAGTAACTGTCAAAAGAATCATTTTGAAAATATACACCTAAATAATAATAGACAGTTAAGGCTCATATGCCGGTAAGGTATACTGAAATGTTGAATAGTTTCTCTAAACCAAACATGATAAAAATTATCCTCGGCTGAAATAACAACTGAACTGGCTGAACCAAATATGTCTACATATGATGATTAGTTGTTGTATGTAGTTAATTTGTCATAATCTCGATTCGTTTTGGGAAGAGAATCTCAGTGAGAAATTGTAAGGATTGGGTTAGCCTATGGGCATCCCTATGAGATGTTTTCTTGACTTATATGGGAGGATACACCCTGAATGTAGGTAGTATCATTTCTAAGGCTGGATGTTAGACTAAGGGAAAGGGGAGGGCCAGCTGAGCACTCGTGAGCTTCCATTAACTCTCTGTCTATACTTGACTGTGGCTGACCAGCTATTTCAAGTTCCCACTGCCTTGACTTCTCTACAATAAAGTGTATACCCTGGGATTGTAAATTAAGATGAACTCTTTATCCCTCCAAATTGCCTTTGTCACAGCAACAGAAAGAAGACCAAGACATAATTCATCCAGCCAGGCCCAAGAAAAAGCATACTACTGGGTTGCCTTCTTGTTTTAGACTCTGAGGGTCCACATACCACATATTGCAATCGTATGAAGCAAAACCTCAATTTTTAGGGATATAATTAAGCATTTATTAGAGAAAACTAGTAAGCAGTACAAGTCAATTCATGCAGTCAGGCAAACTTTGTGTTCGAATTTAGATGCTTCAATCACACTTAACACACACACACATTCAAGTGCTTCACACACACACACAATTTCAATATATATTTTAATGGAAAATATTATTTTCATACAATATATTCTGATCACAATTTCCCCTACCCCAATTCTTCTGAGATCTTCCCCATGCCTTATCCTCCTAACTCCATACCTGCCCTTTTTTTTATTTTCTCTGTCTCTGTCTTTAGGAAACAAACAGGAGAAAAAAAAGCAGAAAGAAAAATTAAGAAACTGTATATACTCACCTACAAACAAAACTCATAAAAACACAAAATCAGAAATTATAACATACAAGCAAAAGACTGGTAAAACATGCACACAACCAAACAAAGTAATGTAAAACAAATAGTTTACAAAACACCACTGAGTTTATTTCATGTTGGCCATACACTGCTGGGCACAGGGCCAATCCTCTACAGACAAGTATTAACAGTGCTTGCTTCATTTCACAGCTTTCCCTAATAAAATTTGGCATGGCTATAAAGTAACACATTTTCAATTTGTGTGACCCTTGAAAATTCTAAAGGTAATATTTTGGGTTGAAAATAAAATGTGTCCAGAATACAGCTCCCTAAGAAAACCAGAATCCACATCATAAAGGCTTAATTGTAGCATGGCAAACTTTCTCAGATGTGCGAATAAGTTAAGATTTTCAGGAGCCACAATTTGTGTAGCCAGATGATGCCACTTTTAAAACTTTTATTTTAGTTTTTTACTTATTTATTTTACTTCCTGCTCACTGACCACCTCTGGATCATCCCTCCCACACTCCTTCCCCTTCCCCCTCCCTTTCCCCTCTGAGAGGGTTGGGATATCCTTCTTTGTATCCCTCTGTGATGGTTTGTATATGGTCGACCCAGGGAGTGGCACTATTAGAAGATATGGTCCTGTTGGAGTAGGTGTGTCACTGTGGGTGTGGGTTTTAAGACCCTCATCCTAGCTGCCTGGAAGTCAGTCTTCCACTAGCCACCTTCAGATGAAGATGTAGAACTCTCAGCTCCTCGTGCACCATGCCTGCCTGGATGCTGCCATGCTCCCGCCTTGATGATAATGGACTGAACCTCTGAACCTGTAAGCCAGCCCCAGTTAAATGTTGTCCCTTATAAGTGTTGCCTTGGTCATGGTGTCTGTTCACAGCAGTAAAACCCAAATTAAGTCACCCTCCCACCCTGGCACTTCAAGTCTCTCTGCGAGGCTGTTTCCTCTCCCATTGAGGTCAAGCAAGGCAACCCAGCTAGTAGAACACATCCCATGTACAACATGTACAACAGCTTTGGGATAGGCCACGTTCCGATTGTTCGGGACCCACATGAAGGCCAAGCTGCACATCTGCTACATATGAGCGGGGAGGATGATGCCCAGTATTTTGCTTCAGAGAAATGCAGAAGACTTTCAAAACTCCACTGCAACAGAACTATGAAAATGTCTTTAGTTCTCGGATAGGACCCACAGCCAAACTATGCATGTTTAAGAATGATTAAACAAGAGTGATTAGTTTATTCTAAGGAAGTGCTGGTAGCAGATGTTCAGCTTGCTCTTCATGTGGGTTCCCTAACAATTGGGGCAGGGGTCCGTCTCTGACTCTGTTGCCTGCCATTGGATCCCCTTCCCCTGGCTGGACTCCTGGTCAGACCTCAGTGGAAGAGGATAAGCTTAGCTTAGTCCTGTTGTAACTTGATGTCCAGGGCGAGGTGATCCCCAAATGGGGCTTCTCCTTGCCCTCAGAAAAGGGGAAGGAGTAATGGGGGGTAGGGATTTGTGAGGATGGGACTGGGAGGAGAGAAGGGAAGGGGGGACTGCGATCGATCAGATGTAAAGCAAGCGAATAAAGGGGGAAAAATAGAGATGCCCACGAGGGGGAAAAAAGAATAGAAATGCGGACTGGGAATCTCCACCTCCTAGTGTTTTCTAAAGTTCCCATTAGAAGACTTCCTCCCCAGGGTTTGGCACTATCCTTTTGGTCTCAGGAACTAAAAAATAAACTCCATTATCACTTCAGGCACCAGCTGCTTGGTTATTTGCATGTGTAAATATGCAAAACAAAACCTATCAAGAACAACTTTTGAAATATAATTCCTATGTAAATTCAGATAGACACACCCTACTACAGAGATACTGGCTTAGTCACATTTGTTACTGCTCTGTTCCCAAAATGCAGACAGCTTGGATGACCACTGACTGTTGTATGGATAATGAAAATATGGTTCATATACATAATGGTATATTATTTAACTGTTAAGAGAATCTGAAATTTATAGGTAATTGGATAGAGCTGGAAATAATTATCCTGAGTATGGTAACCAAGAACCAGAAACACAAAAGTTAATATAACTTGAAAAACACAATAAATAATTTATAGTATCTATTTAAAGAACATGCATGGAGTCAGCTGCATTACTTGCCCTCGGGTATGTAGTAAGTAATGAGTTTGTTATAGTCAAAAGCATAACATGCATTAAAATATTTTTGCACAATATTTTCTCCTGGAGGAAGTATTCGACTTTTAAACAACAGCCTGCAGTAAATTCAAATGTCAGAATCTCCAATTCTGCTCTCTGCTTTTGAGTTTGTATTCTACTGTGGAGAATAAATAAATATTCAGAGCTGGGTCACCTAGTCCTATGTTCCAAAGGTAGGACACCGAGAGATAATCTCTACTTGAAATAAATTGTGCATCTTCTCTTGTGTAAAAATGTATAATAAAATGTGAATTCTTGATTCCATTCTTGGGGTGTACTATGGGGTTGAGTAATGGGGGGGCAGAATAAACTTGGCCAAAAACAAAGTAAAATAGGACCGTTCTTCATTTAACTCTTAATTAGATGAAGCTCAGAGCAACTGAAAAGTTGAAAATTATTCCAGGAGGTCATATACAAGACAGAATACATTGTCTTCAGTTCACACAGCATTGAAGTTTGTCCGTGTTACTGTCTCAGCCCGTGACTTGCTCTGTTGCGTGGCGGTGACACAGACTTTCAGTCCATTGAGTGGGTGGTGGATGCTGAGGTATGAGGGGCTGCCCTCTGAAGGTTTGTGTGCTGGAGACTACACCCCAGCACGGTGGTATGGAGGTGGCAGATCCTATAAGAAGTCAGGCTCAGTGTACGGTAACTAGGTCAGGGTGGCACTGACTCACAGGGACTTGAGATGAGTTAATGAAGTGAGTCAGTTCTTGGGAGAATGAGTTGTTTCAAAGCCAGGCTGCCTCCCAGGCTGTTCCATCTGCATGTGCTTTTCTTCTGCTCCATGTTGCATCCAACAGGCCTCACCAGGGGCTAGATGGATCCCCTCCATCTCAGACTTTCAGCTTCTATAACCCTGAGCTAAATAAACCCCCTTCCCAGAAAGTCCGCAGCAACAAGTGTTCTGCTAAGTCAACATAATGACATGAATGCAGTAGATGTTTGAGATTTCAAATGGTTTACTTCTATAAATCACACATCTACAAAGATTCACATACAATGTATGAACATGCCATTTGTTTTATTTTGTTTTATACTGGGGGAGGGACATGGTTTCAGCTTACAGTTCCACAGTACTGTCTATCACTGAGAGACATCAGGGCGGGAACTCAAACAAGGCAGTAACCTGGATGCAGGAGTTAAGGTAGAGCCATGGTATATGTTGCTCACTGGCTTGCTTCCTATGGCTTGCTCAGCCTTCTTTCCTGTAGAACCCAGGACCACCGGCCCAGGAATAGTAGCAATTACAGTGAGTTGGGCTCTCTCACATCAAACATCAATAAAGAAAATGCCTCATAAGCCTTGTCCACAATCCAATCAGGTGGGAAATTTTTCTTAGTTGATAATTCCCCTTCCCAAATACCTGTAGCTTGTGTGAACTTAGACATAAAACCAGCCAGCATTGCTTCCCATATAGCTTTAACTCCATAGCTGGACTTTAAGATCAGAGTTGGTCTTACCATTATCTGTTTTTGGTAAACATATTGTTGCATCTTCTAGTAAATATATGTTAAACTTCATAGGAAAGTTGTAGAAAGTCCTTCTCAAAAGTCATGTTCCATTTGTGCATCCCTGCAATGTATAGAGACCCAGTTCAGCAGCCTGGCCAGAGCTGTGTGTGCAGTGATTTGAACTGAGTCTATTTGAGAAGCCAGGCATGTGGTACCTTGTATGAAGTTGTAGTTTTCTAGTGACTAAGACTGTGGAGAGACTATTTGTATGCTTATTTGACACCTGAGTGTCTCATCTGGTGAGCGTTTCTTTACATACCTTGCCATTTCAGTTGGGATTGTCATCTTTTTTTTAATTAGATATATTCTTTATTTACATTTCAAATGATTTACCCTTTCCTGGTTCCCCCCTCCCCAAAAGTCTCATAAGCCCTCTTCCCTCCCCCTGTTCTCCAGTCAGCTCCCTCCTGCTTCCCTGTCCTGGGATTCCCCTACACTGCTGCATAGAGTCTTTCCAGGACCAGGGGCCTCTCCTTCCTTCTTCTTGGGCTTTTTAAAAGCTCTAAGCTAATTATAAATTTAAGATGGTGATCTGCATCAAATGAATGTATGTCAATTATTTTACTATAGTAAAATGAAAATGCAGATTTTGGGCTCTTTCTCAACTCACTAACGCCAGTCCATTCTTGGGAGTTCTTTGTCCTTTCTTGGTAAACTGTCTCTCTTTCTATTCCATGGATAATCAAAAAAAAAAGGCCATCTGGGATGGGTTGCAACAAAGGAGGGACTGGAGGTAGAAAAGGGAGGAGGAAGTGATATCATTCTATTTCAACTAAAAACATGTATATGTATGTGTATGTGTATGTGTATTTGTATGTATATGTGTATGTGTATATGTATATGTACATACATATGTATATGTATATTTAAAAATTTGTGGTGATGGTTTGAATGGTGTGGTCCCCATAGACTCGTGTGTTTGAATGCTTGGCTCATAGGGAGAGGCAGTATTAGGAGGTGTGACCCTGTGGGAATAGGTGTGGCCTTGTTGGAGTAGGTGTAGCCTTTTTGGATAAATTGTGTCACTGTGGGTGCAGGCTTTGAGGTCTCCTATGCTCAAGCTCTCCCTAGTATAGAACTCTGTCCCCTTCAGATTAAATGAAGAACTCTCAGTTCTTTCTCCAGTACCACGTCTACCTGGATGCTGCCATGCTTCCCATCATGAGGATAACGGTCTAAACCTCTGAAACTGTAAGCCAGCTCCAATTAAATGTTTTAATTTGTAAGAGGTGCCTTGGGCATGGTGTCTTTTCACAGCAATGAAACCTGAACTAAAGCACAATTTTAAAACACAAAATTTTAAAAAGGCATCCCTTTTTCTCCATCCCCTTGTGGGTGGCTGCTGGGAGTCTCACCAAACACAAACAGTTTTTCTCTAATAAAATTGTCCTGATTGGCTATGCAACCTCCTATATTATAAATATCAACAGTTTAATGAAGGTTTCTCCTTCATGTACTCATCAAGATAAAGACAAACTAAACATAATAAGATTTTTGAAACTGCAAATATCGTTTTAGAGCAAAAGATTTTGGTTTAGTCTGCAGAGGATCTCAAAAACCTATAGATTTAAGTCTCTTGGATGAGGGTTGGGATTAGTCAAATAGTTATAATCTGGTGCTTTTCTATGAATAAACATTTTATATAGGTTTTGAAGGGTAACTAAGAAATTATAAATAGCTGGGATTTAATAAAGCTGATTTTTCTTTAGATGGATCTTGTTAAGGTTTCCCTGCCCCTTATATGGGCTGAGTAAGGACACCAGGGCCTTAAGTTCTAACCAACAGGGTCGGGCATGCAGTGTACAAAGGTGAGAGACTTTTATTAAACAATTACTATGCTTAAGACAGTGAGAGCAGTACACTAAGTCGAACGTTGACTGCTTAGCATGGGACTTAGTGCTGCTGCACGGGGCCACCCACGCCAGCTGAAGATCGGCAGAGATGCCGAAGAAGGCCATTATTTCAATGAAATTATCAGTTTCAAAAATAACATTACACTCAATTGCTTACAGGATTAAGTTTAGACCCAAATGTCTAGCCATGAGCTCTAAAATTTTCTCTAGTAATTTTCTAAACACCAGTGAATTATAGTCTCTCCTAGGGTTGGGACATCAGATATGCCCTTCTTACATGCGTATAGAAAAAAACAAATGTTAGTACTAAGACTCCATTTGCAAGAAAAATGACTGTGAACTAAGGACTTAGGGAAGGAACTATATGTGAAAATGTAAAGGTCAGATGACAATCTGGGGCTGTTCTCTTCTTCCACCAGTGAGTTTGGAGGCTCAAAATTGGGTCATCAGGTTTATATAAATAAAAATGGTAACAACTTTTAAAAAGAGAAAATAAACATATACACTCAGACACACACACACACACACACACACACACACACACACACACATACACACACACACACAGGAGTACATATCCAGGTTTTTAAAAAAAACAATAGCAACTATTAAAAAGAGTAAATATACACATGTACTTAGGTGAACACATACACACGCATACACACATACACACTCACACACACACACACCACATGCATACACACACATGAATATATATTCAGGTTAAAAACAATAGCTACTATTAAAAACAGCAGATATACATATACACACAAGTGCAAACACACACATGCATGTATACACACACACACACACACACACGCACACACACGTGCATATCCAGGTTCAAGTGAACAAAATGCAGAAGTCCTTTGGTTTGTCAACATTTTTGTGAGGTTCATACACAGATTTCAGGAAGACAAGACATCAATTTTATGTCTAAGAAAAGAGAAATATTTGGATACATCTAATTATTACCCAAAATCTGAGAAATATGGAAAGAATATAAAGCCTGCTGGAAGAGGTCTCATTAGGCTACTGGTGATGAACTGAACTTCAAGCAATTACAATAGATGGTGTACTGTTAACTTGAATATGGTTGCCTGTGAAAGTTAGTGAGTACTTAGTGCCACTCCAGAAAAGAGGGTTTGTACAAACCCTGTAAGGAGTATAGAAGAAAAATGAATAATAAGAATCTCTTAAAATTTATACTTATTTTCAAAGGTGTAGAAGATACTGTATTTAAAAAGGTGTTTAGTTTCTTACATATTTGTCTGCCCTAAGTTATAAAGTTTATTTTGCTTTCATCTGTGCATAACAGAGAAAAAATCAAAAGAAAAGCATGAAGACAGCCAAGAACTGCTAGGAGCATCCACATTAATGTGCACACGTGTACACACACTATATGCAGAGATATGTATGCATATACATGTGTGGGTACTAACACATGTACACACAGACACACACATGCACACACATGTACATGCACACAGATAGACACACACATGTACATGTACACACACACACACACACCACAGAAACAGAAGAATATAAACTGAACCCATACCGGGACTGCAAGAAAGGGGGAGTGATATTGAGTGCAAGGGAATTAAACAGTGACAGTCAATGTCCACAAACAAGCACTGAGAGGATCATCATCATTGTTCCAGCAGAATTAATGACCTGGTTCCCTTAATGAGCAATGCTGAGTAGCTAGAGCATCCTAGGACATGAAGTCCCTATGTGCACCACTGCTGTAATGATAACAAGATCCTAACAAACATCAGGGTTTTTTTTTTTTTAGTAATGCTCACACACTAGGTCCACATATAATGACAAGACTGCAGGCTGTGTAATGCTAGTGAAGTGAGCTTTGAAAAGTACAATATGTCTGGAGTAAGACATCAGGAGACAAATGACAATAATAACGAAGTTGTGAATAATGGCAACAGTAATATCCACACCAGGAACAAGGAGAGGAAATGAGTTGGCAAAATAGCAAATAAAACATGGTCATTCAAAAAGAAATCTCACTGGAAAAAGTAGCCAGCTTCTTTGTTCCATCTGTTGATGATGATGATGATGATGATAAATTACCCCTCGGTTAATTTGAGCAAGGTACATTTTTTTTTCTTTTGGATCTAGTATTATTGTTTCATTCCCAAAAGTTATCAAAATAATATTACTGTAGCTCATAGTAGATAACAAAAATAATCTAGCAATATTCATAAAAGATACTGAGAGTATGAAACAGTGAAGTGATTTAAACCGACAATATTGAAGCAATACAATTTTATTGAGAGCAAGCAAGTCAACAAATACACTAAATGTATGTGTGTGTGTGTGTGTGTGTGCACGAACGCACGAGTGTGCATGTGTGTATGTATATGTCTATACATTCTCATTTTATGGTTTTTGAAGTATTAAAACAAATTAATCACAGAAATGCATATTTTCAGTTAATAAGAAACTTTAACCATTCACTTATTGTTAACACTTGCTATGTGTAAGATCTCATTATGTGGACTTATGAGTATGATTGTGTCCCACCATGCCTGGGGGGGCTCAGAGGCCAACTGTGGGCATCAGTCTTCATTTTCTAACCTGGGACCACGTGGAACTTGGTCACTTGGTTCATACCAGGTGGTCCAAGAGCTCTTGGAGATTCTTCTAAATCCTCCTTCCATTTATTCATAGATGTGCAAAAATTACAGATGCATATGCTATAGCATCTGGCTTTTCAGAACACAAAATCAGGTCATAAGGTTTGCATGGTAAGTGCTTTACCCACTGAGCTGCCTCCTGACATTATTTTTTGGTATTTTTCTTTATATAATGATAATGTATCCATCAACACCCTTGTGACTCTGGCTTAAATCACACTGTTATTGCTATTGCCACACACACGTACACACACACACACACACACACACACACACACACACATACACACACACACACACACACACACACGCCATGCTCCTTTTAAACCAGATATTTCATATCTTAATTTTTCTCACATCTCTTTAAACTGTTTGATAGTGTCATACATTTACATAATGAATTTTAGTCAGTTTTACATCGCATTCCACTATTTTATCTCAAAATATAAGTGCATATGTTTTAAATATGACAGTTAAAATAATTATGCAGTTGGGGAGTTTCTCTCCTTGAAGCATTTCTTTTACACATTAAAAAAAAATGTCACCGGGTGGTGGTGGCGCACACCTTTAATCCCAGCGCTTGGGAGGCAGAGGCAGGTGGATTTCTGAGTTCGAGGCTAGCCTGGTCTACAGAGTGAGTTCCAGGATAGGCAGGGCTACACAGAGAAACCCTGCCTCGAAAAACTAAAAAACAAAACAAAACAAAACAAAAATGTCAGTTTACAACCATACATGGATATACAATGAGAAAGCAAAAAGAAATCAATAAATAAAGGAAATGTACACTAAAGAATACTGTGTAGTGTGTCACATGTGCATATAAATTTAAAACCCAATGTTTCAATTACCCACTGTCTCATGTCTGTCATCTCTGCCCTTGGGTGCTGATATAAGAATATTGCTTAAGACTATTTCAAAAAAAATGTTACAACAAAGAAACGGATATACAAAGAGCCAAAGCATAGTACATTTTTGCTGGGTTTAGCTTCTTTTATGGTTTCTTTTTTTATTTTTTTTAATTATTTATTTTATTTTTTTTAATTTACATTCCAAATCATTTCCCCTTTCCCGTTTCCTCCCTCCCCGAAAGTCCCATAAGCCCCCTTCCCTCCCTCTTTTCTCCATTCAACCCCCTCTCGTTACTCTGTCCTGGCGTTCCCCTACATCCAGTCTTTCCAGGACCAGGGGTCTCTCCTTCCATCCTCTTAGAAATCTATTGATATGCGGATTGTGTCTAGGGTATTCCGAGATTCTGGGTCAATATCCCCTTATCAGTGACTGCATACCATGTGTGTTCTTTTGTGATTGGGTTACCTCACTAAGGATGATATTTTCAAGATCTGACCATTTGCCTAGGAATTTCGTGAATTCATTGTTTTTAATTGCAGAGTAGTATTCCATTGTGTAGATATACCACATCTTCTGAATCCATTCCTCTGCTGAGGGACATCTGGGTTCTTTCCAGCTTCTGGCTATTATAAATAAGGCTGCTATGAACATAGTGGAGCATGTGTCCTTATTGCATGCAGGTAAAGTCTCTGGGTATATGCCCAGGAGTGGTATAGCCGATCCTCCGGGAGTGTCATGCCCAGTTTTCTGAGGAACCGCCAGACTGCTTTCCAGAGTGGTTGTACCAGCCTGCAATTCCACCAGCAGTGGAGGAGTGTTCCTCTTTCTCCACATCCTCGCCAACAACTGCTGTCTCCTGTGTTTTTGATCTTAGCCATCTTGACTGGTGTGAGATGGAATCTCAGGGTTGTTTTGATTTGCATTTCACTAATGACTAAGGATGATGAACATCTCTTTAGGTGCTTCTCAGCCATTAGATATTCTTCAGGTGAGAACTCTTTGTTTAGCTCTGTACCCCATTTTTTAATAGGGTTACTTGCCTCTCTGGAGTTTAACTTCTTGAGTTCTTTGTATATCTTGGATATTAGCCCTCTGTTGGATGTAAGGTTGGTAAAGATCATTTCCCAGTTAGTTGGTTGCCGCTTTGTCTTTTTGACAGTGTCTTTTGCCTTGCAAAAACTTTGTAATTTAATGAGGTCCCATTTGTCTATTCTTGATCTTAGAGCATAAGCTATTGGAGTTCTGTTCAGGAAATTCTCCCCTGTGCCCATATGTTCAAGGTTCTTCCCTAGTTTCCCTTCTATTAGTTTCAGTGTGTCTGGTTTTATGTGGAGATCTTTGATCCACTTAGAATTGAGCTTAGTGCAAGGAGATAAGAATGGGTCAATTTGCATTCTTCTGCATGTTGACCTCCAGCTGAGCCAGCACCATTTGTTGAAAAGGCTATCTTTTTTCCACTGGATGGTTTTAGCTCCTTTGTCAAAGATCAAGTGACCATAGGAGTGTGGATTCATTTCTGGGTCTTCAATTCTGTTCCATTGATCTACATGTCTGTCACTGTACCAATACCATGAAGTTTTTAACACTATTGCTCTGTAGTACAGCTTGATGTCCGGGATACTGATTCCCCCAGAGGTTCTTTTACTCTTGAGAATAGTTTTAGCTATTCTGGGTTTTCTGTTATTCCAGATGAATTTTTGAATTGCTCTTTCTAACTCTATGAAGAATTGAGTTGGGATTTTGATGGGGATTGCATTGAATCTGTGTATTACTTTTAGTAAGATGCTCATTTTTACTATATTAATCCTGCCAATCCATGAGCATGGCAGATTTTTCCATCTTCTGAGGTCTTCTTCAATTTCTCTCTTCAGAGACTTGAAGTTCTTGTCATACAGATCTTTCACTTGTTTGGTTAGAGTCACGCCAAGATACTTTATATGGTTTGTGGCTATCGTGAAGGGTATCATTTCTCTTGCTTCTTTCTCAGCCTGCTTATCCTTTGAGTATAGGAAGGCTTCTGACTTGCTTGAGTTGATTTTATATCTGGCCACTTTGCTGAAGTTGTTTATCAACTGTAGGAGTTCTCTGGTGGAGTTCTTTGGGTCGCTTAAGTATACTATCATATCTTCTGCAAATAGTGATAGTTTGACTTCTTCCTTTCCAATTTGTATCCCTTTGACCTCTTTTTGTTGTCTAATTGCTCTAGCTAGAACTTCAAGTACTATATTGAAAAGATATGGAGAGAGAGGGCAGCCTTGTCTAGTCCCTGATTTTAGTGGGATTGCTTCAAGTTTCTCTCCATTTAGATTGATGCTGGCTACCGGTTTGCTGTAAATTGCTTTTACTATGTTTAGATATGGGCCTTGAATTCCTGATCTTTCCAAGATCTTTAGCATGAAAGGAGGCTGAATTTTGTCAAATGCTTTCTCAGCATCTAATGAGATGACCATGTGGTTTTTTTCTTTGAGATTGTTTATGTAGTGGATTACATTGATGGATTTCCTTATATTGAACCATCCCTGCATCCCTGGGATGAAGCCTACTTGATCGTGGTGAATGATCGTTTTGATGTGTTCTTGGATTCGGTTGGCAAGAATTTTATTGAGTATTTTTGCATCGATATTCATAAGAGAGATTGGCCTGAGATTCTCTTTCTTTGTCAGATCTTTGTGTGCTTTTGGTATTAGTGTAATTGTGGCCTCATAGAACGAGTTGGGTAGTGTTCCTTCTGTTTCTATTTTGTGGAACAGTTTGAAGAGTATTGATGTTAGGTCTTCTTTGAAGGTCTGATAGAATTCTGCACTAAAACCATCTGGACCTGTGCTTTTTTTGGTTGGAAGACTTCCAATGACAACTTCTATTTCTTCAGGGGTTATAGGACGGTTTAGATGGTCTATTTGATCCTGATTTAATTTTGGTACTTGGTATCTGTCAAGGAAATTGTCCATTTCCTCAAGATTTTCTAGTTGTGTTGAATACAGGTTTTTGTAGTAGGATCTGATGATTTTTTGAATTTCCTCAGTTTCTGTTGTTATCTCTCCCTTTTCGTTTCTGATTTTATTAATTTGGGTACTATCTCTGTGCCCTCTGGTTAGTCTGGCTAAGGGCTTATCTATCTTGTTGATTTTCTCAAAGAACCAACTCCTCGTTTTGTTGATTCTTTGTATGGTTTTATTTGTTTCTACTTGATTGATTTCAGCCCTGAGTTTGATGATTTCCTGCCTTCTACTCCTGTTTGGTGTATTTGCTTCTTTTTGTTCCAGGGCTTTCAGGTGTGCCATAAAGCTGTTAGTGTATGCTGTCTCCCGTTTCTTTTTGGCGGCACTCAGGGCTATGAATTTTCCTCTTAGCACTGCTTTCATTGTGTCCCATAAGTTAGGGTATGTTGTGCCTTCATTTTCATTAGCTTTCAAAAAGTCTTTGATTTCTTTCTTTATTTCCACCTTGACCAAGTTATCATTGAGTAGAGCATTGTTCAGCCTCCATGTGTACGTGGGTTTTCTTTTGTTTTTGTTGCCATTGAAGACCACCCTTATTCCATAGTGATCTGATAGGAGGCATGGGACTATTTCTATCTTCTTATATCTGTTGAGGTCTGATTTGTGACCAATTATATGGTCAATTTTGGAGAAGGTACCATGAGGAGCTGAGAAGAAGGTGTATTCTTTAGCTCTAGGATGAAATGTTCTATATATATCTGTTAGTTCCAGTTGGTCCAAGGCTTCAATTAGATTCACTGTGTCCCTGTTTAGTTTCTGCTTTCCTGAACGATCCATTTCAGAGAGCGGGGTGTTGAAGTCACCCACTATTATTGTGTGCGGTGCGATGTGTGCTTTGAGTTTTAGTAAAGTTTCTTTTACGAATGAGGGTGCCCTTGCATTTGGAGCATAGATATTCAGAATTGAGAGTTCTTGATGGTGGATTTTTCCCTTGATCAATATGTAGTGTCCTTCTGTGTCTTTTTTGATGACTTTAGGTTGAAAATCAATTTTATCTGATATTAGGATGGCTACTCCACCTCGTTTCTTGGGGCCATTTGCTTGTAAAATTGTTTTCCAGCCTTTTACTCTGAGGTAGTGTTTGTCTTTGACACTGAGGTGCGTTTCCTGCATGCAGCAAAATGCTGGGTCCTGTTTACGTATCCAGTCTGCTAGTCTATGTCTTTTAATTGGGGAATTGAGACCATTGATATTAAGAGAGATTAAGGCATAGTGATTATTGCCATCTGCCATTCTTGACGCTATCTTTATGTTTGAGTGGTTATCTACTTTTGGGTTTGATTCAAGAAGGTTATTATCTCATTTTTTCCAGGGTGTTGTTTCTCTCCCTGTATTGGAGGTTTCCACCTATTATCCGTTGCAGGGCTGGATTTGTGGAAAGATATTGTGAAAATTTGGTTTTATCATGGAATATCTTGGTCTCTCCATCTATGGTGATTGAGAGTTTTGCTGGGTATAGTAGTCTAGGCTGGCATTTGTGCTGTCTTAGTGTCTGCATGAGATCTGCCCAGGATCTTCTGGCTTTCATAGTCTCTGGTGAGAAGTCTGATGTGATTCGAATAGGTCTTCCTTTGTATGTTACTTGGCCCTTTTCTCTTACTGCTTTTAGTATTCTTTCTTTGTTTAGAACATTCGGTGTTTTGATTATTATGTGACGGGAGGTATTTCTGTTCTGGTCCAGTCTGTTTGGAGTTCTGTAGGCTTCTTGTACGTTCATCGGCATCTCTCTCTTTAGGTTAGGGAAGTTTTCCTCCATAATTTTGTTGAAGATGTTTACTGGCCCTTTAAGTTGCAAATCTTCACTCTCATCTATACCTATAATCCTTAGGTTTGGTCTTCTCATTGTGTCCTGGATTTCCTGGATGTTTTGGGTTACACGTTTTTTGCATTTTGCATTTTCTTTGACTGTTGAGTCGATGCTTTCTATGGAATCTTCAGCACCTGAGATTCTTTCTTCCATCTCTTGTATTCTATTGTTGATGTTTGCATCTATGACTCCTGATTTCTTCCCAAGGTTTTCTATCTCCAAAGTTGTCTCCCTTTGTCATTTCTTAGTTGTTTCTACTTCCTTTTTTAGTTCCTGGATGGATTTGCTGAGATCCTTCACTTGTTTGTATGTATTTTCCTGTATTTCTTTAAGGTATTTTTGCATTACCTCTTTCAGGATTTCTTCCTGATGACCCACGTTCTCCTGCATTTCTCTGAGCGATTTTTGTGTTTCCTCCTCATGGGATTCCATCTGTTGATCCATCGTCTCCTGCATTTCTTTAAGCAGTTCTCGTGTTTCCTTTGTAAGGGCATCTAACCGTTGATTCATTTCTTTAAGCAATTTTTGTGTTGCCTCCTTATGGGCATCCATCTGTTGACCCATCTTCTTCTGCATTTCTTTATGCAAATTTTGTGATTCCTTTGTGAGTGCATCTACCCATTGATTCATCTCGTTAAGCGATTTTTGTGTTGTCTCCTTGTGCGCCTCCATCTTTTGATCCATGTTCTCCCGCATTTCTCTAAGCGATTTTTGTGTTTCCTTTGTAAGGGCTTCTAACTGTTGATTCATGGTCTCCTGTAACTCTTTATGAGATTTATTTGTGTCCTTCTTGTGATCCTCTAATAGGATCATGAGAAGTGATTTTAAATCCAGATCTTGTCTTTCGGGTGTGGTGGGGTATCCAGGACTTGCTGCTGTTGGAGAGTTGGGTTCGGATGGTCCCACATTACTTTGATTTCTGTTAGTAACATTCCTACGTTTGCCTTTTGCCATCTGGATACCTCTGGTGTTAGTTGTTCCTGCTGCCACTGGCTGTTGGTTGGACCTCCTGTGAGCCTGCAAAGCTATTTCTGCCCCCCCTGGATTACCAGGATTCCCCTGGCACCGATTTCTGGGGCCTGCCGGCTCCTGAGTGACTTTGGAGCACTAATGTGCCTTGCCCCAAGTGATCTTATATTGGGGAGGCCTCGCACATCCAAAGGCTCAGCCTAGTGGATTCCTGGAGCAGAGGTCGCCAAAGGGAGGCTGGTAGGCTCCTGCCCTGTGCAGGGGTGTGTGATCTCTCCTGGGGTGGGAGGGGGCGTCCCTCTGCCAGGCAGAATTCCCACAGCAGAGCTGGCGTGCTGGTTACTGCAGATCAGCCCAGCACTTGGGAGCCGCATACACACAAGCCGCCCGAGACCCAAGCGATATTATGCCTGTCTGTCTCAGAACCTGGCTGTCCCAACTTCCCAGACACTGGAGCAAAGATGGCGGAGGGCACTCTCCGTGGCGCTGCTCACCCTGCAGACGCGATGGCCTGCTGATCTGGCACCCAGACGACCACAGCACTGACCCGTTCTCGGGTGCAGACGGAAGCCCCAACGGGCCGTGTCCCAAGTGATGTTATATTAGGGAGAGAGCCTGGGTACCTGTTTCTTCAGTGCAGTCTGCGGGAACAGAGGTCGCGGAAGGAAAGCTGGTAGGCTCCCGCCCAGTGCGGGGTCCCTCTGCCAGGCAGAAGTCCCACAGCAGAGCTGGCGCGCTGGTAACTCTTACGGTTTCTTAATATAATCTGTCAAGCAGCAAAAGATCCTACTATCTAATTCATTTTTAAAAAATGGTCTTGTGTTATTAATTGTGTGTGCATCAGTGTTTTGCCGGCATATGTGTTTGTGTGAGTGTGTAAGATCCCCTGAAGCAGGTGTGAGCCACCAAGTGGGTGCTGGGAATTGAACCCAGGTCCTCTGGAAGAGGACAGTGCTCTTAACCACGGAGCCATCTTTTCAGCCCCTATTTATTGATTTTTTTTTTTAAATTAGAATTCATCTGTAAGTAATATTCACAAAATCCTTAAGCCTTTCTTTGTTCTATTTCTATTTTTGTTTGTAATTCCCTATACTCCTGTCTTTAGCCATTCACTTTGAAACAAGTGGATTTTGTTTCTGAATTGTGTGCAATCAAGCACATTTGGGTATTCTGAATAGCAGTGTTGTAGATTTAGCGTGCGGTATTTCATTAGAAACGATCATCAGTTTGGGAAAATATTTGCCGTTTCTTCTCAAAAATCTCAATGGTGAGGACTAAGCAAATACAATGACTTAAAAAGTTTAATAAACATAAAATACATCAAGTAAGGGTATATGTTGAATTTGTGTTAGTGAATAAAAAGATTGAGAATGAAAAAGAATATTATTTTTCTGGAATAAATTAGGATTAGCTTTTATCTCTGAAAAAGATTTACCCCTTAATCTCTATCGCTCCTGTGCATTTAAATTTTCTCTCTGTATTTATTTCCACTACATAACCATTGCTGGTGACGATGGGAAGATGTAAGGAAAGAAGGGGCAAGGGCCTCTTTTTTTAAATGATTTATTTGTTTAATTTATTTTACTTACTTACTTTATATCTTGCTCATTGCCTCCCTCCTGGTCACCCCCTCCCACAATCCTCTGGTCTCCCCTCTTCTCCCTCCTTTTCTCCTCTAAGCAGGTGGAGGCCCCTGAGGAGCCCCTACTCCCCACACAAGTCGCCACACTTCCTTTCCTACTGAGGCCAAACAAGGCAGTTCAGTTAGAAGAACATATGACACCTACGGGCAACAGTTTTCGGGATAGCCTCACCCCACTCCACCCCACTGCATGGAGACCAAGCTGCACATCTGCTACATATGCGCGGAAAGGCCTAGGTCCAGCCTGTGTATACTGTTTGGTTGGTGGTTCAGACTCAGGGAGCCCCAAGGGTCCAGGTTAGTCGACTCTGTTGGTCCTGTGGAATTCCTACACCTTCTGGGCCTGCAATCCTTCCATCAGAGTCCCCAAGGTTCATCCATTGTTTGGCTGTGGGTATCTGCATCTGTCTGAGCAGCTGCTGGGTGGCGCCTATCAGGGGACAACACGCTCCTGTCTGCAAGCATAACAGAGTATCATTAATAGCATTAGGGATTGGAGCTTGCCCATGGATGGAATCGGTCTCAAGTTGGGCCTGTTATTGGTGAGCCATTCCCTCAGTCTCGGGTAAGAGCCTCTTAAGAGAGGATATGTGTGGTGAGACTCTTTCAGCCCGCGTCAGTGTGGCTCTGTTCACTATTCTCCATCTCTTCTCCACTCCACTTCAGAGGCGGAAACCTTCAATCCCTATTTCTCAAACAACCTTGCCAGCTGCTTTCTGCTTTGATAAAAACGTGGGGTGAAGCCGGGCAGTGGTGGCGCACGCCTTTAATCCCTGCACTTGGGAGGCAGAGGCAGGGAGATTTCTGAGTTCGAGGCCAGCCTGGTCTACAGAGTGAGTTCCAGGACAGCCAGGCTACACAGAGAAACCCTGTCTCAAACAAACACACAAACATACAAACAAACACCGTGGGATGAAATCAGAAGACTTTAGGTCTGCCTTCTATGGCACCTCGTGTGGGAAGAGCTCAACAGTGGTTACTGCGAATGTGGCTTTGTGGGCTCCTGCTCACACTGCTCCATTTCACCAGCAGTTCGTGGCTGTTGTGGACCCCTGGCAGTCCTGCCTCCTTTGCTCCAGCCCCCACTGCATAGAAGCGAATGGGATTCAGGGTGGAGGGAGGAAACGCCGAAGAAGACATTAGGTGTGTAGAAAGAGCGAGCAGGAAGCTTGGGGAGATAGTTCCGTTGGTAACATGACCACGGCAGGAGCACGAAAACCTGAGTTCCGATCTTCTGTGTCCATGTGACCAGCTAGGAGTGGTTGTGAGTGCTGGAACCCCAAGGCTAGGGAGACAGAGGCTTCCTGGGATTCGCTGGCTAGCCAGGTGCTCAGTGAGTGAACTCCAGATTCAGTAGTGAACTCCAGATTCAGTGACAGACTTGTTTTCAAAAAAATAGCATGCAGACCTTACTCCTGGACATGGTGTCTGTCTGAGAGCATAGTAGATATATCCAATGACGCTCCATCGAAGAAAACTGATTTTTTTTTCCCTAGTAAGTATCAATTGCAAATAGCACCTTGGTTAGGAGTGGGACTTTGTGTCCATTTCTCCCTACTGAGATTTTTGCCTAGTTTAAACTTAGGCAGCTTGTGTATGTATCTTATTTTATTGCTTTATTTAGTTATTTTTTGGGCAGGACTGGGGGATACTTTATCTATCTATCTATCTATCTATCTATCTATCTATCTATCTATCTATCTATCTATCTATTTATTGGCAGGACTGTTGGGGGACAGAGAGAGACACAGAGACAGAGAGGCAGAGAGAATATGATGTTGAGTGGTTAAATATTTTTAAGTAAAATAAATAAAAATATTAATGTAGAGAATGATTGAAAAAGACATCAACTTTTTACCTTTGGCCTCCAGCTGAATTCTCAAACATGTAGTAAAACACACACCAAATAAATCAACAAAAAAAATTAAAAGATAATAAAAAGTATAGATAGCAAAGAGAATGAGTATGATTGAAGTAGGGTATGCATGTGTTTGGACTGTCACAGTGAAACCTATTCATCTGTAAAATTAATGTGGACTGATAAAAGACAACGGGTTGCTAGAGCTACTGATCGCTTGAGTACAGGTATGTTCTTTAGTGCCAGAGTCCTCCAGTGCCTTTGTAACAAATTCTTTTATTTAGTTTCCATTTCTCAAAATTCTTATCTTTACTCATGTATGGATTTACTACAAAATTTCCTTGACTGTGCTCCTCCATTCAAGCTAGTTTAACTAGTTGATAATTTGTATGTGTTTCTAGTACATTCCAGAGGAATAAAGTCTTATGGAACTTCCCATACTGAGCTCTCTGAAGACACCCATTTCATTCTTTCAGGTAGAATTAGACTTTCTTATCTTTGCTCATGAAGCAATAACTCTGGATAGCACTTGTTACAGGCTGTAGACTGTACTGACCATCACATCAGGGAAGACAAGGCTGTAAAATGTGATGAAGATCATTAAGTGCACATTCAGAAACTGGACAGAGAGCAATATGCAATGCTCTATCCATTTTCTCGGTTTTACTCGACTTGATATCCCAGCCCCTTCTTCACTGATATCCCTGCTCATTGAAAGCACCCTCATAGACACACTCAGAAAATTGTCAACCCAGTGATCCTAAATGCTGTCAAGTTAACAGCCAAGGTTAACTATCACAGCACATATGGAAAGTAAGCTTTAGATAGACAATCTTTATACATTGGACTTCATTTGAGACTCAGAGCTGCTGGAGAGTACAGTCTCATTTATCTCCAAACCAACCATCCTTGTTTTGACTCTTGATGAAACATCCTTGTTTCTAAATTTCTAGAAAGAAATTTGGGCAAGACTTCCTATGAAGAGACTTTTAATGTGAGGGCTAGTTATTTTGAATTTCACCGGCATGAAGATGTTGTAGATAATTCTTCTTTATTGTTTTTTTTATCTGAAAGTTTAAAAGGCCAGTGTCAACAAACTCATCAAAGTTCTGAATGTTAGTGACAAGCACGGTTGTAAAAAAAAATTTCAAAAATATTACTGTAAGATATAAAGATTACTGTATTGACTAAGGTATTTGTAAGTCTCGAAGAGTAAGATCATGAGAGAGCATGTAGTGATGAAAAGAATATTTACAGGCAGAAAAGACACCGAGGAAACCATACAAGAGATGCCCCCATACCTCATCCCAATTGCTGCACAATTCTTGTGTCTCAAATGATTTCAAGTATTTTCTCATTCCCTTTTCTGGGCAACTCTGAAGGAGTCTTGTTACTACTCCTTCTCAGTTTTGAATTTTATAGCTCAGAAAAAATGACTAATGTTTTGAAGTCACACAGCTAATAAGCATTAGAACTGTGGTTCAAATTTTGGTCTGCTAAACAATGCAGTGTTTCATTTGCCCCTGAATTACACTGCTAGACACGATCATGTTCAGGCCAGACTGATGTAGAAAATCAGCCTCCAGCAAATGTGCCCAACAGAATGTTCATGTTCCTCTCTAATCATGTTAGCAGCAGTGTATGAACCCTTCAGAACAGTTGGAGATTTACCCTTTCTTTTAAACAAGCAAACTAATACAAATGCTAATGCTCTCTAATAATGGGTCTCTTTTGTACCAAAGCAGTCACTAATTCTTGTTTTCTTCCTAGGTAAATTCTGTTATATAATTAGTACATTAGTAATCTAGTTTCAATGGCCTGCCCCAACTGTTTGAATAAGCCAAGTGCAAATTCATTTCCCACAGGCTTTCATACCAGCACCACCTTGCTTCCTTCTTTGTAGTATTTATCTTTTTCCTCCTACTTAGGAATTCACTTATATGGTTTCTTATTCAGTATTTCAACCAGACTCTCGTCATGTTTTTGGATGTTTTTATTCATCATTGAAACCTCAGGCCTTATTATAATATCCAGCAGCTAATAGACCCTCAGTATTTATCGGTTGGGCAGCTCCTTGACAGAGAGATGAGCAGAGAGATAAGGTAAGGAATCCACAAATAAATGAGCTAGTTCAGATTATTGTTGTTGAAGAAAGCTTCATAAATGGGTTAGGATTTAACCCGGACTTTGAAAAGGGAGGGAAGGTAATATCTCAATTCACATGCTGAAAATGTACAGGCTGATTACATTTTTTCTCACTAAACACAGCCAAGAAGATCCTTCCTAAATTAAGCCTCCCAGCTTCCTTTTGAACACAGGTGGAGAAGATATTAAGCAGTGAAACTAATTAAAGGAAGAAGTAAAAATCACTCTTAAATGAACCACACTCCACTCTCCCTCTGTTTATTTTAGTGTAATCAGTCTTTGGATGGATGTATCCTTTCATAAAAGAGAAAAGAAAAGCCATGTGGGCAAGTAGACCGTGCCAACAGACAGAAGAATTGCTAAGGTTGAACAGGCCTAAAACCCTAGAAATCTCGGAATTGAGAACACTTGACATGTAACCATGACATCCCACTGAGAGGACCATGACCACCAGTCATGTAGCATAAAAACCTAGAGTTCTCCATGCTAATGAGGAATCTAGATAGGCTCCGAGTAGTAAGCCAATGAGCTTTCCTTCCTGGGCATTCCTTTCCACAAAAGGTATTTAATTCCTGGTTCACCCTGAGTAAGGCGTATGTATGTACATCTGCCGTAAGTAAAGCAGTTTAGACAACCAAGGACTGTCTCCTTCATCAAGGATCTCTGGTCAGAAGGAAGCCTCAGAAGAAGAGCCTCTTCTAAATCTCCCAGAGAAGGCCTTCTCTCTTTCTGCCCCTTTCTGCATCCATTTGGAACCAAATCACATTCTGCCCCTGTCCTCAGCCATCCCCTTCCTGCCTGGCATGAACCCTTGGACCTTTGTTCCCAACTCCCCAAGGTCTCCAGTGGAGTCTAGGTACACAAGAGGCTGGGAACCACAGCATCCTTCCCAATCCCATCCTTCCGAGACCCCACTGTTTCTCACCCAGGGAAAACATGGCTGGGATCCCTATCATGGACTGTGTTCTGGCTCCCATGTTCAATAAAGCCATATTTGCACACTTATCTGCATAAGGATTAGAAATAAAAGGAAAGCACAGGGTGCCTGGCCATCGAGCCAAGGGACATGCTTGTTTTGTTCTAATATCTGAAAAGGAAACACAGCAGAAGAACTGTTTCACCTGCTCAGTGTAAGGACTCATTGTCTGTCTTCTCTGATTTCCCCCGTATCTAGTTCAGGACTATGTGTTCTACCTTGTAGGCACTACCATACAAAACTTTCTCTTTTAGCTACACAGAGGAGAGCATATAGACCTATCAAAGAGGCCTTTATTTGTATATCTCTTCATTTTTCTTTTTCTGGCTAAAATTTCTCTTCCTGGTGCGCTTTTCCAGAACTCTCCTAAGCCTTTATTCTAAGCTTTAGCTGGGTCTGCTAACAAGTTAATATTTATTCTTCTTGTTTGACTATTGTGTTTTCTTTTCATCCTTTAATTTTAAATGTCAATTCAGCCTTTCCTGTCATGGATACTTCACAATATGTTTCCTGGTTCTCCTAGAACAAAATGAGCAAAAATAACTCTCTGGCTCTTTCTGTGCTGACCCTGAGAGGAGGATGAGCTTGCTACTAGCTGTTCTTTATTCAAATATGCTCTCCGTGTTCTAGTTAAAGTGCTAGTGTTGTGAACACAGCGCTCCCTCCTGATCAATCTGCTATCATTAAGAACGGCACTCTTGGTTGTGTTTCTTATCGGATAATTGAGTTGAAGTAGATGTGGTCTAGACAAATCCTGGCAGATGAGACGAGAGTGACAAAAGATTGTGCCTTAAGAAATAATGACCAGACCAGAAGAGAACATGTTGTACATCACTCTACCCTTGACTGTCTTCCTGACTAACCTCCAGCCACCTCAGTTCCTGTGATTAAGAATTTGAAAGAGAACAAGAAGGTGTGTATATGGAAGGGTTTGGAGCAGGAAAGGAAAGGAGAGAAATGAAGTCTGTATAATTTGTTCTTCAAGCTGTCTCTGCCTATCTTGTACATCCCTGCCCTGAAGCATTCCCTCCAAGTTGATACATTGACTCCAGGAGGCAGGAAGCTCAGGTTATAGACCAGAGGGAAAGAGAAGGTCGTATATCTGGGACAATAGCAACTTGGAAGATTCTTGAGCTTCTCTTACAATGACTAAGAGGAGTAAACAGCTGCTGTACATGTGACTGAGCAACCAAACTGCAGAAAGACAGATGTTCAGACCATGGAGTTGCCTCCAAGCCTTGGGGAGAGCAGGATTGCAGTTTCGGGGAAGCTGTGACCCACCCTGGGGTGTGCATTCTAGTGATGCAACTGCTTTGAACTACTCATGCTCCTCTGAATAACCCTAGGAACATTACAGTGGCTCACGGAATTGTTTATTAGTTCAATCATTTCCTAAGGAAGACGGAGCTGTGAGGAACATGCAAATTAGTAAACTCAAACAAGGGGGGTGGAGAGATGGCGCGTTGCTCACTGAACACTAGCTATTCCTGTAGAGGATCAGACTTTGATTTCTAGCAACCCCATGGAAGCTCACAGCCATCTGTAACTCCAGTTCCAGGGAATCCAACGCTCTTTTCTGGCCTCTGTAGACACCTGGCATGCAGGTCTTACACAGGCACACATGCAGGCAAAACACTTACACCCTTTAAATAGGAAGGTATAATGTTATTTCAAAGCCAGTAGAAAAAGAACAAGGTCTGTTGAAAATCATCCAGAAGCTCAGAGCCCCGAATTCTGAATTCTGGTCCTGATTGAGTCTTAATTCTCTGTGAAACCACAGGGAAGGTAAATAAAGTTTCTAAGCTTGTTCTTGTTTGTAAAATGGCAGCATTCCATTCAGACAGCTTCAAAGTAGCTTTTGTTGTTGTTGTTGTATTAGAGCTGTAACTTCTTTCTTTTTTTTTATTTTCTAAGTTTTTGTATTTACATTCCAAATCATTTCCCCTTTCCCCTTTCCTCCCTCCCCGAAAGTCCCATAAGCCCCCTTCCCTCCCTCTTTTCTCCATTCAACCCCCTCTCACTTCTCTGTCCTGGTGTTCCCCTACATCCAGTCTTTCCAGGACCAGGGGTCTCTCCTTCCATCTTCTTGGAAATCTATTGATATGCGAATTGTGTCTAGGGTATTCCGAGATTCTGGGTTAATATTCCCTTATCAGTGACTGCATACCATGTGTGTTCTTTTGTGATTGGGTTACCTCACTAAGGATGATATTTTCAAGATCTGACCATTTGCCTAAGAATTTCGTGAGTTCATTGTTTTTAATTGCAGAGTAGTATTCCATTGTGTAAATATACCACATCTACAAAGTAGCTTTTTTTTTCTCTTTTAAATCTTAGCTTCTATAATGGTACAATGAAGGTTATTATCATCTGCTAAGACTACTTTAACAAAATATCCTGAGTGAGGTACTCTCACTGGGACAACAGGGTTCAAATACTGCCTCTATTACTTTCATTCATTCTGAGATCTTTGGTTAAATTTTCATTTCCTTAGTTGCCAATCATCTCATCTGTAAACTGGGAATGGTAAGAGTTTTAGAGTCATGGTTGTAGTAAGTGAAGGAAAATCCTCACTATGGTGCGAGGACACAGGAGCCACACAGATAATAGGCACCTCTCTGGTATGGTCTGGAGTCTTCTCAGAAACGTCTAGTGAGAAAACCTAGGCAAACCAAACATATATATATATATATGTTTGGTGGCGTTTCAGATATCCTGATATACTTTAAAAGATTATATGTTAGTACATAAAACATATTTTTCCTTTTCAAATTCTAGCTGTTGCCTACAGTTTCATAAGCCCAACACAGACCTAAGAAGCAGGCCTGATAAACATGGCCATTTACTGAGCTTCAATCTTGAGCTTTTGACAGGTATTGGGATTCTGGGGGTCTCAGACCTCAGTAGACACGCTGTCTGTTACTAACAAGGATTTGGAGAACATGTGTCAAAAAGAAGGTCCAACTTCCTTCATTTTCAACCTCAACTATTCACTAAAGCCAATCTGGCCTTCAAAAGGGGAAACCGCATCAGCACGACAGAGCTGTGGTTTCCATGGCAACAGCTGAGGTCAATAGCTGCAGTCACACCTCCATAAGGCTTGATTGCCTTGGCAATTTACCCTCTTCTGTGCTCCCTTTTGTTTGTGCATCTCTCATTTGCTTAATTCCTATCTCTAGGAATCCTCAAATGGAAAACCATGGGAGCTGAATTTAGATTAAAAACTGCAGGCTTTATTAAAATGTCTGGGAACGCTGTTTGTTCTCTAAGTCTTAGGCCTCTGCTTTGAGAAATTAAGTCCTATACCCTCAACTACAGTCTCTCATACTGCACTAAAGTTTAGACATTTTTGTTTCTAATATCATATGCTTGCATTTATTTATTTATTTATTTATTTATTTATTTATTTATTGTTTTAAGAGACAGCTTTAAATCTGTGTCATTTCTGGCTCCAACACTGCATTTTAATAACAAAGGTAGCAGATGTGTTAAAGTCCGTTTGTGAGTTATCAGTCTTGCATGTGGCCTTTGCTTTGTCCCCTCTTCCCCTCCTTTTCACCATCCAATGGCACTGCTTCTCTTCTTTTGAATTCTTCAGACATCTTCTGCTCCGGGCCTGCCTATGCTGACCTCGCTTATTCTTTTTTTTTTTTTTTTTAATTTGAGAATTTCAAATGTAAGTATGTACATCCTTTCTCTAAGTCCTCCCATGTGGCCCCAACAGCCCTATTTGAATGTCTGACTTCTTCTTCTATATCTATTTTTGGGATATTTTTCTATCATCTATTAATCTATCTATCATCTGTCTACCACCTACCCATCCATCTATCATCTATCTATTGTCTATCTGTATGTCTGTCTATCCACTCATCCATCCATCCATTCATCTGTCTATCTCTCTATCTATATGTCTGTTTGTCTTACTGAGTCCAACTAATGTTGCTCTTCTTTGCATGTTTTTAAGGTTGACTCCTTAGGATTGCGGTCTCATCTTTTGGAAAAAAGAAAAAGAAAAAAATAGAAAAAAAAAACCACGCAAGTTTGTTTCCCCTCTGTGAGCAGTCACTGACTGCCCGTAGTGCCTGTAGTGTGGGATCTTGTGGAATTTTCCTCCATCCACGTTGGTGCCCATTGACGTATTTCCAGGTCTTTTGAAGAGACTCATAATGTAGAGAGTTCATGGGAACAGCATCCCTGTCCTGCCTATGATGCAACAGCCATGATGATCCTCCAGCTGTTACATTTTTTCTGCCCCACCTCCTCCTTTCATGCTTTTCCCTGAGCTATAAGTGTAAAGACTGTGTTACAGATGTTCCATTTGGGCTTGGGTACTCCATGGTCACTTACTTTCTGCAGTTTGGCCAGTTGTGGTTTTAATAGTCTCTTCCTGCTACAAAAGGGAGGATCTTTGATGAGATGTGAGAGCTGCGTTTATCTACAGAGGCGAAGATGAATATTTAAAAGGTGTACCGGCTGGTTTTGTTTGTCAGCTTGACACAGGTTGGAGTTATGACAGAGAAAGGAGCTTAGGTCAGGAAAATGCCTCCATGAGATTCAGCTGTGGCATTTTCTCAATGGGAAGGCCCCTTGTGGGTGGTGCCATCCCTGGGCTGGTAGTCTTGGGTTCTATAAGAGAGCAGACTGAGCAAGCCAGGGGAAGCAAACCAGTAAGTAACATCCCTCCATGGCCCGTGTATCAGCTCCTGCTTCCTGACCTGCTTGAGTTCCAGTCCTGACTTCCTTTGGTGATGAACAGCAACGTGGAAGTGTGAGCTGAATAAACCCTTTCCTCCCCAGTTTGCTTCTTGGACATGATGTTTGTGCAGGAATAGAAACCCTGACTAAGACAGAAGGCATATGAAAACCACATTACTGTAGAAAATGGGGGCAGTACATACTTTTCTAGGGTCTATGACATCTTCACCCACAGGTTCATGGCTTGAATTTTACTATCACAGGCAGACTGCCTCTAATTGAGTGGGTGTTGTATCTAATTAGACAGCTGTTCTTTGCTCCAAAGATACATATACCTCTTGCACCATTGGTGATATCTTGCCTTAGCAAGCTTATAGCATCTTCTGACATGATAAGAGCTAGCTCAGGAAGGAGGATTTCACTGACACCATTTCTTCAGCCTCTGACAGCTCATCTCATTTTTGTCTTGTTCAGTCTAAAGGACAGATTTCCTAGCCCAAGTCTGTCTCTACTCTCCCATTACACCATGTGCTTTTCTATCAGACTGTTAACATGAGACCTTTTAATAGCTTTGGTATGGCCATGCTTTTGTCATTTATAAGCCATGTGACTGCTGAGACATTGTGTTTCCCCATCCTTCTCCACTATTGATGCCCCTGTACACTTTCAGAGCTTACACACTTGATTGATATTTACTGTATGACTTAAAATGCTTTAATCCTATTTGGTCATTACAGTCATTTAGAATATTCATGATTTTGATGTCCAATAACTTCACGTCCATCCAACAGAGGACTAAAAAGGGTCCTTCGTTCAAAACATAATTACAACTAAGATATAATCTACTCAAGATGTCATCCTGTCTTTCCAGAAAATGTAAGTTAATAACTACTCACTATACATTCAGAAATTCTTAAATTCCTGATACAGTTCTTTTAAAACTATGTATTCTGTGCAATTGGTTTTTTAAGTCCAGCTCAATGTAGCTATTCTAATGAGGGGTTAAATATGTTGGAAATTAAATATGTTGAATGAGTTAAGGAAACCACAGGACCATGCCAGGCATCTGTTTTCAAACAAGTCCTTTAGTCAGGTGCCTAATGTGCTCTGACTCTTTCTCTCTATCATGTCCACTGTCATGTATAGACCTCTTCACTCAGAGGCAACAAAACAAGAGACACACTGTGAAGTTTTCTTAGTTCATGTCTGGGGATTACTAAGCCAAAGGGTTTTTCCCCCTTGAGTCAGCTGTTGCTGTTGAAGACACAGAGACTGAGCAGATGGTATGTTCATATCGTGATATGTTGCAGGTGTTTGACAATGAAACCCTTTTGACTGTCAGATTTCCAAGTCATTAGCAAATAACCAGGGTGGTGGATACCTTCCTTTCTTTTCTAGGTCTTCCATCCCAATTACATCTGTACCTGTCTCTGAGTGATCTCCAAATACTTGCCCTTAGCCTACTAGTTTGTATTGTATTGAGTTTTAGATGTTTGGAAAACACCAACTAGAAACAAGAGGTTAGCTGTCTTGGTCAAATGATTCAGAAAGACCCTGGAGCAGGAGAGTTTCCATATCAATACCTATCCTTACAGAAACAAAGGGAAACTCATAAAGTGCCACTTAGAATGGTTATAAGATGATTCAAAGAAACCCTGGAAGAGAAAGGACAGAGATCAAAAGTACAACATCCCCAGGCTTTAGGATAAAATAAGCACTTAGAAATAGTTAAACCTATGCACTAAATTAAAAAAAAAAGAAAAAAGATAATTGTTATGGCATAGATGTCTCCAAAATGTCTGCTTATGTAATTATAACAAAATGTCACAGAACAGAGGGCTAAAACACATATGTGTTTGTCACAGTTGTGGAGGCTGAGACATTCAGTATCAAAGTGCTAGTATTGACAAGGAATCTCTACCTCCCAATATTCTCCATAGAATTAGAGGTACAGTTTCTGCATAAGAATTTAAAGGAAATACAAATGTCTAGGCTAGGGGTTTTCAAACTGTGGGTTGCAATCCCTTTGGTGGTCAAATTACACTTTCACAAGGTCATGTAAGACCATTGTAAAATACAGATGTATACATTACAATTCATAATGGTAGCAAAATTACATTATAAAGTAGCAATGAGAATAATTTTATGGTTGGGGGACACCACAACATAAACTGTATCAATGGTTACAGCATTAGGAAGGTTAAGAACTACTGCTCTAGGCAATTACAATGTGAATAGAATCATCTTCTATTTGGTTTCTTTCTCTTACCTATTTGCAAGGAACCCAGTATCTCAACTGTCACCTTGGCTTAAGTGCCTAGCGGTTCTTGCCCTTACTCTCTATCCTAAGCAATAAGCAGAGACTGTAATCCAATGCTAATGGTGGCATGAGCAAGGCTTTCCTTGTCATAGGGATCAATAATGAGTTAGGAAGTAAGATATAAAGCAGAGAGCAAAGTCTATACGCCATATGCTCACTGTCGCTAGATGCTGGAAGCATACTTTAACTGATGAATGCTGTAAGTCACAGGACGTCACCACACCTTCATGTGCTATAAGCCCACAGCTAAACCACACTTGGTGTATTTGCTGCGGCTATCTCTTCTCCTCTGCCCCAACTTCTGTCCTCTTTTATTGTAGTAGGTAAATGTATCTTCTAATAGTATCAAGACCATTGTAAAATGTTGTCCTATCTAGACATAAACAACTTTATTATCTTTATCTCATGGATGAGTTTTTTTTAAGTTTCAAAGCTTTTAAAATGGTTCAGAAGTATTATTTTAAAGAATGAATTCATGCCTAGTGTTTGGGGCTCTTATAGGCAACTAAGAAATGTTGATAGTGGGGTCTAATTGGGGAAGGAATGTTTTTCAGTTTAACAGAGAGAATGTAATATATACAATTGAACTGTTCACACACATACATATACACATACACTCACACACACAGACACAGCATGTACATATGCACACACATGTATATATACACACATGTGCATGCACATACATATACACTTACATGCACACACACACACACACACACACACTTATATGGAGGTAGATAACTCAATGGGATACCATATGCCTCAGCACATAGAGATGCTAATTGCGGATATTTATAAATTTGGAACTAAAATCTGAATTTCAGAGCCTGGAAGAGCTGGTTCCTAGAACTCAGAATGGCTTTTGTCTCCTGATGATACCCCGGGGGAATCTGAGTGCTGGTCCTCTGGTTCTAAGGAACCCCCTAATAGAGGCCCCCTAAGGAGCCTGTAGTAGAGGGATAAGGCTAGGAGAAAGGAGAAACCGCCAACAGTTGGAGATGCTGGAGTCAGTCACATGCTTGCATTTCATTCTGCAGAAAGGACAAGAAGGAACAAATTCCTTCTGTCTTCTGTTCTATGAAAACTTCCTGTCAGCGAAGCTCAGTAAAGATTTCCTACTGGAAAAAGTAGCAGTTGGCTGTGTACCCAGCCGAATAGTTCAGACCATCCTATAAAAGCCTGTATTTAGAGACTCATAATAAGCATAGTATTTATCTATTGTCTTTTCTTTCTATGTAGAAAGTATACTTTCTTGTGTCTCCCTCCTTCCCTCCCTCCCCCACCACTCTCTCTCTTCTGCCCCCCTCTCTTTTTTTCCTTGATTGCTTACAATTTCTCTCCATATCTCACAACTACCCAGTGCAATAACACACACACACACACACACACACACACACACACGTAGTTAGAAAACATTCAGCAAAAATTCATTAGATTTAGAATTAGTAAATTTATTAGTTTTTCTCAAAACTATTTGACAAACTGCAAGACGCATGTCTTTTTCAATTCACCAAACTTTCAGTTCCTTATACGATGTCTTCGGGTCTAAAAGTATTACTAGGTGCCACTTCATTTCTGTTTAACTGCAGCCGAAGACACCTTCATATTACATTAGTAATAAAATTCACAGCAAACATTCATATCTTTAAATGCTCAGAGAATTAAACAGGCAGCAAGATCTCAAAAAAGAAGTGTAGGTTTGAAATGGGAGATGCTGGAAGACGTTATGACCTGACACTGGCTTGAGAGGCAGACAAGTCACACCATGGAGCAGAGAGAGGGGCAGCTTTGAGATGACGCAGATGCAGACAAAGACGTGAGGGGTGAGGGGAAGTAATTGACGATGGAAGTTGTGACTGAAAAAGTCATGAATTCTGGAGTTAGGGCTCTGAGCTTTACATTATTTGCAAACAACATAAAGATTATTATTTTTTTTGGCAAAGTAATGATGTGAGCACCTAGAAAGTTTTCCGAAGATCAGCCTGCTACATCATAGATTATTGATTGGATGTAACTGGGAAGACCAGGCTAGACATGTGGCTCAGCGGTTGAACACTTACCTGGCATGTGTAAAGCCTTTGGTTAGCCCCTCAGCACAGGAGAAAGATGACCTGCTAGGAGAGGGCAATAGTACTGAGCCTCGAAAGATGGTAGAGAAAGGAACGAAGGAAAGTGGTTACAGGAAATATTTCAAAAGAAAAATGAATATAATTCAGCATAGATTTAATTGAAGGCAGGGCACACGTTGTGGGGGCATTCTAGAACTTGGCTATAATGGTTCTCTTAGTGAGAATTTATTTTAAGGGTGGTGATCTGAAAGAGACCACTGATTTCATCAGAATAATTTGATCATGATAATATCAGTTCACTAGGACGACTGGTGATCGGTTTTTCCTCTAGCAATGAGTCTGTTGAAAAGCTAGTCGCAATCTGGAAGGATGTATATGTCTTCATCTTGAGGAAGAGGAGGGCTAGGTTTCTGGAAATTATAATAGAGGGGGTCTGTTTGATTCCCATAGACATGCTCCTCGAGATTAGACGGCTGCGTGTTTTCATACACGGCCTTCTCAGCAGCCCCTTTGGTACCGGGAGGGCAGACTTCCACATTTTCGTAGTTGCCAGGCATCTTGTTTTTCTTGGCAGTAGATTTATGGCCTTTGCTTTCCAGCGAGGTTTTAGCGCTTGGACCAGTCACGTAGGCACTCAAGCCGACAGTTTTTGTGAAGTCTTTATGTCTGCTGCTTCGCCTTTGCATAAACTTCGGTAAGGTAAATGGTGTGCTTTCCCGGCGATTCCAGTGCCAAGCACATCCAATCCCGCAGACCAGCAAGAGTATTAGGAGGGAAACGCCGACAGCCACACCCACCGGAGAACTCACCAAGCTTTTCAGCATTTCAGCACAGTGCTGTTCAGCGGCTTGGTGTGGTTAATCAGTTCACAGGCACAAGCAGAGGCAGTTTCTGGTTGGTCCCCTGTTGTGGTTGCGGTTCAAAACCGAGGTGGAAGGCTCCTTTAGGCATTTCTTTTCCAGATCTCAAAGGACATTACTGGCAAAGTCCTGATGCAACTGAATGTGAGACTGGAACAAATTCAGTCTCTGAAGGTGACCGTTTACTGCATCACCATCCCTGTACGCTGGAGCTGAATTGGGGGGGATTTTATTCCTTTCCACTGCCTTTTCCCTTGGCAGATCACAAACTGAAGCCGAGGTGAGCAGAGCATAAGAGCACAGAAGAAACCTCAAGAAGAGGGAGGTACCATCCAGAAACCTGCTATAAATTAAAAATATATTAACTGTATTCTTAGTACCTCGTGAGATTATAAATTTACCACATCTCCCAAATGTGTTAAATATCCCTGTGTTGTTGGTTCTTGCTTTTCATATTGAATGCAGCATGAGCTGTTTCGAAAGGAGAGTGAGGAATCTACCCCTGCCCAAGTATAGTTTGTATTAGTCGATGATTTTTCCATCATTTGGATGAACACGATAGAACCCCCTATGTGTACTCTATCCATTGCTCTCTGTGACGCCTTGCCACCTTCCTTTGGAGTGGAAAGAGGATGTGCCAACTCCCTAGTCCCTCCTCCCCTAGAGTCTTAAAATAATTAGCTCATTCTCTAGCAGAGAGTGGTACCCTGAACGCAAGAAAATTCTTTCCTCCTACCTGGTCTAAAGAGCGGGACTCATCTCTTTCCATCTTTGGATTCCTGGAGTAAATCAGAACACCCAGCACAGAAAATGAACCCAGTCAGTATTTACTTGAATAAAAGATGGCCTTTTTAAGTGATTCCCAAATTCAGCTTAACTGACACTTTAAGAGGAGAGATTTTTAAAGGGTGTATAGATTATTCTGAAGTTTGTTTAAGAGATCTTTTTTAAGTGAAGCAACATATCTTTGTAAAAAAAATCTTAATCACAAAGGTAGCAAGTGATTTTTCACTTAATTGAGGTGATGTTTGAAGTGTTCCGTTGAAACTTTAAAGTACCAAGGAGGGGAACACAAAGTAATTTATCAGACAGAATTTTTTACTGCGACTATATCCACAAAGCATTCTTACTATACATTTCAAGTAAGACACAGGAATAGTGACAGTCAATATGTTCAATATGTTCACTAGTGACTATAGGACTTTTTTCCATTGTCTACTGAGCATCACCATCAATCGTATTTAATTAGGGGCACATCTTAAATCAGCTTTCAGGCACTTTTCTGTGGGTTGTTGCACTTAACCCTACAGTTCTCATGTGGGGTTCTATTATTATCCTCACCTTACAGAAGATGAAATGGAGAATTCTAGATAATAACTCCCTAACAACGAGTTAGCTGTATTTATCTCCTAGACACCAGCACTGGGACTAAGCACAGGAGAGCTAATACACTAAATATCTGCTAATAGATGGAGGGATCCATTCCTAGCTGCACTAGCAGCAGTGAACAGGGAAGGAAAAACCCACAAAGCAGTCCCTTGCCTTCAGTGAGGGCACATTTCTAATGTCAACTTCCTAGAAATCTGTTCAAGGTCAGATCATACCAAGGCACAAATGTTCAATTTTGCATTTTATACCAACAAGTGGAGCACAGCATGTAGCTTGGTTATAATAAACTCCCTTTGATAACTATTTAGGGACAAACACCCCCAATCCAGATATCTCTCAAGTTTCCTGGGGTCCTGGAGAGGGGAATACAGCAGGACTGAGCATAGAATTATCTAGTCACCATATAGTGTTGACAGTCTATTCATGATGGTTCATGCCTTTGAAGTCCTGGTCCAGGGAAGCTAAGGCTAGATGGGATACAGAATGATACCCTGTGTCAAAACCAACATAAACCCAACACATTTTACTGTCTACAGTTAAAATGATAAAGGTGGCATACAGAATGGAGGTAGTCAGTAAAAGTAAGCAAGTATGAGCAGGATGTAATGATTTGCGTATGAAAAGTCATAATAAAATGCACTAGTGTATACACTAACTTATAATTAATAGAACTATAGTCTCTGAAGTCCTCTCACTCTTACAAGGGCAGACATGATGCAAAGGCTACGTACAGACATCTGTCTAATGATCTCTACAAACAGAGCCTCATTTCCTTTATGGGCAGATGAGAATGGACCTTAATATGTCATAGCATAAATAGTTGCACACACGTTATCCAGAATGTGTGAGATGCATTTCCAGAGTAAATTTCAAGCATCGAGAGGAGCGAATCAGTGTTTTAGGAATGTGCTAGGCCTCCAAGAGAACAGAGTGGGGTTTTCTGCTGGACTAGCTGCTGGCTGCTAGGCAGAGGCAGAGAAGCAAGGTGCTCCCCCTTTGTTTCCGAAAGAATTTATCTCAGTTCTATGCAGAGCAGACACCCTTCAATATAAAAATCATGTAAAGACTATTCACTGAGCAAAAGAATAGCCAAAGAAACTTATCTTTTCCCTGTTCTCAAGCTAACTGTACGGGAGAAAAACCTGTGAGATATAAAAAGGACAGATAAAGACATATTTCACATAGTAATGAAACATCCTCGAATAACACCTAAAGGAGGCTCACTCTGCCCAGCTTGGAAGCTCTTTTCACTTTGGAAAGCAACTGTTTCTGCAAACTGACCAATAATTATTCACTTGTCTTCCAATCACAAGTTCTTTATAGAGTAGACCTTGTAAAGCAGACAGTGCACTTCCATCAGCTAGCATGGCTGATGAGTGTAGCATGGTCCAACCTCACCAGCAACTTGCAGATAGCTTTCCCCACTATAACTAAGCCAAAATCATCCATTAAAATACACACACACACACACACACACACACACACACACACACACACACCCCACCACAACCATCACCACCACCACCACCACCAACAAACTGTTTTAATGTAACAAAACATCACTACTTGGTTACACATTAATTCATTTCTTACCTCTTTCCATTACCCAAACCCTTTAAATCGGTTAGACTCACATGAAGCCTGAAGTGTCCAGCTCTGTCTGTCACTTTTTATCAAATTTTCTTCAGCTCTGAACTGTTCCTCTTTTCATTCTGGTCAGTTACTTCCTCCTTTGGCTCCTCCTCCCTACAGTTTATTTAATACTTGCAAAGTTTCCTGGTTTGTGAGGAAGTTGCTATCAGATACTGCAGAATTATAAATGACCCTCCCTCTTGGTAGGCAGAATTTTTTGAAGTGTATATTACATTAATATGTCAAGCCTAGATGATTTTCTTTTTCGAACAATTTTACAATGTTCACTTTAGAATCAATCATGTACTTTGTTTTCTTCAAAGAGGTTTTAAAACTCATACTAATAAGGTTTGAGTATTTTTTTGTTTCTTTGCTTTGTGATTGGTAGAACAATCCTTATTTAAATATGAAGCTGCAATGCATAACCCTAAAGTTAAATATCTGTTGAACTAGTGCCCATATATAGGTTCAGAATGTGTTTATTATTATTTTGCTGTTATTATTGTTATTGATATCATCATCATCATCATCACCACCACCACCACCATCAGCATCAGCATCCTTACATTCATTAAATAAAGGTTTCCCAAAGAATGTCCGGAGGCATATTACTCTAGTACACTATTTGACTGATTTTCATCAGGTAAATTTGTCAGATATCTTTTCTTAGGAGACTCACCAGCACATAGGGATGTTACAGATTGGCAGCAATCTGATCGGACGCAAACTAAATCCAGCAAGAAAGAAAAAAAAAATTGCTTTATTTTGTTTAGTAACAGTATGTAGTCCATTCCTAGCACTAGGTATCATCAGCCTTTAGTGTAATACCCAAGAAATTCTTAGAGGAGAAATGCCACCGTTAATGCTAGTTTATAGGCAGAAGCACAGCATGTGAATGTCCACTCCCCAGGGACATTGCCCCAGTGCTGTTAGAAGACCCACTGTTCGTGATGAAATGAACTGACTGTCAAGTTTCTACATAGAATCTTTGTCATATTATCCCTAAGAGCCAGCTCCTTGCAAAAGAGAGAGAGATGGGGAGAGGGAGGGAGGGAGGGAGAGAGAGAGAGAGAGAGAGAGAGAGAGAGAGAGAGAGAGAGAGAGAGAGAGAGAGAAAGCAGATACTCAGTGAATTAAACAGATGATGTAGAAATAGTCACAGAAATATTGCCTTTTAGACTGTGTCAGAACTCCTTTGAGCAAACAGAATTAGCCATGTATAAACTGGTTTGAAAGAAGAGGGAGGCCAGGGATGTAGATTAGAGGCAAGGGCAAGGCTCTAAGTTCAATGGCCAGAGCTATGGGGATGGAGCACTGAATGTACTTCCTGAAGCACCTGGAGACCAAAAGAGAAGTCACTGGGCCCACGGATCCTTTCAGACCCTGGAAGGAAGGCAAACAAACATACAGTTCTGGAGAACCAACAGGGAGCAGGAAAACAGGTGTACTGCTCATGGTGGGCAGGAAATGGAAGCCAGAAGCCAAGTTAGTGAGCAAGGAAAGAGTGATCTGGTGGGGCAGGGGAGCTGCGAGCTGCCGTGTTCCACTCTCTCCTGGTGCGCTTAAGTGCAGTAAGGTACAAGCTGACCTTTCACACATGCACACTAACGCTCGCGCTCACACACACACACACACAGACACACACACACACAGACACACACACACACACACACACGCATACCCGTACACGCACACAGACACACACGCACACAGTCACACACAGAGACACAGACACACACACGCACACTCACATGCACACATGTACATGCACATACACTCACATGCACACATATATGCACATGTACATGCATAGATGCACATATAATACACACGCACACACATTTGTGTAAATTTATATAGTCTCCTCTAAAAGCGTAACTAAGGCAAATTAGTTCCTCTTTAAATTTATTAAGGACTAAGAAATCAGAGGGCAGTTACCTGGCTCTTACCTCAAATAGGAACTTTTTTTAAGTAGCAGAATTTTTCTTTAAAATTATGGAGGAAACAATGTTTCTGTTCAAAATTAAGTTGTTGTGTTACTATTGTCTTTATGGTTTAGGTACTGATTTTTGTTTTTTGTTTATTTTATGTATGTGAATACACTTGCTATCTTCAGACACACCAGAAGAGGGCATTGGATCCTATTACAGATGGTTGTGAGCCACCATGTGGTTGCTGGGAATTGAACTCAGGACCTCTGGAAGAGCCTCTGAGCTACCTCTCCAGCCCATTAGGTACTGTTTTAAACTGTGTTTCCTTAATTCCCAGTCTTTAGTGTAGCAAAATACATTTTGCTTTTCTTCCCAGTCTCTTTTCTTTTTACCACAACAGCTGTGCCTAGGTTTATTTTGTTCATTTTCATTCTCTGTTTTTTTCTTTTTCTTTTTCTGTTTTTTTTTTTTGTCATTCTATGGTTTGGGTAGTAAAGAACTTGGGAAGAAGTTTATTCTTAACTATAATCTAGACCAGACCAGACAATTAATTCAAGTACATTTCTCCCCGATACACTGATGGTACCATTTTGTGTCAAATATCTATTTGTTTTCAAAATAGTATTTTTAAATGCTTGAACTCAGTTGCATAGATGACAGTAGACATGGGCTTATAATTACGTATGTAAATTCTATTTGAAAGTTTGTCATATTTAGGAAATTTTCCTGCATATTCTATAAAGAACTGAAAGGCTTCATGTTATTTGCTGCAGACAGTACAAGAATCTACATCTTAAAATAAAGCATTATATTGGCTGGTAAAGGTAGCATATTGAGCTAGCAAATTATTTTTTCTATATAGGCTTATGTCGTTAATCCACAAAGTAATTGGATTGTTAATACATTGTTAATACAGTCTTCTAATCAGTAATATTTTACTATGTATGTGGAAAAGTCATGAAAACTTTAAAGTGAAGAAATGTGGTAAGTGAAGTTGAAAGGAAAAGGCATGGATGGATGAATAGAATCAAAACAAACCATTATCATTATACAAAGGAGCCTTGCTGGTAATAACCTACAAAATTAAATTAGATGATTCTTGCCATGTACAGGATAGATTTCACTGGAAGGTAACTCAGATAGTTTTTGGTGTGGGAATATATTTCCAAATCTGATGGAGGTTTCAAGAGTGAATTCCTAGGACCCCGAAGATGCTGCTCCATTACATCTGGAGTAGTCATTGTTATCTGAATGTAAGAGCAATGCCACAATACCTCCACGGGCAAGGGAACTGGAAGAACAATATTTTATAGACTGTTAGGTAAGAGGGTTTTTAAAAAACATCTTATACTTTTCTGTAGTGTTTGGCATTGCTTCCATTACTATTTACTATCTGTGTACCAAACAAACAAAAACAAACAAGTAAATAAATGCACAGTTATTACTAATTTATCACCATCTCTGCTATCTCTGGATGAGGCACAGGCATGCATCCATGATCTACTTCACAGACTCCAGTTCTGGACGTAGAAATCTATGACTGTTCACATGTGGGTCGTGCAGATACGAAGGGCCAACTGCATTTATGTTGTCTGGGCATTTATGCATTTCCCATTCTCCACCACAGCATTTCAAAGCATGGTTTACCGTGAATTAAAGAATTACAGATGCTTCTCCATACTGACTGCAACATTCCATATCCTTGATAATATTGAGGAGAATTTCTCTAAGACATGCTGGTAAATGGAAGCTTTGAATCCTTGAATATGAACACTTGCATTCCTACAGAATCCCAAATGGCTGCTACTATGACCTACCATTTATACACAGCTCCTAGCAATATATGAGAGACCCTTCTTTTTTCTCTCCATTGCCAGTGTTTGATATGTTGACAGTTTGAACTATTTATATAGATAGCCAATGAAAACCCCCATGTTGTTTGTTGGTTTGATTTTACTACCATAAAGCTGAGTATGTTTGCTCTCCTTAATGTGTTCCTCCTTTGGTGCAGGATACGTTGTGGGAATGAGGTTGGGTAGAACATATCCATCCTTCTTCTTCATTTTTTTTCAAAGATTTTATTTTATTTATATGTAAGTACACTGTAGCTGTCATCAGACACACCAAAAGAGGGCACCAGATCCCTTTACAGATGGTTGTGAGCCACCATATGGTTGCTGGGAATTGAACTCAGGACCTTTGGAAGAGCAGTCAGCGCTCTTAACCAGTGAGCCATCTCTCCAGCCCTACATCCATCCTTTTATAATCTTTCAAAAAATCTAATCTGAAATCCCTTAATTTGTATATGGAAGTTTTAATTTGTTAAATTATTTCGATTTGGGGTGGGATTGTAGAAATCTAACCTGATATAAACACCCAGCCACAGAAATTACAGAGGACAAATTATGAGAATGAGCCTTGGGAGGTGTTTCTATACTAGTGGACAACTTAGAGCTGTGGAATCTGCCACTCGGGCTTAATGGCGCACAGTGTTCTGTTCTTTTGTGGACTTACCAAGGCTAGACTATGTCCTGCAGCTAAGAAGGAGGACAAATAAAAGTCCAGTGAAGTAAAAGACACAAATTCTACTCTTAGTTGTATGCTCTAGAGTGGACAGTGTTACTTCCTTATATAGCAGTTGTAGTCATAATGCTTCAGGGTAGCAACAGTCTGTATGTCCAACAGCAGGAAAAATCGGGGGGAAAAATCATCGGAAATTCATAAAAGTGAGTTAGATACAGTCACAAAATAAGCAGGTCACTAATATGCACGGGCATTGTAGACGACTATCATACTGTGGGATTAAAGAAGCCACATACAAAAAAAGTGCATACTGTGTGACTCCATTTATATGAAAGCCCAAACAAATGCAACTGACTACAAGTGTGTGATGAGCAGTGTCAGACTTTCTGAAGGTTCTATAGACTTGGAAGTGAATGCAAAAGGGCTTCCCTGGAGATGTCATGCACCATCATCTTCATGGTGGTTAATCAACAGTTAAGATTGTGAACCTTATATACAAGACAATTGTTTTTAAATGTATATTTAAATATATACAATTGTATATACTTATTATATATAAATTTATATGGTCTATATAACATAAATATTTATATATAATAGTATATATTATGATACATACTATATTATGAATGTAGCATATGTAAAAGAATTGTATATATCAGAAATAAATAGTAAAGAGATTTTTAATAGGTACAAAATTTAGGACAATCCAAATATATTTTTATTGAATTTATTTATTTATCCATTTTTTTGTATTTTTTTTTTGACAAATTGCTCTGCAAGACTGAGTAAAGGAATACTTTGAAAAGTTATCAGTAGACTTTGAACTAGGTGGGTTCTAAGTAATCTGGTCTTACTGAGTCTAGGGGATGGCGAGGCTGTGTGGGTGAGGAGGGTGGGGGTCATTGATGACTCAAGCCCAGCTTGAAGCAAGGCTTTTGACTTTCTGGCATTATGGGTATGTACTCTCATTGATACAGGGAGATTTATTTCCTCAAGATTTCTATTCACCAAAAACTCATGTATAACCTAAAACCACAAAGCCATGTAGTAATTTAACCTGTAAAAATTAGCATCAAACTGAAAGCACTAATCTGAATCTTGTTCTGTTCAACCACAGAAAAAGAAAGGATGCATGGTCCCTAGGTTTCCTTGGCAACCACTAAGTTTAAATGCATGGTATCAATATGACTACTATCTCAGTGAGACTATGCTTGAAATGGGGTTTTATGTCTAAAATATACTTCCTTCTAGTCCAACTTCCTTTCTTCATCGAAGTCTTTCCTAACTGCTATCAGATCAGATAGTAGGACTTGAGGGTTTGACTCCACTTGAACAACACTACCTCTTCTTCCATCACTCCTCCCCGCTTTACTCTTGGTCATGAAAATAAAAGAACACTGAAAACTTTGGTCCATTGCATATGGAAAGGAACTGGGCCATTTCACTCCTCCATGAATGAAATGCTGTGCTGCCAAGTTCAGTATTTCTAAGGCAGGCATCACCTCACCTCAGACTGTGTGTACCTTTCTAAGCCATACAGTTACACACAACTTCAGCAGATCTTTGTGTTCCTCTGATGATATTACTATAAACTAGCATTAATAACAGACTCGGAGGGAGTCATTGTTTGATTCTGCCAATTTCTTTGGGAAATGTTTAGAATAATATAATATCCCAGTTTTTTTTTTTAAATAAATGACCATCTTTTGAGATGGGGCCTCAGTCAGGCTGGAGTTGGGAGCACTTGGATCCATAGACACCTGGCTCACATATAGACTGTCAATCACTCCTGCTACTTCAAATGTGGAAGAGGTGGGAGTTGGCTTGCTAGCTTCTCCAAGGAGAGCAGCACTGTGAGTCCATGCCCTGAGCCCCAATATCTCACCTATACACTGATTCTGAGAAAGAAATCTGGGGAGGCACAGAACAGCAGAACAGTAATTGTTTCCAATCTGCTTTTTGTTTTTTTTTAAACAAAAATAGTGATGTCATGAGTAACTCTAGTCTCTCAGAGCAGAAGACAATGGAATCAAACCAACACAAACAGAATCAGCACAGGGACCTATCTCTAAGGATTCTGGTAATTAGAACACACTTCACTCCCTCTGAGGGAAACATGCTTCAGAAGCCAGTTCCTCCTCCTAAGGATGCCGGGGAGCCAGAATCTACACAATGACACGTGATGGCCAGGCAAGGCTAATGATCCTAGGTGGGCTAGAGGGATTCCCACTAACCCTTCTTATCCAAATCCCCCGCAGTCAGGTCTACTATGCGTTCTCTTTGTCAGCAAGAACTTAGGATGAATTCCAAGAGTTCCTTAACAGACACGTCTCTGAGCATATGTACCTTATATTAATTTCTTAGAATTGTAAGTTCTTCTGTCCACTCTCTTCAGAATCTCTGCCCTTCTCCAACATTAACCATCTTAGAACTGTCATTCAATGACAGGTACCTCAGTTCCCATGTAACTTGATTGGCATTTTAGGTACTAGGAAACAAAATAAACAAGCACCACAACTCTGAATTACAATGGTCGTGTACTCCAGGTCTTTTACTAGAATCTTCCAAGGTACTTTTAGCAATATGAATGTTTAGGTTCTCCAAGTCCTTGGGGTACTCTCAAGTCTCAGCACCTAAATGTTTTCTCTCAAGTCCTTCAAAGTCCTCAGGAGGCCTGAGTCATTCTCGGGCTTTCTTTGAACAGATCGTGCCCTCAGTATCATCTTGAGCAAACCACTTAAGTCTTTACTTCACCTTTCTTCACCATAAAAAGGGAACTCAAAAGTGTTGCAAAAGAAAACAGTCTTTAGTGGTCGGAGTTCATCAGAGACAGCGCTGGAATTATTTGTAGCCTGGCTAAAATAGCACAAGAGTGATGCATATTTTAAGCAGTTGGACAATTACTAGACACAACTATAAAGTGTTAACACGGAGTTTTTAAGCTTATCTCAAGCATGAAGGTGGGTGCCATTCACTGGATGGGAGGTGATGGGACAAGACACGGTTGGTGAAATGACCTACTCAAGATAACTTGCACCATGACATTTGAATACAGAGCCTGAGCTTTGAGCCTGTGTCCAAATCCCTGCCACGACATCTCACATTAAATTCACTTCATTCTAAAGATGTACAGCTGAATCCTTTCGATTTATTTTTGCTTTCACTTTTGCTAATGTTTCTTTTGGAATTAAAGCATGATTATATCATTTCCTCTCTTCAACTCCTTCTATGTATCCCACCCACCACACCCTCTCTCTCAAACTCAAATCATTTAATGTTAGCTGTATGCATATGATTTCAGGACTGAGTTTGGTATTGAATAATCAATTGGAGGCCTCCTCCCTCGCAAGACTATTTTCCCCATACAGTTGATGCTTTATCTGATTAAGGGTATTTGAGCCGCACTAAACATAGTAGACCTGACTGTGGGGCATTTGGATAGCATGAAGGAGAGCCTCTGTGTGGGCTTTAATGAAGTCAGAGAAGGTTCAGGAAATGAGGAAATATATAATTGAGGAGCTGAGTGGCAAGACCATAAAACTCAGAAATAACTGTGCAGTTCACAGTAGGTTGCACTGTGTTCAGAATGGGGCCTCTGTGATCCTTGTTGCTACTGTGAGGAACTGTGGCAATGACCTCATGGTGGGTTCTAGCTGGACACAGTTGCTTGCTTTAGTAGAAGTTGCTCACCAGGATGCTAAAGGCTTTCAGGCAAGGGCTGCTCACCACACCACCCCTTCTTTTGTCTGAGCAACCACGGATATCTTTCAGGTTCTCCTCCTATCTTGTTATCTCACTATACTTCATCCACAAAACTAAATGAGTAGCAATTCTCAAGTGTTAGACTGCATCACCCATGATTAAAATGTTCTTGGTAGTCTTAGAATTAATCCCCTTTCCCCTGTGTGCCCCTCTTTTGTGAATAAAAAGGCCTTCCATGATGAGCCTGTCTCCTGCCACTGTATTACCTCCCCATCTCTCTTCCCTACCTGCTACTCTCTGCTCCCCAAACATCTCCAGCTCTTTCCTCCTAAAGGCTCGACACCAGCTATTTTCTTTTCCATAATGTCTTCTAGGTCCTCTTACATCTCCTGCCATTTGGCCTTTCTCTTCTATGCCCTTCCTCGGGTACAGAAGACCATTCAATATGAAGTACCTACCTCTTTCTGTGTCCATCTGTCTGTGTTTGTGTGTCTATCAGTCTGTCTGTCTCTCTTTCTGTATGTCTGTCTCTCTTTCTGTTTCATATGTATATATGTATGTATGCATGTGTATGTCATGCAGTCACATAATTTCTCCTAACTCAGTCACTTGCCCTGAGCACACTGACACAAGTCTTTTCTGCATCACACACATATAGTCAATGCATGTCACCCCTTTGCGTGCTGACACTTTCCTGTCAGCCTGTTTTGATTTTCTAACTTCATGATGCACTTCCTGGTCCTTTGACATTTGTGTTTGTACCTTTAGACACTTGTGAAGTTAGTGCTAATGTCATGAGAACAGGGATTGTATTTATTGTTGTCCACTGTCTCCCTTTCCGAAGGTCTCATTACTTTACATGGAAGAAGTTCAATAAAGGACAGTTTAAAGAAGCGAAAAATGTAAAGATTATTTTAGGAAAGTAAACCTTGAGCTAAAAGGAATTATTAATTTTTTGGTACTAAAGATACATATAAAATGATATATGACATATTTGCACAAATACAGATATTTATATACACTTACATAAAAAGAAAATCTAGGTAACTATGAAAATATGTATCAATGCATCAACACCTTAGGTAAAGAAACTAATGATAATTTTGGAGGATTGAATAAAAATGTTCCCCCCAGACTAATAGGGAGGCGCATTATTGGAAGTATGGCCTTGTTGGAGTAGGTGTGGCTTTGTTGAAGGAAGTATGTCACAGAGAGTGGGCTTTTGAGGTTTCAGAATCTCAAGCCAGGGTCAGTGACTTACTTTCTCTTCTTGCTGCCTGTGGATGCAAATGTGGGACTCTCAGGTTCTTCTCCAATACCATGTCTGCCTGCATTGAGCCATGCTTCCTGCCATGATGATAATGGACCAAAATTCTGAGCCTGTAAGCCAGCCCCAATTAAATGTTTTCCTTTCTAAGAGTTGTGTGGTCATGGTGTCTCTTCACAGCAATATAAAACCTAACTAGGGCAATCACCGTTGCACCAGAAGCCTTAATTTTATCCTATCTCATGAAATTTATCATCCCTCTTTCTAGAATAGGCAGCATCTAGAGTCTTTAGCTATATCTTTTTTGTTGTTCTATGAAATATATAGCTTTATAATGAAGCATAGTCTATAAGTAAACCCTGGAAAAACTAGAGAGCAAGCGTAGGCTTTGTTAGTGTGGACATGGCAATCACCTCACCCTAGATGCAGCTTTTAGCAAAACAAACCAACAAGCAAGCCACACTGAGGCGTGGCTACAGGCTGGGGCAGCTTGTAGATAGCTTACACTTCCCTCCAGCTGGTGCCAGCTAGTGGGAGCTTCTAGAAAGTTCCCTAAGGAGCACAGATCCTCAGGCAGTTGTCTGAGCACCAGTGTGATGCCTGCTTACTTGTGACTTCAGCTTCTGCGAATGGCTTTTAGAGAAGAAGCTGTCTTCAGAGTGGAAGGTCCTTCAGCTGACCCAGACAGCTCAACACTAACACACAACCGTGGAAGCAAGCACCTGGACCACACTCACTGGGGCAAAACTAGCTCGAATGGAGTCTGTCCTTCTCAGCTACACTGTGGCTGACACTCCGTGCTTTTACTCCTTGGTGCTTTAGTCTTTTTTTTTTATTTGTTGTTGTTGTTTTGTTTTACCCTGTGCCCGTGAGCTGCCTCAGGATATTCATAAACTCCATGTAAGCTCTTAGTTCAACAGAAAGAACTGACACTGAAAGTGGCTCATCAGAAGGGATCTATGTGACCACGGACAGCACAGATTTAATACCATTGGTAATCTTTTTATTTCTCATAATGCTTAGTGAGCACACGGGTTGCTTGCTGTGACAGCCTTTGTGATACTTCATTCTTTGGTCACAATACAGTTGTGGTGTAGTTTAGGGCCAAAGGCAGGAGAATTGCCTCTGTACGCGCAGTCTCTCCTCTTTCAGCTGCCCCTGTTCCACCAGGGAGGTGCCTGAAGCTGTACATGCAAATACTTACAGCTGGCAGTACAGCAGGAAGGTCATCCCACTGTCCTACATCAGACCACTGGCTTGAGTTAAGTCAAGCCTTCAGCAAGCCTCTAGAGCTGCAGCCCCAGTGCTCTGGTGGTGGTGGGTGGCAAAGCTTGCTTGTCCACGGAGAGGCTGAGGAATGAGGAGAAGGGCACCACACACAGCGGTGCATGGGTTCCCAAGGGGCAGCCTGGGGCTTTGACTGAAAGAAGAGCAAGTGCAGGGTATGAGTGCATGGGGTGGGGGGGGTGGGGAGAGAGAGAGAGAGAGAGAGAGAGAGGGAGGGAGGGAGGGAGGGAGAGAGCTGTTTTTTTATCATTTGTCTCTCAAATTATGTTGGGGTCATAAGGAACAACCAAAATAGAACTGCAATCAATAAGTTGTTAAGAAACACCAACACTTTTCTACTGATAACACCCTCTTGTCAACACCCTACCCCATGATGAAATTCCCTCTTGTTGCAAACTCTAGCTTGGCCTCTCTTAGTCTTTCTCTGCAGATATCACTGTTGGCCTAGAAAGACTTAAGACACTAACTAACATGTTCCTAACAAGTCATGGCCACATCCCTAGCATGAGCCTTTCTGTTGAAACTCAAAGCTGCAAAAAAGAATTTCGATTGTCCCAGGCAACACCTGGGAGCACAGGAGCCTAACTTTCAGAGGTTCCAGGAGCAAACCTGGATGAGTCTCACGTGGACCAACACTCCTTCCTGCCTTTTGTAATGTTTCTACTTCTCTTACTGCACTAAACCCACGCCTACCTCTCACCGGTCCGTCGCTGGTCGCTCCTTCTCCTTTTCAAAGGTCCAGCCACCTCTGAAGCTGAATTCACTTCGCACTGGATCATAATCCCGATTGAAATAATTTCTTACTGATAAAACTGTCATTATCATTTTCCAAGTCTCTGACTTTGCATACCTTTAACCTTTGTGGCAGAAAATCTATTCTAGAAAGAAATGTTTGTGTGATTTGAAAGAAAAAGCTGGAAAGAACCCAGATGTCCTTCAGCAGAGGAATGGATACAGAAACTGTGGTATATATACACAATGGAGTACTACTCAGCTATTAAAAATAATGAATTCATGAAATTCTTAGACAAATGGATGGAACTAGAAAGCATCATCCTGAGTGAAGTAACCCAGTCACAAAAGATCACACATGGTATGCACTCACTGATAAGTGAATATTAGCCCAAAAGCTCAAAATAAACATGTTATGATTCACAGACCACAGGAAGATCAAGAGGAAGGTAGACCAAAGTGGGGGTGATTTGGTTCCTCTGAGAAAGGGAACAAAATACTCACAGGAACAACTATGGAGACAAAGAGTGGAGCAGAGACTGAAGGAAAGGCCACCCAGAGACTGTCCTACCTGGGGATTCATCCTATAAACAGTCACCAAACCCCAAAACTACTATGGATGACAAGAAGTGTGTACCGAAAGGAGCCATTTATGATTGTTTTTTGGAGGGGCCCTGCCAGAGCCTTACAGATACAGAGGCGAATACTAACAGCCAGCCATTGGTCTGAGCATGGGGTTCACAATGGAGGAGTTGGAGGACAAGCTGGAGGAGCTGGGGGGGGAGGGTTTGCAGCCCCGTGGGAAGATGCCCCAGGGCTCTCACGGACTAATCCATCAACCAAGGGGTACATATGGTTCCAGCCAAAAGATTGGCAGAGGAAGGCCGTATCGGCATCAGTGCGAGGTGAGATCCTTGGTCCTGTGAAGGCTCAATAGAGGCCCCAGTGTGGGGAAATTGAGTGGGGGTAGTGGGAGTGGGTTGGGTGGAGGAGCATATTCTTGGAGGCAGGAGGTGGGAGGATGGGTTGGGGGTTTTCGGGGAGGGGGGAAAGCAGGAAGGGGTATAATATTTGAAATGTAAATGAAGAATATATTAAATAAATAAATAAATAAATAAATAAATAAATAAATAAATAAAAATTCATACAAGTACAGCTACCAAAAAAAAAAGAACGCTAACAGCAAACAGTTAGAGAATGCTGCCCTCTGCTGGCCGAAAAGTATAGCTTGGCCTTTGGTGCTTTTTGCCTGTGTGCCTACTTTATTGTAAATGTAAATACAAATGTGTGCAGCAGATTTTTACAGGCCGTGGGACTCTGGATAGGCACCACCTGAATGATGTTGCGTAAATGAAAATTTTAGCTGTTTTACTTGACTGTGGACAGACTGCCCCAAAGTACTAGTACTCTAAAGATATTTTGGAAGCCACCTTGGACTGTAAAAATGACCCCATAGTTACCCCATTTACATACAGAAAGCACTGCATTTCTTGTAGCATCAAGAGATATTGGTCCCAGCAGCCTTTATTCACACCTTCTTTGATCTCATTACCTTGTAATCCATTATTTGGGGAAAAAATGGTCTTTATCCTCTAATCACTAGAGAGAATTTTTAAAGTATAATGACCTTTATAGAGGGCATCATTTAGTGATAAAATTATATTTAAAACCTTATAAGTCAGTAGTGGCACGTGCCTTTAATCCCAGTACTTGAGAAGGAGAAGAAGGAGAATCTCTGTGAATCAAAGGCCGGCCTGGTCTACATAGAGACACCTTGTCTCAAACCAATACAAGCAACACAGCCATAACACATAAGAAGATTAGGATGGGAAAGGGCTCTAGAGCAGTGGGCCTTCCACTCTCCTGTTTGGAAGGGTTTTGGTGTATTCACTAAGCAGCCCCTCCTAGCCTCTGCTCTCCACAAACCTCACTGCTTGCACTATGCAGTCTTCACAGATCCTCACCCACAGGGAGTCTGCCTACCCAGTCCTCTCCAACCCCCTTTGCATTATTCCAGCCAGAAATCCAGAGATCATCAGAGTTGCCTTCCTTATCCTGAAGGTGAATTCCTTCCTCTCCATGTCCTACATTTTGTCTTCACATGATTCCCACTGCCAGACATCTGGAACTGATCTTTCCACTGCCAGCAGCTCCATGGGCTCCATGATAGTGCTCCATGGGCTCCATGATAGTGCTCCATGGCTCCATGACAGTGCTCCATGGCTCCATGACAGTGCTCCATGGGCTCCATGACAGTGCTCCATGGGCTTCATGACAGTACTCCATGGGCTTCATGACAGTGCTCCATGGGCTTCATGACAGTGCTCCATGGACTTCATGGCTGTGCTCCATGGGTTCCATAACAGTCCTCCATGGGTTCTATGACAGTGCTCCATGGGTTCCATGACAGTGCTCTATGGGTTCTATGACAGTGCTCCATGGGTTCCATTGGATTCTGCTGGAGAAGACACTAGCTGGTACTCTATTTCTCCATCATCTGTGCACACCTTATTCAAGGATTTAAACTTCTAAGTCTCACTCTGCATGCATTACCATCATGTGTAGGTAGATCTTGCTCTCTGTTGATGTTTGCATTTTGCCTTCTGGAGCATCTTCTAGATATGCCTTTGTTTCTAGCTCTGCTCCACTCCCCCACTTCCCAGCTTTTTCTCACTCTTCCTGACTTCAAACTCTCAGAATTTCGCATTTTCTTGGTTCACAGTCTTCCTATTTAAATAATATTTAAAATTATGCACTACTTTCATGGTGCTCTGGATATTTGTCATAAGATTAGAGGGGTTTATTTTGGAGATAATACAGGTAATTATAGCAGAAATATACAAAATATTCTACTCAAACATCAAAGAATATACATTCTACTAAAAAAAACCATGGAAGCATCTCAAAAATGCTGGCACACAAAGCAAATCATAGTAAATTGATGTGCACTATTTATCTTCAAAGGGAGCATTTCCAAACTTCTCTAGAGCCAGTATTATTCTAATACCCAAACCAGGTGAACACACAACAACAAAAAGAAATAGCATTCTGATATCCATGATGGGTATAGATACAAAAATCTTCAATAAAACACTTAAAAACAATATAAGAACATATCGAAAAGACTATCCACCATGTTTAAGTTCACTTTATGCCAGTGATACAATAATGGTTCAACATACGTAAGTCAATACATGTAATCAATCATGTAAATGGACTGAAATCCCAGTCATCTCAATTGGTATAGAAAAGACTTCTGACAAAATCTAATACCCTTTATGATAAAAGTCCTAGAAAAAATAGGACTGGGGCAACATAGCTCAGAATAACAAAGTCATAACCAGCATCATCTTAAACAGAAAAACAATTTAAAGTTAAAATATAGCCCCATTAAAAAATGAGGCAGACATGTCTGCTATACTCGATCATTTTTAATAAAGTCCTTGAAGCAAAAATTAGAGCACCAAGAGCAGAGAATGGAATTAGAATAAAGGGGAAACAAATAAGAAAGGAATTCAAACCACCCCTATTTGCAGATGATATTTTGCATAAGAGATTCACAAAAATTTCCACCAAAAAATGAAAAACCTCCAGAAAGAATCAACTATTTCAGCAAAATGACAAGATACAAAATTAAAAAACAAAACAAAACAAAAAAAAAACCCTAGTGCCCTTTCCATATACCAATAAGCAACAGGGTGAGAAAGACATCATGATAACTGTATTGGCTTGTTTTGTGTGTCAATTTGACACAAGCTAGAGTCATCAGTGAATAGGGAGCCTCAATAGAGAAAAATGCATCTATAAGATTCAGCCATGATGCATTTCCTCAGTTAGTGATCAATGAGGGCAGGCTAAGCCTATGTGGGTGGTGCCATCTCTGGGCTGGTGGTACTGGGTTCTATAAGAAGGCAGGATGAGCAAACTCTATGAAGGACGTCAAGAAGGAGTACTGGCCATGGCCTCTTCATCAGCTCCTGCCTCCAGGTTCCAGTTCTGCTAGAGTTTCTGTCCTGATTTCTACCAGTGATGAACTACAATCTGGAAGTATAAGTCAAATAAACCCTTTTCCTCCCCCATCTTGCCTTTTGGTCATGGGATTTCATTCCAGCAACAGAAATCCAAAGACCAATAAAGCTGTGAAGTTGAAGTTGCCTTGGAGACCCCAAGATGTTAGAGATGCCAGAGCTGTGGGATACCTGCTGAGGAAAGATGCTAACAGGGAACTAGCCTGAGGGAAATATTTACGTTCCATTCAACAAAGCTGAAAAGAGTTGGACATCAGACATAGAAATGAAATTTTGGAGTTTTATCAGCTGGATTTTGGTCTTGTTCTGGTTCATATATCCTCATTATGACATTTTGGCACACCCTTTGACGTTTTGGTAATGAATATCCTGTGGAATGGATATACTGTTGGAAGTATGTGTTCTGGTTTTTAATTTTGATTTTATAAGCCAGTTAAGATATTGTATGGATCTCAGAACAGGCTTTGAACTTTGGACTTTTAAACATTGTTGAGACTGTGATAGACTATGGGGACTTTTGAAATTGGACTTAATGTATTTTTCATTATGCTATGGCTAGCTACAGCCCCCATAGATACATGTGTTTGAACAAGCCTATGGGGGCCAGGAAGTGGAATGTGGTGGTTTGAATATGCTTGGCCCAGGCAGAGGCACTATTAAGAGGCATGGCCTTGTTGCAGTAGGTGTGGCCTTGTGGGAGACAGTGTGTCACCAGGGGGTGGGCTTTGAGGGCTCCTAGTGCTCAGGTTTCACACAATGTGGAAGACAGTCTTCTGGCTGCCTTTGCATCAAGATATAGAACTCTTGGCTCCTCCAGCACCATGTCTGCCTGTAGGATGCCATGCTTCCTGCATAGACTGAACCTCTGAGCCTGTAAAACCCTAAGACACTCATATTAACCACTCTGTACCAAAAACTAACTCCAGATGGTTCAAAACCCAGTTATGAAGCCTGAAATCTGATACTTCCAGAAAAAAAAGCAACATAGGTAGCACCATATAATATATAGATGTAGGAAAGGACTTTTTGAATGAGACTCCATTTGTTTAAGAATTAAGGCTAATAATTAACACATGGGACCTTATGGAAATAAAATGCTTCTGCACAGCAAAGATAAAATAGGCAATGGATCTGAATGGAGAGAGTTCTCAAAAAAAGAAATAAAAGTGGCTAAGAAATATCTCAAAAAAGCATTAAACATCCTTATAGGTAAATGAAAATTAAAACTATTTTGAGATTTTTGTCTTCCTCTGGTCAGAATGGCCAAGATCAATAAAACAACTAACTTCAAATGCTAAAACTAATCTATCATGTGATCCAGCTGTACTATTCCTTGGCATGTGTCTAACACATGCCTTACACTTGATTTTCCCAGTGTTTGTCTTTGAGACCCTTCCATATTAATTATTACAGTTGTTCGTGTTCTGTTTTCACAGTGTCCTTCAATACCATGTGTGAGTTCATCATCATTCATTTAATCCGTATTCTATTTAGAGGACCTTGGGAGATTATTAGTGCCTATTTAGCAATGTTGTACCGAATGACCTTGGACACAAAAGGGTGGCTGCTTGTTTCTGTGGAGGCCTGGGTGTAAACATGAGAGACTTTGGAAGCAGAGAGTCTGTCACAGACCAAGTCTACTCTTGCAGGACACAAGTCTGTGTGAGCAAAGGGGCTACGTTCTAGTTATGGTTGCTATTGCTGTGATGAACTAAAAGCAACCTGAGGAGGAAAGCTAACACTTCCACAGCACAGTTTACCATTAAACAAAGTCAGGACAGGAGCTCAAACAAGGCAAGACCTGGAAACAGGAGCTGATGCAGAGACCACAGAGGAGTGATGCATACTGGCTCCTTGCTTATGGTTTTCTCAGCCTGCTTTCCTGGAGAATCCAGGATCACCAACCCAAGGTGACTCCACCCACAGTGGGTTGGGCGCTCCCACATCAAGCACTAATCAAGAAAACGCCCTACATGCTTTCCTGCCTACAGCCTGATATTATGGAGGCATTTTGTCCACTGAGGTTCCCTCCTCTCAGATGACTCTAGCTTGTTAACATAAAATTAGCCAGCCTGGCTTGCTTTTCAATAACTTCACTTCACAAAACTGGCCTTGAGTTTGATTTGTCATTTGCTAATGCCTGACAGACATCATTTTACATGTAAGATCTATTCATTAGATACTAATTCTGAGTAAGAGAATATAAAAATTTTGTTCCTTCTCCTCTCTCTCTCTCTCTCTCTCTCTTTTTACTATTAAACCAATTTGCCTTTTTTTCCAAGATTGAACGAACCCCCATTTCCAGTGTATGGGATGTGTGTGAACCAACACTTCATCAGGATAACTTGGCCACAAATTGTCAGGTTTTACCAGTTTTGTGGACATCTCAATACACCTTTTAATTCCAGTTTGTTTGCTATAAATGAATTTGAGCAAACACAAGAGATATTTGTTTTGTATTGGTTTATCAGCCCTTTACCCTCTTTGTAGAAGCTTTTTATATTATAGGAAGACATGTGCTTTTTGGGATTTGTAGATGAATGTTTCAATGTATTCTAGCTTTTATTTGAAATGTCTTTGGCCAATGAAATGTTTTTAGTTTATATGTTGTGGTCTGAATGAGAATGGCCTCCACAGACTCATATGACTGCATACTTGGTCCCCAGATGGTAGAACTATTTAGAAAGGATTAGGAGGTGTGGCCTTGTTGTTGGAGGTGTGTCACTGGGGGAGGGCTCCGAGGTTTCAAAGGCTGACATCATTCCCAGTATGCCTCTGTCTGTCTTTTGCTTACAGATCAGGATACATACACACATATACATACACACACATATACATATACATATACACACATTTACACATTCACACATGCACACACACATACACACATAAACATGCACATACATACACACATACATATATACACATTCACACGCATACATACACATACACATGCATACATACACACACACATTCACATACATCACTTTCTCACCTTACTACTGAGACATGTGCTCATTTGTGCTTAATGCTACTCTATTCATAACAATCTGAAACTGGAAACTGCCAAGGTGCCCATCAACTGACAAAGGATGATGAAAATGTGATACTCTCACATAATGGAATAGCACTCGACTATTAAGAGAAATCAAATTCCCTGGTAAATGGGTGGAGCTAGAAACAATCATCCTGGGTGAGGGAACCCAGACCCTGAAAGACATGTTGTGTGTTTTCTTTCTTTCTTTTCTTTTTGGTAGATATTAGCTTTTACACTTTAGACTTGTGAGTTCCATTTAGAACACTCACAGAGGTTAAGTAGAGCACAGAAAGGAAAGGATCTTAAAGGAAGTGGAAATAGAACATAAAGGGATAAAGGCAAATTAGAAGAGGAGAATGAAAAGGGGTGAGGGGTGGGGCCAGGGTAGATCAGGGAATATAAGAGGGACACCTAACAATAAAAACTCCTTGAATCACTACTGTTGAAGATGCTTCTTAAAACATATACATAAATAAAAGGAATTTAAATGGAGTTACTATATAACATAGGAAGCAGTACTCTGACTGAACATCATATGTTACCAAATAAAACCACAGCACCAGGAATAAGTTACATCTTTTTGAATGATTGACCAAAAGGGTCCCATAGACTCGCCTGAGCTCTATTAGTCATTTCCAGGTCTTGGTTACCCTTACTTGATGGTAAGACCATATTGCTGGAGACACCACGTGTTTATGGGATAGAACATGGAGAAACCGAGCTGGCAGTCAACAGGAAGCTGCACCCCCGCTGACTAACGTTTTTGTTTGTTTGTTTGTTCTATGCGTCTGAGTGATTGATTTTTGCTTTCGTCTTTAACTATATCTTTCGAAGCAGCCTTAACCTAAGCGTTGTTGTCATTTTCACCATTGACCAGAAGAGGGCAGTCTAGGTCCAAACAATAGATTTACATTTAAACAGTTCAATAGTGCACAAACATGAGAGTTTGCTGAAAAACGTGTGCAGAAAATAGATAGGTGATAAAAATTACCGCAAATACGTGAACCAGTAATAAGAGAAAGGTGACTTTTGACCAACTATTTTAATAAACTTATAATAAAACTTTTTTTTTCTTTTAAATCAAATTACCAAGAGCTGGCATGTCAAAATAAACACCAAGGGGGTTAAGGGAGGATATTTACTATGTTTAATATTTAAATCCAAAAATTAACTATCTCTTCGGAATCTAATTTACAAAGTGTCGGATATTAAATGTCAAGGTCTAAATAAGTATTTTAGGAGGAATATAATACAATGCTTGTTTTCTTTTCAGCCTCAGGGTTGGAGCCTCTTGAGCTGAGTATTATCCTCCAAAAGCGAGTGTATGTTGGACCCCAATACACATGAGGTCATATGAGTGCGGCTTTCTTGAAAGGCAGTAGTACCTTTACAAAAGGGGTTGCAGGATCCTGGATCCCATTCCCCCATGGCGGGCTCACCAAGAAAGCTGTGACACAGACTCTACTGGAGACTTGATCTTGGGCTTCCAGCCTTTAGAAATGAGGGCAGTGCATTTCGGTTGTTTACAAACTATCCAAATGAAATTACTTTGTTATAATACTGACAGTGCACTGTAACAGCAGGATACCCATTCCAACAAAGACTCCAACACATCCAAATCCAATCCCAAATCTTAGAAACATACCTACATATTAAAATATTCTTTTACTGAATCACTTTCCTCAAGACAGGTGCTCGTCAGAAATGTTTCCCTCACCTGGAATTAATGGACAATTTTATTAGAGATTAAAATAGAAAGGTGGTGGCAGTGCACACTTTTAAGCCCAGCACTTGGGAGGCAGAGGCAGGCCGAGAACTTGTGTTTGAATCTGTTCTTAAATTATTTTAATAGTGAAACTAAAAACTCCAAGAGTGGATCCTGATTTTCCTGACATCATCTGGTGACTGTGAAGGGATACCCCAAAACATTCAATTCAAGCACTAAAACTTGGAAGTTGCAGTGTGTCATGGTCTGCCCCCACAGTATACTCTCCTGTCCACACGTCTTAACTTGATATGTTCACTGTGATGAGTCATTGGTCTGGCTCCAGGCCTCTGGCTTCTGCTACACTATCAATACTGGATCCTCACTGGAACTCCTCTCAGATATCCTGTTGCTGGCATGTGTCATGGAGGTCCTGCAGCTTTGGATCTGCAGGACAGGACAGGCCCCTGTAGCAGAATTTTCCCTATCCAATTAATGTAAATATTAATATAACAAGATGCCTGTGATTGACAGGGAAAAGGGAGGTGGAGCTAAGAGTTTCAAGGTGAGGGGCAGATGGAGGAAGAGGGAGAGAAAGGAAGGTGGAGGGAGAGGAAGACAATTCAGATTCCACGTAGCTTTAAATATCCACAGGTAGTTATGAATATCAGGATAGATAATTGGGATAATTTGTCTAATCTAGATGGGCAGCTTGTATCATCAATTGGGTCTGTGTGGGCATCTTGCGATTGAGAATTTATTGCTGTATAAATCTGACTTATTAATTATAAGCTTCTAGAGTATTGTTTTCACCAGGTTACGGGGTATTGTGACAGCCAACAGAGAAGTGTGCGGTCATTATATGGAGCTAGCATGGCCCCAACATACTAAGGGAACTTACCAAGTCAGGTGGAGACATTTCCAGAGCTCCTGGCCAGAGAGTCTGCTGAGATGAGAACACCCCGCTGGTGCCATGTGACACATTGGTGCCTGGTGTAGGCACCAAAGTTCCTTTTTTAAAATGTTGCATCTATTTTACATCCCAACCACAGTTTCCCCTCCCTCCTCTCTTCCCGTTTCCTCCCCACACTTCCTCTCTCCACTCCCTCCACACACATCCACTCCTCCTTCCTTTTTCTTCAGAAAAGAGCCAACCTTGATGAATATCAACCAACCACAACAGTAAGACTAGAAACTTTCTCTTCTTCTTCTTTTTTTTTCTAAGTTTTTTTATTTACATTCCAAGTCATTTCCCCTTTTCCATTTCCTCCCTCCCCAAAAGTGCCATAAGCCCCATTCCCTCCCTCTTTTACCCATTCAACCCCCTCTCACTTCTCTGTCCTGGCATTCCCCAACATCCAGTCTTTCCAGGACCAGGGGTCTCTCCTTCCATCTTCTTGGAAATCTATTGATATGCAAATTGTGTCTAGGGTATTCCAAGATTCTGGGTTAATATCCCCTTATCAGTGACTGCATACCATGTGTATTCTTTTGTGATTGGGTTACCTCACTAAGGATGATATTTTCAAGTTCTGACCATTTGCCTAGGAATTTCAAGAGTTCATTGTTTTTAATTGCAGAGTAGTATTCCGTTGTGTAAATATACCACATCTTCTGAATCCATTCCTCTGCTGAGGGACATCTGGGTTCTTTCCAGCTTTTGGCTATTATAAATAAGGCTGCTATAAACATAGTGGAGCATGTGTCCTTACTGCATGCAGGTAAAGCCTCTGGGTATATGCCCAGGAGTGGTATAGCCGGATCCTCCGGGAGTGTCATGCCCAGTTTTCTGAGGAACCGCTAGACTGCTTTCCAGAGTGGTTGTACCAGTTTGCAGTCCCACCAGCAGTGGAGGAGTGTTCCTCTTTCTCCACATCCTCGCCAACAACTGCTGTCTCCTGTGTTTTTGATCTTAGCCATTTTAACTGGTGTGAGATGGAATCTCAGGGTTGTTTTGATTTGCATTTCCCTAATGACTAAGGATGATGAACATCTCTTTAGGTGCTTCTCAGCCATTAGATATTCTTCAGGTGAGAACTCTTTGTTTAGCTCTGTACCCCATTTTTTAATAGGGTTACTTGGATCTCTGGAGTCTAACTTCTTGAGTTCTTTGTATATATTGGATATTAGCCCTCTGTCGGATGTAGGGTTGGTAAAGATCATTTTCCAGTTAGTTGGTTTCCTCTTTGTCTTTTTGACAGTGTCTTTTGCCTTACAGAAACTTTGTAATTTTATGAGGTCCCATTTGTCAATTCTTGATCTTAGAGCATAAGCTATTGGAGTTCTGTTCAGGAAATTCTCCCCTGTGCCCATATGTTCAAGGTTCTTCCCCAGTTTCCTTTCTATTAGTTTCAGTGTGTCTGGTTTTATGTGTAGGTCCTTGATCCACTTGGAATTGAGCTTAGTGCAAGGAGATAAGAATGGGTCAATTTGCATTCTTCTGCATGTTGACCTCCAGTTGAACCAGCACCATTTGTTGAAAAGGCTATCTTTTTTCCACTGGATGGTTTTAGCTCCTTTGTCAAAGATCAAGTGACCATAGGAGTGTGGATTCATTTCTGGGTCTTCAATTCTGTATGACAAGAACTTCAAGTCTCTGAAGAAAGAAATTGAAGAATACCTCAGAAGATGGAAAAATCTGCCATGCTCATGGATTGGCAGGATTAATATAGTAAAAATGACCATCTTGCCAAAAGCAATATATAGATTCAATGCAATCCCCATCAAAATCCCAACTCAATTCTTCATAGAGTTAGAAAGAGCAATTCAAAAATTCATCTGGAATAACAGAAAACCCAGGATAACTAAAACTATTCTCAAGAGTAAAAGAACTTCTGGGGGAATCAATATCCTAGACCTCAAGCTGTACTACAGAGCAATAGTGCTAAAAACTTCATGGTATTGGGACAGTGACAGGCATGTAGATCAATGGAACAGAATTGAAGGCACTTCCTCTTCTAGTAAGGCTACCCAAGGCAACCCAGTGTGTGTGGGGGAAGGGTCCCATATGCAGACAGTAGAGTCAGAGACAGAGCCTGTTCCCCCTGTTAGGAGTTCCACAAGGACAGGCTATACAATTGTAATGTATGTGTGGAGGGCCTAGGTCAGTCCCATGCAGGCTCCCTTCTTGGCAGTTCAGTCTCTGTGAATTCAGAGTTGGTTGATTCTGTGGGTTTTCTTGTGGTATCCTTGACCCGTCTGGCTCCTACAATCCTTTCTCCCCCTTCCTCAGGATTCCCCAAGTTCTGCCTAATGTTTGGCTGTGGGTTTCTGCATCTGTTTTCACCAATTGCTGTTTCAAGTTCCTCTGATGAGGATTAGGCTATATACCCATCTATGAGTAGAGCATAATATCATTGATTTTTTTTTCCATTCGTGATTAGTTCTAGCATGAGTCTAGGCTATCCAGCCTCAGGCTCCTGGGCCTCTAGGCAGTATCAGAGCTGGTTCTCTCGCAGGGCATGGGGTCTTAAGCTGGACCAGTCATTGGTTGGTCACGCCCACAATTTTTGCACTGCTATTACTCAAGCACATCCTGTAGGAGGGACAAATTGTAGATTGAAGCTTTTGCAGCTGGGTTGTTGTCCCAATCCCTCCACTGCAAGTCTTGCCTGGTTACAGGAGATGGCCAATTCAGGCTCCGTATCCCCCATTGCTAGGAGTCTTAAATAGAGCCACCCTTACTGATTCCTAGGGGTTTACACAGCACAGGTTGCTACCTCATCCCAGAGATGCCCTCTCCCATCCCAGCTGTCTTTCCCAGTCCTCTCTCACTCCATCCTCCTCACACCTGATCCCTCCTGTTCCTATCTTCATCCCTACCCTTGTCCAGTCCACTCGCCCCATTCACCTACGGCGTCTATTGTTTCCCCTTCTCAGTGACATTCAAGTGACTTTACCCTTGAGCCCTCCTTGATATTTAGCTTTTTGGGTTCTATGAATTGTAGCATGGGTAACCTTTACTTTAAGGCTAGTATCCACTTATAAGTGAGTACTCTTTCTGGGTCTGGGTTACCTCACTCAGGATGGTGTTCTCAAGTTCTACCCAGTTGCCTGCACAATTCATTATGCCCTTCTTTTTAATAGCTGAATAGTATTCTGTTGTATAGATTTGCCACATTTTCTTTATCCATTCTTCAGTTGAAGGACATCTAGGTTGTTTCCAGTTTCTGGTTATTATGAATAAAGCTGCTATGAACATAGTTGAACAAGTGTCTTTATATGGGGTAGCATCCTTTGGTCGTATGTCCAGGAGTGGTATATCTGGGTCTTGAGGTAAATGGATTCCCAATTTTCTGAGAAATCTCCACATGGATTGCCAATAATGCTGTACAAGTTTGCACTCCCATCAGCAATGAAGGAGAGTTTCCCTCACTCCACATCCTCACCAGCATGAGCTGTCACTTGTGTCTTTGATCTTAGCCATCCAGTCAGGTCTAAATGGACTCTCAGAGTCTTTTTATTTGCATTTCCCTGATGTCTAAGGATGAATATTTTAAAAGTATTTCTTAGCTATTAGAGATTCCTCTGTTGAGAATTCTCTGTTTATGTCCATACCCCACTTTTATTTAAATTGTATTATTTGGTTTTCTCGAGTATATATATATTAGATATCAGTCCTCTGTCAGATGTGGGGTTGGTGAAGATCTTTCCCCGTTCTACAGGCTGACATTTTGTCCTTTTGATGGTGTCCATCACCTTACTGAAGCTGTTCAGTTTTATGAGATCCCATTGATAATTGTTTCATTTAGTGTCTGCCCAGTTGGTATTCTGTTCAGGAAGTAGTCAGCTGTGCCAATGAGTTCAAGACTATTCCCCAACTTCTCTTCTATCTAGTTCAGTGTATCTTGTTTTATGTTGAGTTCTTTGACTCACTTGGACTTGAGCTTTGTGCAGGATGATGGTCACGGGTTTATTTGCATCCTACATGCTGACATCCAGTTGGACCAGCATCGGGTTTATTTGCATCCTACATGCTGACATCCAGTTGGACCAGCATCATTTGTTGAAGATGCTAATTTCCCCCATTGTATCCTTTTGGTTTCTTTATCAAAAATCATATGTCCCTAGTTGTGCAGATTTACATCTGAGTCTTTGGTGCAATTCCATTGATCAACCTGTTTATATTTAAGCCAGTGCCATGCAGTTTTTATTATTATTACTCCATAGTACAGCTTGAAGTCAGGGGTGGTGATACCTCCAGAAGTTCTTTTATTGTACAAGATTGTTATATCTATCCCAGGCTTTTATTTTTCCATATGAAGTTGAGGTCTATAAAGAAATGTGTGGAGTACAATGGGAATTGAATTTAAACTGTAATTGCTTTTAGTAACTCATGAGCATGGGATATCTTTCAATCTTTTTATATCTTCTTCAGTTTCTTTCTTTGGAGACATGAAGTCTTGTCATACTGGTCTTTCACTTGCTTGGTTAGAGTTACACCAAGATATTTTATTTTATTTGTGAAGGGTGTTATTTCCTTAATTTCTTCCTTAACCCATATATCATTAGTATAAAAGAGGGCTACTGATTTTTTTTTGAGTTAATTTTGTATCCAGCCACTTTGATGAAGGCATTTATTAGCTATAGGAATTTCCTGGTAGAATTTTTGGGGTCACTTGTGTATATTATCATATCATCTGCAAATAACAAAACTTTGACTTCTTTCCTTCCAATTTGTAACCCCTCAATTTCCTTTAGTTGTCCTTTATCTAAAGCTTTGAGAACTATATTCAATAGATATGGAAGGAATAGAAAGCCGTGTCCTCGTTTTTTTTTTTTTAATCACTAAGTTTCTCTCCATTTAATTTGATGTTGGCTATTAGCTTGCTCTATATTTGCCTTTATGGGGTTTCGATATGAGGCTAGTATCCCTAATGTCTCCAACACTCTATCTGGAAGGGATGTTGGATTTTTGTCAAAAGGCTTTTTCAGCATCTAATGAGAGGATCATGGTTTTTTTTTTCTTCCAGTTTGTTTATGTGATGGATTACATGATGAATTTCCATATGTTGAACCACACCCTCTTCTCAGTGATGAAGCCTACTTGATCATGGTGAATGATTATTTTTGATGTCTTCTTGGATTTGCTTTGTGAGTATTTTATTGAGTATTTTTTCATTAATGTTCATAAGGGAACTTGATCTGAAATTCTTTTTCTTTTTTGAGTCTTTTTGTGCTTTAGGTATCAGGGTAACTGTGACCTCATAGAATGAGTTTGGCAGTGTTTCTATTTAGTGGAATAATTCCAAGAGTATTGTTGTTACTTCTTAATTGAAAGTCCTTAGGGGTGATAGGTCTATTTATTTTGTTTATCTATAAAATTGCCCATCTTGTGGATTACAGGCTTTTGAAGGAAACCTAATGATTATTTGGATTTCCTTGGTGTTTTTTATGTGCCCCCCTTCATTTCTGATTTTGTTAATTTGTATATTCTCTGTTAGTTAGTTTGGCTAAGAACTTGTCTGTCTGGTTGGTTTTCTTAAGGAACCAGCTCTTGTTTAAATTGTTTCATTGATTATCATTTTCTTTGTTTCTAATTTGCTGATTTCAGTCCTGAGTTTGACTCTTTCCTGCTGTCTACTCCTTTGGAGTGTGTTTGCTTGTTTTTGCTCTAGAGCTTTCAGGTGTGCTGTGAAGTTGCTAGTATGAGATCTCTCCAGTTTCTTTATGAAGGTACTTAGTGTTATAAACTTTACTCTTAGCACGGCTTTCATTGTGTCCCATAAATTGGGATATGTTGTGCATTCATTTTCATTGAATTCTAGAAAGTCTTTAATTTCTTTCTTTGTTTCCTCCTTTATCCAGTGGTCATTGAGTAGAGAGTTGTTCAGTTGCCATAAGTTTGTAGACTTTCTGTAGTTTCTGTTGTTGTTGAAGTCCAGCTTTAACCAATGGTTCTGTGATAAGATCCTGGGCCTTATTTTGATTTTCTTGTATCTGTTGATACCTGCTTTGTGACCAAGTATATGGTCAGTTTTGTAGAAGGATCCATGAGGTGCTGAGAAGAAGGTATATTGTTTTGTGTTTGGACATTTGGGTAAAATATTCTGTAAATATCTGTAAGGTCCATTTGAGTCATGTTTCTTATTTCCTTTATTTCTTTGTTTAGTTTCTGTCTGAATGACCTATCCATTGGTGAGAGTGGGATATTGAAGTCTCCCACTATTAATGTGTGGGTTTTGATGTGTGATTTGAGTTTTAGTAATGTTTCCTTAACAAATGTGGTGCATTTAGGGCATAGACATTCAGAATTTAGATTTCATTTTGGTAGATTTTTTTCTTTGATGAGTATGAAGTGTCCTTCTCCATGTCTTTGATTAATTTCAGCTGAAAATCTATTTTGTTGGATATTAGAATGGCCACATCAGCTTGTTTTTTGGGTCCATTTGATGGAAAATCTTTTTCCAGCCCTTTACTCTGAAGTAGTGTCTATCTTTGTTGCTGAGGTGTGTTTCTCATATGCAGCAGATAATGGATGCTTTGTTTGCATATATTGTTAGCCTGCATCTTTTTATTAGAGAATTGAGTCCATTGGTGTTGAGAGATATTAATAACAAATGATTGTTAATTCTTGTTATTTTGATGTGTGTGTGTGTGTGTGTGTGTGTGTTTGCTTACCTTCTTTTGATCTTGCTGGTGTGGAACTATTTTCCTTGATTTCTTGGATGTAGTTACCCTCCTTGGGTTTGAGTTTTCTTTCTAGGATCTTCTGTAGGGTTGGATTTATGGATAGATACTATTTAAATTTGGTTTTTGTCATGGAATACCTTGTTTTCTCTATTTATGGTGATCTACAGTTTTGCTGGATATAACAGTCTGGGCTGACATCTGTGTTCTTTTAGAGTCTGCAAGACATTCTGGTTTTGTGAGAAGTCTTTGTTTGCTTTGTGACTGAGTACATATCTCTGTTTAAATCAGGTGTAATTCTGATAGTTCTGCCTTTATGTGTTATTTGGCTCTTTTCCCTTGCACCTTTCAATATTCTTTGTTCTGTACATTTAATGATCTGATTAAGGATTTTCTTTTCTTGCCCAATCTATTTGGTAAACTTCTTTTGCATTTATAAGCATCTCTTTCTTTAGGCTGGGGGAATTTTCTTCTATGACTTTTCTGGGCCTTTGAGCTGGGAGTCTTTTTTTTTTAATCTATTCATATTATTCTTAGGTATTTTCATAGTGTTCAAGATTTTCTGAATGTGCCTGGGACAATTTAGATTTAACTTATTTTGAGCAATGAATTTACTTCCTCTATCATATCTTCAGCCCCTGATATGCTTTTTTCTGTCTCTTGCATTCTGTTGACTCTGCTTGCATCTGTCTGTAATTCCTGTTTGCTGCCCTAGATTTCCAGAGTTCCCTCAGTTTGTGTTTTCTTTATTACTTCTATCTTAATTTTTAGGTATTGAATAATCCTTCACCTATTTTTTCTTGGAATTCCTTAAGGTATTTATTGATTTATTTAATTTTTTGTGTCTCCTTTCCTTGATTTCTTTAAGGTATTTTTCCCCATTTCTTCTTTAAAGAACACTATTATCTTCATAGAGTTGTTTTAATGCTGTTTTCTTGTGCTACAATGCACTGGAATATTCAGGTCTTGCTGTCATAACATAGCTGTACTCTGATGGAGTTGTACTGCCCTGGTTGTTCTGATGTTTTTACACTGGGTGTTTAGGCATTTGGGTTTGGGATAAGTATTCTAAGTACTCCTGAGTTTGTCTTTGCTGTGTGGGTGCTTTGTTCCTTAGTTTCTGTTTCCTCTTTGTGGCTTAGGTTTTTGGCAACCTTCTTGACCTCTGATTCATTAAAGAGTCTTTAACCAGGCTGAGGGTCTGACTTCTGGAAACCTGCTTGACCTTTGGTACACTAAGGATTCTCTGTTCTTCTGACTGATGTAATCTGCACCTGAGCAGCTGGAGTTTGCCAGAATTGGAGGCAGGGGCCTGGCCATGGGGCAAGTCATGAAGTGGGACTGGGGAGGTGATAGAATGGGTCTTGGGAACTCAGTCTAGGAAGTGGGGTGGTTTGGCTGGCAGGAAGTTAACTGACCTCTTCTTGACTGGTATGGCTTACACCTGAGTCAAAGTTCTTAACTCAGTCCTAGTTAACAATCTTCTGATACAGTGCCCTCTTCATGCCGTTTAAGTCTTCCTCCCCCTTGTGGTCAAAAGCTACTGCCTATAGCTTCCATTAATACTGTTTTGCTCTTTTGTGAGTCTTTACTACATTTGTAGATTTTTAAAAAAAAATTTATGTATAAGCGTGTTCTCTCTGCATGTACACCTGGGTACCAGAAGTGGGCATTACATCCCATTATAGATGGCTGTGAGCCACCATGTGGTTTCTGGGAATTGAACTCAAGACCTCTGGAAGGCCTCCCAGTGTTCTTAACTGCTGAGCCATCTCTCCAGTCCTATTTGTAGATTATTTTACAATGTGATTTGTATTAGTTGTTTGGCTGCTGTGACAAAATATCTAACCAAAGTCAGTCAAGGAAAGGAGTGGTTCATTTTGGCTCACAGTTCAGGGGTACTGTCCCTCATGGCAGGAAAGATGTGACTGCAGCAGCTTAAAAGAACTGGTCACACTGTCTGCAGTCTGGCATAGAGAGGAATGTTAGTGCTCAGTGCACATTCTCCTTTGTCCAGGAGCGCAGTCCTCAGGATGATACTGCCCACAGTTAAGATGGGTCTTCCAACTTCAATGACCTCATTCTCTATAGTCCCTCACAGATATGTCCAGATGCAGACCTAAACCAGGAATTCACTTACAGGTACAAGAAAAAGCTGTCTTCTAGGAAACCCTCCCAAATGTGTAAGAATTCTAATCCCTAGTACCAAAGAATTCAATACTTGGCAGTATGGACTTTAGAGATAATTAAGGTTGAATGATACAGTGAATTGGTCATACTCCAGACTCTGTCCTTGTAAAACTGAATAGGATTAGAACAACAGGAGTGTGTGCATTGGAGAGCCACCAGGTAGGAAACACAGGGAAAAGTGGTCATATGCAAATTAAAAGGAGAGGTAACTGAAGAGACCAACAGACAACAACTTTGACCTTGGATTATCAGTGTCCAGACATGGAAGAAAAATAGTTAAAATGTCCAGACTGTGGTATACTGGTGGCTCTAGTACACTGGAAGTTAAAAGCTTTGTTGTGTGTGAAATGCTGACTCTTCCTTTCTGTCTCAGATACAGAGGGAACTGGAAACAGAGTAAGAAGCTTGGTGGGTGTTTCTGGCTTCTCCTGTCTCCTTTGCTGCCTTAACTTTTGAATTAAATTCTTACTCAACTACAGATGCTGACACTGATTCATGCAAGAAACATTCAAAATTTACAGGAATGGATGCAGTACACAATAGATTGTCAGCTGCCAGCTTCAATGTCCTCCCCCAGATTACCAAACTGGCACTGGGAAGACACTAGCATTTGTGGACATCAACCTGTCCTCTGAGTCCACAGAGGACTTCAGAATTCTTCTCCTTCAGAATTCTAGGAGCAACAAGTAGGATGGACGATCCTCTTGGGGAAAAAACCTGAAGCCACAGAGGACACATCATCTTTCTCATTACCTAGCAGGTCTACTGAGCTACTACTGATCTCTGATCAAAACTATCTGATGATGCATATGTCTGCTTCTCCCCTTCCCATGTGTAACACTGAAGCTCTTGTTAGAGCCTCAGAGGCAGGACAAAGGCCATTTGAACCCCTGGTCCTCCCCAGTAAGGCTACAATGAATAAACTCCTTCCTGCATCACCATGATTTTCTGTTTGGTTTCTATTGGGATTCTTTCTCCCACTGCTTCTTCTAATCAGGCTCCCTTGACATAGGAATCTCACGGCATGATGAAATGCAGTTCTTTTGTTGATTCTAATCTCTAGTAACATGTACTAAAGTCTTATTCCTCACTAATGTAGCTTATCTTTCCGCACACAAAAGTTCTCTCTAGATTAGATCTACCATTCTTTGCATTATTCTGTCCAGTTGGTAAAATTGCCTAATTAACTTAGCAACTTACTTGCTACAAACTCATCGTAAACTCATTGCCCAATATCTGTAAAAGGAAGGTTATTCTCTTTTCCTTCTTGCTTAAAGGTGATTTTGCTATTTTTGATCTCTTGAAAGATGATAGAAGTTAAGCTTGTCAGCTTCTAACCAAAAACCTCATTGGGGTTTTGGCACTAAAATCTCCGTTCAGAGCATAGATTTACAGAGAAATACTTTGAGATTTATTACCAATGGAATGTAGCTTTGTTGTTATATAGACTACAGTTTCAATTTTGTCCACATGATGGCACTACTCTAAAGAAAATCATTCTTTTCCAATTGGCAAGGACTCAGCATTGGTATTTTATTAAACGCCTGTATATTTTTAGTAGAACTGAATTTCACACAGGATGTTCAACAGTCAAGTAAATACTATAGTATCCCCAGAAAAATGTGTAATAGTGTATGACACAAAATTGAAATTAAAAAAATGTCTTAACAGTCTGTTCTTTCAGTCTTTTAATTGTAGCACACACACACAATTAGAGTAACTCTCTCTGGGAATGTAAGGTGGTCTTCTCCAACCTGCAGGCGCATTCAATGAGTTCAAACAGACTGGAGAGCAAAGGTCATAGTCAAGTTTATAAGTAAAGAAGGGGGGTTGTGTAATTCTGCTTCTCCATTTCCAGCCCTGCCTCCCTCTTATTCAAACCTGGGATAATCTTGGGTTAAAGTCTCCTGTCCTTTGTGAACAACATGCCCAGGCTTGCAGTGAGCTCAAGCACTGAAGGGGAAAGTGTCTTGCCTTGTCTACTCTGCAATGCTAAGGAAGCTTCCCTGCATAGTGTTGGGAGTAGCTGAGGTGAATGTCTTTTTACTATTAAGACTAGATTTACCTATGTTTGATAGTGGTCTGGAGAAAACCCATTTACTCTTATTAATTTGGAATTCTATGTGTCATTCTTTCCCAGTGGGCAAGGACTGAGCATTGGTACTTTATCAAAGGTCTGTATAAATTTTTTGGAAGTCAGAACTCCAATGTAAATCAACTGCTTACATACTGTGTTAACTGAGACAATGGGACGGACACGGAGTTCACAAAACTTCGTGGTTCTATGAAAAATGTATTGATAATAGCTACTTAAATTGCCTAGGACCCAGTTTCATCACCTATAAGATGGGGAAGATGTAAATTAGACAATGTCACCTCAAAATATGTCGACAGGAAACTAGAATATGTCACTGAGTCAGGAAAAGTTCGAACTGAATTTAAAAAGTAGGTAGACACAGAAACCCTGAAAATGGCACACCGCTCTTTTGTAAGGAAAAAAAAAATCACATTTATTAAAAGAAATAAAAGAAGGTCTCAAGACCCAGGAACGTCTCCCGAACCAGACAAAAAGAATGATTCTAAGTAACAATCTTATCAGTGAAAAACATTAACAAACTCTTCCCTATTCACTCCCTTGTTCCAGATTGCCTTTGTTTCCTGTCTTTTCCCACACTCTTGTTTTGGCTTTCGATAGCATTCAAACCTCAATTCTTAGCCACATTGGAGGGTACTTATTTTGCTGTGAATAGATAAACTTGTGTTTCTGCAGTTAATCTGCCCTGCTGGAGGAACCACAGCGATAATTTAAAAGGGTAGAAGGAAAAGTATTTTCCCTCCCCTAATACTGCAGTATTTCTCATTCAGGGTTGTATTAGAGATGATATAGACATTTCAAATTAGCTACCAGCGTTTAATACAGCACAGAACAGTACTCCATAAGCGCTGGCACCATTGCCACTGGAACAAGAAAGAAGGGTAAACCTCTGAGTTGTTAGAACTGAACAGTAAAATCAAGCTTGTTGACAGACACTCTTCAGCTCAGCTGCCTGGGACCTTGGATTGACTCTGTGTACCAGGGGCCACAGGTGACATCGCTTAGTGACTTTAGATCCACGCAATCTGAATCACCTAGTTGGAACAAGAAGTCATAGATGACTTCAATTGTAAAATCATTTACACTTTTGGCGTTACTGTCGAAGCCCATATTGTTGCTAACGTCCCACTCAGACCGTTAATCGTTTTTCTGAAAAATTCCACAGGATGGCGATCTTGCTTAGACTTGTTGCATACCAAACCTTCTCCGGGCATTAAGCTCTTGCTACTCTCCAAGGTTAAGAACCTGGCCTCTGACAGGGGTCACTTATCAGGCGATGGGAAGAGGTTGCAGGGAGCTCAGATACTCCCACGCCACAGCAAGTCACCAGGATCTACGATCCGGATTGAGCCTTGTTCCGTAGCTGCTCTGACTTTGCCTGGTGCCAGTCACTGAGCCTCCGGGTACACAGGGTCCTAGTCTGGAGTAAAGAAGCCCGTGGTGGCGGCGGAGGTCCCCAAGCGCCCCGGGTCCCCGCGTGGCTAGTTGGATGACAGGACAGGGTGTGGGGCTGCACAGCGGTCAGGAGGGCGGTGCCAACCCCGCGGCTCCTACCCCGCATCCCCGCCCGGCCAGGACCCAGACAGGGCGTCCGCCCTTGGGTTTCGGTTTTCCACGTCCAAAGTCAGGCCGCGCGACGAACCGGGGGCGCTTTGCGTACCGCCGCCTCCGGGCCAGGTCGAAGCCCTTGACAGCCACGCGGCCACCCCGCACCTATCCGCGGCTCGCACTCCGGGGCCGGTGGGTGGAGCCCTCTCCGTGACGTCACGAGGCCCCGCCCATCCCAGCCGGCGCGTATTTAAAGCTTCGCTGCTCGCTCTCGCTCGCACAAGTGAAGCGGGACGTCAGACTAGAGAATACGGAGAGGGACTGGGGCTCGAGGGACAGGGCTAGACCGGACGCGTGTCCGCGCCTCGGAGGTGGCAGTAGGCAGTGTCGGGTGGCGAGGCAACGATGGAGCTCCTGCGGACTATCACCTACCAGCCGGCCTCCGGCAGCAAAATGTGCGAGCAGGCTCTGGGCAAAGCTTGCGGTGGGGACTCAAAGAAGAAGCGACCGCAGCAGCCTTCTGAAGATGGGCAGCCCCAAGTCCAGGTGACCCCGGCGGCCCCGCACCACCATCACCACCATTCCCACTCGGGACCCGAAATCTCGCGGATTATTGTCGACCCCACGACGGGAAAGCGCTACTGCCGGGGCAAAGTGCTGGGCAAGGTGAGGAGCGGCGGACGTCAGGATGCGGGGCGGGAGGGCGAGCTGCCCGGGCAAGCTGAGCGAGCAGGGACCCAGCGCCCGCTCTCTCGCTCCCTCAGGGGTCTGGTTCCCCGAGCGACGTGGGTCCCTCTCCTGTCCTCCTGGGCTTCAGTGCGCCGACAGCGCTGGGGATCGGCTTTGCATCCTCAGCCTGTTTTCCTCCATGAGTCTATGAAGGAGGACTGAAGGCATTCTACCTTGATCCTCCACCCACCCAGGCTCTCACTACCTGATCCCCGGGGAGCTAGCCTGTCAGATTTCTTCAGAGGGCATTTTCCTCCCTTTCCCCCTTCCACTCCCTTCTCCTTAGAGTTCTTTGTAGAGGGGAAACAAGAAAACTGGACTGGTTTCCAGGAATGTGTTTCCCTTCCTGAAAAACCATTTTTACAAAGCAGATTGTAGCGCTCTGCCCAACCTCTGTTCCTTAAATTTTGCTTCCTGCCCCCATTTATGTATTCATTTATTTTAAACGTTAGCCCTTCATATTTTTTTCTGTCATGCTCAATTCCATCTCGGCTTTGTTTCCTCTCAGGGTGGATTTGCAAAGTGTTACGAAATGACAGATCTGACAAACAACAAAGTCTACGCTGCAAAAATTATTCCTCACAGCAGAGTAGCTAAACCTCATCAAAGGGAAAAGGTGTGTATGACTGTTGAGTAAAGTATTTTCTTTGTGTGCAGGGATGGCCCTACCCTGTTAGAAAAAAATGTCTTCTGCATGTGTAAGCACTGCCTTTCCAGACACGATGAGAAGCTAATAAGCCTTATCTTCCTTTTCTTTTTTTTTCTTAGATCGACAAAGAAATAGAGCTTCACAGAATCCTGCACCATAAGCATGTGGTGCAGTTTTACCACTACTTTGAAGACAAAGAAAACATTTATATTCTCTTGGAATACTGCAGTAGAAGGGTAAGTGTTAACTCCTGGGTCAGCGCGCTTGCTAACAGAAAGCTGGACTGGTGCTTAGATTACATTTTATCAGCGGTGTTAGCTGCAACAGTTAATTATTCTCCCACCATATGAGGCTGCGAGGCTGCATCACTAGTCCAGCAAAGGGAAGCCGGATCTAGGTAACTTTATTTGACAAATTCTCCTTTCTCCCCTTCTCTTCCTAGTCCATGGCTCATATCTTGAAAGCAAGAAAAGTGTTGACAGAGCCAGAAGTCCGATACTACCTCAGGCAGATTGTGTCAGGACTCAAATATCTTCATGAGCAAGAAATCTTGCACAGGGATCTTAAGCTAGGTAAGCCTTCTACTGCAGCGGTGGGGGGAGGGGCTGGAGAGTGGGAGGGTTCCGTCCGTCCATTCCCCCCCCCCGCCCCCGCGCCCCCCCCCCCCCGTGCCTTTTAGTGTTCCGAACTGGAATCTAGCTTTTGAATGAGTGCCTTCAGTGGAGGATGCTGGCTTCCAAATGTGAACCTTTCCAAGGGAGTTCATGTTACTTTTTGTTTATCTTCTAGGGAACTTTTTTATTAATGAAGCTATGGAACTGAAGGTTGGAGACTTTGGTTTGGCAGCCAGACTGGAACCACTGGAACACAGAAGAAGGTGAGAGTTATGCCCTTCCTGGGTTTTGTGGAGACCAAAGACACCTCTGTTATTAGTTCATAGAAAGTTAGTTCACACTACAATCTGCAAACCTCAGCAGTGTTACTAAAAGGAAACAAATGTCCACTCTGAATTAGATAACTTACACCTCTAAGTTGATTATTAAGGCAACCAATAAAATAAATGTTTAAGTTTACTTGATTATATATATATATATATATATATATATATATACACACACACACACTATCTGGTCTCATTTGGTTAAAAATAGTTGGTCATATGGGCTGAGAAAATTGTACACACATTTTAAAAAAATTACCAAATGAAGCTTGGTCAAATAAAAACACTAAAAAGTAGTCAAGTAGAAATTGAGCAAAAAAAAAAAATCAAGCTTTATTTCCCATTGAGTCAACCCCAGAGAAGTAAGTTTCATTAAAGTCATAGTTCCTAATGAGATCTTGCTATATTCTGTCTTCTCAGAACAATATGCGGAACCCCAAATTATCTCTCCCCTGAAGTTCTCAACAAACAAGGGCACGGCTGTGAATCAGACATCTGGGCCTTAGGCTGTGTAATGTAAGTAAATGCACCAGAATGCCTGAAAAAAAGAGACAAAGTTGACTCAGTCATAATGCTCAAAAAGAGTTCCGTTCCTTCTTGACCATTTCTGAAGATGTGCTTCTGTGTACCCAGGTATACGATGCTGTTAGGACGGCCCCCATTCGAAACCACAAATCTGAAAGAAACATACAGGTGCATAAGAGAAGCAAGGTACACAATGCCGTCTTCGTTGCTGGCCCCTGCTAAGCACTTGATAGCTAGCATGCTGTCCAAAAACCCAGAGGACCGCCCCAGTCTGGATGACATCATTCGGCATGATTTCTTTCTGCAGGTCAGTGCTCTTTGACCTTTCTTTAAAATTGCGTGTCATTGCCCTGCTCACTGGAGAGGTTGCTGATGGTCTCTTCTGGTTCCACAGGGCTTCACTCCCGACAGACTTTCTTCTAGCTGCTGCCACACAGTCCCAGACTTCCACCTGTCAAGCCCTGCTAAGAATTTCTTTAAGAAAGCCGCTGCTGCTCTTTTCGGTGGCAAAAAAGACAAAGCAAGATATAACGACACACACAGTAAGTTGCCATCTCCAAGATTCTCCTTGAGTTTGATGACTTTGTCGAAAACTTCAACGTCACATTTGTATACTGCTGACCTTCGACACTAATAGCACTGTAAATATACAACTAGAATTGATTGGTAGCTTTGGTTTACCCGAACACCGATGTGTGCTGCCTGCATAGCTGCAGCAGAAGCCAGTGATGACTTGGTGTTAACTCTGTTCCACCCTCCTTGAGATAAATTAATATGCGCAATTCTTTCCCTTGATTTACAGATAAAGTATCTAAGGAAGATGAAGACATTTACAAGCTTAGGCACGATTTGAAGAAAACGTCGATAACCCAGCAACCCAGCAAACACAGAACAGATGAGGTACGTTGGGGAAGCACATAATTAAAAGGTCATTTCCATTCTTGGATAACTAGCATTTTGATGATTATCCGGGCTGAGGCAATGCTTCCTTCCAGTCAGGGTACTGCGGCAGGCAGATTTCTCTGGCTTATATCCATTGCTCTTTGATAAGCTTCTCCAGTCATTACCATAGTCTTATGTTAACCTGAAACTTCAAATGTAAGTAGACCTAGCCCCTTGACTCACCGCGTGGCTCCTCTCTCTCTCTCTTTCAAGGAGCTCCAGCCGCCTCCCACTACCATTGCCAGATCTGGGACATCCGCAGTGGAAAACAAACAGCAGATCGGGGATGCAATTCGGATGATAGTTAGAGGGACGCTGGGCAGCTGCAGCAGCAGCAGTGAGTGTGAGTGCTCTGAACCCTGTTTTAAATAAACCGTAAGACTAATGCTGAGTAGCCCGAGTCAGTTTAACACAGAAGAAAAATTACAGAGTTAGGGAAAAGACGTCAAGTGACCCTGATTTCTATTCCTCTGCCTTTCCAATTAGTGGAGGGAAGCAGCATTTCCTGATCCTGGGGTTTAGTCGTAAACAATGTTGTCATTTCCGTTTCTGTGACTTTGCAGGCCTTGAAGATAGCACCATGGGAAGTGTTGCAGACACAGTGGCAAGGGTCCTCCGAGGATGTCTAGAAAACATGCCTGAAGCTGACTGTATCCCCAAAGAGCAGCTGAGCACGTCCTTTCAGTGGGTCACCAAATGGGTCGACTACTCCAACAAATACGGCTTTGGGTACCAGCTCTCAGACCACACTGTTGGAGTCCTTTTCAACAACGGTGCCCACATGAGCCTCCTTCCAGACAAAAAGTAAGTGTGTCTGATTATCAAAGCTGCTGCTCTAATGAAATCTGGAAACAGTGATGAATTGCTTCTAATCTTTCTTTTCTCTCCTTCCTGATTTTTTAGAACAGTTCACTATTATGCGGAACTTGGCCAATGCTCCGTTTTCCCAGCAACAGATGCCCCTGAACAATTTATTAGTCAAGTGACGGTGCTGAAATACTTTTCTCATTACATGGAGGAGAACCTCATGGATGTGAGTACTGTGTCTTTAGAGCAGAGATATGCGAAGCAGTCCTGATTCAGTAGCCTCTGCCTCCCTTTGAAGTTTGTTTAGTTTAGATTCTCATGCCTTATCTTAGATGCCCTGCAGAGTCAGGATCTCTTTGAGGCAGAGCCAGGAATCTTGAGGCCATTCTGAGACTTAAGTTTGAGAGGCACTGTGTAATGTCCACACTGTACAGTTTCAGAGGCATTAACCCTCTCTCCTGATTTCTTCCAGGGTGGCGATCTCCCTAGTGTTACTGACATTCGAAGACCTCGGCTCTACCTCCTTCAGTGGTTAAAGTCTGACAAAGCCTTAATGATGCTCTTCAACGATGGCACATTTCAGGTAACTGAGCTTCTTATGGACCTACATGCTTAGGTCCTGAAATCTTTTTCTACCTTTACTTTTTCTTTTTTTGGCAAAACTTTATTACTTCTTGTTTAGCAAGTGCTAATATCTGTTTATTTTTTTGTTTTAAAGGTGAATTTCTACCATGATCATACAAAAATAATCATCTGTAACCAGAATGAAGAATACCTTCTCACATACATCAATGAGGACAGGATATCTACAACTTTCAGACTGACGACTCTGTTGATGTCTGGCTGTTCGTTAGAATTAAAAAATCGAATGGAATATGCCCTGAACATGCTCTTACAGAGATGTAACTGAGAACACTTTTTTTTTTGAGCGGACCTCATGGGACTCTTTCCCACTGTGAGATCAACAGGGAAGCCAGTGGAGGGACACAGAGCATGTTAGAGAGATCGGACAGGTGGTGGTACGAATACAATTCCTCTGTGGCCTGCTGGACTGCTGGAACCAGACCAGCCTAAGGTGTACAGTTGACTTTGGACAATCTTAAGTGTGGAGCCGAGTGCAGTTTTCCCTGAGATATACCTGTCTTTAAAAGGTTTATTGGACAGTTTTGCAGAAAGACGCATTGACTCTGAAGTTCTCTCTGTTGAGAGCGTTTTCAGTTGGAAGACTTGGAACTGTGAATATACTTCCTGAAGGGGAGGGAGAAGGGAGGACACTCCCTTGCTGTTTAAAGGCTACAATCAGAGCAGCTTTTGGCTGCTTAACTGTGAACTATGGCCATACATAATTTTTTTTTTTTGGTTACTTTTGAATACACTTGTGGCTGGAAAAGTGCATTCCTTGTTAATAAACTTTTTATTTATTACAGCCCCAAGAGCAGTATTTATTATCAAGATGTTCTTTTTTTTTTTTTATGTTGACCATTTTGAACTCTTGACAATAAAGAGTATGAAATAGAAGCAATGGTCTCCTGTCCTTTCTCCTATGCAGCACTGCGCCATCAGAGCCTTTAGTCATGGGCTCCTGACACGTCAGCATGGCATCAAACACATAAACAAACTAGAAACGTCTACACTTTTCCCAGTGACACTTCTAGGGAATCAGTCTTTTAATGTCGTAGTTACATTTATGAGCTTTCTAATGGATCTAACTTGAGAAGTGTATAAAACTATTGTCACATTTTATGACCGCCCCTCCCCCCCGCAAATGATTGGACTCCTGCTGAATTCCAAACCACTTTGTTTCTAAAGTAGCTCTTCAAGAATCATTTAACTTAGAGTCAAAAAAGCAGAGTAATCCTGTGCAAACAGACCTCTCATTACTAAGTGAGTTAGGTTCAGAAGGTTCACCTGAATATGGGCAAAACTATGTGCTAAAATACATGCATCACTGAGATTCGTTACTCAGCTTTAAGCTACCAAACGCTTCCAGTGCCTCTGGCAATTAAGCTTCATAATCTAGAAGTAGGAAATGCTTTGCTAATAACTCACTGTTTTCCTTCGGGTGCGCAGAGGTTGAAAAGAGATATGTGAATCAAATTATGACATGGGTTCCTCTCTTAAGTTATTGACGAGGCAAATCTGACAAGGGTTTCCTTTCAGTGAAAGCTGTAGAATTGCACTATTTGTCCTGTTACTCTGAGCATACAATGACCTACACATGACCCTAATAAAACTTGCTGTTGTTTTTCAACCGTAATCACACTACAAGGAAGTTGCTAGCCTGGGAAAGGGCAGCATTTTGTTCTACAGCTGTTTACATTGTGATTGGGACGCTAGTAGTAAATGGGAGCTATATGTTATATTTATCTAAAACTAGGTTCTGCACCCCATACACTTAGTGAAAGCCACATCTGAGAAAACAGGAGTCCTCAACCACCCTTTAGTGCTTTGGGATGTCTATGCATCAAAATTAATTTTTTAAGTGACTTACAGTGATGGCCAAGCAAGACTAAGTAACAGGTGTGCAAAGCTTGAATCTAATTTTATGAACAGAGAACAAGCAATAGAGTTAAAATAGTGAAAACTATGTTCTTTCCCTTTTGAGGTTGACGTTGGAACAATGCATGTTCCTTTAAGGTTTTAGAACAGGCTTATCCATTCTTGTAGTTACTGAGTATGTGCTGTGTGACAAGGTGCAGGGCCTGGCCTTCAGTGCAATCTACCTAGGTCTCTTCTTGCCCTGCAGGGAGTCTCCCAGAGGCAGACAGTGCATCAGCCTAGGTCCGATAAGTTCTGTGATATGATGATGAAGGTATGCACTGGGTGCTGTGATAATTGAGAACAGGAATCAGGAAAGAGCACTGATTACATGGTAGACCCAGAAACAACTTCTGCCAGAGAAGAAAGATCTTTATGCAGAGTTTGTAAGATGTTTGAGGGTCAAATAGTTTGGAAAGTCAAGAGATGCCAAATAGGGTTAAGCAAGTGAAATAATAGAGATCAAGAAGCCTAAGACTGAGAGAGTTCATAGCAGAAGTATGCATGTAAAGTATGATCTGAAAAGCTAGAAGTAATGTAGACAGCTACTGTATCTCAAGCATCTCGACATTCAGGCTGCATCATGAAGGCTGTGTATAGACCTACTGAGAGATAGTTTTGGTTTTAGATTTTTTTTTTATTGAGATGCTAGCTAAGGCTGGCTTGGAACTTAATATGAAACCTATCCTGGCCTAGAATTTGGTAATAATTCTCCTGCCTCAGCCTCATGAGTGCTGGAGTGACTAACATTTGTGACCAGGCCTGGCTTGCTGAAATTTTAAGAAAGAAACTAATGTATATTAGATCTACAAAATTTATCCCGACAGCATAGATGGAACAGATGAAGAACAAAATAAAGAGGAGGAGCCTAAAAAGTGACAAAATGAGTATCATGATTCAGGTGAGAATGGACCGGAGACTTAGCATTAGGAAACATGAGACAGGTTATTGTCCCTATCGGCCCAGAGGGGAAACAGTGTGTGCATTGGCAAGAATGGAAAGGATCCTGATAGGGATAGCATGATGCTGAGAGATGTATAGTAAGTTTAAACAGTTAATCAGAGTCATACTGGGATAGAGATGTAAGTTCAGAGAACAGTTGGATAAACATGTCTGTCTCTCCAGCATGTGATTTGGGAGTGACAAAGTATAGAATAATACCCTGGGGAGTCGGAACACCTTAGGGATTGATTCCTATTGTCTATCTACCCAACATCTTTTGTATTTTAAACTGCAGATGGAATCTCCATAAAACACAAAGGTGATGGTAAGTCATGGCCATGGAGGATGAAGAACAAAATGTTACCAAATAACCATCCCGGACACAGAGACCCTAATTACCACAAAATATCTCCAAAATAACAGTACCCTTACTGAGCATATTTGATCCAAAGATGTTTTTCCACTAGCTATAGTAACGCCTAGAAGGGCATAGCTGAACAAAAAGAAATCCTTAAGAAACAAAACCAGTTAGCTTTGTAAAGGATAATAACTACTTCCAACTAAGCTTGGTATGCCCATGACCGTCTCTTGGTTGTAGTTACCCAATACTTACAATGTGTGTATTTTAGGCCCCTTTACCCTTTCTGAATTATTTCTTAGTGTAGTCTCAAGTCGGCTGAGCAGGAAGCATTTCCCAACAGAAAAGCTTAAAAGTCAGTTCCGACCTTTCGAAAACAGCATGGTTTTCAATAAAAAGCCTTCTCTGAACATCGGCCTCTATTCAGTGCTAAGAAGACAACTTACACACCAGAGGTGCTCAATAAATACTCACTTTGTTCCGATTCCCTTCCTGCTTTCTGTGCACGCAACAGCAGGACCCCTGATTACCTAGGATGCAAAACAAATAACTCCTTGTTTCTTGCCTATCCTGTCTCCCTTTCCTTATGAGTCCTGGTTCAGTCAGGACAACAAAAATAATTGTGAAATGTTCAAACAGAAAGAATCTAATGGAGAGCATTGGCTTAGACACACGAACAGCCTCACCACCTAGCAGGAGTTAGGGAGACAGCCTAGATCCTAGCAGCAACTGGAAGCCATTACTAACCCAATGGCTAGAGATAGCCAGAAACAAGTGGGACTTTTCAAATCTGTGGTCTTATAGAACACACTAGGAACATAATACAGCCATTGCCTACCCGGATTTTAAAATCACAGAACAAATGAATGCAGATGTTGCTGTAGAGGGCCTCCTTACATATTTGGGTGAGAAATATGAGCAATAAAATATTCTGGAAATTTCCTCCCTGCTTTTTGGCTTCCAGTGAGCCACATGATGGGAGTCAGAAGAGGAGCCTGGGGAATGTACTTAGAAAGGTGGATTCTCACATGAAGGAGCCAAGGAAGGAAGAGCCAGGAACCCACGTGAGGCTCAACATGCACTCTCCTCTCCTTTCATTATCTTTTCCTGTCTGAAATCCCAAAGTGAGGTCATTGTTTGGAGCTGTGGCAGCTCACACAGGATCTGCACAGGTCTGCATCAGACGGGGCCCGAGAGCTGAAAGAAGTGGACATGCACCCTCATCCCTGACTCAGAAGCTATCGTGATAGCTGCTTGCAAATAAAAACTAGTTTTCTCCAGGGAAAGCTCACTGAGGAAATAAGCCACTCCCTCTTAAGGGTAGGATGGATGCCCATCTGTAGATAGTCAACAGAAAATAAACATCTTGGTAGGTTCATTGTCTCACAGTATTAAGGCAAGTCATTTGTGTTTGGTACCCCACCACCCCCACCTTACAGGTCCATATATATTACTGCTTCCAGTTTGGGGGTTTTATAGGGTTCCTGAATGTGTGAATGTGTGTGTCTCTGCATCTATATGTTCTTTGTTTGTTTTCTTTGGCTCTTGTTTGGTCGTTTTGCCAAATTCTAATTTGTTTATACTTATTTATTTTATTATTATTTTTAGATGCCTATTTGCTTTCTAAGAGACAGAAAGGATGCAGATCTAGATGGGAGGGAAGATGAGGAGGAACTCATAGGAATAGAGGAAGGGAACGCCATTATCAGAATATATTGAATAAAATAAACTATTTTCAATAAAAGGAAGGAACAAAAGAAGAGCTATAGTCATTTGTTCCTACAAGAAGTATGATATCTAGAGGGGTAGAGAAATAGGGTATGAACATTAAGACTGGGTTCATTTGTACTTTAGGACTGTATTCTTGGTACTATGTGACAGCCCAGTATATAGGAGAATGAATATATATACATATGTGTGTATATATATATATGTATATATACATATATATATATATATATATATATATATATATATATATATATATATCTTGTAACAAATTCTTTCATAAACAGAAATCTGACAATCTATCTTGTTTTGCCTTTGCTTGGTTAATATGCCAATCTCTGTATGCTTAGACTCATGTTTCTTTTTAATGTTTTCTTATGCCTTATTAACTTTTATAATGGAATGAATTTCTTTGAAGTGCCACAACTTAATTGTATTCATGGACTCAAATTAAAAAAGTAAAAGTTCCATGTGAAGCTTTGGACTACAATATCATGGTTCATCAATGTTCAGAATTCAGCTCAATAGGATATATGGATTTTGCCTCTGGGATAAGCCTGATAACACCTTTCTGTATAAAGCAAAATTGATTTGAATCATTGAGGTACAAGAGAAAAATGGAAAAATTACTGAGTTATCTCTGCCATGAAATACTGGATGATTAGATATTTTAAGCCAACCATGCAAGAAAGAAGAACTTTTCCCATCTAAGCCTATAACAAATTAGTGCTTTGAGAAATCAGGACACAGACTTAAATAAAACAAAAGGCACAATGTCTTTCTTTTGTGCTCCCTTGGAATCTGTAGTGGCAAATTGACCTTCATGACTGAGATCCTAACATCCAACAAGCCATGAGAGACCCGCTGGGATATCAGCTTGTAGGATGTGCATGATCACATTGACATAAAGACCGAAACAAACAGGATTGGGTGAGTTTTGAGAACTTTGGAACAGAGAAGATGTCTAAATATTTCAAGAGCTGAAGACATGCAAAGTCCAGGCAAATGATGCAGTAGCCGGGAAGGGAGCCAGTCAGATGCCTGGATGATGGCAGAGCTGCTGCCTGGTGAATGTATAACAAGCAGGTCTATGTGAAGCAGAGAGGAGCCTGACTTGGTGCCTTTGCTGGCTCTGACTTCAGGACTCCAGAGTGATGTCACTGAACATGAAGATGGAAGGAGATATGTGGCCACATGCCATTGTAATCCTAAATTCAGATTAAAAATAAAGACAGCATAATTCCAAGAGAGAGTAAATAATGAAATATAGTAAGATGACCAGGTAACAATGCATTCTCAGTATTTAATTCCCTTTTAATATTATACTTTACAGTTTAATTTTTAATGATGGTTATGTTTAGCATTTGGATTGCAGAATTCCTGAAAGTTTACTGATCAGTCTAATGAACTTGGGTAGACATGATCCTGTATGAACAAAACCAATAACTCAAACTTAATAAAGGTCTTTGAGAACAAGGTGATTACTCTACATTGTGAATAGGTATTCGAGTTTGTTGTGTCCCTGCAGCTTCTCTGACAGTAGTTCAGCCCATAGTGTGAAAGTTTTGGACACTTCCTCCAAACCACATGGTATTAGAGGCATCTCTTGGCTCAAGTCAATCTCAAAGCTAGAAAGGACACATATTGTGTGTGTGTGTGTGTGTGTGTGTGTGTGTGTGTGTGTGTGTGTGTGTTTTAACTGAGATTAAGGGTGTGATTCTAGATTTCTAGGTAGGGGTCCATTGGAATATATGTGTAGGCTAAGCTTTTCTAGTTCACAAGCAAAAATTGTTTAGTTTCTTCAGTAGTTCAAGTATCATCTAAATCAGAAAACAAGAGAGCCAAGTATGGTGATACATTTGTTTGAAAATACTACAGTGAACCATTTATTCTGTGTTAAGCTAAAATTTTTAAAAGATATTTATATGTGATACAGTAAAATTACTAAAAAGATTTAGTATTAAGCCTATCTAAACATTTTTCAAATTTTGAATTCTCACGGAGATGGTCCTTTCTTGATTTTGTTTCAAAATATTCCCCAGCTGTGTTCCAAATCCCACAACAATGGCAAACTGGCAAATCCTTTGTGGGAGATGCTAGAATAAATACATTTAAGCAGTGTTTTAGGCAGGGTTCTCTAGAATCACAGAACGTATGAGTAGTCTCTGTATAGTAAGGGAATTTGTGGATCACTTACAGTCTGTAGTCCAACTCCCAACAATGGCCAGGAGCAGCTGTGAATGGAAGTCCAAGGATCTAGCAGTTGCTCAGTCCAACAAGGCAAACAGGTGAAGAAGAGAGAGAGAGAATCTTTCTTCTTCCAATGTCCTTATGCAGGCTACCAGCAAAAGGTGTGGACCAGATTAAAGGTGTGTGCTACAATGCTTGGATCTGGGACTTGCTTTGTCTCAGATGACCTTGAACTCAGAGATCTCCCTGTCCTAATCTTCTGGGATTCATAGCCACTGCACCTCAATATCTCCAAGTCAAGATCCAGGTCAGAAACTTATATCTCCCAGCCTCCAGATTAGGATCACAGTGAGCCTTCCAAATCTGGATTGTAGTTCATTCCAGATATAGTCAAATTGACAACCAGGAATAGCCACTACAAACAGATTTCTTTAGGTAGAATGTTCTTCAGAGCTTTATCTGTATTGATAAGCTCCATGAGAGCGAGGCCTGGGTCCCCAGGAGAGAGACGGTGTGTGACCCCAAGAGAAGGACAGTGTATGGCCCCAGGAAAGGAATGATATGTGACCCCAAGAGAGGGACAGTGTGTGGCCCCAGAAAAGGAATGATGTGTGATCCCATGAGAGGGGCAATGTGTGGCCCCAGTAGTGGGACAGACACTGTGTGAATCCAGGAGATAGACAGTAGTATGTGAGAACTTTCCCAATCTTATTTGCTTTTATTGAAACCGTTTTTGAAATTTCAGAAAAGGTTCCTTGGAACATTTTATCAATGAATGTAATGCTTCATTTCTCTTCTTCCCCCCTGCCCCCCGGCCTTCTTCTCCTCTCCTCTCTCCTTCTCTTCCCTCCCATCTCCTCTTCTCTTTTCCCTACCCCATCTTTCAGTTTTGGATTCAGAGTCTCATTATGCACTCAAATCTGACCAAGAACTTCCCATATATTCCAGGTCAACCTCCTGCCTCTGCTTCCCAGGATTGCATGGTGGCCTTCTGCGCTTGACTATTATTCATGGTCTATAAGCCAAATTTAGTTTTGAAAGGTGACGAAAGCCAGATAATAGTGAGTCCTTCTGGCAGTAAGATGGCCTCTCTGAAACTATAGTTCTATAGGTTTTAGATCTTTATTCACATTTTCACTCACTAAGAAAATTTCCTTCTAGAGAGAAAAACCACATTGACCAGAAACCAACCCATTAGCTACAAGAGCAACTTTGTAGTGTAGACCCTAACTAGGTAATAAGGATTGGCCTAGTTAGCTGTTACATACTTCTTCTTTTTTTGATAATGACAGACTAGAATACTTAAAATGAATTGAGTCCATATAAGCCTTGGTGTACAATGGGCACTTCAGAGTCAGAAAAGGGTTTCTTGGCAGTCGTTCATGCTGACCAGCCCAGCTGTGAGAATGTAGGGCTGCCTCCTCCTTGACCCACCTCCTGAGAAGAACTGGACAAGCACAGCAGGTGGGCGGTCAACTTCCAGTGAATGCGGGAGAGCAGTGATTTCACTCTTGATCATAGTCAAAGGGATCTGAAGTGGTCAGAGCACAGTTTTTAAATTCAAATTTTAAAATTGCCACAGAAAGGCAAAGTTCAATTGATTTTCTTATGGGCAAAGTGAAGAAAAAAGTTAACTATTTAGAAATGAATAGTTTAATGGAAAATGTCAGGAAGCACGAATGAGCACGCACATAAAATGTTCTTCATAAGAACTGCACGGCATACCTTGTGCACTTGTGTCCACTATGTGCTTTGGGACATGCAAGGTTGGTTATTGATGAAATTGTCTGGTTTTTATATTTCATCTTTGTAGTGGCTATTCCCGGTTGTCAACTTGACAATATCTGGAATGGACTCTGCCTTGGATCTTGGCTTGGACATCTTGAAGCATAGTGGCTATGAATCCCAGAAGATTAAGACAGGAAAATCTCTGAGTTCAAGGTCATCTGGGACGAAGCAAGTCCCAGATCCAGGCATTGTGGCACACTCCTTTAATCTGGGCCACACCTTCTGCTGGAGATCTACATAAGGACATTGGAAGAAGGAAGATTCACTCTCCCTTCTTCACCTGCTTGCCTTGTGGGACTGAGCAAACTGCTAGTTCCTTGGACTTCCATTCCAGCTGCTGCTGACCATTGTTGGGAGTTGGACTACAGAGTGTAAGTCATCCGCAAATTCCCTTACTATATAGAGACTACCCATACATTCTGTGACTCTAGAGAACTCTCACTAATACAATCTTCTATGAAAAGACTTGACTGAGACAGGCGTGGTTAAGTTTTTCCAGGTAATCTGGGATGCACAGTTATTATTCACATACAGGCATTATATTTTCTGCAGTGACCCGCCGCTGTGCCGTTCAATATTGGTGAATAAGTGTCTCTTTAGAAATGTTGTCAGACATGTGATTTTTAATGTAGCCAAGTTGCATCCCACACAACCCATTGCTCAAGTTATTGAAACTTTATCTCAGTATTTGGGAAAAGGAGGCTATTATTGTTCTTCATATTGTATCTATGACATTGTTTTATGGTTTATCAAGCAAAGCAGCAAAGGAACATTGATTCAGGGTATATATAAAAACTGTGTCACATGGTATTTTGTGCGCCCAAGACAGTTATTGTTAGCTGGAGAGATGGCTCAGCGGTTAAGAGCACTGACTGCTTTTCTGAAGGTCCTGAGTTCAAATCTCAGCAACCACATGGTGGCTCACAACCATTCATAACGAGATCTGATGCCCTCTTCTGGAGTGTCTGAAGACAGCTACAGTGTACTTATATAAAATAAATAAATAAATAAATCTTTAAAAAATATAATTATTGTCATTGCAGTAAAAATGAACGACAGTCAATACCAATATGAAAAACGAAGATGAAACACATGCATTGGAGAAGGATATGATTTCACCAACTCCTTTTGAAGATTCTGACTCATAATCAATTACCTGTCATTTTGATTTGAAGGATTTGGGCTGTATTAAACAGTAGCACCACTTACTTCATCATAGTTACAAAGAGAACAAACAAATAATGATATAAACTACTTGCTTCAAAGAAAAGGATTCCCTTCTGTTTATGGTAGACATAATTGAGAGATAGCTCAAGAGGAAATAGATGAAACAGAAATATGCTCCAAGAATAATAGAACCCATTGACTTAAATGTGATTGACATGTCTGCTGTGGGGGCGGGGGTAAAATTCTCATGGTGATAAACATTTAAATTTAGCCACAAGGGTTTCTTCTGTCAGCATTAATTGAAATATCCTTGCTAACTAAACATGCCAGGGTCTTGTAATTGATTTTCTCGAAGCAGAAGTGATAAAATGCTAGTTTTCTGAGTTCTTCAAAACTTCAAAAGGGTTTCACCTTGGACACACACATTGTTAGTGGTTTAGTAATTTGTTCAGAATTGCAGTTGAGTTGATATATTTTATGGGCTTAATTAAGAGTTGTAAGTATTAGTTGCCTTGAATAATTCTGTAGCAACTGGTACATCTGAGTGACATGCCTCATGAGGTATAATCTATCAGATAACAATTTTCAAAATTTGTCATGAGAGCTTTCCAGATTCAAAGGGGCTTTTCCTTAGTGCTTATTCTACAGCAACAGCATATTGTTTCTTGCAATTACATTTCTATTTAATTGATGAGAGGAAGAAAAATAAAAATTATGTGTTACAACAATAAAAACCAAAACCTTTGTTACACACACCTGAAGACTTCTAACAGCTGAATCCACAGGAACAGTTTTCAAAATCTTTTGCCTGTATACATTTTTCATTGAAAACCTAAAACTGTGACATGTAAAAAATAACAGATACCATGTGTCGCATCATAGTGCCCCAATTCATTGAAGAGGATGAAATATACCCAGAGGCTTTACCTGCATGCAATAAGGACACATGCTCCACTATGTTCATAGCAGCCTTATTTATAATAGCCAGAAGCTGGAAAGAACCCAGATGTCCCTCAACGGAGGAATGGATTCAGAAGATGTGGTATATCTACACAATGGAATACTACTCTGCAATTAAAAACAATGAATTCACGAAATTCCTAGGCAAATGGTCAGATCTTGAAAATATCATCCTTAGTGAGGTAACCCAATCACAAAAGAACACACATGGTATGCAGTCACTGATAAGGGGATATTGACCCAGAATCTCGGAATACCCTAGACATAATCCGCATATCAATAGATTTCTAAAAAGATGGTAGGAGAGACCCCTGGTCCTGGAAAGACTGGATGTAGGGGAACGCCAGGACAGAGTAACGAGAGGGGGTTGAATGGAGAAAAGAGGGAGGGAAGGTGGCTTATGGGACTTTCGGGGAGGGAGGAAACGGAAAAGGGGAAGTGATTTGGAATGTAAATTAAAAAAATAAAATAAAATAAATAATTAAAAAAAAAAGAAAGAAGACAGAAAAACTAGATAGTTCTAATTAGTCTCAGAAAAATGTACTGTCCACTAAAAAGAGTTCTGTTAGAAAAAAAAATGCTTCTCTATCATTTCAAGGTCAAAGTACCTACCAAGGGCATCTGTGTGGAAAACATTTCTTTGGTTCAGCTGCTCTGGAGAGTTCAATATGAAAGTTTGCACTTCTTATCTTAAAATGCCCTCTCAGGAATTAGCATACCATATCAAATTTACAGGTCAGAGCTGTCTCCAAGACTTAATGGTTTCATCCACAATAACTGGCTTGTTTAAGTAGACTCATCCATTTGGAAGACTTCAGCTGTCTGGCTGCTATACCTTAGGCTCTTTCTGAGAGATTACATACCCTCCAGTTCCCCTTCGTGGGCGGCCTGCCAACCTGACTAATAAAGACTGTCCCTGGGATTGACAGTCACCAGGCCCAGCAATGCTTCTATGCCATCGCTGTGTTATGTTGTGCAGTCACACTGTTGGTATCAGAGTGACTCCCGATTCATCATTTGATGCTTTTTTTTTTTATGAGCTAGTGTCTGAAGAACAAGTTGTTACTTAAATAGAGCAATAGCCATGTTTGTATCCAAAGTCAGGGAAAATAAGGATATTGCATACAGGTAAAAGATAAGGGATCTGAAGTACAAAGTTGTGAGCTCAGAAAGTCCATTTACTGCCTTGGCATTTAGATTGAAAAAGAAAAAAAAAAAAGGAAAAGATGACAATATTTACAGTTAGTGCCCCATGGCAAGTCTTGCTGATGAAACCTTAATTTCAGTGAAACATTGTCTTTAAAAACAAGTAATGTAACTGATGCTTCTTAGCGCGGCCCTTTCACGATGCTTGAGAAATGTTAGTCCATTGGCTTCGATTTGGTTGTGCTGTCAGGTGTCGTCCTCCATATGGTCATGGCGCAGTTGAACAGTGTGCTCGTCTTTGATGAGTGATTGCTTAGCCTGAAGATTAACAGCATAAATAAAATAAATTCATCCCTCTGCACTTCATCACAAAACTTTTTGATGAGGCCCCATGCTAATTCATTGAGACAAGCCAAAACCTGGGGCTGAATCTTCCATATGATTAGGGGTTTGTTCTTTGTAGAAACTTGGCCACAGCTAGAGCAGAAGAAAGGAAGGGGCTGTGGCCAGACAGTAGGAGAATTGGTCACGTGGCTTTGTCCCTCATGAGCTACCCCTCTGAGTCTATGTTTATCCTAATTTACAAATAAGACAAATGCCTGCCTTCACTCCACATAGCATTATTATGAGGTTCTCATGGTTTGAAGTTTGTTTATTATATTTGTTTGTTCTGTTTTGTTTTGTTTTTGCTGTTGGTGTGTTTTTTGGGCTTTTTGCTTTAGTTTTTCTGTGACTTGTTTTTTGTTCCTGTTTTCTGAGACAGGGTTTTATTAAGTTTCTGAAGATGGCCTAGAACTCACTCTACAGCGAGAGGTTAACTTTGAACTCCTTGCAATCCTTCTTGACAGCCCTGCATGCTGGAATTACAGACATGAGTCTGCATCTAGCTCTTAATATAGTTTTAGAGAGGGCAAACTGCAAAAGTGCTTTACCAGAAGCTTCGGCTGAGGGCCCTGGGGGTGGTCTGGTGGTAGGGACAATCTTGTAAGGAGAAGCAGAGATGAAGACTGGGTGAGAGGAATGGTTTCCATGTTCATTTTTGGGATCTCTCCTCTACTAGTTATTGCAAAATCTTCAGCTTCCAGTAACATTCTCCTCTCCTATGTATTCTTGGAGGTTGCAGGGAACTTTATGCTGGCATTCAGATGTGGGTTCTAGATGGGGTGGGGACAAGTAACTTATATGCTATGCAGGAGCTGTGTTTAAAGTTTTGTTGTAACGAACTCATCTAATGGTCTATCATATTTAACATACATTGATCATCTCTACAAACCTGTGCCTTTAATTTTTCTCTGAATTTTTATTGATCAGATAGTGTCAAACGTCCCAATTTAGCTGCTATTTCCCTTCCATTATCAGATTACCTACAATACATGAAATTTTTTAGCACAGTTTTAATATTTTCATTCTTAATTTTCTTTATGAACCAAATGAGATTAGTCACACAGGTACAAGAGATATAGTGAGATATAACTAGCAAAACTAACCAAAATGTTCCGAAGGGCAGTGTGTGTGCCCCTTCATGAGGATGAAATGGGCGTGGAAAGTGCAGCATCAGCACCAAGAGCTGTGTTTTATCTCTCCAGATGAGCATCATTAATAAGCTGTGTGCATTACATGAGACCGGGGATTACCGGATGCCCAGTCTGTGCTTGAAACCCCTTCCTTTACATGTCTACAACTGTGAATATGGTCAGGATGAGAACCTAGGCATTTACTTAGCATACAGAAGAAAGCCATTCCTAAAATCTTCTTAATTATATGTGCTGTGCCTTCTCAAGAGTAAATATGTTGCACTTTAAAGAAAAGATTAAATTTTAACTTCTTTCCAAATAGGCACTTCAAAGCATTAAATTCCATTCCCAATATGTGCTCTGGTGACAGGAGCTCCAGATTAAAGAAATGAACCTTGTATTGTGACAGTTACCCCAGAAGATTTCATTGCACCAACATGTTTTTTATTCATAAAGAACTTATGTTGAAACTTATTTTCATGTATACTCATGAATATGCTAATATAAATTTTGTATCTATGCACAGATAATTGAATATCTTATGGGCAAAATGAGCTCATTATCATGCTGCAGGTGCTGACCCATGTGCCTTTTGGAGAGACTTCATAAGCATGCACAAGGCTGCACAGAATCAGGTTTTTACAGATTGTTTTGTACGCAATTCAGGTATATTTAAGGTTACCTGAAACCACTGAATTGTATTTACTAATATAAAGTCTCAACATATATTAAACAAGCCTTGTTTCTTTTATGAATAGTAGTTCTGGCATTTCAAGATGAGAAGTCATAATTTACTCAAAATTGTCTATATTTACCATTGAAAGATATAGTTGTATAGAGAAGAAAGGAAACCACATTTTATTTATATTTAATCTGACTGACTTAGGGACATAATTATGGAAAACCAAGAATTATAAGATTTGTCAAAGTAATGGAGAATTCTTATTAACATGAAACACAACAAAACAGCGCTTTTATGCTACTGAAGGAGAGTCAGGTCCCTTTCAAAACAGCACTGCACACTTGATGAAATTATACAAGTATTCTAATCAAGGTGTCATACACACATGCCCAAGTTATTTTGTCTTAACATTTCAAGCTGATTATTAAACATTAGATTTGAAATTCAGTATCAATTAAATAGTGAAATTCAATCTTTAAATTTCAAACCACAAGAGGCTATAATGTGTCTACCTGTTGAGTCAGCTGGCAGTTTTACAAGTTTGCAAAGATTTGAGAAAGCATGATTGAGCCAAGAGGCACCACTGTCTCCTGTCTGTGGGTGGTTTTAAGCAGAAATAATGAAATGTACTGAGCTCAGCTGAGTCAGGGTGCACCTTTTGTCCTAAGTGAGTGTTTACTGTCTCCATGATTTACAATCCAATACCTCTTTCTTACTCAAACCACCATGTTCATCCAGTTTCTCGTTTTTCATCCTTCCCAATGCCTTAATTATGTTGTGTAGGTAACAATATAACAACAGCAATATATACAGTTTATCAATGGCTTACCAAATGTCAAGTTCTCTTCTAAGTATTTAATATATATAACATCATTTTTGCAGCAAAGTCTATTAACTGGACTGAAACGCAGTTGAAGAATTGGTCATAACGACATTGGGATGTCTTCAGCCTCACAAAACTGACAAATAGACCTACAGAGTAGAGCTGTGGGGATTTTAATATTTATATAGCGAGAGCTAACATATTTTAGTTGAATACTTTCCCAATTGTTGAATAAATGGACACTTGTGGAGTTATGTATGTTCATATACATTATGAGGCAACATATGGATTATCTTTAAATAACAGTCTAACCCCGAGGACAGTCTGGACAAAGTGAGATCAGGTTTACAGCGGCCTCTGCTTTCTGTTGAATAACTAAGTGTGATCACGCGCCTTATGATGTAAGTGTGCTTTGCATCTTTAACAGGTGTTTTGGATACTTCATAAAACTTTAGATTTCCCAGCTTTACTGCATAGTTGCTAAATCTTTTTTTGCGGGGGAGAACCTATACACATATTAAAAGCAATACCAGGAAGCTCTGAAAAAAACAAAAAGTTGGGATCCATTGTCCTACTATCTTTGGCTAAAGAAGCCTCATAATCCCTCCAGGAAACCTAGATCATATGAACAAGGATACTCTACCCATGCCTAGACCTCACTGTCATGGCCTCTGACTCAGGAAAGAGAAAAGGTTTTTATTTGCTTTGTTTTGCTTTTCTTAAATGAATTTCAGATATCCCAGGTCTCCCAAAAAAATAATTCTTAAAAGCAGGAGGCCACACACTTGCCACTTAGAAAGAATTACTTAGTAAATATTTCTTGATTATATGTTAACTCCTCTGGAGACAGACAACTAGAACCTGGAAAGCATTCAACCTAAGCCTTAAGAGAGCAGAAACAAGGCAGATTTCTGGAGCTTTCTGCCAATCGGACTTCACAATCAGTGAGCTAGGGTTCAGTGAGAGATCGTGTCTCAAAAAATAAGGCTGAGGACCATGGAGATGGACACTCAGCTCCAACCTCAGGCTTGAACACTTGTGCATCAGCATATACACACATGCATACAAATGTGAACACAATACTCCACCCCTCACCCCACATGTCTAAATACCAAAGCCAAAACTCCAAAGAAGAACAGCCTCCCCTTAGATCCAACCTAAATTCTGGCTTTACTCTTTGGAATTTCAGAGATCTTTTAAAACCTCCCTTAACCCTTCTTGGTGTTTGCTTTTATTGATTTCCTCATTTTAATGAGAAATGTAAAGAGAAATATATTAACATAGTATCAGACACATCGTAGGCATTCTATCAATTCTGGTGATGATGGTGGTTATTGTAGAGACCAGTCATCATATGATTCTGCTTCTGATCTCACCAAAGCCTGCTGAGTACAGTAGAGTCAACTAGAGCTTCACATGCAGGGCCTCCAGGGCAGAAGGGACAAGTAATTTTAGGGTGTTGAAAAAGTGTAGGAAGTGAAGGTCACAGAAAGATACTGTGAGTCTTTGACTTACCACTAACATTCTTAGAATCAGAAAGCTCAAATAACCATAGGAGAAGACCATCCAGGTTCACATCTGCAAGGTGCACCAAAAAAGGGATTAAAAGTCTTCAATTGTTCTCTGTAGAGCTTACTCACTGGCTTGGTAATGGCAAAGGGATAATCATGTGGCTTTGTAATGCCTTTGCTTCCAAATTTCATATATTCTCTTATTGGCCAGCTCCAGTACAAGTTGTTTAAGAGCAGGAAGATCCTTCTTATCCATGCCATGATACACAGAGAAATGTCAAAGACAAGAAAATATTCTAATGTATTACTAAAGAGTAGACATTTGCCTGGATGTAGGGGAACGCCAGGACAGAGAAATGAGAGGGGGTTGAATGGAGAAAAGAGGGAGGGAAGGGGGCTTATGGGACTTTCGGGGAGGGAGGAAACGGGAAAGGGGAAATGATTTGGAATGTAAATAAAAAAAAACTTAGAAAATAAAAAAATAAAGAAAAAAAAAGAGTAGACATTTGCTTTTGGTGAATTAGCTGGTCATCTGCCCAGCTCACTACTTCTATGAATTGCTACTGCAACTTTGTTATACACATTCAGCAGTACCCACCTTCAACCTTGTAATGCAAACACTGGTCAATATTCATTTCCTCTCCACATTGAGATAGGAAGTATAAGTTAAAACAGTGCCCTGTCCTTAATGAAGTTTCATTACATATCAATTCATTACACATGAACAAATATATCAAGGTATCTGATTTTTGTTATTCAGTCTATTGTTTTATATGCATAGGAATCTGTAATGATTAAGAGCTTAACTCAGAGAAAGAAGGAAGGATCAAACAAATAAAAATGGAATGGCTTGTTTAATGGCTTCAAAGAAATCCTTGAAATGTTTCTGTGAAACAAAGGCATAAAAGCAAATGTTGACATTTCTACAGAGGTTGACTAGCAACATTGTGGCAATGGTCTTCTGCCTAACTGCTACCCAAAGTGAAGATAATCTTATCTCCTACTCTCACAGTGGATTAGGAAGTCTCCACTTCTCCTTGGGTGCAAGGACCTAGGATCTGCTCTGACATCATAGTTAATAAATCACTGAATCTATTTGGCACTACAGCTCTGCAGATTGGCACGCTAAGCTCTTTGAAGTTACTTAAAGATGTGGTGTTTTACATTTGTAAGAGCATGTCATGTGCATATGTTTTAGTTGAGAGGCGGTTGCATTTTGGGAAATATAACTTTAAAAAAAAATCAAAACTTGTGGTGCAAACACTCTTTTCTGAGACAGCTGTTAATCTCCAAGTCAAATCCTCCTGGGTAAAAGGTGAGTTTACCGAGCTGATACTACCAGGAAAATTATGAAAAAGTCTGCAGCTAGAACTGATGTTATCTGGTTTTCAACTCCTCCTACCTTCCTATGTTTCTGTTTGTTTCGTTGTTGTTGTTGTTTATTGTTGTTGTTCTTTTGTTTTTATCATTGTCCTTGGAAAAGCATACAGAGGACTGTGAACCAGACCATTCTGCCCTATATATGTGGCTCTTTTAAAAGGGAGCTTGTCCATTAGTTAGTGCTTAGTGTTTCTTAGATTGTAGCTGTACTTTAGAAACATAGACAAAATTGAAGACAATATGAGGGGAATTATAACAATACTAAGTTGCTAATTGTTCCAGACTAGGATTGGTCTCCAGTGATGAGCATGGTGACTCCAGTGTCTTCAACAGTATTGGTGTAAGGAAACAGTGTAAGCAGCTTACGTTTGATATTTAGTACCCTACCTCGCATTCCTCCCAGATCTACTATAAGGCTTTATTTTTCTATCTTCTGTAATGTTAAGGAAGATCAATATAATGTAAGCTTTCCTCACAAAAATGAGTTTCTCCTCCATGTCTAATTTAAAATGGACACCCCGAGGAGTTCAGAGGTTCAGAACTAGGTAAGGACAATGTTTGATGGCACAGAACCTTCCTATAGGTAGCTTTGACATGCTGAGAGGACAGCATGATGCACTCTGAGGAGAGAGAGAGGACTGTGAATTAGTGCCATCTAATCCTTAATCATCTGGAGCCAAAGAATTTCATTCATAATCTGTATGCCTTTCTGTAAGATGCGGGAATCTATGACTAACTCCGTGCACTTACTGTAAGGACTGAATAAGATGTGTAATAGCATCTAGCTTGTTTTGCCTTGAGGCAACTTTTCCTATTACACAGCTCTCCTCGATTCCTTTTCAATGGATAGGAGGAGTATCTGGTCTACAAAGTAAAAAGAAAAATTGCATTACACACATATGATAAGTAATAAAGAAAGCCAAAGGAAAGGACCAGGAAATGCATTATGAAATCAGAAACATCAAAATTATTTCAAATATCAGTAATTATTTTATCTGCCTGGAAAGGATGAGTCAATACTCCATTTGAGATATAGATTTTTAAAGTGTGTTGTATTTCAGTATAAACCCTGGCTTTTATGGTTCACATCTTTGTCTTCTCTGTGCACTATGTAAGAACCACTGAGGTCTATGGACACAGAGAGCACACACAGGCACTGTTCAGTACCCACAGGCCCGGCAGCAAGCAAAGGTGATCTGAGTCTTCATATTGGCCTCGACATCCTTCAGCCTTCTCTGACCTCTCCCTTCCCCGATGCTCACCTTCAAAACTTGTTTCTATCATTTCTATCTTCCTACTCTTAAAATACCAGGCTCAGCTTTCTCTTGCCTTCAAGATGAAATCAGCGAGATGACTGTGAAGACACTTATAACTAATTTAAATAATTGAATGAAATCATAACTTGCAAGGACCATTTTCTCCATGTAGGAAAACACCCCTGCTCATCTTTCCAAACCTGATTGGACAGCACAGCACCTCATGTGGTCCTTGATCGTGATCCTTCTACCCTTCTGAGACTTAGGGGGTTGGTGAAGAAGAAACAAAAGCCTCTAGAGGAAACCCTTTAAAACTACTATGAAGCTCAGAGCAATTCGTTGTTTGCTATATTCCTATAAGTTCTACCAACAGTGAGAGACACAACAACATCTTAATCTTTAAAATAACCTTTATTTTTGACTTTTAAAATGCAGCACATGCTCCTGACTTCTTAGGTGTCTCCTTTGCCACTCTCAAGTCTTCACTACAAGACTTTCCTCCCATATTTCAAATGCTGAACATCTTTGAAATATAACCCAGCACACATCCATGCTTCTTTCGGCATTGTGCATAGGTAGATGTCTTCCGGCAGGGATATCCAGCTGATCTCTTTTCTGTATGGCATACCTGTGTGTTTCATAGTTTGTTTGAAAGGTCATCTTGGAGATCTAATTCTGATGCATACATGCTTATGACAGTAAATCCAACATGTCAAAACTGAACTAATGGTCTTCCCACTTACTTCCCAGACTTTTTTCCTTTGGCATTCCATTTCTCAGTGACAATTCTTTCCCCCTCTCCAACTCATTGTTTTAATCTTGGAGTTTATAGTAATACATGGCAGCTTCTGTTTCACATGAACAGTCTCTTTTCCCTATCCACAACTTTTCATGTAACCCTCACATCGCATGAGCAGCTGAGAGCTGTTTCATTACTTTCTGGAAACTGTATTAATCAATCGTTGCTTCTCAGGAAATCTATAGTAATAAGAGCCAAAATACTAAACATTTGTATGTTGAGAAAAGAAAATGACTAAAAAGTGTTCAGGGTTACCTTGACTAAATATCTGTTTATTGTTCTGTAGCGCAAAGAGTAAAACCACCCTACACATTTTTAATTTCTAATTAAATTTTCTGATCACACAATTATGCCTTCACCTTGTAGCTATTGAGTAAATGCCCATTCAGCACATTGATTTTAATCTCTTAAAATCTTTTAATTGCACAACCAGAAAAGAGTGAAGCTCAACCTCTTGTCTACATGAGTCCAATCTCTTGGTGATTTGACTATCTTTCTTTCAACAATGAGCTCCAATTTGAGGCTCTATTTGCAGCTCCTGTGGTTAGTGACTGCTAGAGAGGCTACAAGATCAGACAGGGATTTATAGACAAAACCTGAAAACAGCTAGACTTCCCAGTGTGTCCTCTAGAGTACTTTTGTCTGTTCTCTAAGATCACCTTCATCCCTGCCTGCTGTCTCTAGCTGCCTGGGCTGACCATGCTGGGCTGGGGCTCCTCTTGCTGCTTCTTTAATGGTAATCATCAAATTCCCTGTGTTGTCAGTAGGGAAAAGTACAGAGCAGTCCCTTAGTGGAATGATCCAGGATCTCAGGCAGAGCACATTGACCCTGACAAGACTGCTGCATACTGTCGTGGCATTACCATGTTCTCACATGCTCTAGCCTCAAGGGCCCCTCTTTCCTTGTATCTTAACCATTCTGGACAGTGCATGGAATGTACTGGGTACTTTGTGACCTTTGACTCAACAATGTATACAAATAAATTCATAGAGGAAGTATAGTGACATCTTAGTTGGGTCCTGGGGTTGAGAAAAAAAATAAATTCACCCATTTAACCACAGAACCATCTTTCCAGCCTGATTTCCTTATTTTTAAGACTCTTATTTGTGTCTTGCTTTTTTTTTTTTTTTTTTTTTTGGTTTTTTGAGACAGGGTTTCTCTGTGTAGCCCTGGCTGTCCTGGAACTCACTTTGTAGACCAGGCTGGCCTCGAACTCAGAAATCCTCCTGCCTCTGCCTCCCAAGTGCTGGGATTAAAGGCGTGCGCCACCACCGCCCGGCTGTGTCTTGCTTTTTTATGTCAATTTTTAATGGTTTTTTTTCCAGTTTCACATTAAGAAATCCATTGTTGTACTTTTTAAATATTTGCACAGACTTAGCAAATATCCCCAAGGTAACACAAGCTCTGGAATATCGGTTCTGCCAGAAGGTACTCATTTATCATGTTGCTGCTCAGAGAGATAAGATAGAGTGCACTCAGCCCTCTCTACCTAAAGGCTCAGTATCCACAGATTCAACCAACCAAAGATGGAAAGTATTTGAAATAAGACTGCCTCTGTATTGGACGCGTGTAAACATTTTTCTTGCCAGCCATACTTGTGACACAAGAGGTCAATATCTTGAATACATAAAGAAGTAAAGGAAATGTAACACCTCAAAGCTCAAAACTGCCAACCAATGAATAGACCAATGAATTGAACAAATCCTTCTCAAAAGAAGAAATTCAAATGACCAATGAATGGTAATATATAAAACAAAGCATTAAAAGACAGAAACAATGAGTGTTCAACATCCTCAAGCATTTGGAAAATGAGAATAAAAACTGCTTTGAAAACTTATGTTACCTCAGTCACAATGGCTGTTATCAAGAAGACAGCAAATACTGGCGATGATATGAAGAAGATGGGATTTTTGCTTTTGGTGAAAGTGTAAACTGACAAGCCCCTATGGAAATCAGAGTGAAAGGTTCTAAATAAACAAAAAGTAGACCTACTACACAACCCAGTCATATGAGTCCTGAACATGTACATATCCCCCACAATAAAAAACTCCTTTGTGTGCTACCACAGAGACACTTGCATCCACGTGCTCATTACTTCTCCATTCACGACAATTAGGAAGTGGGGTTCATTCAGACATAAAGGAAAATGAAAATGCAAAATGTCAGGAAAGATGTGGTTAAAAAAATTAGACCAAGTGAAATTACCTAAGCTCAATATGATAGGTACCACATGTCCTTCCTCATATGAGAACTTAGCTTCTAATTCTGATGCATACATGCTTATGTGTAGGTAGATACCAGAAAACTAAGGGGCCAACAGTGGGGGTGGGGGAGAAGCTTTAGGGAAAGAATTTGACAGGATAATAAACCATGGGATATAAGTTAGATACAAGTAGATGGTAGAGTAGGGAGACAGGAGAGAGAGAGAGAGAGAGAGAGAGAGAGAGAGAGAGAGAGAGAGAGAGAGAGAGAGAGAGAGAGAGAGCAAGCACATATAGAAATGCCATGAGGGGGGCCTGTTACTCTATACATTAAGCTTAAATGACTAAGCTAGATTCCCTATAGAAGAGAAGAATAAAGGAACGTGTAAAGGGAATTCTGGTTTTCTATAACAGCTGTAGCTCCCAAATAAAGACACAAAGACCTTATATTTACTAAAAAGCTTCTTGCACCATAGCTGGGAAGATACTCACCTATTCTAACTCATCTATGACTGCCTACCACCCAGCTATGTGTCCTGTTACTTGTCAATTTAGTCTTAACTTGATTGTTCCTGTTCCATGGGTGGCCTCATGGTGACTCCTTGGCAACCTGCTTATGGTGAATCTTAATGGAGACTCTCTCCCTCTCTGGCTCTCTCTGGTCCCCACAGGAGACCCTCTCATTGGAATCAGAAGTCCTGCCTCCTCCTCTCCTGCCCAGCTCTTTATTAACCAATCAGAGGTGATGGAAAACATTTTTTAAACAATTTTCAGACAGGAGATGCTTGACAATGCTGATGTCTAGACTATAACCAGATCACTGGTCATCCACATCTGAATACACAGTGCACAAAACCATCCCCCAACAGAAACACACTGGCATGCTGAAAGGGTTCAACTAACTTGTATATTAATTGGTCTCTAATCCTGGCATGAGTATAGGCTGAATTAAGAGAAGAAACTATACCTGGTGAAGCTACCAGGAAATGGTAATGGTGGTAAGTCATTGCTCTATGGGTAACTGGAAGGAATAGTGTTATTGGATCCTGAGATAACTGAAGAACTGGAGATAGGGTAGATGTGGGTAGAGAGAATTTAAAGGCACAATCCTAGAATATCACAATCCAAAAAAGTAGAAAGAAGCTGTGTGTGTGTGTGTGTGTGTGTGTGTGTGTGTGTGTGTAGAAGAATCCATAACAGTTCTTTATCTTTAGCCATTTAGTCACCTACCAATTAGACTCATAGGAGAGAGAATCTATGTCACAGTTTGCAAAAGTCAAGCCTTTGGAACCCAGGACAGAGTGGATTCATGAGGCAGCTGAATCTGGAGGAGGGAAGCAGCTGACTTCATCTTAGACATAGAGATGAAGATTGGAGAGAGCAAAAGAGGTCCAGGTCGGTGCAACCAGGAGTGACTAAACAGCAACAAATGCATTGGCGAAGGAAGCACTCTGACTTGGAGAACACAACCATTTACATGACTCAGAGAGCTGGATCTAAGGGTGTACTTGTCACCTTCCGTAAATACTTCATCCGTTTGCCTGATATCTCCACTGGGTCTCATGTAGAGCTGAGGGTGTGCTCAGCACAGAGGCTCATTGCTTCAGAGGCAGATGTGACTGACATGCTATCCTCAGTTCTTCTCTTGTTCACTATCACATGTAACACCATCATTTTGTAATTTGCACAACTCCTCCCTCAAAAACAAACAAGCAAACAAATAAACAAACTGCAAAATGAAAAGTAAGGTTCTGAAGATATTCACATAGACTTGGTAGCAAAAGAGGAATATTTAATCAAATAATTTTTTTTTCTTTATAGGCCAATGTCTAAATACAGTAAAGTTCTCAGAAGCCTTTTGATTTTGACTTCTAGTCAGCCTGGAGGAACACTTCATCAAACTTAATATTTCCTTGCTTTTCAACTGTTATAATAAATGATGTTAACAAGAACATTTTCTTTCCCAGCCCTGTAGACTCCTGGTTTAAGAGATGTGCAAACTGTTTTGCTTTGAACATGTTCTTCCCAGCCTAGAATAGGTTTCCAAATGTCCAACTAAATTTAAAACTGGAGTCACTACTAGAAAGAATAGTTGAAATTGGTTCTTTTCAGGTGTTTTTGGCATTGGATACATTCCTATTGCATTACTATAAAGGAAAGGGCAGAGAGAGAGAGAGAGAGAGAGAGAGAGAGAGAGAGAGGGAGAGAGAGAGGTGATATTATGTCCTATTCATTGGTCACAGTTCAAGATCATTAAGAAGGGACAACTTTTTTTTTAATTTATTTTATTTTATTTTTTTAATTTACATTCCAAATCACTTCCCCTTTCCTGTTTCCTCCCTCCCCGAAAGTCCCATAAGCCACCTTCCCTCCCTCTTTTCTCCATTCAACCCACTCTCTTTACTCTGTCCTGGCATTCCCCTACATCCAGTCTTTCCAGGACCAGGGGTCTCGCCTTCCATCTTTTTAGAAATCTATTGATATGCGGATTGTGTCTAGGGTATTCCGAGATTCTGGGTCAATATCCCCTTATCAGTGACTGCATACCATGTGTGTTCTTTTGTGATTGGGTTACCTCACTAAGGATAATATTTTCAAGATCTGACCATTTGCCTAGGAATTTCGTGAATTCATTGTTTTTAATTGCAGAGTAGTATTCCATTGTGTAGATATACCACATCTCCTGAATCCATTCCTCCGTTGAGGGACATCTGGGTTCTTTCCAGCTTCTGGCTATTATAAATAAGGCTGCTATGAACATAGTGGAGCATGTGTCCTTATTGCATGCAGGTAAAGTCTCTGGGTATATGCCCAGGAGTGGTATAGCCGGATCCTCCGGGAGTGTCATGCCCAGTTTTCTGAGGAACCCCCAGACTGCTTTCCAGAGTGGTTGTACCAGCCTGCAATTCCACCAGCAGTGGAGGAGTGTTCCTCTTTCTCCACATCCTCGCCAACAACTGCTGTCTCCTGTGTTTTTGATCTGAGCCATCCTGACTGGTGTGAGATGGAATCTCAGGGTTGTTTTGATTTGCATTTCCCTAATGACTAAGGATGATGAACATCTCTTTAGGTGCTTCTCAGCCATTAGATATTCTCCAGGTGAGAACTCTTTGTTTAGCTCTGTACCCCATTTTTTAATAGGGTTACTTGCCTCTCTGGAGTTTAACTTCTTGAGTTCTTTGTATATATTGGATATTAGCCCTCTGTCGGATGTAAGGTTGGTAAAGATCATTTCCCAGTTAGTTGGTTGCCGCTTTGTCTTAACCCAGAATAGCTAAAACTATTCTCAAGAGTAAAAGAACCTCTGGGGGAATCAGTATCCCGGACCTCAAGCTGTACTACAGAGCAATAGTGTTAAAAACTGCATGGTATTGGTACAGTAACAGACATGTAGATCAATGGAACAGAATTGAAGACCCAGAAATGAATCCACACTCCTATGGTCACTTGATCTTTGACAAAGGAGCTAAAACCATCCAGTGGAAAAAAAGATAGCCTTTTCAACAAATGGTGCTGGCTCAGCTGGAGGTCAACATGCAGAAGAATGCAAATTGACCCATCCTTATCTCCTTGCACTAAGCTCAATTCTAAGTGGATCAAAGATCTCCACATAAAACCAGACACACTGAAACTAATAGAAGGGAAACTAGGGAAGAACCTTGAACATATGGGCACAGGGGAGAATTTCCTGAACAGAACTCCAATAGCTTATGCTCTAAGATCAAGAATAGACAAATGGGACCTCATTAAATTACAAAGAAGGGACAACTTTTACATTGACAGACCCATTTCAGATTGTACATATAGGGTAATGTCACTGTTGCATAACGATTTTCTCCTGAATTGAAATATTCCCTCTGGGGAAGAGGAGGTAGGTACTCATTAGATTTAAAATGAAACTTACTAAATTTAAAAGATCTTGAAGCTTACAAGATTTACTAGGCACCTCTCTATTTCTATAAGGAGTAACAATTGCTGAAGAGAGGAGACTCTGGCTGGCCACAATGTCTGCAGACTGTGCAGGCAATCAGGGATACAGTTTTTGTGATTTGTCATCTGTATTGCAATGGCCTTCCTGGTGATGGAGCTGCCTTTGGGTCACCCATTTCCCTCTATGCCAACAATTAACACTGCAGCCTTCATGTTGCAGTGACCCCAACCACACAGTTGCTTTGTTGTTACTTCACAACTGTAATTTTGCAACTGTTATTAATTGTACTGCAAATATCTGATATGCACAATATCTGATATGTGACCACCAAAGGGGTTCTGACTCATAGGATGAAAACCACTGTTCTATGCAATTCTTCCCTATACTCCTATAAGAAACCCTATAAAAACTCACTCATTAGGGAGGTCATAGATCCTAGGAGAAAGGTCATTGTTGTTGTTTACCTAAACTGGCATGGTGCCAAACTACAGTCTAATTATTGTCTATAACCACAGACAAATGCTCCTCTTGTCTTTAAGCAGAAAGTTTCTCTTTGAATGAGGTGAAGTAAATGCAGACACTCATGGCTGCTTACGATGCTTAGAATAAATGATGGGTGAGTGCTCAGCCCTCAACAGGTCATTGACACAACACTTTCTAAGGCTCAGGGAACATTTTGTAAGAGAGTGTGCAAAGAATGAAGAATCCTGAAGGGCTGAGAGATGCTATCTTCAGGGTATGATCCCACCGCATCTGTGATGGAGTGCCTCAGGCCTGTGAAAGACTGGGTGTGTCTACCAGTCACAGATTGGGAAAGGCTTCATAGGTTCTAGAAAGTTCCAGAGACCTAGGATGTGAGAGGCTCCTAGGGCTCAATGTGGGTGGCCTTAGCCAAAATGCCAACAATGGGAAGATAGAATCTGAAGAGACCACCTCCAGTAGTCAGGCAGGACCTCCACTAGAGGGATGGAGTCACCAAGTCACCTACAAATCTCTCAACTCAACGTTGTTCCTGTCTAAAAGAAATGCAGGGATAAAATTGGAGCAGAGACTAAAGGAACATCTGACCAATGACCGGCCCAACCTGTAATACATCCCATGGACAGGCACCAATCCCTGACACTATTACTGATGCTATATTGTGCTTGCAGACAGGAGCCTAGCATGGCTGTCCTCTGAGAAGTTCTACCAGCAGCTGCCTAAGACAGATGCAGATACTCACAGCTAAGCATTAGATGGAGGTCAGGGACCCCTGAGGAAGAGTTAGGGTGTGGGTTGAAGGAGCTGAAGGGGATGGCAACTCTAAAAGAAGACCAACAATATCAACTAACCTAAATCCCTGGGAGCTCCCAGAGACTGAGCTACCAACCAAAGAGCACACACAGGCTGGTCTGAGGACGCCAGCATATATGCAGCAGAGGGCTGCTTTATCTGGCCTCAGTGAGAGAAGATACACTTAATCATATAGAGCCTTCATTCCCAGGTGGGGGCATGTCTAGGGAGGCATCTTCTCAGAGGAAAAGGGGAGGAGGATGGAGGATGGGGGAAGAACTCTGTGAGGGGGATTGCAGTAGAGCAATATTTGGGTTGAAAATAAATAAAATAATTAATAAAAAAGCACACATTTTTTTCACAGAAAAGATTTTTTTAATCCTACAATTAAGATTCATCCAGAATACTAGTAATTAAATATTGCTAATAGTTTTAAAAACTGAATAACTACAATGAATGAAGGTATTTATTAACTAGAGAGTAATTATTTTAAACTATTTTAGCCAAGGACAATTCACTTAAAATTGTATGCAATTCTCACAAATATGAGATAGAGAGACCGTTTTTCCCAGTTATAGACAAGTAAGGTTTCTAGGTTACTCAAGTAGCTATTTTGTTTGTTGTAAGACACTGCCTCGTGTGGACCCAGTCTGGTCTTGAAATCACGATGTTCCTGCTTCTGTTCTCTGAGCATAAGGGATTTCAGATGTGCACCACTGTTGCTGCTAAGTCAAGTTCTGAGATGGTGAGGAAAACTGTGTTCAATACAAGCATAGTTTAAATTGTGTTTAAATGGCTTGACTTTATAGTACTATGAAGTTTATGGTTAAGAAGAAAAGTGAACAGCTCTTCCAATTACTATACAGTATGGCTGGAGTTTGCTCTTTGCTGAAGTTTTATGTGGGAGTTCTCAAAACAACCCTCCTGGACCTGAGCTGTGTCATTAGGGAAGCATTCAACTGTAATGAACATAAAGTCAGACAACTGTTCACACACCAGTATTTGTGTAATAGGGATTTATTTTTCCACAAAGGAGAGGAGAGGGAGTGTTCTCAGTGTGGACTGAGCGGATTAAGAATGTCGGGTTTAACATCTTTGTGATGATTTAATTTTTTTGGCCTTTCTCCCGTGGCTCCTCACTGTTTGTTGTACATCTGTATGCACAGGAGGATCAAGGGAAATAATTCTCTGCACTTCCCCAGCGTTTGCTTAGCTCTATTTTCTTATGGTAATCCCTAGGTCCACAGGACAATGAAAAGTCAAGGTCTACACTAAGAACTGAGTTGGTCTAGTCACAGACCATCTTGAAAGGAGGAGTCACATGGTAACTCTTTTGGCTTTGGAGTGCAGACCATGGTTTCTAGTAGCTGTTCACCTATGCTGATATGAAAAGCCACCCACGCATAATTGGTAAATGAATGGACTCAACCCTGTGTCAGGACACCTTTATGTAAAAAAGCAGGCATCAGCATAGATTTGGTCTATGCCTTCGGCTTATGACTATGGTGCAAGGTGGTTATAAAAGTAGGAGCATTAGACAGCAGCACGCCATCGGTGTGCTTTCACGGTTTGCTAGGTGAGCTTGTGGGTGGCTGCTGGCCTACACAAACGGCACTGACTATTTGGGCAATGTATGACTTGCAGTTACTAGTGTGATATGATGACAGCTGCTTGCCAATTATCTTTTTCTTACTGTTCAGCAAGGGGAAATACCATGCCCAGAAAGGGCATACATTTTAAGAAGTATATTTCCAGTCTTTCAGACAGCAAGAGTTGGTCATAAAACATTATTTTGTCTAACAAAATACGAATAAGTATCTACAACTGGGACTATTATTCACAGGAGCAGCCCCACCCCAGACTCCGGAAGACTTTGGAGTAGGGCCTGCCCCCAACATGTTTTTTTTTTTTTCTCATCAGACACAGTGGTCTTACAGCCACAGTATATTGAGCATGAAAGTGAAATCCATTTGCTAAAATGGCCCAAAGGGAAAGCAAGGGAAGCCTAGGAACCTGAATGACATTGGGGAAGTTACTGTACCAGTCTTGAACTGCCCACCTCTGGCAATGTTATACAAAGGAAATAAACCCATTGAACTAAACCATGTAAAGTTTGGTTTGTTGGAACTTCTATTGCTAGAGGCAGGGAGTATTGGAATTTGTGGCAGATGTGCTCAGGAGCCTTGCTTCACCTAAGTGGAGAAAAAGAAATAGTTCCCCTGCTACTACATGTAGTAGTATACGAGATGCCTCTGTAGCATGCCTACTGACTCTGGTCAGGCATGAGAGGTCTCAGTCAGGGATCGTCGGCCCATGGTTTCTATACTATAAGACTGTTTTACTGTGCACCACTGCAGAGAGCATATTGCTAGGAGGAGACTGGGATCCGGATTTTCCACTTTGGTTCCCACCACACCTATTTGTTTATTAGGTCTCAGAGGTTCCTAAAATCCATTCCAGCAGTCCAGAGATTTTGTGACTGGCTTATCTCAACCCTACTCTTCTGAATGGATTCCGGATACGATAAATTCTCAACAGGGTTACAGACGTTTCGTTGTCTCAAAGGTTGGTCAGCCACATCTTTTCTCCATGCATTTTTCTTAAGTCATAAATGTCTTGGGAGCAATAAACCTGAACATCAAGTCTTTCTTGATGGATGCCGTATCTGTCTTTGAACTGCCGCTAGCCTAAATAACATCTCTCACAATCCTGGGCAGTGAGCACAGAGTATTGAATGGAATGTTTAAAACCACTTTTTATAACTTTAATACACGTATCTCATTTCCTCAGCTACTTTGGAAATGGTGTAATTTACCTATAAATAAGTTTTTATTTTTGTTTTAAATCCTGTCAGGCTCATTTTTAAACCTTTCTGAGGACTGTCTAATTTCCTTGGAGTCAAGTAAAAGTCCAGTGTGGACTTTTATCAAATTGGATATGTTTGAATACCTTACTTTTTTCTATCTGTCCCTACTTGTTTATTCCAGAAAAACACTGGACTTCATGTGGAGCTTATTTGAAACTTTTAAGTCCAAGTAAGCAAGTTGTAGAGGTTTATGGCATTTTAAATACTGCCTTCCCTTTGCTGCTGTTCTCCGCTGACCAGCCCTAGCAGCTAAGACTCCTTATTGTGAAACCAGAAACTGGTGATGTCATATCTAAGAATTCTGTGGTGCAGCATTTCCAGTGGGAAGGAGAGCGTGCTCTTTTTCTTTTGCCCCTCTTTGTATGAATACCATTCTATTCTTCACCCTGCCTTTAACAGAAAACAACAACAATAGCAAAAAACCCAACCATACCAAAAACAAGCAAAAAACAAAAACAAACAAAAAAGCCCCAAACAATAATAACAAAAAGCCCTATCCAATTTCTTCCCTATGGAAAGAGCTCTGTGAACTCTAGGTAACTAACTCAGATTTTTTTCTGTGTTTTTTCCCCCATTAATTTATTTATCCACTTTGCATCCCAGTTCTAGTCCCCCTCTCTTCCCAGTTCCCCTCTCACATGTCCCTTTCCATCATTCCTCTCTCCCCTTCATCTCTAAGAAGGGTGAGGCCCCCCTGCTAACCAACCCACCCTGGCACATTACTGTAACTTTACTGCAGGACTAGGTATACCCTCTTTCCCCGAGGTCAGCCAAGAAGGCCCAGTTAAGGAATAGGGTCTACAAGCAGGCAACAGAGTTAAGGTAAGCCCCTGCTCCAGTTGTGAGACCCACATAAAGGTCAAGTTGCACTTCTGCTGCATATGTGCGGGGGCTTAAGCCCAGCCTATGCCTTTGGTTGGAGGTTCAGTCTCTGGGAGTCCCCTAGGGTTCAGGTTAGTTGACTCTGTTGGTTTTCTTGTGGAGTCCCTACCCACTCCAGGTTCCTCAATCCTTCTCCAGGCTCTTCCATAAGACTTCCTGAGCTCTGTCTAAGGTTTAGCTATAGGTCTCTGCATCTATTTCAGTCAGCTGCTCGGTGGAGCCTCTTAGAGGACGGCTAGGCTCCTGTCTGCAGGGATAGCAGAGGACAGAGGTTGTGTTTTAGAGTAAAAAGTAAAAGGGCAAATTCCCTTTCAAAGATTTTTGTTTTAAAAGCTTGAACTAAAACAGCAACAAAACCATATCAAGGAAATATTTCTATCAAGTTTTTGGGTAATAAAATAAAATTGATGATAGATTAATTAAATCACAATGGACCCATTTTTTTTTAAGTAATAAAGGATGTGGGATGTTAACTTAAAGTCTTTAGCATTACTTGATATTCATCTTCTGAAACTATTATTGAAAGGCAGTTGGGACTGGTAATCATAGCTATAATAAATGGTGTTTATCAAACTCCCTCTGTATTTCTGTCATGGCATATTCTGGCCCACACAGAGTCTTCATGTAAGTTAGTATGCCGCCCCTCCCCCTTTCTTTTGCCTGGAGGATGTGAAGTTCAGAAAACTAGAGTAGCTGTTTTGAAGATTGTAAAACTGTCCCTTACCCTTTGAGCAGATCCACCCATGTCCAGGCCTAGAGAAACCTGTGGGCTCAATTTTAGCATCCTGCCTGTCCCTTCACCAAGGCACTCTGCTCCATAGTTATCACCTGCATATCCATCACTGCTTGGAAATGTGGATTAAAATACTTCACCAGGAGGGTGAGACCCCTGTGACTTGCAAATTATTATTGGAAATGCAGTGCATTTAAATCATTCCTCAAAGTTGAGGGAGGTAGCTGGGGGTTGGGGGAGGTTTTTGATTTCCTGGGTGCTTTGTAGGTATCAATTGGGTTCACCACTGACCCTGAAGCAGAAGAGAACTGTCTTCTATTAGGTTAGAAACCCTGATGTTTGAACGTTAGCAGAACCAGGAGATGTTTATCACGTCAATCTGCTTCAGATTTTATAAGCATGAGAGAAGAGAGGTTTGTGATGAACTAGGGAAGGCAAGCCTAATTTAAAAAAAAAAAGGTGTGGCAGTGGCAATAGTCACTGCATACTTTACTTAGCAAAGCATGGTGAGACTGTCAGATCAGAGGTGGCTGAATAGTGTTTATCCTTTGTTTAATACTTTGCATTGATGAGATGCAAAAGAACTAAAAGGCAATGGGGTAATATTCTCCACTTACCCATGGGCTCCTGATTTCTCTGGGAGTATTTAGTATAGCTGGATACATTAAGGACAGATTAAAAGAGAATAGCAAAGAAATGCTTGGGGATTTAGTTTGACATGGACAGACACAGGAGCACACACTGTCACATGAGGCTGGAAGACTGTCATAATAAAGCAACAAGTACTGGAACAGTACCAGTAAGGGGGTGGTGTGGTCTCATGTTGGAGCCCACGTGATGCTACAGGCCTCTGCCAGAAAGGAGCTTATAACTGTGGACTGTTTCCCATGTATCTTGCTCCAACGACTTCTTTTTCTAGAAATAAGAAAGACGATGAAACAAGTGATATATTTGTACTGAAGGAACAGAATGGGTAGGTATCTTCTACAATTTTGGGCAACCTCCGTAGGCTGCTATGTACTCGGGAGATGGAAAGATCAATGCTGCTAAAGCAGAAAACCTACCTTGTGGAAGACAAACTAAACTGGTAGGCTAGTACAAGCCAGAGTTCAGAGAGCTATGAACTCCTGAAGAGAATGAAATCTTAGTTTGAAATATTATTATTGTGATATCCCTTTTACGGTGATGAACATGGATTTATGGAGGTCAAGTAATCTAGCTAGCGTTAGAAGTTGATTACTCTGGAAAGCAGTCTGGCAATTCCTCAGAAAACTGGGCATGACACTCCCGGAGGATCCTGCTATACTACTCCTGGACATATACCCAGAGGCTTCCCCTGCATGCAATAAGGACACATGCTCCACTATGTTCATAGCAGCCTTATTTATAATAGCCAGAAGCTGGAAAGAACCCAGATGTCCCTCAATGGAGGAATAGATTCAGAAGATGTGGTATATTTACACAATGGAATACTACTCTGCAATTAAAAACAATGAATTCGTGAAATTCTTAGGCAAATGGTCAGAACTGGAAAATATCATCCTTAGTGAGGTAACCCAATCACAAAAGAACACACATGGTATGCAGTCACTGATAAGGGGATATTAACCCAGAATCTCAGACTACCCAAGACACAATTCACATATCAATAGATTTCCAAGAAGATGGAAGGAGAGACCCCTGGTCCTGGAAAGACTAGATGTGGGGGAATACCAGGACAGAGAAGCAAGAGGGAGTTGAATGGGGAACAGGGGGAGGGAAGAGGGCTTATGGGACTTTCGGGGAGGGAGGAAACGGGAAAGGGGAAATCATTTGGAATGTAAATTAAAAAAATATAGAAAATAAAAAAAAGTCAATTACTGAATTTGAACTCAAGTTCAAATTTGAACCCATTATTTCTTCTTTTGTTCTTAAGATTATGATATAATTACACTCTTCTTCTCTTTCCTCCCTACAAGTCCTTGCTGTCTTTCAAATCCATAGCCTTATGTTTTCGTTAATTGTTTTTTTATGTCTAGGTGAACATGCATATTCCTCACTATAACCTTTCAGTCAGTATAATGTTATTCATGTGTATGTTTTTAGGGCTGACCATTTGGTATTAGATAAATAAGTGATAAGCACTTCCCTGGAAAAAATTATTTCTCCCCCTCTTGGCATTTTTAATTCCCTGTAGTTCTTTGTGTAGGTTTGAACCTCATGGGCTAGTCCCTGCCTACTTTGACATGTCTGTTGATACTGCCTTTGATCATCTCACATTCAAGCAATTCTCTTGGTGAGACAATGAAGGCAGCTTCTGACATTTCTAGGAGATTCACTCTTACAGAAAACTCCCCAATCCTCCATCTTTTACATACCACTCCCCTTCTGCACTTTTTAACCCTTAAATGTGTGACTCTTCTGCAGATGTAGTCAATGTCACTGAGTTCTACAAAACTCCACTATGATTGTTTTCGGTATCCTGCAATAGACTCTGTCTGTTGCATCAGGAAGCTTCCTTGATGAGAGTGAAGACTCTATACTTACTTGTGGGTATAAAAACAAATGGGTGTTTTCAGGTTAAGTAGAGCAGTGACTGTAGGTTCTTCTCCAATAACCATGATTTCACTAGCACTGAGATAGTCAGCTAGCTTTCTAGTACCAGGCATGGTTTCCCTCTTGTTGAGTGGGTTTTAAATGCAATTAGAGAGCTGAGGTATGTGTGCCACTACTGGACCCTTAGGGGTATCATGCTGTGCTGGTCATTGATGTGATTAATATGCATATAATATATGCATATAATATAATGCATATATGCATATGTATGTGTATATCATAGCTAGGTAGGACATTTGGTTGCTACCCTCCTTTGGAAGCTCACATAGCATCTTACAGTACCATGAAAGCTAGTCCTCAGGAGTCTCAGGTCAGCTCCAGCTCAGGGGCTTCTGGACCCTGTGTCTGAAATGCACAGTGTCTTTAGCAATAGGGACTTACCTCTCTCCTGTTGTGGGTAAACAAAGGCTATAGCAACAGGCTATTTGTTTTGGGAGTTTCTTGGAAATCCTGACTAACAACTTAAAAGTGGACTTCTCTTGTTTAGTGTTCAGGTGAACCTAAGTTATTTTATTATTCTCAGTTTCAAATTCTTATTAGCATGTGATTCTAGAATTAAGCCGGTGATTTTTAGTGTATGAAACACAAAATTCATATCTAAGAAACACTGACTAAAACAGTTGGGGCAAATGCAAGCAAATGAGTATTATTGACAGGTTCTTAAAAATAAGTAAGTAGTTTTAGAGGAGATCTTAGCCCGGGTAGAAGAAAGGAACATGGCTAGACATAAGAGACCTGTAAGAAGATTCACTTTGTCTATGAGACTACATAGGACTTTGTATATGATAGAATAACAGGTGAAGCAAGAGAAAGTAACCAAGTATCAGTGTTACTTAAGAATGCACAATGGGATTGAGACAGGACTTCACATGTAGCCCTGGCTGTCCTGGAGTTCATAACATACTCTAGGTCTGGCTTCTGGTTTAGAGCACTCCTGTTGCTGTCTCCAAGTGTTGATATTAGAGGTATGTGACACACTGTCTACCATCTCAGTAGGAATGTAAGAGATTAGGACCTGGGTCTTCCTCTCCAGCTTATGGTGATAACTTGCTGAATGAAAGCAGTATCTTTTTACATTCCTTCTTGCTCATGTCAGTGAAGTAGAGGGGCTGCATTGGGTATTCCATAAGGTGTAAATCAGCTCTAAAATTCTAGAGAATGCTGACTCAAAGATGACTCAAAGCCTGGGTAGCTGGACAAGCATCCTTTCATTGATGGTGATACGATAATAGGAAAGGGGGAGTTAGTTCTGAGATGGATAAGCATGTTTCCTGCCTTGATGTGATTTCTGCCAGGATGCCCTTGCACCCCTTATATAATCAGTCATCTTGAGGAACCTTCTTATCCCTCCCCATTGCTTTCCCTCTGTCTTCTGGCTGTAGTCTTGCTTTATAATGTCTGGCTTTCTTCATCTATGATACCTAAGATACCGAGCTATTGCTCCTTGTCTTATAGTGTCTGTAATTGGACTGTATAGCCTATAATTTCTAATCTATTTATTCTTCTTATTTAGGGGGTAAGGCAGGCAAGACTCTCAAATCCTTTACATGCTCACTCAAGTAACACTTCTTACTGGATGCAAAAACGATGTTTCCTGAAATCATCATCACAGCACACACAGAACTTTCTTCAAAATATTTGAGAAAATATCTTAACAATTACCTAACATACAAATATGAATGTTGATAAAACAGGTAAAGTAAGGACCTGTCTCTTTCGAAAGCTTTTCCGTGGATACTGTTTTTAAATAGTAAAATTCTCTAGTTCGTTTAAAACATGACTCATGTGTTTGAAAGCGTTATTGGCATGCATGTCACTAGGTGCTTATCCAGGTGTACATACTGAATACCTGCGATGAAAGAGTAATCATTGCAATCACATTAGTAATCGACCTAAAACAATGTTTGAGAGAGTAAGCGGTACTTCATGTTCCAAGATTTTTTTGCTGACTCAAAGGGGTAACAGGAAATAAGGTAATAAACTCTTTCTGACCTTGTAGATGAGATTTGCCAAACAATAGGGAGTACTGATCATCAGAGGGAATTCTTAGGTATCACTTGACAGAAACAGTTTCTCCTGTGATTCAGGCTACCCTGAAGGCTGAAAGGGTTTGCTTTGCACAGAATTCTTGCAGAGCTGGCAGTAAGGCAGGGGCGTGTTCTTTATAGGATTTTGTCTTTGGCTTTCCTGTACCTAATCTTCTAAGAAGGATGTTTGCCAGGGAAATCTTTGTGTCAGACTCAACATTTCATTAGAGACACATTTTGAATGTTAAGGTATTTCAATTCTTGGAATATTGGTTAAATACAAACATATGACCTGAAATAGAAAACAGATTAGAGTCAAGTCTGTCTGTACCTGGCCAGGGCTCTTAGGCCGGTTTTGCAGTACCCCTTAGCTTTATAATTTTGTTTCTTGTGGCCTCTTACAGTAACAAAGCTCAGCACAATTATTTAATTTTCATTTTAAATAAAAATGGCTTAAATATTTATTTATTTATTTGTTTGTTTTAGATCCTATGTTTTTATTAGTTGATAGTTTCATATACTTATATGATAAATTTTAGTCATATTTACCATCATTTTCTTCCCTTAATTTCTTTCCTCTCCCACACAGAGAAATAAATATCACCAATCAGAGACCCGTTGAATGGGGTAGATGTTTGAAAATACTTCTTGTGTTGATCTCTGACCTCCTAAATGCAAAGGATGTACCCAAGGCCATAGCTTTTGTTTATAGCAGAACAGAGACCAGGCTTTCAAACTCAGTCTGAGACGTGTGCGACACCCTGTGCATACCAGCTGGGGAAGAACAGAAGAGCTTTTCATAGTTCTTAGTCCATGGTCAAGGCTCAGGTAGTCTTAAGCAGCCATAATAAAAATAACAACAGAGCATGCCAAGGGAAAAGAGAAACCGGGACCCCAAGCTTCTGAGACATGGTTATGAATTCCAGAATTAGGAGGAATAGCTGATACAAATGCTCCTACTCAGAAGATCACTCTGGGTGGGTGGTGCGCTTTGCATATCACAGCACTATTTTCTTTTCTTTTTAGAAGTCTTATAGATTTTATTGCTTAAAAAAATCTAGCAAGTCAATAAAAATATCATACACCCAAATTAATGGGGCCCATATACAACGTAATGAGCTTCTATATCTCTGGTTCTCAGCCTTCCTAATGCTCTGACCCTTCAATATAGTTCCTCATGTTGTGGTGACCCCCCCAACTATAAAATTATTTTTGTTGCTACTTCATAACTGTAAATTTTCTACTATTAAGAACCATAATGTAAATATCTGTGCTTTCTGATGGTCTTAGGAGACACTTGTGAATGGCTAGTTTGACACCCCTCACATGGGGTTGTGACCCACACAGGTTGAGAACTGCTTTTCTAAACATTTGGAATAGGCATTCAGGATGGAAGCTGTGAAGCTTCACAGTACATTTTATACTTGCAGTATAGAATAAGTTTAATGTACTTATCCACCACCCCAAACAAAAAATTCCACGATAGAAATGGAACTAGTAAACAATTAGCTTTATATCCTTTTTCATAATTTGTACCAAATCACCTGTATTCACTTATTACTCATCCCCTTATATGTAGCACTATTTTTTTTTTAGAAATTAAGGCAGACAATTTATGATGAACTCTTTTAAGTGGAGAGAGAAATAGCCAGATTCCAGGACAGCAGTGTGATATGACTGTCTCTATGATCAGAATTCACATTTGCGATTCCTGCCCCAGGCACCAAGTTACTCTGTGAGTGCTTCATGCCCAAGACTTTCTTGGACACAGAGAAAGTAGAGAAAGTAGAAGGGAGTGGAAGTGGAGGAAGAAGACAGGAAGATTGCCAAGCTGGTTCTTCCCCTGCCGAAGGCATTGCGTTTCCTAACTGGAGTCAGTAGCTGCCTGCACAGGCAGGCACAGATGGAGTTCACTGACAAGCAAGGGCTCCTCACTGCCAACATCAACTCAGGGGTGCTAGCCAGTTCCTTCTTCCCGGCCTTAGAGAAAACAGTTTCGGAAAATCTTTCTGCTGCCATCTCTTTCTTTCTTTCTTTCTTTCTTTCTTTCTTTCTTTCTTTCTTTCTTTCTTTCTTTCTTTCTTTCTTTCTTTCTTTCTTTCTTTCTTTTTTCTTTCTTTCTTTCTTTCCTTTCTTTTTCTTTTCTCTTTTCTTCTCCTTCCTTCCTTCCTTCCTTCCTTTTTCCTTCCTTCCTTCCCTCCCTCCCTCCCTCCTTCCTCCCATCCTTTCTTTGGAGACAGTGTCTTATTATGGAACACTGGTTTGGAACCTGCCATGTAGACCAATTTGGCAAATATTTCACTTTATATATTTATTTTAAAAATTATGAACGCAAGTGCATATATGAGTGTGTGCATGCATGCATGCATGTGTGTGTATGTCTGTGTGTGTGTGTGTGTGTGTGTGTGTGTGTGTGTGTGTGTGTGTACAAGTGCCTGTGGAGGCCACTGGTATTAGATAGCACTAGAACTTGAGTTACAGTTGGTGAGAAATCTTCTACTAGCTTCCTGAAGGTGTTCTCCAAGCTTTTATGTTTATAGTAGAGATTAGAGGAACCATCTCCCACCACTATTCCATCTACCATACATTAGTTGTAAGCCTCAGTTTTGTCTCCTCTCCTCACCCAATAGTGCTAACCATGGTACTCCATTGTGTCCCGGGTTAAGCAGTTGCAGCGGTCATCTAAAACCCGTGAGGCTGGGATGGCTGGGTTTCTGTTCATAATGACCTACAGAATCTGGAATTGGCTAAAAGCTAAAGTAGAAAATCACCTTTCCAGTAAAGCACTATGTCCTACTTCAAAGTGATGGTTTCTACTGGGTGGGGCTTTGCCTTTTCTTGTTGGTAGACAGGTGATTTGCTTAGTCAAAACCGTAGGACACGCTCCTTATTTGTCTCCAGCAAAGTCTAGCTGAACTGAAAACCTAAAGCAAAGAAAAGTGAAATGTGCCATATCCTAATGTGGAAGATGACACTGCATTTGTACCTTCATGTGCCAGACCCAGGTAGCCACGTGCTCACAATCAAGCAATAATCCCAGATGATAGCTGTCTGTGAAATTTCATCAGGCTAGAGATGCACACATGAATCTGTTCTATCATCTTTAAGTTTTGGAGTTAAATAGCAAGAGAAGGTTAATCAAGCACGTTACATCTATGAAAACTTTAAAGAGTGAATACTAGTAAGCAAGAAACAGTCGTACATGAAAAGCATAAGTCTATACAGGCCTTTACCTACGAGTGCCTTAGGGATTGGCAGAAGAGAAAATAAAGAATATTTCTCAATGCAATGCACCAAGCAGGTTTTAGTTGGCTTTATTAATTTTTAAAACAAAACCATATTGTTATTTCTATGTACATATTTATACAATAGGATTACATCTATGCTGCATATATTTTTCTTCCACTGGAAATGTATGCACTAGAATATTTTAATACTTTCATAATTCATCCTGTCCTAGCATGTCCTGTTAAACATGGAGAATCTACTTACAACTCACAAAGATTCATGGGTTTTAAATATTTAACTTTCATTTAGGTAGGCAAGTCATACTACATCTACCCTATTTTCCAGCCGTATAAAAACTATAATGGGCTGCATTTCTTCCTTGAGCACAGAAGATTTATGTTAAGAGTATTTTTTCCAGCCTCCAAGTATACAGATGTCTGCCAAGGTCAATGATAGGACTGTCAGTCTTTTAACTGAGTGGGAGGAGCTAGCTCATTTGCACTTTGTGACCTCCAGGACCAACAAGTGCAGAAATATAACAGAAGCATGGCTAGTCTGGGGTAGCTAGTAAAAGGCTCATTTTAAGGATTATTCTTGATTTATGGGAGCATTTCTCTACTGTTCACGAAGCATACTTTTCTTCGTATTGATAGCCAATGATCATTGTTTGAGTCAGGCCACCAAGAGATTAAGAAAAGTCTCCAATACTAGTCATCTTTTTTTATCTGTATGTAAAGTTCAGACCTGATAAGTATTTCTAAGATGAGTATTGTGGTGTTTAACTATCATCCAATCACTAGAAGCTGAGGCAGAAAATTATAAGTGTGAAGCCAGACAGGGCTGCATGGTGATTTCCAGCCTAACTATACTATTATAAAATCGCTCAAAGTCTCAAAAACAAGCCGAAAGGAATCAAAAGGGATTTCTAACAGTTCGTCAAGAAGATAGTGTATTTATCCATTTAAGAAATGAGGAACTTGTGATAGAAGATTTTGTGAACAACTAAGAACCTCTTAGGACAGAGCGGTGTAAAGGAACCCCGGTGCTGCAGGGAGCTCTGAGACTTTCCCTGTGCACAGCGGACTCGGCCGTTGTATGTCTTGGTGACTTGCTGCCTGTGGAAGTCTTTTGCTCCAAATAAAGAAATCTCAAGTTGCTTGAAGTAATTTGGTTACTTCCACAGGCAGAAAATACCAAGGATAAATAGTCTAGAATATTGAAAAGAGATGTGCAGTCATTTATTTTGTAGGATGGGGAGTCATGGGAGGAGGGCTGGGGAAATCCAGGCTATGGTGACCATAGTTTATCAGCCAAATGAGAAAGGGACAAGAAATAACTTAGCTTCCTAAGATTTCCTTTAAAACTTGAGTGTAGGAGGGGTAAGGCAGCAGTGAGAACAGAACGATGATGCGAGTGAGTGAGGTTCTACTGATCCTGGTGTGGTTGGCTTGGTCTTGAGAGAGCTAGAATGCTGAGGGGTAAAGTTGTCTTTTGTCTAAGACAACTTTGAGTCAATTCTACCTGACTGGCTGACACAGAAGATAAGTAACAAGGAAAGGAGTCTTAATTACTCATTACGAAGAAGTGGCTTACTCTCTGTGACAACTATGTACATATAAAATAAAAAAGATTTATAAATAAACTTTCATAACTTAGACCTGATCAAATGAATTCCATGGCAAGCAATTAACAATAAACAACAAAACTCATTTTCCTTCTGCTGCATTTTATTCCTTTTCCTGCAATTCACATCTGCACCAGTTCAACTCCTTCTGTAGCCTTATCTTTCCAGTCAACTCCTATAAATGACTAGTTCCCCATTAGGTATGGCAAACTTGGGCAAGGTGTCTTCTTATATACCTGCTCTAACAACTGATCCATTATACAATTTTAAAATGTGAGACACTTTGGGGTATCTATCTTGTTGTAGGGCAGGAAATAAAGAAAAATGCAGTATCTGGCTTGCCAGAATGCTCCAGAAAGCTAAAATAGCAAACCACTTTCTCTCTCTGTCCTTGTGATTTTTAGATCCATGATTCTCAGAATTTGTTAAGTGGCTCAGCTAGAGGAGATGAAACTTAGATATCTAAAAAAAAAAAAGTTATTTTTTGTCTTTGTTCATTTTTCCCCCTAATGTTGAATTTTGGCCTATGTGCTAACTCTGCACTGTTCCCAATGACACTGTGACAAGGAGAGGAGCTTGGTAAGAGCCTTCATCCAAGGGGCCTGTTCTAAAGAGCAGAAGAAAAGAGCAGTTGTCTATATCCTCAGGCCCCGTAAACGTAAGAGGTGCGTGGCAGTTCCAGAGTCATGGGCAGAACAGAGGATCCTTTCCAGTCTTCAAAGAGAGATACATAAGAGTGTCTTCGCCTTCTTCAGAGACTTTTAGTCACCAGTCAGTACTCATGTCTCTGTGATCAACCCTGTTCAGACCTCAGGCCATTTTCTAAGAATTCGACCTGCTCCAAAAATCTATTAGGTATACAGATGAGATTAAATCTAGAGATATCATGATTCAGTGGGGTCCCAAGTCTTTGATGACAGCCTTTGTTCTCTATCTGAATGCTCTCTTATCTGAAACCTACCTTATGGGATTAGCTCTGGGCTATAATGTATAGAACTACGGGTTGCTTGAAGGATACTGTTATCACAACTAGTGAGAGCTGCTGGTCCATCCAATATGTTCAGTAAGTATTTGCTTTAAATGAATCTGAACCAAGTCTTATACTGGAGGGAGGAACCTACTTCTAGGCCTTGCTACAAAATTGGAAAACATTCATCACTTCAAGACTTGGATTCCACTAGACAAGGGTTAAGGACACTTACTGATTGCTTAAGGTGTCAGGTGGCTACTCCAAAAGTAGATAAGTACATTCTCGAGTTTTACACTGGGCAAGTCAGTGATTGTTTTAAGTACAGTGTGTAGATAGACATGGATAAGGATGCTGTTTAATTCAACCTGTGCATAATTATGCTTTATTTTACTAAGAAAAGTGTGAGTAATCTAATGTACATTTCTAATTCATACTATAATAACATGGATTGTAAAGAAATTGTGGCATGGTGTTAACCAAATAAATGTAGAAACCCATGAAACTTGGAGTTAAAACACTGATACATGAACAGTCTGACTTGAGAAGGGAAGAGGTCATGGGCTTGCTTATGGCTTCTCAACAGTCTAGCTTAAGTTCACACCAGAGAATCCTGCTTTTCTTCAGAATACGTAGTTCTGTCAATTCTTGGCAGACATTAGAGTATGTAAAGTCTTAACACTCTAGAAATAGCTTGTTTTAATCTAGCTGTTGGCACACTGGGTTTTCCTTGAGCTTGCAAAGAATGCCCTGAAAATTCCATGGCTTATTGGAGATTTCATCAACTCTCCAGCAGGGGTTCACTTCCATCCTTGGTTTTTTGGTAAGATTTCTTGTTTCCTGAGGCAGAAATAAATGTTGGACACTGACTGTAAAAGTACAACCCTAAGACTTATTTGACTTTTCAATGACAATATCAGTAGAAAAGACATCTGCTGATAATCATGTTTCTGTAAACTGCCAATGTCTGTAGTCGAATTTGTATAAACATATATATATATATATATATATATATATATATATATATATATATATATATATCACCAGGCATTTGTCTCGAGGGCTGAAATCAGCTTTTGGTTGGGTTGAGAAGACAAATTATTATCTAAACAATCATCAAGGTAATACTAGCCATTGCCAATATGGCTATGTATGGTTTGTATTAAACCAGTATTAAGCTTTGGAGGAGCAAACTAGATTTAAGACCTGTGAGTGAGTGTTAAGAGAGACTAGTATTCAGGATTTTTAAAGGGGATTTAATTCGCTACTCAAAGAATATCACATGATTAAGTTTTCCTTCATTTAATGGTTACCTTCTTGTGCCCTTGAAAACCAGCTCAGATACCTACAGGAAAGGAATGGAGAGGCATTGCTGAAGCCTCAGAGACACAGTACTGTGGATGTGACTACAGAGATGCCTTTCCTACGTCCATGGGAATGCGATGGAACAACTTAGTGAGCAAGGAATGAGTGAATGATGTGGTGTTGGTTCCCAGGAGAAGCCAGACACTGCCCCCTGCAAGCCGTGTCTGGCAAAATGACCATGATAATTCAGTTAACTTGATTAATGTAACATATTTAAAAATCACTTGAAACAAAAGTCAGCAAAAGAATTATCTTGTAATTTGGAGCAAACTATTACCTGACTTGGTTGTGTTCTTTTATGTAACTGGGTAAATGCTGATTCTGCATTGAGCTTAATGGTGTGTGCATAGTTTCCACTAATGAGTAAGATTAAACACTAGGCAACTTAAATACACAGTTTCCAAAACTTCAAGGTATTTTCAAAGTAAATGATTCCTACTTTGGAGACTTCAGTGATTTCTAAACTCTATTTCTAAATGTTTGAAGGATTTCTTCTGTGCCAAAAGTGTATATTATTTCTCTCTCCTTTTGGCTTGTTCTTAAATTTTAATTTGAATCTTTAAAAGAAATTGAGAGGAGAGTCAGTAGGTAACAGTGTTGGTGCCAAGGCCTGGAATTAGGCTTGGACATGAAGCCCAGTACTGACACTTATTTGAGGCTGAGCCAGTGACCGTCTCTGGTCTTCATTCCCTGGCATTTGATAAAGTTTATCACTGAGACGCACAGTATGTGTCTATCTGTCTTTTTTCTCTATTCACTTATTTGAGGCTTGCCTATGGGTAAAGCAGAGTGTCACATTTATTGTGATGTGGCCATTGTCCTTCTGTGACTCTGAATGACTAGTTCTTGCTTTTTGAACTCTAGCCAATTTTTCCCCTGATAGCAGCAAAGTGCCTGGAAAGGAAACCACATAAAGCGGTTGGGCCAGTTGTCCTCTGAAACATTTAAGATGGGAAGGTCATAGAAGTGGGGGATGGGCAGAGTCTAAAAAGCCATTTGCTGCTTTTTGTGTTCTAGGCATGAGTTTTTCTTCACAGTTGAGATCACAGCCCAGCTTTCTGACTTTGGGTTGCAATTTGCCCTAATGAGTTCTTCATACACACAGTGCGCCTGTGGTTTGTTTTCACAGAACTACTCGGACTTTCGGTTGAGGAGAACCTTTCTGGCTCATACCAGAGATGCTTCTATCTTTAAAAGCATTCCTTCCAAGTCAGGATGAACTGGTCATACTGGTAAGAAATCCTGCCTCAGGGAAAAACTGGCCTGGCTCTGTCTACTGCACAGTTGTTTCTAAATGCTCTTTACTTACTGAAACCAGGAAATGCTAAGTCTGCAGAGCCTAGAACAGCTTTTAGGCGTCTGTCCTTCAGAATCGTGCTCTCCAGGCCATCGGATCTTCTTCTCAGATGGGCTTCTCATGGCAGTGTCACCTGTTGACTCTGGGGCAAAGCCACCCCAGAGAAACTGTGTGTTCCTGCTGTGCTTATTAAGTAGAGCTGACACTCTCTGGAAGCTCTGTTCTTACACTCAGGCTATTCCTTTTCCATGGGGCAGATGTTTGTCTTCCGGTGGCCTCTAGGACCTAGCCAAATTCTGGAAGAAAAAAAAAAACAAAACACTTTCTGGAATATTCTGCTAGGATTTCCACACCCAGAAGGGACCTTACTTATTTTCTGTAATATCGTTCTGTTCACACAGGACCAAGACTTTTGTCTAGTTTCAACACATTGTTTCCAATCTATTTCACTTAACTGAAAGTCCTCAAATTTGGTGTGAAGGATTATCATAAGACCTTGCTATGTGTGCTCATGACAAAGTTTCAGGCTAAGATTTTTTTCCCCTTGGTCTTCTGTTGCTGCTGTGGAAACTTTAGTCATAAATACTATAACCCTCTCAGGAGTGTGAAGTTTCAAATATTAGAACCCCTCATGAACTCCCTCATTTTTAAAGTACGGTGTTCTTAAAATTCAGTTAATGTTAGTTTAGGGTTAAGGGCCCTGTTTAGTTTCGAACTGTAATGCATAACTAATGTAAATTGGAAGTAACTGATTCGTTTTTGTGTTTTTGTTTTTCCTGGATGAGATGTGGGAGGTAAAAGCCAGGCCGCCATGCTGCTCAGCCAACAGAATCAATTTGGAATCCTGTTGCTCTCCCTGGCTTTTCTTGCCTCATAGCATTTGGTGAAATGCAGTTACGTGGCTATTCCTAAGGGTCAAATAGGAATCTATACTTTCGGGACAGCATCTTATGTTAGTGAGGATAGTGCTGAGAGGATTAAATGCCCTTTACGATAAATTAAGAACAATGATCACATTGCTTTAATCTAGTATTAGGATGATAGAACATAAGGAATAGAATAAGCCCTGTGTGGCCCGATTATGTCTGTGCTTTGCTCGGTGATATGATTTGGGTTATACATCCCCAGATGCAGATTTTCTCAGCAGCAACATCTATTGTACAGCCGGTGAACTCATGGCTGATTTCTACACTGTGCTGTTACTTGCCTATCTCCCTCCCCCAGGCTTTTATATTTACCGTGCGTTCTATCACCAGAGCTGAGGTCTGTGGTCATGTGGAAATCATGCTGTACTTTTAGGCTAAGCTCCCCATCTGGCAGTTGTCTGAGTGGTGTTCTCTTTCTAGAGACATCTGTTTGTCTGCCACCCTTGCTGTTCGTGTGTGAAACATCATGACCAGCTATTTGTCAGTAGACTGGCTAAGGTATCGCTCCATATTCAAACCTATTCACAGATGCGATGTTCAGAAATAATACATTTTATAGTTATCCTAGTCATTTTTAGCATTTGGCCATGCTGGCTACCATTTCCCTGTGAAAACTGAACATTTCTGACATCCTTTGGGTGTCGGGAGAACATAGGATTCAAGAATCACACTGTTCAGGTTCATTCCTGTGCTAATTGTTTATTCCTTTAATAATACTGAATAACAATATTGTCAGGAGAGGATCCAGAAAGTGTTTCGTTCTCAATGTTGCACTGCCAGTCAGCATGGCGCGGTGGTTCTCAATTCTTTTTGTAGTTGCTTCAGTAGTTATTTTTATAATTTTATAATTGTCAATGCGAGTCAAGAAGGAAGACAGATGAGATCAAACTCCCAAAATAAATGTAATGTACTTAGGCATGCATGCACGTACATATATGTTTCAAGAGAAGGAACAAATGCTCAAGGAAGGACTAAAACTTTGGTCGCAGATAAATACTGAGGGCCTTAGAGGAAAGAAAAAGATCGCTGTTTGTAAGACCTTTAGCAAAGAGAATATTTATGAAAGATAAATGGGAACTGATATAGCTAGCATAACTCCAATTTGGAATATTCCACTACAAAGAACACTCTCGAAGAGAATCAGAAGGGTGTGGAACATTTGTGTGGGACAAAGGCAGACCAGGATCTTCCCCTGCAGTGCTGGGCCGGCCTGGAGTTGGAGGCCTGACCTAGACAAGCAGCCTGCTTAGAGCCTGAGGGTGGCAGCTGGCCTCTCCATGTATCCAGAAGGCCTTGGAGAAGGTTCCGCAGATGTCCCGTCAGCTCGAGCTGCACTGTGGGATTTTTATCTCATAGCCTAAAACGTGTTGATTATGTTCCGTGAGATCACAGTTTACACTGAGGAGAAAAACAGAACATTGTCCTCTTCTTAAGTCCCCAGTTCATTATCCAACCCGGAAATCACTGGCCACAGAAGAACGACAGATGCGACGTGTTTATATTTGAGATCTCTGTAGAATGAGTTCAATTTTATGATCAGCTTTTACGAAAAACCAAATGAAAGACAACATTGTAGAGCACCTCTCCACAAAACTGCCTGTGGCACGGAGTTTATAAATTCACCTGCATTACTCTGTCCATAACATCGGTTCTTTATCTCTACAGGTATAAGTTAGCTCTCCATCTATATGGGTATTTATATATCATAATAAAATTTTGTGTGATTTTCATAAGATTTGAACCCTTATTAGACTTATTTCTAGATAAAAAGTAAATTTTGTTGCCTTTACACATATTCCTTTATATGTTTTTGAATTGACAGTGATAGCCATTTTGGTGTCTACATACTTTTGTCTAAATTTATACCACATTTTTTTTAGGACAAGTATTTCCTTTTTTTATATTTATTTATTTATTTTAATTTATTTATTCATTCATTTATTCACTTTATATCCTGCTCACTGCCACGCTCCCCAGTCAGTCCTTCCCACAGTCCTTTCCGCTTCCCTTCTTCCCTTCTTCCCCTCCGCCTTTGAGAGTGTGGGGCCCCCTATGTATTCCCCAACCCTGGCACATCCTCTCCCACTGAGGTCAGACAAGGTAGCCTAGCTAGAACATATTCCACGGACGGACAGGCAACAGCTTTTGGGATAGTATCAGCTCTAGTTTTTCAGGACCCACATAAAGACCAAGTTGCACATCTGCTACATATGTGCAGAGAGGCCTAGGTCCAGCCTGTGTATGCTCTCTGGTTGTTGGTTCAGTCTCTGAGAGCTCCCAAGGATCCAGGTTAGTTGACTCTGTTGATCTTCCTGTGGAGTTCCTATCTACTTTGGGACCTGCAATCCATGCCCCAACTTTTCCATAAGAGTCCCCACATTTTCAGGTTTTGCAGTTTTATCTGTTGCTTTTACCTGTTTAATTGCATTTTTCTGAATATTTTTAAGGGATTTATTTGTTTCTTCTTTAAAGACCTCTACCTGTTTAATTTTATTTTCCTGTATTTCTTTAAAGGATTTCTTTATTTCCTCTTTAAAGACCTCTATCATCTTTATAAGACTGGATTGAAGGTCATTTTCTTGTGCTTCATTTGTGTGAGGATATCCAGGGCTTTGTATAGTAAAGTCTCTGTGCTCTGATGTTTTCTTATTGGCATAAGTTTTGTTGATTGCGTTCTTGAGAGGGCCTTTAGTCATGTGGTTGGTTTTGGTCCTAGATGTTCCTGTTTTTGTAGGTATCGGGTTGGGGATTAACCTCCATGGTCCTGGTGTGGCAGGCCTCTGATGGGTATCTTTGGGCTGTATGGTTCTGGATCAGCGGGTCTGTATGGTTCAGGCTCCACAGGTCGATGAAGGTGGCTGGAGAGATGCCCAGAGAATGGAGGTCACCTGGGATAGCAGACTGCTCAGGGCAGCTTGGGATAGCCCAGAGAACTCAGCCAGCAGAGGAGATGGGTAAGAGAAGGGAAGCTAACCTGTTGCAGGTCTGAGGAAGGTGGATGGAATGATGGTGGGGGAATGGAGGTCCACTGGGGATAGAAGACTGCTCAGGGCAGCTTGAAGTACCCTAGAGGACTCAGTCAGCAGAGGATATAAGTGGGGAAGGGAAGCTAACCTGTATGTTTCAGGATCCGCAGGTCTGATGAAGATGGGCAGAGAGATATGGGGAGAGTGGAGGTCCACCATGCACAGTAGGCTGCCCAGGCAGCTTGGGATGCCCTTGCCCCCACCCCAAGTATTTTCTTCGTAGATTCTTTTGAATCTTTTTTTTTTAACTCGGCAGAAATATTGTCCACGAATCATGCCTTTTCATGAAGCTGAGGCTGACTGCCTCCATTGTCACTGTCACTGTCCCTGTGGTGCCACACGACACCATGATCAAATTGTATTTGTAAGTGGAGGTCCTGGACTTTCATAGTTGTAATAAGTTTTCATAAACAGAAATTTAGCAGAATCTGAAGGACAGTATTCTACTGGGCATCCTTCTTCCTTTCTTATCTCCCTCACTTTCTTCCAGCGTAGAATGTGTATGTTATGTGCAGCAGGGAGGGAGGCTACTGTATTGTGAGGGTGAGGACAGAAACTCACAGAAGCAAGAGCATGGAGGGAAAACAGAGTCTCAGTGACATCGTCTAATACCAAGCCAGCGCATGCCTACCCACAAAGTGCTCGTCATGTGGGGAAAAAATAAATTCACATTTGATTAAGGTTCCAGATGAGGTTGAAATTTGCCACTGAGCAAATACAACTGTAATTTGGCAGCTTTCATTTATTTTATTTCATTTCAACGTTTGTCTTTGTGTTTGTCTTTGTTTGAATTTTTTTTCTGATTGGACTATCTGAGCCTCAATTAGTTTTTTAATTAAGTATTTCAGTTGGTACACAAAAAAAGTGGGTTTCATCATGATGTTGACTTCGTCTATTACTGTCCTGGTCCCCCTGCCTCCTCTCATTGATCTCCTTCTTCAATGATTTTCCAGTCTCAATAACATTCCCACGTCATTGATCAACAGCATCTATAAAACAACATTTCTGTTTGTTTCTTAAAAGGTAGACACTAGGTGCTGCCTTCAAAATACGGTTGTAAAGATAAGAGTAAGGCGAGTTCATTACCTTATGTGAGATGAGTCATAGATGAGACTTCGTAGTGGCTACATGCATTCCTCAGCAAATCGATCAATAGGCCTGGGCCTGGTGGTACAGACATTACAGTTCAGGCTACGTGAGAGTCTGAAGCCAGAGGAGCACAGATAAGTTTAAGTTTTGCTTTTGTTAAGAAGTGAGTTCCAGACTACCTAGAAAATTTACTGAAATCCTGCCTCAAACTACAAGTTAGAAAGAATGTCGGAGATATATAGCTCAGTGCCAGAGCATTTACTTTGCATGGAGGAGACCCAGAGTTCAGTGTCCAGCATCACCAAAGAAGAAAGAAGAGAAAGAAGCCTGGATTAATTTGGTTAACTAATAATCAGTAATAAAATAAAAACAAACTCCTTATTCTTTGTCATACTTATATGAATATATTATATATGCAGTTTCTTGATTGTTGGCTAACACGAATATACTATTGCATAACATATGCAGTGTGGGTTTTATAGCCTACCAATTTACAAACTCTACACTCCTATGTCTCGTCAATGGGACCTTACACAAGGCCCTTGCCCATTCTCTCCTCATAGAGCTCTAGGTCTAGCCAAGAATAATAATACAAATACAGCAAAATATGATAGAGGAGAGAAATGAGGTTCACTGGGAGTTATGATTCTTGGTTTGACCAGGGATGCTGTACAGTGATTGATGCCAGTCAGAGAGCCAAACTAGACCCTGAGAACTGCATCATCTTCCTGTTACTGGTAGCAATAGCCAACGTCGGCCTTGAGTTTTCCCTTCGTCCTTATTCCTTGTGTCTCAACCATCAATTGTAAACCCACACAGGAACCTCTTTCGAAAATTTTATGTGTATGGGAGCTTTGACTCTATGTATGTTTGTTCACTAATGTATGTGTAATGCATAAGGAGGCCAGAGCAGGGTATGGGATCATTGTCTGGAGTTCCAGACAGTTGTGAGTGGCCATGTATGTGCTAAGTATTGAAACTGCGTCTGCTGGAAAAGGTGCCAGTGCTCTTCACTGCAGAGTAATCTCTCCAGATCCTCAACGTAAGAACTTGAAAATCTAGCATATGTTAGGTTAGCTTTGGTCGTAGTATGTACTACGAAGTTAAAGCACAGGTAATCATTTTGGAAGTTCTTAACATTTTTTTTCTAGTTTAAGTTTGGGGCAAGATAAACATCTCTCCAGTCTATTTCATTTGTTTATGATTGGGACCTCTCTTTATATCTGCTTCAACTATTGTATCTTATTTCATAAACATAAAGTAAGTAAAATAATTCACATAAAAGACTAAAAGTGCTAAATAATTAACACATGTCACACACCATTTAGCTCCATGATAAATTTGCAGGATATTTACAAAAAAAAAATGGATGAATTGAACTTTTAAATTTTATGTCCTTCTTGCTTTGATGTTAGGGTAAGTTGCTGAAATCAATGAGATTTAATTTATATTAAAAACAGTGATATAACGTCCCAGAATGTACAGTAGGAGGAACACCTGCGATTTTACTTCTACTGTTTAGTTTTATAATGTATTCTCAAGTATCAAGGCCAGAGACAGAAAACAATGTTAAATGTAGAATAACTAAAATCTCACCTCCTTAAGTGGGAAGCGAGTCTTTGGCCTCTTGTTCCTATTATACTTCAGTTCTTTTGCATTTAATCCTATTTCCCAGGCAGCTCAGAGCACAGTGAAAATATCCAGTTGGGGCTTGTTTCTTCAAAACTTAAGCTGACAGCCACAATGTTCTTTGTTGCCTAAATCTCATAAAATGTCCCAGCTTATTTCCCTCGTATAATTATTTGAGGACTCCTTTAACTTAACAGAGTGTCTCTATTAGGGATCGCCATAATCACCACGCCTCAAGTTAACCAACGCTTTTTGTTCATAGCAATTATTTAGTTCTCATGAAAGCTTCGGTATAAATGCATGATAGAATTCCCTTCCCGTGAGATGCATTTGCAAGTGAAACTCTCTTCAAAGTGAAATACTGGTGTCATTGAAGCTCACATCCCATAAAGCTGTGCAAGGATACCTCCAGTCACACACTCCAGGAAGCTGTGGAAATGATGGGGACCAAGATCACTGCTTCTGTTGCTTTTGTCTGTTATGCTGAGGGACTTGGTGTGTGTGCATATATGCATATCTATACATATATATGTGCATGAAACAACAATTAGTGAGAAAGAGACTATAGATTTTAAATAGTGAAAGGAAGAGTGTATCGAAGGGTTTGGAGTGAAGAATGGGACAAGAAAGTGATGTAATTATCTCACAATCTCAAAAATAGAAAATAAAACAATTTTTTAAACAGAGGTCGGCTATACGCCTTCTTAGCTTTCGACCTAAAGATTTTGATATTTGACATTTGCTGTGTTTTTCTCCCTGGGGGTCAAATTTTTCACCACAAGGATTAATTGTTCCTTAGAAACCCAAGAAATGCAAGGCATGCTGTGGGATCTCGATAAATTATTAACTGCTAGGGCTTTAGGCTGTCTAGAAGCTGAGTGCACAAATACCTTTTAATCACACCTATTTAAGAATCATTGAAAAACAGGCTAGAGATGGTGCAGGGGTTAAGAGCACGCACCATTCTTGCCAAGAACTGGAGTTCAGTCACCAGCCCCTACAGGGTGACTCACAAGTGTCTGTAATTCTGATTCTGCAGATCTGATCGTCTCCTCTTGTCTCCAATGGTTATTGTAGGCGTGTGGTGCATATGACCTCGATCACACATAAAAAAGTAAAGTGTTGAAAGAAAGAATAATCAAAGTAGTGATGTAGAGGTAGTGTGAGGAGTGAGAAGAGGGGTAGTTGTAGAGGGAGCAGAATGGGAGACAGGGCAGAAGAGGAGGGATGAGTCCAAGTAGATGAGAAAGTTACTATTGTTTGCTTTGGGCTGAAGACTTAGTTACTTACGAACTATATTTTAACACTATAAAATACCTTTGTTATTGTAGTCCATTGGAGTGCCTAACATAACATTAAGTGTAAGCAATATGGACAGGCATGCCCAAGTGTGAATACACACACACACACACACACACACACACAGATACATGGCCACAAACAAACCTGGCTTTCTCTTTTTTTTGCCCTGTGATATCCAAAAGACAATTTTCACATTAAAAAGACATATATTGTATGATGCTACTTTGAACAGAATCTAGACAAAACCACACACACGTGCAAATATCTAATGTGCCAGTGGAATTTAGAAGCATGTTAGATTTAATAGCTATGTGTGGAACTCTTTGGCACTGTGGTGGTTAACCACTGGAGAGAAAGCAGATTGGTTTATAAAAACAAAATGAAATTGTCAATCAACATCTTTAATTATAGCAGGAGTCATAGTAATGAGTCTTTTCTTGTTGTTGTTGTTGTTAAAATTACATCAGCTAAAGAATTTTCTCTAGCTGTATTCATTGAAGGAGAGACAGCTAATGTGTGTTACAGATGAAAATGTGTGGGTTATTTTTTTTCTTTGTTTGAAAGAGTCCATTAGCAGAAAAGGATGGATTCCCTAGTACTGTAATTTATAAATACAGTGCTATAAATGGCCACCTCTCTTCCCCAATATTATCTCTTTTAAGACTGTTACATTCTCTACAGCAACCAGTTATGCAATCTGATTTTCAGTGCAGAAAGAATCTCATGGAACTGGGCTATTTGCATGTGTCTGGCAGCCTTTTCCAGGGCTCATTTTAAAACTCAATGATACCATGCAGAACGTGTGCCCTGGAATTACAATTAGCCCGTGTATCCTCGTATTTCATATTCTGTTTACAGCTGTCAAATTTGACCTTTTTTGTCCCCTGGCTAAATTAGGCTAAGTCCAAGCCAACATAATTAGGTGGTCGCATTTTGGCTGGAAGAATCGGATATAGGGCTTTCAGACAGCTGAGGCACCTATAGGTGCAGTTGAAAATAGCTGTAAAGGAAGTAGCTTTCCCATGAAGGAACAGGTACCTCTCTTGCACAGGGACCTAGCTGCCAGCAAACCACATTCGTGGTAGGTTGCCTGTCACTTCAAAATATCTGCGCCTTGTGATCATAGGTCAGTTTTTCAGGTGGCTTTGCTCATAAATCAATTTCTTAGACTGATAAACCTCTCAAAACCATTGGCATGGTAACAAAGAATTAGAACCTTTGTCCCCCCCCAAAAATAAACAAAACAAAACAAAACAGAAAAACCTGTCTTCCACAAATTCTAGGCTTAATAATGCTAATAACTCTTACAAAGCAATGCTTTTTTTGTCCAAATACTGTAATAATTGGTTTTGGTGGATAGCTTCCTTTAATTCTGAAAACCCTAACAGCAGAGGTTCAATCCTAATTATTTCTTCTTTGTCACAATTAGGCATATAAGACTCATTGTAGTTAAGAACGTTGCCCAAGACCATACTCTTCTAACTATGAGAACCAGGGGTCCAGCACAGACCCAGGGCTCCAGGGTCCCAGCTGTTGGCTGTGCAGCTGATGTTTCTCCTGTTTCTGTCTCTAGTTTATACTTTCCTTTCGGTCTTAAAAAAGAGGTTTTTTATTTATTTGTGTGTGTGCATGTGCATATGTGAGTGTGTGTGTGTGTATGTGTGGGTGCTTGTGTGTGGTTATTTATATGTGCACAGGAGTGCTGGTATCTTAGGATGCAAAAGCAGATTGCTGAATTCTCTGGAGCTGGAGTTACAGACTTGTGTCCTCTGTAAGAATAATCAGTGCTCTTAACTTCTGAGCCATCTATCCAGCCTCCATCTTGTATTTTTGTTAATGATAATTTGTTAAGCACCATCCTATGGACAGTTCTTTAACAAACATAGGAAACAAGTGTTGCGTGCGTGCGTGCTGTTAATTACTAATCTGTTTATCTTTTGATAATTGCCCTTGCGATGATATCTGCATTGTTGGTATGAAATTACTTCTAACACGTTTTTATTCCTTATATTTTTATTCCTACTTTTATTTCTTCCTTTAGAACAAATGTTATGCATTTTTAATTAAGATAGAATTATGTCATTCTCCCGTCTTCCTTCCTTCCCTGAGCCCTCTTCCAGGTACTCTCCCTTTAACTTCTCCGATGCCCCACCCTCAAATTGATAACCTCTTTTGCTTTGATCATGACCATTACATAAATAATGTGTTTATACTTATGCACAAACATATAAATACAACTTACAGAGGCCATCTTTGTGTTTGTGTGGAAGGCTGACAACTTTATATTGGATAACCAATAAGGGGACTCATCCTTGGGAGAGGCTAGTTCTCCCTCTCCTAACAGTTGTTAGTTGCCTGTGTTTCTTTGTCTAGGGGTGAGGCCTTTGACAATTAACTTTTCTGCATTAGTGTGTGTATTCGTATTGCCATTGTCCTAATCTTGTTTATGCAGCCATTTCTAAGGAGAGTTTCCCAGCAGACTTCCTGGCATTCGGGCACTTCCAATCTTTCTGTCTCCTCTCCAGTTCCAGAGAATTCAGCAATCTGCTTTGGCATCCGAAGATACTAGCACTTGTGTGCACATACAAATAACCACACACAAGCACACTATCTGTAGATGTCAAAGCTGTGATGGAAAAGTATCAATTGGAGCTTGGCCCCTCACTATCCATTTCTCTCTTCACTATGTCCAGTTGTAGTTTTTCTGAGACGTTCTCCATCTACTTGGGAAGTGAAGCTTCTTTAATGAATGGGTGGTAACAACACTTCTCTGTGAGTATAAGAATGAGACTTAGAATGTAGTAAGATCTTAATGCTTGTCTATCAAAGTGGCAGTAGTACCTTCGTTTCTAAGGTCAATAACTTCATTAGACATGATAAGTTGGCTAGGTTTCTAGGACCAGTCATGATGTCCCTCCTATTGAGCAAGCCTGAAGTCCAAGTAGAAAGTTGTTGGATACCATCAGTAACCAGTGACTGCTGCATATTTTATTATAGATGTCTTTCCATGCTGGTCATTTGTTGTCGTTTAGAGAAGTTACAACTCGGTAGGACTGTTAACTGTTTCTATCCTTTGGCAGTTTCCCAGTTGCCACTCTGACCCATGCCCTCCCTTAACTGGACAGCTGGTACACAGACTACTAACTTGTCTCCTAACTCCTAGTATTGTTTTCTGCTAAATAAGTTCTTTTCAGAGCTATTCAATAGCTTCTCCAAAGTACCAGCCTGTATCATATTGTTGCCTAAACCCTTCTCCTCTCCTCTATGCCCAGGTGTTAAAGGACCATCTCTTAGCTCCTCCATAATCATTCCAGGCCTCCTCCCCTTCCCTCTGGGATGCAACTTCTCTGCATGTGCTGAGGTTTTCTAGCACTGCCATCTTTATCATCCTTTTCTCCATCCATCTTCTTCCTGTTCTTCACCATGCCAGTCAGCTTTGCCCTTGTAGAATTTACTCATGGACTACTTTAAGGGGAGGGGGGAGTTCTCTCTTTCCAGAAGATTCTCAAGAACAAATCACTCTCAAATGGCATGGCTATCCCCTCGGTGTTCCTATTAATCTTGCCCATAGCACAATGTCACCAAATGATCTCTACCTTCCACTATGTCAGGTCTGAATCAACGTTTTCTTTATGCACAGCTCATAGGGCACGGGATAAGGATTTGTGGGATAGAAGCGAAACTTCCCCACTTCATCTAATAAGAGAGAAAAACAAGATTAGACAGTACACTCTGATTAAAAAGTGCAGGTTTTTTTGAGAAACAGACAGGCTGTTTCAGGGGTATCATTAATTGTGTCCTCTGAAACTTAACCTTTGGCAATACTGCTACAGCACTAACCCACCTGAGAGTACTCTGTCTGGATTCAAATACCTTTCTACCAGGAAATGCCAGTGTTGTGGCTGTTAGGATAGAAGGCCCAGCTTCTTCAGATCTCCTGCTGGGCCTAAGTAGGTCAAGTGTCTCATTGTGTGAATCAGTGGCACTGCCTGAAATAGAATGCAGACAGATACATCATTTTGTTCAAGCACTGCCTAGATAAACGCAGTTTTGATGCGATGCAAGCAGAGCTTGAAATCAACAGAGATGCTAATGAAAACTATTTGGGGCAAGGATTTATGAGGATGTTAGAAGCTGGGCTTATACAAGTGCCCTTCAAAGGAAGCAATACATTAGCGAGGCTAGGAACAAATCATTTGACTCAATGTGTTTGTGCTATGAAATATACCTGATCTATAAATTTGACTTAATTTACATTTTACAAAGATACATTCTGTAAAAATTCTTGTCTCTGCCCTTATGTGAAGCTTTAAAACTCTGTGATCAGGGAGCGATATGAAGCATATTCAGTTTTCAAGGAGTGAACCAAAGTGGGCCTCCCATAGTCCGGTGCCTGCCTGTCTTCTTCTGATCAATTTGGCCTTCCTGCTGAATCATGACCTTTGGACAGCAGCTCCACGGAACACTTTGGTCCATATCACACAATTTCTTTCCTCTAGGATCTGGCTAATGTTATTTCCCCCTAAATTTGTCAGCCTTAACCTACTCTGTCAAAATAATGCCCCACGAAGTCCCACTGTTTCACATTACTAACTCGGTGGATGCTTCTGATGATCACAACTGGCCAGGGAGAAGAGGCTGTGCTGCGTAGCAGCTTGTGGGTAGAGATGGGAAATGGTGACAAGTATGGCACAATCTTCACACCTGATTGCAGTTTATTCACTTAAAAGTTGGTTTGAAGCAATTTCCTAACAACAAGGATTTCTTTTTTTTTTTTAAAAAAAAGAGTGAATACCATAATTTATAATCAGTTTATAGGGTCCTAAACTTTACAGGATTTTGGAGAGATCATAGCTCAACATGTTCATCTCACCTCCAGATATTAGGGGGTTGAATAGAGTGTGCTTTGGTGTTATATTACTCCAGCCCTTTACTGAGCAGCTAAGTTTCAGATTATAAAAGAAATATATCCGTAATTAGTGCATTGCTCTTTGGGTAGGTCCTATATTCTAGTTGATTTGGAATAGAGCATTGCAGCTTATTAATCAAGTGCATGTATATACACACAGGTACACACAAACACATGAAACAAACATAAGTAAATCGTACAAAGAAGTTCAGATTCTTTAGGATCTGTTCTGCTTGTCTTGACTCAAGGAATGTGGTATATCCGGAACCACTACCCTTAGCAGGGGAATTCTTTTGCCTTTGCAGATTCTTACCTCATGTCTCCTACAAAGTGAACTTCAGTTTTTAGGTTAAACCACCATAGACAGTCAGACTTTCACTGAATAAACACATCGACCCCATTCTTCATCATCACGGGCAAGGGCATGTTTGGGGCATGAACTTGAGATGATATCTGAGATGGGGAAGCCAAGTCCTGTCTCTTTTATCTGGAATTCTGAGTCTTTAAATTCCAGATTTAGGTAGAAATGCTAGCATTATTGCTGAGCTAGGCTCTGCACACGTATAATCTCAGCACTCAGGAAGTGGAAGCCAGAAGATCATAGGTTCAGTCAAGGCTGGACCACATAATGATGTCATGAAATTGTACCTAGAAAGACAGACAGGCAGATATATAGAAAGACAGACATACACATACAGGCACAGAGAGAGTGAGAGGGGGGAGAGAGAGGAAGGGAGGGAGGGAGATGGAGAGAGAGAGAGAGGGATGGAAGGAGATGGAGAGGGTATACTTGGTAGTGATAAAACCTACTGAGTAGAAAATATAAGAGTGTTAGCATACCATCAGGCATGGGGAAGATACTGAGAGATCATGAAGACTCACCATTGTTGTGTACTTATATTTATACTAGGGTAAACGATGATGCAAGGACATTTATAGCCACCTTCTTTCTTAAAATTATGGACTTCTAAAAGTTCTTCAAGAGCATATAATTCTATTTGACAAAATGGCTTCTTTCTAGGACATGTTTCCACTGCCCCTTTCTGGGTTGTATTCTTAAGCACCTTTAGGCAAGGAGAGCTTTAGTGGGTATTTAAAACATAGTTCTGCACTAGCCACACAGGGAGTGGAAAATCCCAAAGACATTAAAAAATGCCAAGCAAGGGTGGATGTACAGGGTGGGGTTATCTGAGACTGGATTGGGAGGGAGAGGCCAGGATTTGGAGGTGTGTCAGGGTGTCACTGCCATCTCTGTCTTTTCCACTTACCAGTTCTGCTTTCAGGGACCATGTCCTGATCAGGGCAAAGTTTATAAGTCTGTTTGTAGGATTAGGTGCCAAAGAAGGCAAGGGAAGGGGTCAGGTGAGTTCAATGTCATTGCCTGTGAGCAAACTTTATCTAGAGAGAAGGAGCTGTGGATGCATCTGTCTCCTTTAGTCACAAGCCTCACAGTTAGACATCATCATGTCTAAAACTTGCTCGTAGTGTATCGTGTCTGAGTTCTAGTTGTCTTACACGGCAGTGACACAAAAGGGTACAATAGATGTTTCTGAACAAGCATGGTCCTACACAGTGTTAGAATAAAGCTTTAGAAAATAGAAGGGTACCTTGATACGAATGAAACTTGAATTTATCTGAGTTGTTTTGGTGACAAACAGCAAAAACGAAGTCAGCAAATTTAATTTTATTCTGAGATAAATGGTCCTCCAGTGAGGCAATGCCATCATAGAAATAAAGGAAACTCCTGTGATTACAATGAGGGGCCTTTGCTCTGTTTCTCTCACCTGCAGGCTAGTCTAGATTAGTTTCTTTACACCTGCCCCTATTAACTGCTCTAGATGGTGGTTTCTGTTTAGAAATGAATTATTCTGCAGCATAGCTCTTGCTGATACTCCAACTGTTTAGTTGCTCCAAAAAGGGAGCATACTCTGTTTTCATGGAAAAGGTATTTAGACCTTGCATTGCTATTTACTTAGTGTCTCTAGGCAGGAATATGGGTGATCTGTAGTTTATCACCACTTTTTTTCTTTCTTCAGCAATGTGTGTGTCATCTAAAGGAGGGAGGGAGTCTGGTAGCACCACCTTCAGAATGTTAGCTGGCTGTGTGTTCCTATTTGGAGACTCACCCGGGCAGCCTAAGGCTGTATCTCGTAAGCATTATGAGAAAGGAACACCCCTATAATGATTCATGATAATTTACCTCATGTGATAAATAGAATTCCATGTAGCATTCAATCGAGCATACATTCCATTCTCCAAGTTTGGTTAGGCTGTGGAGATATTAAAGTGTTGCGTATTTATCACCATTGCCATAAGAACATTGATGTGCACCTTATTTTTCTCTAAGCTGTTGGTTGATTGCAGGCAGAGAATCTGGTAGAATCAACATTTACTCGAGATCTTCTTTCAGTTCTTCCCTCTAGCTGGGCTGTTATACATGAGCAAGTCATCGTAAAATGGTCTGTTCACTTGGGGAAGTATTTGTGAAGGAGACTCTTAGGGAGATACCTGGACTTTTCTAGATAGAACAACACTATCGCATTATCCCATAGGTCATCGTATGTGATGGTAACACAGAAAGGTAAAACATGGAACATAGGTCATCGTATGTGAGGGTAACACGGAAAGGTAAAACATGGAACAGAGGATATATATTTCTGTTCATGTTCTAAAGCAAATATTTCTAATGTGGAGGCTGGAGTCAAAGGTGAGATATGTAATCTTACACCCACCCCCACTGTCTCTCCAGATATTATGGACAGGCATCCCCCCATTCTCCCACTCCTCTTCCCTATACTTCAGAGATCCTCCTATTCTCCCATTTCCACTGAGAGTACTTCAAAGATGCTCCATTGATTTCAAACAGTTTTCGTTTTTGGTTTACTCTGCATCCATCATGACTTACATTGATGGTCTTGAAAGTCTTACCATTATTAATACTCTAGAAGATGATGCACACATTTTTCTTGCTTTTCCTCATCTCTTAAACTTGGTTGGTTGGTTGGTCAGTTGGTATTGTTGAATTTGTATCTAATTATGTAAATGAAACACATTCTCCTCCACTTCCATTGGAAGCTGTTGGCGTTGCTGACTCCCTGGACTGTAATCCTAATCAGTCTGTTAGTGAGTCCTGTCCATACCCCTGCATCATCACTAGGAATTTGTGTTCTCATTTGAGGACTCAACTGTTTCCACTGCCAGATTTTAAATTGCCTGGTGGGTGACATCCTTCTGTAGCTAATAACTTCTCCTTTCTCATCCAGATAATAGTGAATTTTAAGGTATATCAATGACAATTAGTGAATCACATTTCAGACTAAATTTTAGCCATAGTTGTTACTGCAATTGTAAATATCCCAGCAGACAGGACAATTGCCTGATGGATACTTTCATATTCAGTTCAACTTGTGCATTCCCAGGGTGTTATCACAGAACAGAGTACATACTGCAGGAGTTAGCATACTGCTTTTCATTTAATTATGCAAGTGATAATGGATTTCAAACATACTGCAACATTGGTCAAATATTAGGTAGAAATCAAAACAATATGTTCATTTAGTGGTTGGGTAGTTTTGCACCAAAAAAATTAAACCTCCAAAGTATCCAAATGTAAGAAGTTTTATCATAACAAAGTAACCACAGGAGCAAAGCAGCCTTTTTACTTATGCTTTGTTAGTGTTTGCACTTGGATGGCTTCAAAGAGTTGCATACCTGTGTTTCTGAGAAATTTAGCCATAGCAAGGGTCAGTATTTGTTTCTATAAGGTAGCCCAATATGTTTTAAAACTGTGTTAAAAGCCAACAGCTGTGAAATGCAAATAAGGATATTATCTAGGATATGACTGGACCTGGTGATCTGATTAATCAAGAGGATGGAAAAAATCTTCCCAGGATCATCCTCCTGTCCCTGTCCCAACTTAATATATCAGCATATTCTCATTGTCCTTAAGGGGTATACCGTACGCTTAATGTTTATGAGTTGCATCTTTGACTTCTTTCCAGTTGGCAGAGCCTGCATGCTGGATTCTGCAGAATCCCCTCCACCTGGTGAGTACCTGTGTGGTTTACAAACTTACGGTGATATTTAGGCAGCTTGGCTCCAATCTTCTTTCTGTGATTATGACAACAGAACTATTACTGGAGAACTATTGTAAGCTCCTTGTCTGTAACTGAGGGGGCGGTCACACCTGCTAGACAGGACAGCTCAGGGACAATGAGGTCAAGGAGACGGATTGCTATTTCTTATGAGCTTTTATCATGCAACAGAGTCAACACCAGTACATCACTCTCTGCCCCTTGTTTTACCTGGATACTTTAAGAGGAGCCAACTTAAAAAAAATGTAGTCACCTATTTAAAAGACAATTTATCTTTAAGCAATGTTATGACATCTATCAGTGTGGAATTTAAGCTTGCTCCCATAACAAGTGCTGAAATAGCTCAGGCAGTAAGAAACAGAAAGCAGCTACTGTAGGATATAAGGGTCCCTGGTATCTGATTCTAACTCCTACATAATCTTTGCCTATCTCAGGAAAAAGCACCCTTCAGCTAGTAAGTTGTTTCAGAGACTGCTGTGTGGGCACGTGTGGGTATGTGCGTGTGTGCACAAGTGTCCATGTGTATTCTCTTGGGTATCAAAGGCAAGTCCTCCTCTTCATCCTCTTGCTCTCATGAGTGTTTGTAGTATCACCCTGTGCTTGGAACGCAAATGTAACTAAAGAATGGACACATTTAGGTAAAACCAAAAGAGTGACAACCAATATCTTCATTCCTGAAATGGAAATTAAAACTAAGCAAAATTTTGAGAGGAGCCTGATCAGTCTTCATTGGCAGTTTTATGGTGAGGTCCATGGAGAGGGAGGACTAAGCTTGTTGTTGAAGACAGTGTAAACCATGCAGGGAAAAAAAAAAGAGCATCTCTATGGAGGACTGGAGGGAGTTTAGAGTCAAGCAGAAATGAGGCCACATTGAATGGATGCTTTCAAAATTAAACGTATAACTCACTCATAAATAAATGGGCACAGAAAGTCTTATCAAGATGCCCTCACAAGCACTCAAATACTTCATCTGAGATTTAGGCATTAAATGTCCTCAGAGATGGAAGAGTAAAGAAACTTTTGTGGGACCTCCTTACTGGAGCTATCTTTCGTTGTCTGGATGAGAACCTCATCAGAAGCTTCCTCCACATGACTCTTTGTTCTCTGGCAATGAACTGTCATTGCTCCGTACCTACAGATTGCCTTCTCCACTTCCAATTTTGCTAATGGAGTTAACTATACCCTAGGATACTTAGTTAAAGCTGAGGATAAAAATGGTAATGAGAATCTTCAACCTAATGGCATCACTATTAGCTCAGGCTCAGTCTTGGTTGACAGGAGAGGGAACTTTGATGCTCAGACCAGCTTCTGAGCCCTTGGGCATCTAGAGCAATGGTTGTCAACCTGTGGGTTGCAACCCCTGCAGGGCTGAATGACCCTATCACAGGAAATTGTCTGAGATCATTGAAAAACAAAATTTACATTGTGTTTCATAACAGTTGCAAAATTACAGTTATAAAGTGGCCATGTAAATGTCTTTGTGGCTGGGAGCCACCACAACATGAGAAACTCTATTAAAGGGTCACAGCATTAAGGAGGTAGAAAACTAGTGTACTAGAGAGTCACCTGTGCTTGGCCGGGGTGCAGGAAATTTGACTTTGCTTTCTATTTCCTATGTTGCCATTAATGGCCATTACCTTAGATTTTTTTCCTATGATGGCTCTCATGACATGATTATCTAATGGTTAAGTGATTCTAAATTAAAAACAGAAAATAGTTTTAACTCTGTTATTTTAAAGATCCTTATTTTAACCTAAAGTCTTCCATATTTGTCTAGCTTTGTGCATTTAACTGCAAACTTCAAATGGGGGAAGAAGAAAGTCAAAATTTGGATAGCTTGCTGATAACATCAGATTAGGAGACTTGTTTAATTTAGAACTTAATTTTCATACTCTCTAGTTTTATTTATTAGTACTCAGTTAATGATGCACGTGCTTTGTTCATTCCCAGCACACTCATAACTAAAATGGGCTTCTTTCTTCTCATGTAAAAGCTAGGTAAAAGACTTTGCAAAAGGTCATCAAATGGGACTTATAAAATGGCTAAGAGATTAAAAACTTACAAAGTTACATGACAAAGTTACAAGCCAGAAGGGGCAGAGACTCAGAATGCTTCTCCAAATGAGAGATGTTTCCCTGAGAGGTCACAGTGGAATTTAACAGACTTGCCTCAGACATCAATGCATCTTATTCATGCAGGCCTGGCTGAGTTTCTATCTGGAAAGGCATTGGTTCATCTCACAGCTCTGCAAAGGAGAAGTTGGAAGCCCATCCCATGATCACATGCAGACAAGTTCAACCAGTATGGGTGCTCTTGTGATAGCCTACACAAGATGCATCATTACAGATGAAGGATAGGTCACCCACAGCATTCAAGCAAAGGAGGACAGTCTACAGAAGCTTTTCAAAAGGATGCTATGTGGGAGTTTCCGACGTTGCTTCCAATGTTGTTCTGACACTGCCAGTGGGGTAGTAATAGTGATCTAGTTGATGCTGTGGTATTTGCAGACGGGGCAGTAAGGTTTGGGTTATGAAATAATGGTTCCAAAGACAATGTATTCCTGCATCCAGAGTCAGTTTTAGAAGGGATTATATGGGCTTAAACCCTAAAGCAATCATCACTAAATCCTTATTTTCTTCTTGCCCATGAACAGTATCAGGTAGAATTTACATTTTGTTTCTTCTATTTTTGTTGTATTCTTGAGTAACCCCTGAGAAACTCTGAGCTCCAATTTTCTTAGGAAATGAAAATAATGATGAAATTTTTCACACTTCTATTATGGGTTTATCAGTTTAATCCATGATCTATGCTTACGATATAATGTTCTTGTGAAAAGAAACTTTTATTCTCCCATACCTTTAAGCAAACTCTCTTAGTTTAAGTCAACAAGTACTATTTACTTACTATCTTGAGGCATCTGGAGTTGGGATATAAAAATCTGCTTTTCAGGAGTTCATAATAGTGTGCATCAAGAGACAGATACTCAAGCTTGAAGAGATATGTCTCAAAGTTAAGTCCAAGGTTTCTCTGGGCTATGGAATTGAGAGACAAGTGGAATTGGAGAGATGTCTTGAGGGTGTGGATTCAGAGGCCATGCATGAGTAATGACTGTGTATTTTTCCCCAGTTGAATTTGTCAACTCAATTTATTCCTGATCAGTTTGTCATGATAATTACGATTGGCAGTGAATGTCACACCTTAGACTCCATGGAGAGCTGATGGAGAAGTATCCCATTGTCTACCTGTTTGTATCTGTTTCACTATTATCCTTATTGATAGCCTCAGAAGCCATGTGCATATGAAAGAAGAGAAGACAGGCTGCAAAATCGTTTCTGAGAGTCAGCAAAAATAAAAACTTAAAAACAAACAAGCAACAAAAGGAAAGAGAAAGGAAAGAAAGAAGGAAAGAAGGAAGAAGCAAAAGAATGAAGGAACGAAGAAACGAAGGAAGGAAAGGATCTAATTTATCACCCAACAGTAAATATTATTTAACTTTATATATATTCATAATTAGATGTTCACAATATTAATTTCAAAGATTGTTTATTTTAAATAGGAAATGGATGTAAGGCAAGGTTATAATTAATTATGGCCAGTTTTACAGAATCCTGACTCTGTGCCTGCTGATCTTGTAGACACTTTAAAAATACTGACATCATCTATAGAACAGTTATGCTGTTGGATGTTATAAAGTTGTTCATGTCACAATCTAGAAAACAGAGGCAAGGAGTTCAATAACTTTTCCAATGCTGCACAGCTGCTTTGGGAGACTGAGTCTTAATTTGTGCTGAGATCCAAATAAGAAGTTATGAGATCACAGGGCCTCTTAAACATCTGCAAGAGGGGTAATTGAGAGAGTTCTCTGAGTTTTTAATTGTGTTAAAACACTAGTGCTTTAAGCATTGTCAGCATTTTTAATAGATTTACCTTCCTGCATTTAGTACTTGAATTTAAAGAAGCTCTTCAGTTTTATTTAGCACTTGGTTGGATGAAGGACTTCAATTCAAAATGGGTTTGTATTTCTTAAATGAGGAAGGTAAGGTGGGAATTGTAATAGAATGAAGAGATTGTTGATACACTGGAGAGGTTGAGATCCTACAGCGTTCTTTCTGTATCTCTGCCTATACCTCATCCTGTCTCAAGTGGGCCTTAGCGGAAGAGTTACTTACAATCCATCGAATTTAGATATCGAATTTTAATGAGCATAGCACAATATGATCACTCATTTTATAACATCACTTTTATTAGATTACCAGCTGCATTGGTTTTTAAGTAGACAACTTAAACAACTGTATTTTTTATTTATTTATTTATTTATTTTTTTGCCCGTAAAGGTGAACAGTAAGCACAGAGCAGGGCTCAGGAATAAGAACACATGTTAGGGACTAAGAAGCTTTAAATAATTACCTGAATTTTGGGCAGGAAGTTTTGCTCCCCAGTCAGGGGAGAAAGATGATGTTGTTTTAAAGACTCTGGCCACAGGGCACCTGGAAGCTGGCTGTCCTGCAGGCTGAACTGGCCGGGCACACAGCCTCTCGCTTCCTCATTTCGTCTGTGCTATCAGTAAGGAAGCCTGGGAAGACTGCAGGGCTGTCAATCACTTTCTACGTCTTGAAGAGAGACTGTTTGAGTTCACTCAGTTGAGAAGTCAACTCCAGCCAGGAGGCAGGATTCATTCCTACGAAGGACTTTATTCTAGAATAGAGCATTGTTTGACAACAAAAGGTTAGATTTGGTCTCAAATATATAAACAGATGAGATTTGAAAAGGAAATCTAAACATCCCTCAGGGCATGATTTTTTTTTCAGCTTGTTCTTCTGAACAATGTTCATTTTCTTTCACCCCCTCTCTTTTAGCAAGATAAGGAGTTTAATGCAGAACTGTTCTCTTACATTTGGTCCAAGTCTTTACACTGGCTTGCTCATAAAATCTACTTCTTCACACAATCCACAAGGTAGGCCTAATATGTTTGACTTCTTGGCCATATGGCTTTCTTCTTGAGGTGCCTGGCTTCCTTAAGATTAGACTCAAATCTAAATGAATTGCATTTTTCTTTGTCCTCTACTTCCTAGGCCTTTGTGAATAGTAAGAACAAGTGTGCCTTACTCTGATTCTTGCCTCATCTTCTTCCAGGCTGTTTTTCTGATTCTGACATACTCAAAACTCTTTGCTTCTTATTCAGGTTATATTCCATTCTTTACCATGGTGCTATTGCGTGCACCTAGTTTCAGTCGTTGCTACTCATATATTTGGAGTAATGACCAGATGATAATTGTCATAGGTGAGGCATCCACAGTCGCTCTATGAACTCACAAGGTGCCTGGGATCTTACATGGCTCACTGTAATTTTCCACTCCAGCAGATAAGTCTACCTCTTGCACATGGAGAATTCCCTTGGGCTGAGGCTACATCTGTAATGGACGTAGAAGTAGGGACAACCCAAGTGCTGGGTCACAGTCATTCTAGAGCCCTATTATATTAGAGCGCTAGTACATTACTCAAATTTTGGGTGGTGGGAGGTTAGAGAGTAACCCGTATGTTTTTTGTTTTATATTCTCCCCTTCATACCACTTACATTGTCAACTTGTCCACTTTGACCCCAACTTCTTCAGACCTTCCGAGATCCTCAATAATAAAAACAGCAGTAAATCTATCTTGATTATTTATTAACTTCTCCTTTTTTCTTTTATCAATGCAACTGTGCATCTCTTCATTTATCCATCTATCATCTACCCATCATCCATTCATTGATGAATCCATCCATCCATTCATCACTTATTCATCCACCCATTATGCATCCATCCATTCATCCATCACCCATTCATTCACCCATCTATCATCCACCCACCAATCTTCCATGCTTCATCCAGTGAATGGAACATGGGTGGAAATGTTCTAGTGAATGGAACATTTTTCTTAGTAGTATCTAGAACATTCATCTTCTTATTTAGCATCAACTTCTTTAAGCCACGCTTATATTCAAAAACTTTAATCAACTCCATCTCACTTGCTGTTTGTGCGTAATTTTATTTAATCAGTGATGATTTCTGACAGAATAAGTCATGGGAACATGGTGTAAATTCAAGGCTGTAGATTCAAAAATTCTGAGACCACAGTTAATACACAGTAGCTATGGAAAATCCTAGACAGGATAAAAAGATCCATTTCTATGGTAATCCCTGTTCACAAATACCTTCCATAAAGACTAAAAAATTGTACATTCGTCATTGTTATGTTTTCATGAAGTTTAATATTTTACTTCTTTTTAAAATTTACAAAAGTACAACGTTTTCCTTCTAATCTTTTGCCAGTTTGTGCCAGACCAGAGTAATGAGTGTGAAAGACTTTCTTTTCCTTGTTTTAGATAATTTTTTAAAATGTACTCATATATATGTGTATGTGCATGTGCGTGCATATATGTATATATATACGGAATTTGCTATGCTTTTGTTTGTTTTTCAGATGCAGAATGGGGTAAACATAAAGTCTACAGAATGTTTAAATTTAAAAGTTCATTGCAGTAGCTAAATGTAGATTTATTTTCTTCACTTTAAACAGTTGAATATGGTTCTAGTTTGTGTTCATATACACAGACATATTCATAATTTACTCAAGCATCCCCTCCAAACAAACATTGGATGCAATTTTGTTGTTGTTATCCTATTCCTTATAAAAGTTAAATAATGCTAAGTCTCTGTGACCTTGTCTTACAGATATGCCACCTTCCTCTTAGGGTACATCTCTAGCAACTTCTACTCATTACTTAGAAACATTTACACCCTTGAAAATGAAAAACTATATTTGTGTGATAAATTATTATATATTCATATATATTATATATATTTATATGAATAAATTATAGGTCTAAATTTTTCACATGAAGTTGGGCTGTTAAGTAAAATAGGAATAAATATGCTTATATAAGAAGTCAAATTGTCTAAAATGAATCCAAAATCATCTGAAATCAGATGTCTAAGTTGCAGTCAGACATCAAGTAGATGCTTCATTAAATTTTGCCTTATTCAGGGTTTTGTTTTTAGTTTGTGTTTGTGTTTTCCCATGTGCTGCTGGAGGGTCCGCTGTGTCCCGTAAACTTTACAGACCCTTGGAGGGGCAGATAACACTCTTCCTTCACTGAGACATGATTTCAGTAAATCAAACCAATGCCTGCTTCTCCCATATTTGTAGGTAAACAGTCTGCCTTTAATGATCAAAACCAGACAAACCAGACGAAATTCCCTCAGACTGAGCAACAAACCTAGAAAGAATAGTAGATTTGTTAAAATAACTATGACATGATCTGTACCAGGGTTCTCACTTAGACACAGCTTGGTCTTCTGTAGATCCTTTATAAAAAACTACAAAATCCCTAACTTTGACCTGGACAGATGGTCCAAGAATATAAAAAAAAATATATTCTTTTCTAAAGGTTACTGTTTTGTCTTGTTTAATTGGCCTAAGTCCTGCCAAGGTCTCCTGCAGTAGCCATCACTCAGAAAGATATTTTCAAAGAATTTTTACTATAGTTTCAGTTAAAGAACAAATGCAAAATATTTGGATTCTGTTTTTATGACCTCTTAAAATACTACTTCTGTTTGCTGAAAACTAACTCAAAATAAACATATTCATGTACTGAACAGATCTTCACTGGTACCTATTAAATAGCAAGCAGTTTTATGTGACTTCAAGCTCTTATAACAAACTGAATGATGTTTTTAACATATTTATCATTTTATTTTTGTACACTAGAAAATTACAGAATCAGTTCACTTTCACTTTCTGGAACTGCAAAATTCAGTTCTTGTGGCCTAGCTGAGACTCTCTCTGCTAGAATTATAAGAAGTACCACAGCCACTGTGGACAGCTACAACAAGTACCCACCCACAAGGATGGGATGCTCCAAATGTACTGACATTTTGATTTTGGAATAGGCCAAGTCAGAGGCTCCTGGTGTGTGTATGGCTTCCTCAGCAAGGTGACTTCAGGACCTAAGTTCCTTCTGTATGTGTGCCTTTGCAAGTCACTGAGACTCATTACAGCAAGGAGAATACAGAAGGACAAGTACACACACACACACACACACACACACACACACACACACACACACACACAGTCATATACACAAACATGCACACACGGACATGCAGATTCATACACATGCACACACACAGTCATGCACACTCACAAGCTCATACACATATACTCATATACACAATCATATACACACATGCACACACTGACTTATACCACCCCACATGCACATATACCCACACAGACATTCACACTCTCACACTCATACACACATACACACATATGCAAACATGTACACACATGCACCCACACAGACAGGCATACTCATACCGCCCTTACATGCACATATAATTACATAGACATGGACACTCATGCCCCTTCACTTGCATGCCCCTTCACTCATGTATGTCCCCCCACATACTCATAAGAGGCCTTATTAGGATAAATGGGAAGTGTCATAATTGCCGGCTTTTGTTTCTTGAAAAGGATTGTTTAACTCTATATCCAAGACAGAAGAGGAAGCATGCCTTTTAAATTTTTAATATTTATTTTATTTTGACTCTGAATATCTTTCTGCATGTATGTAAATGTACCATGTGCATGCCTGGTGCTCAAGAAGGTCAGAAGAGGACATCGGATGCCCTGCAACTGGACTCCCAGGCAGTTGTAACTATCTGTAGCATCATACTGCCATGTAGATGCTTGGAAATGAACCCCAGGTCTCTGTAAAAGCAGCAAGTATGCTTAACGGCTGAGCCATATCTCTAGCTCCAAGATAGCAAATCTGGGTAAATAACATGGAAGTCACTGCTATAACTTTGTTTTAGCACACCAGGCAGTGTCAACAGACTGTATGAAGAGATGTGCGAGACAGAGTAGAAAATAGAGCTGTGCCTTCCAGGAACTCAGAATTTATTTTGGCAAGGAAGAAGTTAATTTATAAAGAAAACAGGACAAACTGGTGAGACTAGGAGCCACATGTGCTTTAGGACTTCAGAGGAGGACTCACTAATTGTGAGTAGAATAGCAGAGAACTTCAATTGGACCCGTAGGAAAGGAACATTGATGCTGAGAGAAAAATCAAAAGTCTGTAGAAAGGCAGCTGCTTGGACCTGAGTCTGCTCTTTCAGCTGTCACTTCATTTTGCCTGAGGGAAGGGTCTTAGCTCATGGTACATATGCCGTTCTGTGAGCAGCCCGTATGGTTTGCTGCCATAGAGGACACTGTTGGCTTCACCACTTAAACTTACATAAACACTGAAGCTAACATCCATTCTTCCAGATGATCCTGGCCTTAAGATACTTTAATATTTAATATTCTTATAGCAGGCAAAACAGATTAGGAGTTGGAACTGGCCAAAATTAGGAAAGGGGAGGGAATTTTATTCATATTTTTGCTTAATGATTTGTTTTAATAACCTAGACTCATATATCATTCTCTCTCCTTGGTTTGGGCCACGACTGCATCTGCAACAGAGCCATGTGATTTTGCTGTGGAAGGAATGTCTTCTCCCTCTCTGAAATCATATGCTTGTGCCTAGTATATTAAGTTCAGTGGTAGCATCTGTCTACCTCCTTGCTTTATCTTGGGATGTGAAAAAGCTCCCAAGACCCTTAATTGTACAAATAACATCAGTGTTTTTGTTTTGTTTGTTTGTTTTTTCACATTTTACCAGCCACTCAGAAAGCATGCATTTGTAAGCAAATGGCTGGGAGAAACTTATAAAGCTTATGAGGCAGTCCACCACTCCAAGTGAGCATTACTGTCCTTTATCCCACCACAGACCAAGAAAGCCCAGGGAAGAGTCCAGAGAGATCGCTCAGTGGTTAGGAATACTGAATGCTCTTCCAGAGGATCTAGGTTCAATTTCCAGCCCCGACATAGTGGCTCACAACAGTCTGAAACTCTAGTTCCAGGGCTCCTGAAACCCTCACACAGATGTATATCAAAACATTGATGTATGTAAAATAAAAACAAAAGCCCAGCATGGACATACTATTAAGCTGGGGTTGGGGTGTGGGAATGAAACCGAGTAGGGTGGAGCTTCTCTTTGTCCTATGTGGGAACCTGCATCACAGAGGTAAGGGATCATGCCAGTTGGTGAAGGCCTATACCTGTGCCTTTGATTTGGTCATTGTCCTGTTCCAGGGGTTTCTATGAGGGACAGCCGTCTCCAGAGCAAATGCTCACAAACTGTGTACATTCTTCTCAGAAAATACCTACCATCAAATCAGCAACTTCAAGAAATTCAGCTTATTTCAGTAAGGAGTGGCTTGGGGCAGGTGTTACTGTTTGAGGTGGATATATCTGAATACAACTAATACGTAGGCATGTTAGAAGCTTGCATGGTGGATGTGAGGCAAGGCAAGCCCCCTCTTTGTTTGTCTTTCCTACAATAAATGGTTTTCCAAAGTGTCTCTCAAACCAACCCCTGCTCCTATGAGTATAAGCCACTGTGGTTAGCTAGGACTTTAACAGTAGAAGGCTTTTGAGTGAGGGAATCAAGTATGCATAAGTATATAGAAAGATGGTTCTTTGTTACAATAATAACCTCTGATAGTATTTGTTCCTTTGGTACTTAGTTGCACCACTCTTGTATGTACCACTACTGCATGTGAGTCAAGGCAGTGAACTGTTATATACAGTGCTGTCAGAACAAAAGTTCTAGGGCTCATAGAGCATGCAGCTCTGTGAGAGGAGCCAGGGAAAACATGTGAATAGAGAACAAAAGCTCATGAATAACAACTTGTGGGGAGCGCAGTGAAGGGAGAGAATAGGGCCAGTGATGGAGACCAACTGAGAAAGGACTAACTCAGGGAGGTAGAAAGTAAGCTCTCTGAAAAGTGACATCTGGTTGGATCCTTAAGGCAAGAAAGACAAAATGGAGTTCACCATCTAAACAGCCCGGGAAAGAAGGCAGTTCTGGGAAAAGATGTTATTTGGAATGGGAACACAGTAAGGTATGTAACCTGAAGCCCCAGGGCTGCAAGGACATTTTTGGGGTGAGAAGTGCTAATTTTATGTGACTTATAAAGGCTATAGTGCCTAATTAATTTACACCCGATCTCCGTGTTGCTGGGGAGCTATTTTGTATATATGATTCATGCTCATACTTGGCTGACTTGAAGTAATAGCGATTTTGCAATCTCAGAGATTCTGATTCTGCAAGTCAAAAGACTTTAGGGGCCGAGCCAAAGACCCCCCAGAAGTTTAACTATCATCTCTTAGTCATTTTGACATGAGTCTGAGATACAATATTCTACCCAGAGATTTCTGACTTGACAGCCCCTCACAATTATACCAGGCACTGCCTCACATCTAATTCCTTAACATACAACTTACAACGATTTTGTTTATCTGGTTGAATCTTCATTGATAGACTTTTCTGCATGGCATACATATGGTTGAACATTATTTCTTAAGTATGAGTAGTGTAGATGTCTAGGGAATCCTGGGAAATGGAACAATCAGGGGCGTATGGGAAGGGAACATGGGATTGTGTCTCCTCAGCAGTGGGACAGAGCACTCTTTCTTTCATGGCTTTTATAACAGAGGCCGTTTTATAGCAGCCTACTTGATGGATGTTAGCTCAGGTGCAAGGAGAAACATACAAGGAGTCAGAGGCCAGAAAATATTTGAAATATTCAGGGAACTAAAAAGAGGTAGGAGAGCCTGAGTATAGTTGGCAGAGTGGAGTAAAGGGAAGATGGCCCTAGGTAGTGTAGGACTGTAATGGGGTTTTATTTTAAAGCTCATTGATGCCCTTCAAAGAGGTTAATAGACACTGAAGCATAGGCTAGCGTGGGCTGTCTAGGAGCTAAATACATGAGTATATGTAATAGCCTAGGGAAAAGATAGCAGCTGAGCATAGATGTGACATCAGAAGAAATGTAGAGAAACTGATGCTTTCAAGACTGAAGATAATAAAGGGATTCATTTCCTGTAAGACAAAGCAAGAAATACTCAGCTAAAGGCATCTACTTCTACAGTGGATGCTAAGGAGAACATTGGTGTTGGCCATAGAAATGGAGCTAATTTACTGAATCGTGTGAGGAGTTGTCTTGTTGGAGCTTGGGACTGTGATGTCAGGTATTCTGTGTTTGTGGGACAAACATTCTACCTCCTATTTGTATTTCCACTGATTCTTTCCCACACCCAATCTGTTTCCCTAACCCATTTCCTTCTTCTTTGCATGTGAAGAGCTTGTTTCCCCATTGAGATTTCCATGTTGTTGTGAAGGTGTGGACTGTGTGGATCATTGCTGTGTTGTTTGCATGATGGGCTATTTAAACACTAAGATGATTCTTGTACAAATGCAGAGACATTGGCCCAGATCCAGGAAATGTGTTTTGTTTCTTCTAGATAGGATTTGTCTTAATGTAAAATGCCATCCAGAAGAATGTCGGGCTGAGGTTTTAAATATACCATGACTAATTAACACAAACAATTAGATGTGCTTGTTTAAGGGACAGAGGCCAGCTTTACATTTCCAAAGAGGCAAGCTTTTGAAAGGCCTTTGACTACTTTACCTTATATGCAGTAATTATGTTATACATTATATTGTTTCTTAAAAAAAAACCAAAAATTTCTGTTGCCATGCTACCTTTAAATACCACAGAATATAAACTTATTGAAGGTAAAGGGAATCAATTTAAATAAATTAAGATGAGCCTAATTCAATATAAGGTGTCTTTATAAAAAAGGTTGATGACTACAGAGACATATAGATGGAGAGAAAATGAGCAAAGGCAACAAGACAATGTGCACCTTCAAGACATAGACACTAAATCCACTTAGCCTCAGAAGAAAACAACCCTCATGGTACCTTTGTCTTAGACTTCAGCGCTCCAGAATTTTGAGACAAAAAATTCCAAGGGCGTGAGCCATCTCACATTGTGGTACTTTGCTAGGGAAGGTAGAGAAGGAAAACCAACATGTCAACTCTGTAAATTGAAAATTCTCAGATATCAGTTTAGCAGTTAAATTTTCTTGAGTAAATTAATCGAGGTTTGATTTCGAAGAGAAATAAATCCCTGTATTATCATTTTGCAGAACTTTGAAATGAATCTGCAGAAATAGCTCACTGTTATAAACATGGTGTACCCTGCTGCCCTTTCTCGTTATTAATTATTGTTAATGTGTAGTTTGTGTATATGAATCATATCAACATAAATCTTTCTGTTTTATGAAATTTGCTTCTTTTAGTGCAAAATTATATAATAGTAAGATCACTTAACAGATTGTCTGTTTTGTCACACAGTGTAGATTTGGTAGCAATACTGAATTGTCTTGAAAGTTATCACTCCACAAAACATGGTTGATCACGTGACTTCTCTTTGCTCTTCCTTTCGTTAATCCTCAAACCAGCCAAGCCCAGTGGCTATGAGTCCATCCTTTGTGTATCCAGACTCCCTTATTTACCAGTCACAGGATCATATGAAAATTCTTTACCCTCCTGGTCCCTCTGCCTCCTTGTGGGATTGTTCTGAAGCAAGATAAACAAATGCAAAATGATTGGAACAATGCCCATGTACCCAGTAAATGCTACCTGTCACTGCTGCTGGGGCCCTGTAATATTCTAAGGTATGCAAAGATGCTCATGGATGGTATAAACAGAAGATGCAGTTACAAACGAGGAAGCTGAAACCACAGAGCTTAAAAACAAAAGGGCAGGGAATTCTGGATCCAACCTTAGCATTTCTGGAGCCACGACACCCAACAAGAGAGTGGATTCATCCTCACAGAAAGCCTTAATGAGGACCAGTACAGTCTTCATTTCAGTGAACTTTTTCATGTTTTGAGAACTCTATTCATGAGTACTACATAATTTCCATCCATCTTTCTCTCTCCTCCATCTCTTGCCATGATCCCTAATACCTTCTTGATGTTGTAATCTCTTATTTAACTATTGTTTTATACACACACACACACACACACACACACACACTCACACACACACACACACACACACACACACACACACACCTTACTGAGTTTATTTAGTGTTATTTTTATGTACATGTGTTCAGGGCCATCCACTTAGGGTCGGATAGCCAATCTTAAAATCCATACCTGTACTCAGTAAAGTTTCAAAATGTTCCTCTCGAATCTTTTCACGACTACTTGAAATTTAAATATCAACTCGGAGATGACTAACATTGAAGTATCCATGCCTTTGGTTTTCATGATATTATGCCCATCTCTTTCTAAGCTTACTGCCAAATGCAGAGGAGTGAAGCTCTGGGTGGCCTCTCTTTGCTTTTTCTGTACACTTCTGTAATCGTTCTAGGATTAAATTGAAAGGAAGAGAAATTCTTGAGTGCAAAGGTACTGTATACTTGGATATCTAATATATGACTTTTAGGTTGTAAGTCTTCCCCAGATGCTGCCTCGGCAACATTAGTGCTTCCTCTGCGCACGTAGCCATGTAGACACTGACTGAATGTGAGCAGACCTTGCAGCCACTTTGCATCTCTCAAACCCGTGAGGAGGAGCCACACCTATGAAGATTTTGACTGCCTGCCAATCCCACATTTTCTCAATCTATTCCCTCACATGGCTTAACCCACACAACTGCTTTACATCGTCACTGTTTCCCAACCCCCATGCTCCCCGTTTCTATTTCTCTAAGAAAGCAGAAGGAATCTGAAGAAACCACCTACTTCCTCTCCAACTCATGTCCTGCCTTCTCCCAACTCTCTTCCTTCTCCGCTGTCCCAAAAGAGCTTGAGGCACGCACCTGCCTGCACCAAGGCGTCCCTTCACCTCTCACCTACATGGGGACTACTCCAGCTGCAGCAGCGTCGCTAGTGTTTCTCCTGATGAGTCTTCTCTCTACCTGGACGTTTTCATCTGTGTAGACCACGCTCCAACAGCACACACACTAAAACTAATAGATCTCTCTTTACCCCACACGCCCCTTCCAGTAATTACACAGCGTCTTTGTCAAAGAATTGCCAAAGCAATTTAAAAAATAACTCAAAGGTTCTCTCAGAGGTGAGATATACATTATGAGATAGGTTTCAAGTGCTATAGTGGGAATGTACAAAATTATATGTATTTGATGTGACTATTACAGTTGTCACGTCATTGAGGATTGTCTCACTTCTTTCTCTTTAGTGAAAGCCTCTTCAATTTGGCTCTTGTGTCTTTTTTAACATGATACTATTACTCCCTTTTAGTTTTTGTTTCCTTTAATTCTTGGGACATTTTCTGTATCTCCCACCTCAGATATGGAATGAGATCTTCCCTATGGAATCTGGATCCATCATAGAAAATGGTATTTTGAGACTACATTGGGCATTGTGATCAGTGTTCCATAGCTTTTAGGCTTTTTAAATGAAAACAAAAAGGGAAATGTGGTGTATTCCTTTTTAAAAAGAAAGGGGGGGGGAAATGCAAGCTGCATTTATACTGCTATTTTTAATACAAATGTAAAACTATAATCTTTCCATTTAGTTTCTTGGAGTATTTGTTTCTTTCACCTTTCTCTACAAGTCTTGATTCTCTATAATATTGATATAATTATATTTCTTTATGCAAGTATATATAAAATGTTTTCAGAATAAAAATGTGAATATGACTATCCTTCTTTAAAACTATACTAATGGATGTAATCTAATTGGGTTGCTGTTTTTATTATTGTTGTTGTAGGGTTCCTTTTGTTGTTCTTTTTCTCTTTGTTTTTGTCTCACTTTAGGCCACAAGAACATACCCTCATGGAAATGCACTGGTGGCACTCAGTGAAAGAACTCTATTTAAAATGAATCTAAATCCCTCTTTTCCCATGTTAAGACTTGACATGTAATGGTGTCTTTATTTCTTACTCATTTAAGAAAATTTTAATTTAAACTTGTTATTAATTCTATTCTTTTTATTTTAGCTTTATTTCATGATTATAAACACGAACTTTTCAAAATTGAAGTTGTCAAATGATTATGTATAGGCAAGTCCTATTATATCTCTTCTCTCTTAACTTCTATATTTTCTTCTGTATGAAGCTCTTTTACAAATTTTCCTTCTCATCATTATTCCTTTATTAAAAGTGCACATAAGGTCGGGGAGACACGCTGTGAGTAAGAATACTTGCTGGCAAGCAGGTGGACCCCAGCCTGACTGTTAGTGCCCTTGTAAAATTCTGAGCACACTTCCTGTGTGCACCTGTGTCCCCAGCCCTAGTAGGTCACAGTGAGAAGGGTCAGAGACAAGAGGATCCTTGAAAGTTTCTGGCCAGTCAGCCTAGATGAAAAATATCAAAGTTTCAGTCTGATGTCCATTTCTTTTGACAATCCCTCTTAGCTGCTATTCCCAGTAGCTTACTACAGGGAGGAGGCTTTGCTGCTTTGCCATAGTGTTCTTGTCTCTCCCTTTCTTCATATACTTCTGCAGCATTTCTTTATTAGTGCAGCCGTCCCAGAGTCTGGCTTGTAATAAGATGCACTGATGTACTCTGCCTACCCTGCCCTGCTAATGCTTAGCCTCATTCTCTACTGTTCTTCCTTATGTCACTTCCATCTCTCTGCAGCGCTGTATTCTGTAAAGCAATTGTTTGCTGTCATCATGAGCTAACGTGGATATGCACTGTACGTTGTCTTGAACGTTTCTAGTGTTTTGGAGTGATGACCGACTCCAAAGTGCTATTCATGTATTTATTGAATAGCTGACTACACTCACCAAAGTGTCTGTAGCCACAATCTCAGCCAAGGCAGTTGGGAATAACTTGCCAAAGTCTAGCACTGGAGAATGGAGTGAGAGTGTGCTCAGGGACATCAAATTCTTAATAGTCCCAATGCTTCCTAACTGGCTGTGGTGCCTCTCTCAAGAACATCCTCATCTATTTTAATTATGAGATATTGTCTCGAGTATAAGATAAATACTGGGGGGGGGGGAATCTGAATTCCAGATTTTAGTTTGGCAACCATAGAGTTGTGGAGTCACAGGAAAGGTGTTTAAGATTTTTTTCATTTTATTGAGCATTTTAATAATCTGAAGATGAGAACAGGTTCTCTAATCTCTTAAATTTTCCAAGAAACCAAAGCATCTGATCTGTGGGGACACAGTACTGACCTGTATATGTGATACAGTGTGTCGAAGTGCAAATCAGCATTAGGAAATAATGAACAATGACCTCAGGGTTAAGTTTGTTTCTTTTGGGTTTAGCCCTTTGGACAAGAGACACTATTGTATCACAAAAGTTTCTTTGTCTTTCTCTGAAGCAAGAGATACAACTGAGATACAGCCTAGAGTTTTGTAAGTCTGACCTCTACAAAAGTGTCCATGTTTAAGTAATTCTACAAATAATGTATCCCGAGCTGTCTGAGGGAGACTTGAAAAACTGAGCAAAAGTTAGGCATACAAACACAACTCAACAATTATAACTTCAATTTCCTATGAATATTGCAAACGGATTAAAAAGAAAACCCTGTGGAGTAGATACATAACCTACAGCACAATAGTTGCTATTAGCAGTAACGTCCTTCCTCTTTCCCCAGATCTCCACTCTGCTCATGAAAACAAAGAAGTGTTCTCAGAGGAGTCTCGGGACTGACATTGCCAGTTCCTGCCACAGCAGGAGAGGGGCGTGTGAAATTGGAAGATATTATGTGAGTTACAAAGGAAATAAATCTCATTTGTAGTCTCTCCGGCCCTTTAATTAGAAAAGAAATGAAAAGCAAAAGCACAGGGAACTGTCCTAGACCCTAGAACTGATCACTGGCAGGCAGTACTCATGATTCTTGGAGCCATTACAAATGCCCAGAGCTCAGGTACAAAGCCAGTCCATTACCTGATGGATGATACATCTGCTACTTTTCACTTTCAGAAAAGTTCTAGTTCATTCTTCCCTGATTCCAAGAGACCCTAGAAGAGGTATTCCTTCCCTTATTTCTTACGGTGACTTGTTCACATTCGTCCACAGGGCACCATCAGCTCTAGAACGATTTCTGGAGAAACGATTCTTACAGATATACCACAATGGCATGAAGGTTAGAAAGACTCATACTACCTAAAATAGGCCTTGAGTTTCTGTTTCCATGCTGATTTTAATTCTGCGATATCATGAGTACAGCATCTAAGGGCTCCAGGAAGGCTGTTTCAAAGATCATCGCTCACTTTCTCTTCAGTTCTAGGATCCTGGTGTCAACTTTTGAATGCACAAGCATTGGCCGGACACTCATTTTACAAGTTCAGACGACTAAAGAAAGAGCCTCTCTCTGCCGCACTGTCAACAACTAATGGCTGATAAGCTAGGGATGTAGCTTTCTGAGCCCCTAGCCTCTGTTCTGGCTTGTTGACTGGCTTGATCCTGTGAGGTCTGATGCAGACAGCCACAGCTGGTATGTATACATGAGCGCATCAGCTGTGTCATGTCCAGAAGACATTTTGTGACAGAGCATTCTTCCCCAACACATTGCCCTTACATTTTTTTTCTGCCACTCTTCTGTGGTACTCCTTGAGTCTGGAAGGTGTGTGGTATAGACATTCCACTCAGGGAAATATACTTTACAATAACTTATTTATTCTTTGGCCAGGTGGGAATCTGTATTCAGTGCTGACCATTGCAAATAGAAGCTTCTCTCATGAGGCCCGAAGGCTGTACTAGCTATGTGTACTAAGATAAATGTTTAGAAGGCAGCTTGATATTATGACCATTTAGCAACATAATAATAGTAGGTTCATGGCTGGGATTGCAGTATCAGGAAGGAGTTCCCTCCTATGGAGCAAGCTTCAAATCCAACTTGAAAGCCATTAGCTAACTCCATGAAATTCGTGCCATTATGGTCTGGGCAGAGGTAAAGTGAAAACATGATCAAAATACACTGAGTGTATATATAAAGTCCTCAATGAATAAATACAACTACTGTATTAAAAGTGAGTCCAGATTTCTGACCATGTGTTCCAGGCACTGATTATTTGGTCTGGTATAGACTCCAAGTCTTTGGGTTTAAGCAAAAAGCCAAGGAGCTGGAGATAAAATTGGATGTCCCTTGTATATCCTCTGAGGGTGCTTGTTCTGGTGAGATCCACGTTTCTTTCTCTTGGTGCTTCCTGCAGGATGTCTGACCTCTCTCTGGAATGGTTTGCTGTACCTCTCAGTTGCTTTGGCAACTACTTCTATGCTTTGGGTACCTAGAATTTTTCTCTTTGTTTCTTTTTCCCCTGTAAACTCTCAAAAGAGAATGGTATGGATTCTCTAGGTTCCCTTTCCTTGCTTCATCAAAGAAAGGGAGTCTGTTCCTTTGTTAGACCGTCATTGAAAACTTTATAAGTGACAAACTGTAAACAAAGGTAGGGAAATCTAATATGTCTGAAATTTATCCAAGACTTTATAGTTGCCGCCTCAAATCTGCTTCTCTTTCATAGGGATGGAAGAATTTTAGATTTTTCTTTTTATTCATTTTACATTCTGATCACAGCCCAGCCTCCTGCCCCTTCCTTTCCTCCCAGTCCCACCCTTAATCCTTACACTTGGGAGTCAGAGGCAGGTAGATCTCTGAGTTTAGGGCCAGCCTGGTCTACAGAGTAAACTTTAGTGTTTTAATTAAATCTCGTTCTCTAGACTAGGGATTTCACAGCTTTCCATTCCTCCCATCCTCCTGACTTTTTTCCTTCAACTATATTAAAGTACTTATGGTCTCTGTACTTTGTGGATCTCTGCACACTAATCAGTTATCTTTATTCAAACTGTCTTAGTAGGCAAACTTGCAAACCAACCATCATGTATTTAAGAAGCAAAGTCCCCTAGTCAAGAATGACTCTAAATTTTGAGAAAAACAGAAACCATAGGAAAAGGAAAGTATTGGCTTATAGACAATTCTGTGAGCCATCAGCCAACAGCTACCTAGCAACAGCTTGTATCACTTCCTGCTACTTGCAGCAGCAGTGTATAAGAGGACTGCTCGCTAACCCAGCTCCCTTTCCCCTCCTCCTCCTCCTCCTCTTCCTTCTCAGTTGGCCTCTCTTCCTATCTTGTTCTCCCTCTGTCCTTCTCCCCACCTCATTCTCTGCCTCTACCCCTTTCCAGGACCCTGCTCCCTTCCCCCTTAATAAATCTTCTTTACACTAGGTCCAAAGCAGGGCATGGTGCCTCAGGTCTTCCTGCTGCAGCTGTAATCACTTGGCTGCTTTACATTTCATAACTGAAACTTCTTGCAGAAACTGGTTTTTCTTGGTAGGATTGTAAGCAGAAGAGTCTCCTTGCACAGGTTTTTAAAGTTCTAATAGGTGCAATTAACATGGTTTTGGCTGATTGAAGGTGGTCCAAACCTTTATTTACTTACTTATTTATTTATTTAATCTCCCCTTTCTACGTATTTTATTCCAGAGAGTGTGTGTCTTCTAACTAATTCTTATTTCCTTTAACTGTTGTTGTTGTTGTTGTTGTTGTTGTTGTTGACTGTCACTCTAATGTATTATTTTTCACTGAAAACCCCTCATTTTTGCCCTTTCCTCCTTGCTTTTGTCTAAAGTGCTTCAAACATTCCAGAGCTTACAGGCTTGAACTTACTTGTGGCTAGTTCTTATCTGTCTTGTTTCTGGCTTTATTTCTGCTGAGGAAACGGGCTCCTCTTTCACGAGTGGCAATTTTCGATTGGGTGTAAGATAACATGAATTGTGCCTTGTGGGATAATGGATACTTTTGTTTTCTTTATTTAGGATGCTCCACTGAGCTTGAGGATTTGCAGTCTGGCAAATGTTTTGCTTCTCCAGTTGGCATGAGGTTGAGAGGTGAGCTGATCACAAATTGTTCTTCCTGCCCTTACTCCATCTGAGGCCGGTGGATTATTTCATCCAGAACAGGTCTCCCTCCACCTTCCGTATCTGGCTCACACTCTTGCTTTGATTAGTATTAAGTTTAGTGTCAAGATTGCTGGGCCTTCTCTCATTGCCATCTTTGCAAACTGACTCTAGCTGCTCTGAAATGTCCAGATTCTCATCTTAATTGTCCCCAACTAAGAGACCCTACTGAGCTCTACCTGGAATCTTGAGTTCATAGCTATGGTTTGGTAACTCTCTTTATGTGGCAAATGAGGTTCCTTGTAGGGCTCATATCACTTGGTTCCTCTTTTTCAGGCCACTGTTCTTCAACATTGATATGTTAATCATGTTCCCAGTTTTAAAATCTATACTGGTAATAAATATAGTCCTTTGTTTTGGACCAGAAATGAAAATCAGGCCTAGTAGTTAGTACCAAGAACTACCATTGTTCTCTGATTTGGTTACATGTAACTTATTTAATCAGCGCTTTGCTTATGATTGCAAGGTTGTAGCTGCTAACCTGGCCAAAGAACCATGGCTTTGTTTTCAATAATCTTTCCTGAAGACAACAAATATAAAGCTTCCATACAGACTTTGGAAACAGAAAGAGCAACAGCAGTGGCACGGAAGCGGAAGCACCTGATGCTAACAAGCACTCTGAAAGAAAGCGACAGAAAACATGTGTCCATCGAAGTCATGGATAAGAAAGAACCATGGAGTAAAGAAAAGGAGTCGTAAGATGTGGTGATGAGAAGCTTGGTGGAGATGGAGAGAGAAATGAAAACGAAGAGGAGACTCATGGGGTGACTGAAGGCAGAGTTCACAGTCCACTGTGTTCCAAATGATAATTCTATTCTCCACAGACTTTGTGTTTGAGAGTCCCCCAGCACTTCCTTATGGCTATCTGAACCTTCCTTTATAATCTCATCACTGTTTCTGAATAATGTAAGACCCATCTGTAGGATATTGAGAGTGGCTGGTCGAATAAGGTACTATGAATATGTCCATATATTTTATTTCTTATAAAAGCTCACAGTGGGGTCTAGGTAACAAGAGATGAATATGTATAATTCATCGTGCTGTCTTCACCTTGTCTTTATTATAAACCACAAAGATAATTATATAAGAGGGCGAAAAGAAAGAAGGAAGGGTATTAAAGGAAGAGAGATGAAGGAAACACTGTTTCATAACAAATTACAGGAAATGAGGGTTCAAGCGCATTTGTCCTTCCGATGACAGGACCAAGCTTCATTCAATCCCTCCCTTTCCATCAGACATCCTGTTATAAAATCTCACATCATTGTATTTTTCCTTTAGGCAGCCACCTCAGCTTGTAATTATATTTTGTTTGTGAATATATAATTGATGTGTTTCTCTTTAGCAGGATTATAAACAATAATGGATAGAGAATTTACAAGCATTTATTGAGTTAATGAATGGCTGTTTTAGAGCCGTGGGAAAAAATAGGATCTATTTTTACAGGCCTACAGGTGAAAGAAGCATCCCTTATCATTTCTGTTTTATATCAACATAAATATGCCACAATGTGGGTTTCTCCTGTCCCCTTGGATTCCAGGGATAGAACTCGAGTCACCATGTGATGTTTCAGCAGTTAAGCCATTCTGGTGGCCCCAACCCAGGATATCTTAAAAATGGATGTGGTTATCTGAACAAGTATAAGTAGTTCTGGTTATTTTCATGCACAGCTTATTAAAGTTTCCCACATGAAGCTGTCAAGATTTTGTCTCCCTGAATGGTTTACAATCATCATATTTGTTTCCCTGGGGCACATTAGAGGAAGACTTGGGCTATACACTAAATCCAGGGGTATCCAACCCTTGGTTATGGGTTTCAAGAGCACACATATGTTTATCTGGAGTGACTATGTCAACACAGTGAGCTTTCCTGGTCTGCATGCAGCCCATAGTCTGGGTTGAACATCTTTGTTTAGAACAGTGAGTCTCAACCTTCTTAATGCTGCAACCCTTTAATACAGTTCCATATGCTATGGTGATCCCCCAACCATTAAATTATTTTTGTTGTTACTACATAACTATAATTTTGCTACTGTTATGAATCCTAATGTACATATCTGTGTTTTCCAATAGTCTTAGCAGGAGCCTGTAAAAAGGTCATTTTACCTTCAAAGGGCTCTCAACTCACAGGTTGAGAAGCACTGGCCTAGAGTGTTTGTATGACCCCAGCCCATGCCTCTCTCCTATTGCTATGTGGCATGGTTACCAAAGACCCAGGACATTTGATCTACATAATCTTGGACAGGAACTCTCTAAAATGTAAGGCAAAACAAGCCCTGTCTCTTTAGAAGTTATCAAAGATATTTCTTCAAAGTGATAGTAAGAGGCATGGTACCAAATCTTATGAATACAGTGGGTTTGAGGATTTTGTGGGTTTTGCTTTTCTTTCTTTATATACCTTTGACAAAAATTATTTTTAAATTAGATGTAACAAGAGGTCATGACCTATAGACTAAGAACCACTGGGCTAGATGATAACCCTGGATACCATCTCCAACATTCTACTTTTCCTTAGGTTCAAATGACATCTTGATAGTTAGGTACCACTTTTTATTGTACAAAGGATCTGAACACGGTTGTGGCTGATGGCACAGGAAGGGATCTGGTACTTCCCTGAGTTTCTTTAGAGCTAGCTCTCTAATATCCTCTTTCTTCTTTTCTTTTAGAGGAAAATAACCCACCTTTCTTTACAAAATGATACATTGTGAGAGCTGCTAAAAAAAAATAGGGTCCTAGAATTCTGGAATGATTTAGCATTGTGTTCACCCTATTGAGTAAAGTCACAGATTTCATGACAACAGCCTTATTAGGCTGCTTAGATACAAATCAATATGAGTGACAGAAAAATGGGTGCATATCCATTAAAGATGTTTTCAAAGACAATTCTGATGAAAATCTGATAGCAGAAGAACACAACTCCCCCCAACCAAATAAGGAAGATGGAGTCACTCCACTGTAACCAGAATGTCTTCAGCTATTTGAAGGGACCCAGGAATACAATTATATACCTTGCTCTGCCTTTGGAAACAGAAGGGAAGTTTAGATGTGGCTTCTTCTTAGCATGCAATTTTTTAACACAATGGCAAAATTTATATTTTAGGTCACAACTGGAAGACATCAGGTTCTTACACCTGTCACTTAAATTTATGTACTTCTCAGGTTGAGGAGTCTTTCATGGAAGAAAAGTGCATATTTGTATAAAATTCTTCATACAGCAATCAGGTAGTCAACACCGCTCTTAGCATGGGTATGATGTTGTTCTACTAGTTTTATTATGGGCACATAGAACAAACCTCCTGACCCCTCGGAGTTCATAATCCTACCCGAGAAATGAAGCAATAAACCTCACAGGTATAAGAAATGCTGCAATTACAAATTAGACATAGGTGCAAAGTAAGTCATTTAAGGATTCAAAGGGAGAGAGAAATAACTTCTTGCCAACTGTAGAATCACTTGCCAAGAAAACATGAGTCCATTGAGAATGAATGGAGTTTAACTTTGTAAAGGCATTTTTTTTTTTGGTGAGGAGTTGAAGTTAACAGAAAACTAAATTAGCCTTAAATAAGATGGGAGCCATGGCTGTTATTATCATTATGCTCATCTCCTTTCACAGCTTGAGGGCTGTGTGGAGATCTGGGTTGCCTCCAATAGCTCAAGCATGAGGCAAAGTGGCTATGATGGTCTTAAACCTTCCTTGGCAGTTAGCTTGCTAAATATCTAGCCCCAGGTTCAGCCCTTCATACCATAAGAAGAAATAGAAGGGGAAGAAGGAGAAAGAGGAGGAAAAGGAGGAGGGAAAGGAGGACTTCAGAACCCTATAAACTATTATAGTCAGGATACATCTCTCCAGCAGACTGAACTCTGAGAAAAACAAGAGTACTTCTTGTTCATGTCCTTATTCATGTATCCTGCTCAGCATTACTGAGGGTTCTAAAGGTGCCAATTTGAACCAAGATACATGGTACCTAGTTGTATGAATAATGAGTCAAGAGTTCAGTCTCCAACATTGCTCATGAACAAGGCTTATTAATTTAAGCAGTGTCTGTTCCAAGACAAAATCCAGAAGACAAGCAGAAAAATAAGGGAACACGGTCAAGTCTGAATGACAGAGCTCATTTGATTTCAATTTTGGTCCTAACAAATTCATTGTCTATAATCTCACAGGGGCATCATTTGGATTCTGAAATTGTTATGCTTTAAGGTGAGACCTATTGCTACCTCAAATTAAATTACTGTTATTAGAGAACAGATAAAACAAGAGAAAAATAAAACTGGCTTTGCCTTGTAATCTGCTTTGCTGTAAATTGCCAAGCACATCCACAGTAACACTGCTGGCAGCAGCTCAGAGGCGCATTTGAAGGAAAACTCATTTTGATATTATTTTCAAATTTGAATCTTGATGCATTTTGTGACACATCACAAAAAGGAAGAACTCTGTCGTCTAAAACAGCCACTTTGGATTTTCCATTCCCTTGGTTCCTATTTTCTAGGCTCCTACTTATCACCCTATTTAACTTGTAAAGAAAGATAGGACACATTGAGAATTCTGCCATGGAAAATAACTCCCAGTTTCTACAGCTCGAGCACTTTCTGATCCCAGCAGGAAGCAAATGTCTGTAGCTGGACCATTAAGGGAGATGAGTGATTGCTTAATATATTTTAAAGGATGGCTGGTTGGCAACATCACAACCTAGGCTTTCTAAACAGGAACTTCAGAAGCTAGAGCATGGCAGCTCTAGGCCATGGCAAATGAGGTTGTTACTGAATGAATGCTTTCATCTGGTAGCTTTTGATAAAGTTTGAGAAGTTGCCACAGCAACAGATGATGTCACCTGGTGTTTAGAAGAGCATTCGAAGATGTCAGAGGAAGTGACTAATCATTACCTGGAGAAGCAAAACAGGCAGCTGATTCCTCTCCAGTAAGGGACAGTGGGAATCACAACATTCATTCACCTTCTTTTCAGCGAAGAAAACGTATGTGTCTTGATGTGTGCTGTTAATGGGTATGCTTAAATTAATATGCTAGTCATATTTTAAGTATTCTTACAATTCCTTTCAATGTTATCTTGAAATTTGGAATATTTTTGTTACTTAAAAACAAATTGACAGCACAATTTTTCTGTAATAATTTGAGCTTGGGGGCTTGGGAAGTGGTTTAGTTGTTAAAGTGCTAGTCTTGTAAAGGTGAGACTCTGACTTTGGGTCCTCAGTTCCCATGTAAAAAGCAAGGCACCATGGTACCTGTCTATAATCCCAGTAGGTGGAGGGAGAAATGGGGGATCCCTAGTGATGACTGGCAGGAAGTCTAGTGTGGAATTGCACATGTTCAGCAAGAGACTGTGTCTCAGAAAAGAAGGTAGAAAGTGACTGAAGAACACATCCTATATCAACTTCTGGCCTCTGCATGCACACACATGTTCATGTGCACCTGCTTTCATGTGTGCACACACCCATGTATGTGTGTACATACAACTACCAAAACACACACAAAAGTGATTTGACTTTGACTTCAAAGGTATATACCACAATTCAATGTGTCTTTATTTTAAGAGTTTGAATTTATTATATGTCTTAGTTAGGGCTTATATTGCTGTGACTAAACACCAAGACAAAGGCAACTCTTATAACAGAAAACATTTAGTTGGAGCTGGCTTACAGTTTTATAGGTTTAGTTACATTATTGTCATGGTGAGAAGCAAAGTGCCACTCAGGCAGATATGGTCCTGGAGAAGGAGTTGCGAGTTCTACATCTTGATTCACAGGCAGCATAAGGAGACTGCCACGCTAGGCCTAGCACATGAGACCTCAAAGCACACCTCCATAGTGACACATGTCCTCTAACAAAGCCACACCTCCTGACAGTGCCATCCTATGGGCCATGTATTCTAACATACAAGTCTAAGGGGCCATTCTTTCCAACCACCACATTATGCAAACTTTCACTGGAAAGAGGAAAATTCAGATACATTTTATAAAATTGTAATCAACATTTTTCCATTGCATTACGTGAATATAAAATAGAAAAGACATTTAAACATTTTCATGATGGTTTCAGTATCAGATATTTAGGATAATTTATATGTACCCATGTATGTATTTATAAACTTTTAGACACAAAGGAGAAGACTTGTTTTAGAGTCAGCTGCTTTTATTTTGTGACCACCTTGTCTTAAATTCATAGGTTCAAAGCCAATGGTGTGTGGATTTTCTTAGCCACCAGGTTTGGTTAATAAATCTCTGCAGCTTTTTGCATGGAATTCTAATATTGAGGTGAATAACTTAAAGGCAGATCTCAAGAAAAGTTAAAAAATAAAAATTCAGTTAACTTGGTACTTTTGGGAGTACCTTTAAAGAGTAACTGTGGATGTCCTTGTGATATTGCTTAACTAGCACATAAAACAAACATCGTGAGTAACTATGGTCACTGAGTATGTTGTAATTCTGGACATTGTTCTAAGAAGACACTTTTGAATCTTGTATATAATTTTTTATAAAATTAAGTTCCAGCTTGTCCCTGTTTCCCAGAACATACTGAATTAGTGTTCAACACTGGAAACTATGCCACGCCTTAGCCCCATAGGCAGAGAGGAACGCGTGATGAATGTATCCCTTTGAACCTTGACTTAGGCCAAAGTATTTCCCTGGGTTTAACAGGTCTAAACTTGTTAGTGTCTGGATAGTATATGAATCGTGATTACTGTGAAGTTATCACACCTAAGATTGAGTTAGGTGCCTTTTCTGTGTGCTTTCTTAATGCCCTGTGTAAGTCTTGTGTTACTCTCTTAGTTTCTTCTGTCATTACCTGGTAACCTGCCCTAGGAACAGTTGCACTTGGAACAATCCAGTGACTGATTCATGGAATCCTTTATTTCACCAGTTCTAATGTCTACATTTTTTATCACACTCATATAAACTTCATGATATGCTATTATCGACCATAGGAGGACTGTGGTTAACGAACCAGAATCATTGACACAGAACGGGGGTGTCACTTGATTTTGGCAAGGCATTTATTCACCACTTGAGGACTGTTCACAGTTCTGTTTATTGCAAAGCAGCCAATAACTCTCTGTCCTCGCTTCCGCTGTGACTCATGGGCCAGCGGTAGCAGCAGCACAGGGCATTATTAGAAACACTGAATCCCCAGCCCCGCCCCCACCATGATCAGAAGCTTTGCTGTCAAAGGCTTCCCAACCCACATGCCCATCACCCTTTGAAAACTGCTTTGTGAGGAGAGAGAGAAATAGAAAAGGGCCACACTTGACACGGGGTGAAGCGCTGTTCTTTTGTTGCCATGATTTGTGAACAAGGATCTCCCATGTGTTAAGAATTAAAGCTAATAACAAGAAAAAGGTCACGGGTGCTAACATAAGAGATCAAATTTAAGAATAACACTGGCTTGTATGAGCACTTCATGTGTGGAATATGCTTCTCCGGAAGGCATGGTTTCACTTTTACTTGGCAGCCCTTTTTAATTTTTTGGTAATTTTAACTGGTGAAGTTTCTTTGGAAACACAGCATTATTTGTTCAATGATACAGGGTTTTCTTTCAGAAGGTCAGATACCCTGAAGATAACAATCCTGCAGATCTTCCATCTTGCTCTGTATAGTTCAGTGAAGTCTGGGAAAAACGGAGCACACCGCATCTTCAGTTAAGTGAGAGGACAAATTATACTTGTTATTTTACATTGGTTGACAAGCCTATAAGTACTTACTATCATAACATCATATATATTATATATACATTATAATATATTACATATACAATATAATATATTACATATACATGTATACATACATAGTATGCATATGTGTGTATGTGTATTCACACATATATAGCATATGTATTTCAAATGTGTAAAATTATATTGTGGAGTGACTACCTTATTTAATTAATATATGTATCACCTCACATTTTTGATTTTTTTGTAGCAAGAACACTTGAAAACTACTCTTAAATGTTTCTTAACATTATACATTTAATTGTGGTCACTATGTGGTATATTTTTTTAAACTCTTATGCCCCTTAAGAACAAAAAGATTAATATTCCTGCACTGTGTTTTTCTCAATCACAAAGTCCTGTGATCATGTTGGGTATGAGCAAGTGCAGGTTTTAAATGTTATGTTCCAAATAAGACCAACACCAAGCACATGGTTTTCTCCTGTCCTGGTGTGTGATTTATGCAGACCATTTGACAGGGAGTCCAGAACCTAAACTTCAGTGCTGGACCCACCAGGCCTTTGCAGAATAACCCGTCAGGCTGACTGCGTTTCTGGTTCATTGCTTAAGCAAATGAAGTACATGGACTCTGAGGGCCGCACTTCATGTGCCTTTCCAAGCCAAGCTCGCAAGAACTCTCTTCCGGTGCCTGGTCCACAGCATCCCTACTGTCCAGTTCTGTCATGAGTTCCCTTGCATGGTAATTAGCTTGCACTCTTAATGAGGCTGATAGAGAAAATCACTGAGAACAGAGAGTTGTGCTTTGTCCGTAGAGTCGATGAACACATATCTTTCAAGATTAAAAACAAAACTGAGCTGTCCTAAATTACAAAGTCAAACAAATCTGTTCAGCCATTATTTTTCTGTTTTTAATTTAATAATTTTAGTCTTAACATTATATCTAGATTTAGTCATTTTTGCTTTGAAGACTGAAACCTTTTCTCTGTCCTTCGGAACTGTAGTACACTTTTCTCTCTTTCTGAAGACTATAGGAAAGTAATGGCTGCTTCATCTCAGAATTTTCCAAAGACAAGAGAAAGTCCATTTAGGTTTATAAAGATGAAACAAAGCTGGGAGGGGGACATCTGAACAGATATTCAGGTTTCAGAAAGATTAGGCACATGAGTATTGGGCAGAACACTTCCCATGGGTCTACAATATCCTTAGTTATTATTATTATTATTATTATTATTATTATTATTATTATTTATTTACGAGGACTCAAATGGTTGTCTACATTTTCATGTTTGGGGAAACATACATATACACACACTCACACACACATGCACACACACACATACACAAACATTTTAATAAATTGGCTTAGGTAAAATTGGTATGAAAATACTTTTTGAAAGTGCAACTAAGGTGAAATACCTTTCTTCAACTCTAGATTTGGCTTTAATCCTGAACTCTCATATCTGGCTCTAATTAGAGAACTCAGGTACTTACTTGTTATCTTCTAGATGTAATTACCCCTGTACATGGAAACCCCAGTGTGATACCTGAAAGATTGGGTGATTCAAAGTGGGTTAAACATCCCTTCCCGGTTGATCATTATCTTCTCATCTTGGAAGCTAGAAGAAGGCATAGTTTGTAATGACTTACTATTCATGATTAGAATATCTCCTCTTCCCAGACAAACATAAACAACATATATTTTCAAATTTTCAAAAGAATGAGAGTTTTGAAATATGCTAACATCCTGAAATCCCCTTAGAGTTTCTCTTTTGCTTCTTTCGTGCCCTGTTTGTTCAGCCATGGTTTCTTTGTTCATTTTGCTTTCCTCTGTAGTTTCTTTTTAAAATCTTAGTTCTTTTTTGCATCTATTGATTCATTTATTGGGCTGATACTATTTATGTTCTTGACAAGTTTTCTATCCAAATACTTGCTGCTGAGTTGAAAGGGTCAATTCAGGGCTATGCACATTCTTTCTTCCAAAGTGTGGAGGAGGTTCACCTGTCTACCTAACAGCAGATAAGAAGCAGAGAAGGAGGTGGAAGGACCGGGGTGACATATGACCTTCAAAGATGTGCTGTAACTGGCATACTTCCTTCAACACTGCCAAACAGAAACCATTTTTCTACACAGTAGCCTATGGAGGACATTTTATTATTAAAACAAAATAACTCATTTTTCACAATGGATATAGCTTCACTGCCCATAAATTCTATTTTCTGGCTTATATTAAAAAGCTAATGCATTTAGAAACATGGGATCTAACTTAGCATATGGCCAAAATTGGCTGGATTTAAGTGGCATGGTTTTGTTTTAGATGGGATGTAAATGGCTCAGTTTGACACAATCTCTCCTAAACTTATCCTTGTGGTACTGTGACACAGTGTCTGAAATGGAGCCCTTTATCACTAGCAGAAACATAGCTTGTCACTCTGGAGCCTAGAAAGTTCATGATTACAGCATTGACAAGATCAGTGTCTGGAGACAGTCTGGTCATTGCTTCCAAGGTGTGATTGTGAATTTTCTGTTCTGTGTGGTAGACAAATACCATGCTTACACACAGATGAAGACAGAAATATCAGAAATGGCTCTCAGAAATTGTTTTCATGTGTAAGCTGCCCTCATGACTTAAGCACTTCCCCCCTGATACTGTCATCTTTTCATGCCAGTACTGAACAGTTTCATATCCAGACTGCAGCATGTGCTAAAAGTCATCATCACCATCCTATGGGTATTACATTTCAATATGGAAATTAAAGATTCCAGAGCTACATTATTGACCATGCTAGCTCATGCTCTGTCTAGTTATTTAGATTTTTAAGCTAGCTAAAAATTAAGTAGATTTTATTTTCTTAGTTACCATAGGCGCGTGGCAAATTCTGTTGACTCTGGATACTCTAGAACAGTAATATATTCTCAAGGCTCCTGAATCACATTTGAGCAAAACTTAAAAATGCCATATGCCAACTAAATACTAATTAACTCATGGATATCTTATGGTCTTTTACAAATAACAAGAGAAATTGACAAAATTAGCCACCCAACCATTTTCTTTGGAGAATTTGAAAAATTACCTTATTTGAACTGAATAGCTGCCTGTGGCTTTAGCTGAAATGTAAACACTTTAGCCTGATCTATCAAGCTGTCATTTCAAGTGCCATTGTTTGAAGTGACTAGCTAGTGTGAGTTCAAGTTCTCTCTCGTTCCATGAGGTCACTAGGGCAAAAGCAAGTGCTGGTTACTTTTGTGGAATTCTCCTGGAGGCTGAAGTAATATTTAAACAGCAAGACAATACAAGGTCCAAATGTCCTCAATATAGTTCATCTCTTGCATGGGTTTCTAAAATCAAAGTTACTGTGGCAGATGGACTTATTTGTCTTCATGTGATTTATGAACATTGCTGCCCTTTTAAAGAAGAAAAAAAAATGGATGCTGAGGACAGAAATGGAGAAAGATGTTTCATATCCCCTGGAAGTCTTATCATTTATCTTTCAATGTGTTCTGTTGATTTAGAAAGAACAGAATTCAACAGATATAATTCTGCAAAGCTCTTCTAATTCAGACTTTAGACCAAAGTTCCTTGTTTCCTATCTTTATCCAGAACTATCGGAATGCACACATCAAGGCTGGATTTTTTTTCTGCATTCAACAGTGACTTATGGGACCCAGCAAAAATGGGACCCACCTGGAGCCCAAGTTTCACAGCAAAGATTAACCTTTACTATGTGACTGCCTTGAAATTCTATTTCTCTTAATTTATGCCATTTTAACACGCTGGTTGAAACCTACCACATCACATTCACCATCAATGAAATGCAATCTGCAGTTTGAAAGCTACTGCTCTTCATGATACTGGAATCATCCTTATCATTCCTGATTGTAAGGCTCTTTGAGAATCAAATAAAATATGCAAAGACTGAGTCATGGATAGCAACACTTTCGTGCTGAACTTTTGACCTGAACATTCCTCATGATTTGTGGGACTGGGGTTTCCACTCACCAGAAGTTCAAAAGATCTTCTCAAACCCAGTCTGTTAATGTTTCCACTTGCCAGAAGCAAGTTCAAAGGCCTTTCTGAATCTGGCTCATTACGCCTTGGAAGACAAATGGACTTACCTTTTATAGAGAGCTATTACTATGCATTCCTACTCTTCTGCTCAGACTCTTGCAGCAGACTTGTAGAAAAATTAAAAAACTAGCTAATCCTTTAAAGGTAGAGAAAGCAAGTCATCAGAATGAGTCTACAGAATATGCAAACAGTGTAAACAACCCACATTTGCTCTAGAAAACAAAATCTCTTTGCTTTAGTTTACCTTCAGATTTTGTAGTGAAATAATATATTGATTAATGATACAATATTAAGTAATTTTCAAACTTCAGTTATGATCTGGTTTATTTATAGTCATTATTATTCAATGAAGAAAAGCTGTTATTTACAGGTCACTAGAGTCTCACTGAGATAAGGCTTTGCCCTCCTCAGAGTTCCTTTGTTGTATAAACAGCAATTTTTCAGGCTCTACCTTGCCCTAGAAACTCTATTTTACAAGCATCCCTTTTGACTCTACTTTGAGGGAGAAGGATGACTTCTGGGTGGCACAGAAACTGCATCATGTGTAAGTGCTTTCCATCTAGTATAGACTGATACATTTCGTAATCTTGGGGCTAGAAAGAGAGAGTTGAAACTGAGCAGGGCACATGGGTGTGTTTAAATCATATCAGAGAAACTGGGCCAACAACTTACCAGATATACCAGATGGAGGAATCGGTGTAGCTCCCTAGGCTGGACATGCTAAAGAGATGGTCACCTAACACTGAGATGGTGTGGTCCCACATCAACCTCTAGTCTGATACTTGGTGTGTGTAGCAAGGACTGAGGACTCTGTGAGTTGGCTCAGTATCCCCACTGTTGCCATAGCCAATGTAACTGCCTGCCTGTCCACCTGTTTGCCCCTTTGCACCTGGTTAGGACTGACTTTTTCTTCCTCCTGACTCATTTCCTACTCTGGACTAGGGTAGGCCATTCATCTGGCAGCTGAATTCTGCAGCTTTGTTCTTTAGACTGACTCTAGAAGCTCCACTCACAGTTCTCTTCAGACACTGGCTATTTATTGCTTTATCTATGCTAACTCTTTCTTGAGTCACTTCTGAAATACCTTGAACTATTCCTCAACCCTGCTAACTTTGTATTCATTCCGTAACAACACACACACACACACACATACACACACAAATATAAATGGCTTATGTTACATATGGAACCTATATGTATATATGTATGTGTATATATATATAGTATGTATACACAGATATATGTGTTTATATATGTATTAACATATATGTGTAACCCATATATATATATATAGTATATCTATCTATAAAGCATATATTAAAAATACAAAAAATAACCTCATTAAAATATAAAGATTTATATTTACTGTGACTTATATGATATAGTAGTTAATATTAGTAACTAAGATTGGAATAAACGAAACTGTACTTGACTTAGTCAAAAGCCACCAAAGTAGGAGGAAAAAAATCATGAAAAAAGCAGTTATCCTTGAAACCACTAAACACTGTGAATTTCTTGCTATTCAGTAAATTCTGATGGTGAAAGACACTAGCATCTTCCTCTATGATTCTTGCACAGTGTACTGTGGTGGTCTGAACATGCTTGGCCCATGGGAAGTGGCACTATCATGAAGTGTGGCCTTGTGGAAGAAAATACGTCACTGTGGGGATGGACTTTGCAGCTCTGCCTAGTGTGGAAGGGTCAGTCCTCTACTGACTGCAGTTGGATCCAGATGTAGGACTCTCAACTCCTTCTCCAGCACCTTGTCTTCTGGATGCTGCCATGCTTCTCATGTCAATGATAATGGTCTGAACCTCTGAATCTGTAATCCAGTCCTACTTAAATTTTGTCCTTTATAAGAGTTGCCTTGGTCATGGTCTCTTCACATCAATGGAAACCCTAAGACATGTGCTACAACAAGTCTATTATAGTTTTATGATTTTGATTTTAGTCATTTCTACCTAAAACTCTTAATAATAACAAAATTCAAAATGTTCTTACAGCAACCCTCCTGGAGTAAATATACATCTCTTCATGCTGTAAGTGAATTGTTGTACTGGGAGAGAAGGAATATAGTAACTGAATAGAGATGAAGTCATTTTTTTTCACTCTGCTAAGGACAGGTGGTGGATCCAGGGAAAGCCATTTGATTTCTTAGTTAAACATACAAGCTGTTCCCTCATTAAAAAACACAAATCAAATTGAACTGCTTAGCTCAGCCATTAAAAACTTAAAGGTCCTGACAAACTAATATTATCTGATCTGAATGAGACACATTTGTTGTTGTTTCCCTAAGACTCCACACTCAACTCTTTTTATCATATTGTCCCTGTCCTCTTTAATGGAATTTGTAATACTGTAGTACAGTTCATTTTCTTAGATAATAAAAATGTAATGTAGAAAGTTAGCACTGTGTATAAAATAAGAAAATGAGAATGAATGAAATCATGAGGAGACATGGAGAAGGATGTTTATGTCTTCTCCGTTGCTTACGGCGATAAGCCCTCCTGTTCATGGATTTACATTTATTTTAAAATGCAATTTTAGTTTGTATTCTAGGGAGAATAGATCTCCCATAGAACCAATATAGATGACTATGAAATTACTTCAGGGAACAGGGAAATAAGATTGCTCCTGCTTCCACAATGGGAAAGTGATTCATTTACAACAAAGAATAGAGGGCACATCCCATTAAAATAAAATCCTGGCATGAAATTGGGTCTTTATCCAAATAGCCAATGCATATCTATTGCATATCAAATGTGTCATGAGGTGCTTTGACATAAAATGATGGTGGTGACACCCGTAAAAGTGGTGGAAATGAAGGCTCTTACTGTGTTTCAGCAGTTTTCCTAAATGTGTGCAGATATTAACTCCCTAACACCCCTAACGATCTTATAAGGGGCACTATTCGTATTTCATCAAAGAGAAATTCAAGGTGCTGAATGAGAAAGAACTTGGACCCAATCTCCCCAAGCCTTACTCCAAAATGCCTTTTGTCACTATTCCATTAACCGTGGAGCAATGCATCAAGCAAAGATGGAGGGCATTTGTTTCCCATTCTGCAGCTGAGGAACTGAGGAAATTAAGTCCAGAGTGGATGCATCATTGTTACAGACAGTGATATAAGATTTATGAGTATTTGAGCTGGAATTTCTGCCCCAGTTTTTAATTTACTCACAATTTCCTATATACAGATACATATACACATGTACCATGTTCTCACATCTACACTATATATCAATGCATATCATATACACTACAGTAGCCTACTAAGTAGACTTGGGACAGGGAATTTCTGTACCTTTAATTTTCTGCACTGTTTCACAGACTGACAAGTTTTGTTTTCTGAAAGTTTTAGAGGCATACTCCTGGTCTTGCCACTTCCATGGAGCAGGAATCTGAGAGTGCTTAAGATGTGCTTTCTGAAAGTAAGGCTTGTGTTTCTTAAAGTCTGATGTCTTCTCACTTCCTGTGAATGTTGCTGGCTTCCCTCTAGACCATGGTCAGGGTCTAGAACAGAGGTTATCAACCTGTGAGTCGTGATCCCTTTGGGGATCTACTGTCCCTTTCACAGGGGTTGCCTAAGACCCTCAGAAGATACACATATTTCCATTACAAGTTGTAATGGTAGCAAAAATACAGTTATGAAGTAGCAATGAAATAATTTTATGGTTGGAGGTCACCACAACATGAGGAACAGTATTAAAGGGTCACAACATTAGGAAGGTTGATAGCCATTTTCTTAAAGGCCACCTACATTTCCAATTGTGGTCTATTCACAAGGCATAATGTAGGCCACTCTCTAGGTATTACTTTTAGAACTAGTTAAGATTCCACTTGATTAAAATTAATTCCCTTTGATACTACAATTCTGATACCATTTTTTGCCTCAACTGGACATGGTGATTTGCACATGTAATCCTAGCTCACAGAAGGTTGAATCAGAAAGATTGTGATGAGTTTTGAGACCTGCCTGTGATATATAGCAATACTCGCCCAAAAGTTGGCAAAGCAAGTGCTTCAGTATCAGAATAGGGTCCTGTGATCCTGTGAGCACATGGTACTTTCATTGTGTCTTAGGGACCTACGCATTGCATTATGTCACGGACAAGTAAACAGAATTCAGCTTCCTCTGAGGCACTTTGAACAAATTACAATTTTCCTGGTAGAACAGGAACTCTGCTGTGCCCTTCTGTTCATGTCATACTTCGGAATAAAGTGTCTAATCAGATGCCCTCTTCTGCCCACTGCATGGGTTCCACTATGGTGTCCCACTCAAAGGGAGGTCCCTGGGTAAAATACAGATGGAGATCATGAGGTCCTGGCCTTCTATCCCAGTTAGGTAATATTTAGAGTATAAACAAAATGCAGGGTCTTTTGTGGGCAGCACATACACCTTTCTGAACAGAAGAAACTTTCTTCCTTCCATCATTTGGCCTCAATGAACAAAATGCAACGCATGGGTCCCTAAGAGGCAGTGAAAGTACCTTGTGTTCACATGACCCAGTTCTGTTACAGAAGCACTTGCTTTATTGGTTTTTGAGAGAATTTTGCTATGTATCACAGGCAGATCTCAAACATATTTGGCCTTCTTTGCATCTCTAGTCAGTGACCATCCAAACTTTCCAATATTAATTCTAATAACTAATCTTCTTTTCTCCAGAGTTAGCCCTTCCTTAGTATGCTCCAAAAACTATGGATACTTAACTCACTCAAAGAATTGAAGATACAGAAGTATCTGTAAAACTGAGAAACTAAAAGTCTTAGCATTCTGTCAGTTTTGAATTTTTTGATATTCTTTTTATTATTTATTATTTTACTTTTTTAATTGGATATTTTATTTGTTTACATTTCAAACGTAAAAATTTCCAGGTTTCTCCTCTGCAAACCCCCTATCCCATCCTCTCTTACCCTGTTTCTATGAGGGCGGTCCTCCACCCACCCACCAACCCACTACTGCCTCACCGCCCTAGCATTCCTCTACACTGGGCATCAAGCCTTCACAGGACCAAGGGCCTCCCCTCCCACTGATGTCAGATAAGGCCCCTCCAGCTCCTTCAGTCCTTCCCCTAACTTCTCCATTGGGGTCCCTGATGGTTGGTGGCAAGCATCTGCATCTGTATTGGTCAGGATCTGGCAGAATAATAAACAGACAAAAACCGGAAAACAACAGCAACAAAAGCCAAAAACCTAGCCTGGATTTTCACCGCCATTATTCTGTGGAGAGTAATATAAAACTCTTGGAAATCATCCTCCTTTTCTGCTCTGAGGCGTGATCAACGAGACAGTTTATGGCTTTGGATTTGAATCTCGGTTAGATTTTAGGGGAAAGAATCAAATTATTTTAAAATACAGAGAAAAGACTGTTTTTCTATTCCTTGTTTGAGGTTTCTCAGCTTAAAGCCATCTTTCTGAAAAACTCTTACAGCTTCCCCCAATTGCCTGCATTCCTGAGATGAAAGCTCTTTGAGTCTCTAAATTATTTCTGCATCAGGTAACTGATGATGGAGAACAGGGTAGGGGTCTCAGGAATGGGAACTGGTTTGCCTTTGTGCTCACTGCACTGCTGATCACAAGTGCACCGGGCAAAGGGAGTTGTAGGAGGAGTTAGTGTCTCCTTCTAATAAAAACCCTGAGTTCAATAATATTAAATTAACACTTCAGTGTTGCTCCCTTTAAAATTAGGTTTCCAAGCATCTTAATTTCCTTCTTCTGTCCCTTAGCCAAAATAAACATTTAAAAGTGCAAATCACAGAAACCCATACCCAACTCAGCCTTAATCTTCTGCATGTTATGCGACTTCAAATGTGTTTAAAAATTAACCATTGTTCTTGAGGGTCAGCTCCACCAAAAAAAAAAAAAAAAAAAAACAGGCAGAAGCAGTTTGAAATGCCACTCATCTGGGATATATTGTCTTGTGAAATAAAACTATTTTATATGTTTTCTCTTAGCTGTTAGAGAGTAGTAGCCCTGAATGATAATGTCCCACATAGAGACTCCTGTAAGCACCTTGACCTTGATCGTCCATTTAATGGAATGGAAAGTCCTCATGGAAACTAACTGCTCTGTGCATCTGTGAGAGGTCATCCAGATTGGGTTAATTGGAAGACCAGCTCTATTCTGTGGACTGAGTGGAGGTCTGAAGAAGGACAGAGCAAACTGAGCACCGTCATTCATCTCTTCCACTTCCGGCTGCAAGACACCTCACATGCCTGCTATGACATCCTTACCTCGATAGACTGAACTCTCAGAGTGTGAACCAAAACAAGTCTGTTTGCCTGTCATCCACCAGTCTATGTGCCTGCCCATCCACTTGCTGCCCACCAACCTTCCTGCCTTTCCGCCTACCAGCCAGCCTTCCTTCCTTCCTTCCTTCCTTCCTTCCTTCCTTCCTTCCTTCCTTCCTCCCTCCCTCCCTTCCTTCCTTCCTTTGGTTGCTTTAATCAGGTATTTTATCACAGCACTGAGAAAAGTGACTAACACAAGCACTTCCTATATCTTCTAGAATTAAATGTTCTCAAATGGGACAAAGCTTCCACAATGTGGCTACTTTTCAAAACCTGTTTTAATCTCTTCAAGTATCTCCAAGTTCCATTAACTCAAATGGTAGTTTAATTTTGTCATCAGTGTTTGGTAATAAACCATTTTGAAAACATTTTGCCTTGGCAAAGTGACAAAGACAACACAATTGAGACAAAACAAGACTTTTCAACAAATGGTCCAGGAACAACTGAGTATCTGTGCATAAAAAACAAAGTGAACATAGACACAAGCCTTGCACCCCTCACAGACATGAAAAATGGATAACACATTTAATATAAATTGCAAAAAGTAAAAAAATATTAGAAGATAGCACAGGGAAAAGACTAGATTATGGATATGGTGATGATTTTTATTTTAGAAATATTACCAAAGGAAAAAAACAACAAATGAAACAAGTAGCAAACCTGAATTAATTAAAATGGAGGCCTTCCCTATTTGGTGAAAGATCGGTCAAAAACTGAGAACTAGGTAAATTAGGAGGAAATATTTGCAAAGGATATTTGACAGAGAACTATTATCTAAAATATGGAAATATTTGCAAAGGATATTTGACAGAGAACTATTATCTAAAATATGGAAACTCTTCTCTTCTGATAAAACTACATAATTTCTCCCTTTACTTTTCCCGCCAGGTCCTCCCATGTATCTCTGCTTGTTTATTTTTTCAAAATCCATGGCCTCTTTTTCACTGTTTGCTGTAACAGGCACAAATGTATATAAATATATTTATGTATTCCTAACCATAAACTGCTGAGTCTGTACAATGTTATTCATACAAAGAACTCTTAAATCAACAATAACGAAAAAAATCTGATTTTAGAGTAGGCTAAAGATATTACAGACAGTATTTATATGAAAAGATATTGCAACAGTAAAACACAGTGCACAGTAAGGAAGATCAAATTCCAGATTTCTAACATCACCAAATGATGGCAAGCCTTCTGAAGAGCAGAATAAATACTCTGGGATGTTGTCAGTGCATACTTTTAGCCAGTTGTGATGGTGACATACATTTATATTATCTGCACTTCAGAGGCTCAGGTAGGAAGATCACAAGTTCAATACTGAGAGGTTCAAAAACCTCAGTAATAAAACTTTTCAATTCTGAGAAGCAAATTGGGCTCCTCACAGGGAGCCACTAACAATGGATCTTTAGTTAATGATGACCCTCAACTAGGGAGGAGAGTGCCAGAGCTGTGGCAGCTCTCTGGACACCTGGCTGGAGGAGATAATGAGGCCAGAGCTGAGCTGGTCTCTGAAATTCTTCAAGGTCTCACCAAATATAATGGAACTAACACAACCCAATCAAAATTGTACTAATGTCACTACTTTGCCCCTACCAATCATATTAGAGGTTACCTAGCCTAACTCTTCTAGAAAATTCAGGGACCTGCAAACTCCTCCTATGGTTGCCATTTTGACTCCTGCATGCTAGTAATTTCTGCAGAATAAACTCTTTGCCTTTGCATACTATTTGAGTTTCAGTCTTCCTTCAGCCTTTCAGCGGTTGTTGGACCCTAATACTAGTCTGTACTGAATGTAGCAACCCAGTTTCAAAAACACAGAGGATGGTGAGATGGTTCAGTGTATAAATAGCCACAAAGCTGATGACTTGAGTTCCTTCCCTGGAATTCATATAAAGGAGGGTGAAAATCTCTTACAGTAAGCTATCCTCTGACCTCCGCATGAGCCCTTTGACATGAGCACACATACTACACACATTATACACATACATACACACAAACATACACACACAAACACTCTCTCACACACAAACACATACACAAATGCACACACATGTATACATGCAGACACACATTCAAACACACCACACATGGCATACGCACACACAGAAAAACTTTTAAAATGTAATAAAAAACTTAAAAAAGAAGATAAACACATTTAAAAACCCAAGCAAGCAAGCAAACAAACAAAAAAGATACAGAACTAAATAAACAAAACCCAAGAACAAAGCTAAAAATAAAACAAACCTGGGCAATCAATAATATGGTTATCATTTCCTTTCTTTGGCAGGAGTATGAGGGATCACATATACTGGTGATCAAGCTCCTGGAAGTAAGACTTGCAGGGTACAAGAGGCCCTGGGGACTGGCTTCTTCTGGGATTTAGTGAATCCTGCCCACCCTGAGCTTCCAGCATTCCATCCACGGTAGCATACATGTTCTTGCCATGACACTAGTTCCTCCCGGGATTTCCTAGTAGATGCTGCTCTTCTGCATTTGCCTCCGCCAGTTTTCTGGCAGTTTTAACCTCATAACCTCACTTCTGTGATGGTTTCAGAAGAGCTGTTGAAAGCAGGGCATGGCAGCAGCATACTTATGATCCCAGCACTTAGGGCGGAGGTATGCGACTCCGCAGATGGAAGACTGGTGTGATGTGCACACTGAGTCCCAGGCTGGCCAGAGCCACATGGCAAAAGCATCTCTCAAAGAGTTCAGTGCATGTTTGTTACTTGTTATTGTGTGAGGCATACTTGTTTCTAACACTTAGCCTTTCCCCATTTCATCATCATGTTTGATGGCTCTTTCCTGGTTGGCCTCATTAGCCTTGGCTTCCTCTTGCATATATATCTAATGGGATTTAGTCATTATTTCATATTGTCCACTTTTTGCACACTTCTTGGTATATAACTTAGACTTTGTCTTGCTATCATGTCTCCTCTTTAGTCATATTCTGCCTCACTTTCATTTCACATGCCTGTGAATGGAATCTGTTGGTCGTGTGACATGGTAACAATCGAGGTTCCTCTCAAGAAGGAACCAAGATGAATCACTTAAGTGCAAGGGAAGAGTTTTCTCCTGGGTTAGACAGTCTGTTACATATGAACTGATCCTCCTGCCTCCACAGTGTTACCTGACTAATATCATCCAATACCCTAATGAATGTGAAGAGTGGACTGAGCTGAAAGTCTCTTAGTACTTGATGATATAGGAGCTTTCCAGACTGTGATGGTTTGACTATGCATGGCCCAGGGAGTGGCACTATTGGGAGGTATTGTCTTGTTGCTTTAGATGTGGTCTTATTGGAGGAAGTGTGTTACTGTAGAGGTGGACTTTGCAACCCTCATCCTAGTTGAATGGAAGCCAATCTTCTCTTAGCTGCCTTCAAATGAAGATGTAGAACTCTCAGCTCCCCCCAAACCATGCTTGCGTGGATGCTGCTGTGCCTCTGCCTTTATGACAATGAACTGAAACTCTGAACCTGTAAGCCAGTCCCAATTAAATGTTGTCCTATAAAAGTCACCTTGGTCATGGTGTCTGTTCACAGCAGTAAAACACAAACTAACACACAGTCAGAGGTGCTCTATGTTCTTGATTCTATGTAGTCAAAGAAGCCATGGTCCCAAACCTGGAATTTATTGAGCCGCTAAATAATTAGTTTACTATTTTAAAAAAAAATTTAATGTGCTCACCATATGAACAATTTTTATTCTCTTGTATTTAAGACTCAAATGGTTTGAAGTCTATTTTACGGCACGCATTTCTTTAAGTAGCTGCTTAACTTTACAGTCTCTACATACAGTGAAATAAAACCACAGGACACCCACATATATTCAACCCCGAGAAAGAGAGTTTAGTTGTTGTTGTTGTTGTTAAGCACATTTGGAATAAACTTGCAGAACTTAATTTTTCATGTCACTCAACTTTAACTTGATGATCTTTACATTTCTAACACTGATCTGTAAGTTTTGTGTCTTATTAAAAGAATTAGAAGCAAGCATAATGGATGAATATTTGCTTAGTTTAGATGAAAATCGTTGATTAAAGTTTGAGTAAAGAAACATCTTTGATTAAAGGATGATCTAAATTATGTGGAGGCCAAATAAATGAGTCAGAATATATCTATAATAAGAATTTTAGTTAGCTTTCAGAGAAGCTAATTTGCTTGAACAGAAACTAGGTTTGGGATAAATTTTGGAGGGCAGATGTTTCTTCTTGACAAATATTTTGTGACCCCAGTTTTCTTGAAACATCTTTGACCAAAATGAAAATAAAATTTAGGTATAAAGATCAGATATTTCAAATTATAGGGCAGAGTAGATTATAGTTCAAACTAATTCAACATCCCTTTAAGTTAAAAGACTTGGAAAGATCCGGATTTCAAGACCCATACTAAACATAGTAAAACCATATACAGCAAACCAGTAGCCAACATCAAACTAAATAGACAGAAACTTGAAGCAATCCCACTGAAATCAGGGACAAGACAAGGCTGTCCACTCTCTCCCTACCTGTTCAATATAGTACTCAAAGTCCTAGCCAGAGCAATTAGGCAACAAAAGGAGGTCAAAGGGATACAAATTGGAAAGGAAGAAGTCAAAGTTACTATTTGCAGATGATATGATAGTGTACTTAAGTGACCCCCAAAACTCCACCAGAGAACTCCTACAGCTGATAAACAACTTCAGCAAAGTGACTGGATATAAAATTAACTCAAACAAGTCAGTGGCCTTCCTATACTCAAAGGATAAACAGTCTGAGAAAGAAATTAGAGAAAGGACACCCTACAAAATAGTCACAAACAATATAAAATATCTTGGTGTGACTCTAACCAAACAAATGAAAGATCTGTACAATAATAACTTAAGGTCTCAGAAGAAAGAAATGAAAAAAGACTGCAGAAGATAGAAAGATCTTGCCAAAATGGCCATCTTGCCGAAAGCAATCTAGAGATTCAATGCAATCCTCATCAAAATTCCAATTCAATTTTTCATAGAGTTAGAAAAAGAGATTCTCAAATTCCTTTGGAATAACAAAAATCCCAGGATAGGGAAAACTATTCTCAACAATAAAAGAACTTCTGGGGAATAACCATCCCTGACCTCAAGCTGTACTACAGAACAAGAGTGATAAAAAGCTGCATGGTATTGGTATAGTGAGAGGCAGGCAGATCAATGGAATAGAATTGAAGATCCAGAAATGAACTCACACACCTATGGACACTTGATCTTTGACAAAGGTGCTAAAACCAACCAGTGGAAAAAAAAAACCAGCATTTTCAACAATTGGTGCTGGTTCAACTGGTGGTCAACATGTGGAAGACTGCAAATTGATCCATTCTTTGTACATTTCCCTGTACAAAGCTCAAGTCCAAGTGGAACAAGGACCTCCACATAAAACCAGATACCCTGAATCTAATAGAAGAGAAAGTGGGTAAAACCTTGAACACATGGGCACAGAGGAAAAGTTCCTGAACAGAACACCAATGGCTTATGCTCTAAGATCAAGAATTGACAAATGGGATCTCATAAAATTGCAAAGCTTCTGTAAGGCAAAGGACACTGTCAATAACACAAAATGGCAACCAACAGATTGGGAAAAGATCTTTACCAATGCTACATCTGATAGAGGGCTAAAATCCAATATATACAAAGAACTCAAGGAGTTAGACTCCAGAGAACCAAATAACCCTATTAAAAATGGGGAACAGAGCTAAACAGAGAATTCTCAACTGAGGAAACTTGAATGGCTGAGAAGCACCTAATGAAATGTTCAACATCCTTAGTCATCAGGGAAATGCAAATCAAAACAACAACACCTCACCCCAGTCAGCATGGCTAAGATCAAAAACTCAGGTGACAGGAGATGCTGGTGCAGATATGGAGAAAGACAAACACTCCTTCATTGATGGTGGGATTTCAAGTTGGTACAACCACTCTGGAAATCAGTTTGGCAGTTCCTCAGAAAATTGGACATAGGACCTATGTCCTGAGGACTCAGGTATAGCACTCCTGGGAATATAACCAGATGATGCTCCAACATTTAATAAGGACACATGCTTCACTATGTTCATAGCAGCCTTATTTATAATAGTTAGAAGCTGGAAACAACCCAAATGTCCCTCAACAGAGGACTGGATACAGAAAATGTGATACATTTTCACAATGGAATACTATTCAGCTATTAAAAAATGATGACTTCATTAAATTCTTAGGCAAATGAATGGAAATTGAAAGATATCATGCTGAGTGAGGTAACTCAGTCACAAATGAACATACACGTTATATACTCACTGATAAGTGGATATTAGACCAAAAGTTTGGAATACCCAAGATTTAATTCACAGGTCACATGAAGCCTAAGAAGAAGGATGGACCAAATGTGGATGATTCAGTGCTTCTTATAAGGGTGAACAAAATACTCACAGGTGGAAATATGGAGACAAAGTGTGGAACAGAGACTGAAGGAAAGACCATCCAGAGACCATCCAGAGAACTTCCCCACCTGGAGATCCATCCCATATACAACCACCAAACCTGGATGCTATTGTGGATGTTGGAAAGTGCTGCTGATGGAAGCCTGATATAGCTGTCTTCTGAGAGATTCTGCCAGAGCCTGACAAATACAGAGGTAGATGCTTGCATTCTGAGCATGGGGGTCCCAGTTGGAGGAGTTGGAGAAGGGACTGAAGGAGCTGAGAGGGTTTGCAGGCCCATGGAGGGAACAACGGTATCAACAGGCCAGACCCCTCAAGAGCTCCTAGGGACTGGGGCACCAACCAAAGAATACACATGGAGGGACCCATGGCACTGGCCACATGTGTGGCAGAGGATGGTCTTGTTGGACATCAGTGGGAGGAGAGGCTCTTGGGCCTGAGGGTATTTGATGCCCCACTGTAGAGGAATGCCAGGGCAGGAAGACAGAAGTGGGTGGGTGAGTAACCCTAACCCTAACCCTAACCCTAACCCTAACCCTAACCCTATAGCACCCTCATAGAGGCAGGAGAAGGAGAGATGGGATAGGGGTTTTCCAAAGGGGAGACCTTGAAAGGGGAAAACATTTGAAATGTAAATAAAGAAAATACCCAATTTTAAAAAAAGAGAAAATGAAAGAAATTGCTGGTTATGGGGTAGAGAAAGAAATAGTAAAATGAGCTCAAGTCACTGCTCTGTGGAAACCTTCCCAGGCATAGATCTGGATGGAGGCACTCTAGATGGAAGAGCTTTATCGCTGAGAAGTTTTGTGCTCAGTTTTTATCTGATGGGCTTTCTATTTAAGAATTGATGGCAGTTTCACAGTGGCTTTACCTCAGGCATCTTTATTTCAAACAGGGCACCTCCAAAAGCGGGTGCTCAGTAAATATTTTCCAGTTGAGATTAAAATCCAAAGTTTGTCTGGAAGGAAGCACTTGTTCTTGCACACACTGTCCACAGTGTGCAGTAGCCATGGGTTTTTAGCAAACAAGTGTGGAGACTACGCTGTCTAGTACTCAGCACTGACACGGTGGCCAGTAATGTTTGAGCGTCTTGCATTGGTGTGTCTCAAGTTAATTTCTTCCTTGCTGATGTCATCTAGGCAGTCTTGTTTTTCTTGTTTGTCTTTAAACAAGTCTGTAGCCTCCCAGCCTCCTCTTGCTCCTTCCAGACTCTCTTACGTTCCCTTTGCCCTTCTGACATAGCTCCCATTTCCAGTGTGTGTTCCCTGAGCTGTGCTTTGATCCAAGAGTGAAATGTTTTTTTTTTGTAGACTCTTTTGCCCAGAATACACGAGAAGATTTGGACAGAAGAGCAATTCCACTTAGTGGCAACATGGCTTTGTATCTAGTCCCTCTGACTAAACACATCACTGAGCATAAGTGATTCTCAGCCCTCTAGGAGTGATGTCGTCATCTGGAACTTCACTGGTTAAAGTAAGGCAAGACGTTCTGAGTCTTTTCTTATATGGGACTGCACTGACAGCGAATCTAAAACGGCGGTTCCATTGTTTCTTTGTCCAAATAATTCTTTCCTTAAAGTACAAATCTGTCCCATCTCTCTAGTGGTCTAAATCTTTGTTATGAAAATTTATTTACCTATTTGAGTAGGTAGTACAAATGTATATTATGACAATTTAAAATACAGATGGTTTGTAGAGAAAAGTAAGTGCCTACTTTCTACTCCAGCCGCTAGAAGTGCATGGTGTAAGTGTTCAGATATGCTGGAGCAGGTGGACAGGAACATATGCACATCTGTTTTTCAGTGGAAAAGAAAGCATACTGTAAAGCCATTTGCTTTTTAAAAGTAACTCATATTTTTAAAAGATGCAATCTCTTTTTACTACATATAGATCTTATTTCTCAAAATGACCCCATAATACACTGTTAAGCAACTGTGTAAAAATTAATGTTATTAGTCAGCTATTGACAGCATATTCAGTTCTTTGCCTAACCTTTCCTATAACAGACAGTGCTGCAGCAAAGGTTCCTGCCCATGTGACCCCTCATGAACATATCTGTCAGTTACAGTTCTAGGAAGTAGCTAGGTTCCCAAAGAACACACATTCCTAAAGTGAGGCTTTACCCTGTCTCCTCTCATCAGTTATGTCTTGAATGGGTTATTATTTGTGGTTCAGACACCTTTGAGAGTGAAGTAAATTATAAATGTTCTGCGAAAGGTTAGTATTGAAAAGGACTTGACATGCATTTGTATCAAAAAGTGAAAGCCGTTGCTTTTATGTACATTTGTTTAGGGCTAAGCAAGACTAGACTACCCACTGCCCCCCCCATGTATGTATGTATGTATGTATATATGTATGTACATATGCTATATATAAAAGTTATAAATATATAAATTATATATGTATATATGTAAGTTATAAATTTGAGAGGGGAACAGGGGCACACAGGAGGAGTTGGCAGGGGAGAGGGAGGTCAAATTGATGTTAAGAATAGTACTCGGTATTAAGTTCTCAAGCATATAAAAAATTCAAATTAAAATAACTAAAAAGTAGCAGTTGCCTTTCAATTTTTAATATCTGGGAATGCAGCGAGTGAGAACTTTATAGAATAAAATTTGCCAGAAGCAGAGAGTTTCTTATAAACTACTTATGTTTGTATGGACCCCTGATGAGACCAGTTGAAGGATTCGTTATACTTCAACATGCAGACAACATCTGGATATACTCATGTGACCTATCCCATCTGTACAGGTCATTTCTATCACCACTTTTTATAACATGACCACAAAAGTTCCATAGGTCATTTGAAATCCTCCCTTTATCTGCTAAGTCCATTACCACAGAAATCCTTGTCCTTTTGCTTAGGGTAGTACAGTGTTTGTCTGAAGACACAGAGGCTTCTGTGGGTGCTACTGAGAATTGTTTGCCCCATGTTTTCTAAAAGGCTAGCACTGTCCCGTGAGAGACAGCTTGAATTCTGTCACTGCTCAAATAATTCATCCACACTAAACTACTGAAGTCAGGCTGGGTCTCTGTTAGCTGAAGGATTCTCTGTAACTGATACGGTATCAGTCTAGACAAAATCTCACTCTGTCTTTCTAGGCTGAGAGAGTGAGCCAAGTTCTTTACGTCTAAGTCTACCCTGTCCATGTTGATTTGTGCCATTCAGTTGAGATACTCAGATATCCTTCTGGTCTGTACTTGAGTATGTGTCACATGATGAAACAGTATTAGGCCCAGGGCATGACTGGCTTCACATCAAAGTTCTGCTATTTTCCTTCACTGGATTTTTGGGCTGAAGTTCACATTTCACCTGGAGGTAGTAAAGGATGTGGAAACTTAAATGAAGATCCTCTCTTCCTGGGAAACTTCATGGTTTAAGCTTGGAGGTTTCTAGACATTCCAAAGGCTGATGAATGCAATGCTTGTTCTCATCTACAATGAAAGAGAACATTGAGCCACGCTCAAGCACGTAGTCTCTGAAGTTCAGGGGAAATGACAAGCCAGCGGACTCCTCAAATGGCTAATTGTGGGAAATGGGCAATACAAAATGCCACAAACAGATAAGTTTGGTTCCTTAAAGCATCTCCTCAGCATCAGTTCACCAATTCCTTGGTGCCCTCTTCCCCATTTTGCCATTTACCATTGCTTCAAATCTTCAACACTGCATCTTATGAAATAGATCATTAAGTTTAGAACTCACACTCAGGGTATTCGTGCCCAGCTGAGCTGAGGAAGATGTTTAAACAGAGACCTGTAACTGGGCCATCATCACCGGCCACTCCATATGCTCCTCCATACACCCATAGAATTGCTTTCAAGTTCTTTATTTGCTCTTGTCATTCTAGATACCTTGTTCAAAAATCGATCTATCTCAAACAGTTGTTTATTCTTAGGATAAGTTGGAAGGTTGAATTGGTACAGTACATGGCTAAAGCTGTTAGACTCAACATGCTGGCCGAGAGAAACTTGCCTCACGGGTGAGCCACATGTAAAATTTGAAGTTTTCCCACAGTTCAACTGAAAAGGTATGAAAAACAAGTGAAAGCAATTTAAACAAAATTTTCTTTAATGTATCAAATATTTTCAGACTAACATTTAATCAATATAAAAGCATTATTGGGTCTATTGTACTAGATGACCCCTACTCACCAATGCTAACGTAAGCAACTACAAACTGGCTGGGTCACACACACAAGAAAATATGAAAGTGTATGTGTATTGGAGGGGGGCTTGTTAAGAAGGAGGATTTCAGTAGGAAAAAGGGGGATAAAAAAGGGGATTAATGGTCTTGACATTAATGTCTTAGCCAATAGACATGTACCTACATAGTTACAACTTTTTATTACTAGTGGCTTCCATACATAAGAAAGGTAAGAAACCTGTATATAGAAAAACACACATCGTGGTGTATATGCATAACAGGATACAAATACAGCCCTGAAAATGAATGCCTGACCATTCCAGGAAGTGACTTGACAACTTCATGCTGCCAACTTTGACAAAGTCAAGTATAAATATTGGCAAAAGTAGTCCATGTTCTAAAAGTCAGGACAGTGGATATTTTCTAAGAGGATCCTTGGCTCCTAGAAGGAGCCACAAAAGAAAGCCTTTGATGTGGTAGTCTAGTTCTTTATCTCAGTCTTAATGTTAGCTATTCAAACATGTCTGCCGTGTCAAAACCAGTAGTTTCCAGAGCTACTGTTGCTTTTTTCAGTTATAATGTTCCAAGATGGAAAATCTTGACCCGGTGGGAAAGATGGGAGCTTATCGTTTTGACCAGATATTCTCTTCTATGTGAGTGCTGACATGACTGGTATTTGTCATGTGGGTTCATGTCAGCGGCCATGATTCTTCTCTCCTCTCCTCTCCTCTCCTCTCCTCTCCTCTCCTCTCCTCTCCTCTCCTCTCCTCTCCTATCCTCTCCTTCACTCTCTGTCTCCCCAACTCCTAGCTCTGCCTCCTTTTCCCTGATCAATCACAGACCTGCTCTGCACTAATGTAATTGGACAGCGAAAATCTTGCAACAGGTTTACTAAATTGTTTTATTGCTATGGCTCTGTAATATATCTAGCGATCTAGAATGTTATTCCCTCCAGCTGTTACCCTTGACCACCAAGAGGTGGAAAGCAAGTACTTAGTGCTGAAGACTCCTACACACTTCACACACAGAGCCCAGAGGACCAGAACTGGGTCTTACCAGAAGGCTTTCTCTCTGAAGACTAGCTCTCTAGGTACCAGAAGGTGCCATGTAAGCTTCTAATGGAGAGTAGTACCCAATAGTCCTACCCAGCTATGACACCTCTGAACAACAACAATCCGCATGGCACAATGTCCCAGTGGGTGCAGTAGTGGCATGCATACGTTGATGCAATAACTCTCTAATTGGACTCAAAGTCTGATTAACAAGTGCAAAACCATGCCTAGTAAAGTAAACCTAGCTGGATACTCAGGGCCAGTGTAGTCATGGATCTTAGAGGAGAGACTACAACCATTGCTTTACTAAACTAACAAAATCCTTAAAATACATTCTAATATTTATCCTTGTACTCAAAGGTAACTTCAGTCTTCCTGTCTCATTAAGGAAATTTCTCTTGGCAATAGTCAGAGAATGTTACAGAAAACCACAGTCAATCAAAATATAGAGTTGTGGAGCCTAGCCCGAATGATACATGTATAATACAAGGTCCACAGCGAAGGCTCGGGGATCATGGCAGAAGAGGAATAGGAAAGATGGTAAGAACCATCGAGTCAGAGAGTCTGAGACTGTTTCTTCAAGAAATGTCAGAAGCTATACTCATGAGGTCTCAAGAACATGGCTGACCAAACAAGACCCGAACAAAACAGCATCAACAGAAATGCTAACACAAAAGACAGAAGTTTAGGAGGCCTCAAACTTAGGCAAAGAACAAAAACCAACTGAGAAATGGCTCTTGAAATAGGAGAAAAGTCTTCCGCAGCAACAAGGAAATCAATCGCTTATCCAGTAGCAAATGGTCAACTCTAAACACACACACACACACACACACACACACTAACATAAAGAGTGGACAGGTTGTAGTTCTACATTTAGGAATATGGTATATTTTTATATGGTATATTGTTGCATCTCTGTTATAAATATATGCATATAATGTGTTTACACAAACACACAACACACACACATATATTCAACAAAAATTAAAGAAATAGTGACCATGTATTTGAAAGAGAGCAAGGGGTTTGGTATACATGGCTTTGGGGGAAGAGTAGAAAAGAGGAAAATAATGCAATTATATTATAATATTGAAAATAAAAAATGACAAAGGACACTTTTCTGACCAAGGCTGAAAGCAGCTAAAATGTGAATGCAGATATTTAGAAAGGAGTTTGACAACATGACAGTTTCTCTCCTTTGGCCCCATGCTTTCCATAGCCATGGATTTCACCATGTTTACAATACCAGGTATGAATTCCTTCCTTTCAATCAAGCCTTATGTGTAATAATAGAAAGAGTGCTTGGTTACCGCTAAACAGTCCTCACACGATTGCACCAGTGGGCACATCTTGCTGGCAAGTTATTATTATAGTGTGCAAACTCCAATGTTGGGTACGACCATTAATGGCCTTTTTTTATTCCAGCAGTCAACATAGTACCCTTCAGCATTATGGAAGATAGCCAGGAAGCACATCGTTTCCTATCAATTCAAAGCTGATTTCTCTAGTCCTAGAAATGAAATGTGTTATATCTTCAGCAGTAGGGTCTTACCATCTAGTTAGATGGGAAACCCAGGACATGGTGGTGGCCTTTATTATTTTGGTGCCTCCAGGTTCTCCCTAACCAATTCTCATGGTAAATAACCTGTGTCTGCCACTAAGGCTTTCACTTGAACTTTAGCTCTCATCCTCCTGCCCATTAGATCACATATGCTCCACTATCCCCTTTTTTTATATTTCTTTTGTTTGGGTTGCAAGATCACAGTTTCCCAAGTAGCTTCTGTATGGATACTTCATTTTGGTTAATCCTTTCTCAGTCACCATATTTCCCCATCTGAATGACTCCACAGTTCCCCTTAAGTCTTCCTTGCCCACAAATTCTCCCTCTTCACTTCCATTTAATTAATTAATTAATTAATTAACTAATTAACTAATTAATTAATTAATTTACCAAGTGCTGTCCTCCTGGCTCCCTCTCATAGATTCCTTCCCTCTATTCCCCCCTTTCTTTCTCCTCTGAGAGGGTGTCCCCTTCTCAGACCCATTCCATGGGCAACCACCAATCCCCGACATTACTAATGATACTCTGTTTTACTTGCAAACAGCAGTCTACCATAACCGTTCTCTGTGAGGTTCTGCCCAGCAGATGACTGAAACAGATGCAGAGACCCACAGCCAAACACTGGACAGAGGAAGGGAACTCTTATGGAAGAGTCGGGGGGGGGAGGGGGATTAAAGACCCTGAAGGGGCATAGGAACTCCACAGGAAGACCAACAGAGTCAATTAACATGGACTCTTGGGAGCTCTCAGAGCCTGAGTCACCAACCAAAGGGCGTACACAGGCTGGACGGAGACTGTGGGCACATCTGGAGATGAGTAGCTCAGTCTCTATGGCTGCCTTGTCTGGCCTCAGTGGGAAAAGATGCGCCTAATCCTGCAGAGATACCTGGGGAGGGAGGGGGTTACAATCAGGATGTGAATGAATGAATGAATGAGTGAATGAAAAAGAATATATATGGAGCTCTGTGGAAGGAAGTGAGACTCTTATGACTCTTGGAGCCAACACCTTCCTGGTTTTGTATGTTTGTTTGTTTGTTTGTTTTGTTGCTTCTCAGTTGCCACACAGTAAACAGATTCTGCTGACAAAGGTTACAGAAAATACATACTGTTGTGTCCAAGTACCAAGTAATCACTAATTGGAACCTCTATATTCAGAAGCCAAAATAAACCTCTCTTTCTTAGAGCTGCCTGTGTAGGGTCGTTTGTCCCAGGGACAGAATGCTGAATAACGCTGCTCAAGTTGCATTTCTCACAAAACCTCTTTACTCAGCAACACAGGTTGTGGGGCATAGCAGATACTGTTTGTACTGAGCGTCAAGTACTTCCGGTGCTTCTGTCAACAGTATGTAGCAGAGGAGCCTTAAGATAACTGCATTTTCAAAGCAGATCACGGTTTTAAGAGAATGGTGTCGAGCAGGACACGCTTTGCCTAAGTATAATTTGTCTGCAGTTTGCTGCTGTTGTGGTGAGCTTTGCCACGTGTGGCTGCGGGCTCCGGCACGCCGCGCTTCAGACGCCAAGCCAAGCCCCTGTTTGAGCACATTCAGATGAAGCAGAGCATGCGGACGGACGTGTGATATCCACGGAAATGGCATTTGCGATTCAAACTGTGTCTTGGACAGGCGCTCAAGTTTAGTTAGTTGCAAACGAGCAAAATGAAAGAATAACGGGTATAACTTCCTTATGTAAGAGTTGCTAAAAATATAAATGTAGGGGGCTGAGATTTGTTTCTCGGGAGCATATATAACTCAATGGCTTAATTTTCAAAGAAATAAAATGAATTTAAGTTAATTTGTCAAAATATGACAAGTGTGTTTAAAAGCTTCTACAAAGTAACCTTTAAATTGTACGTATTTTAGAAAACAATCTGATCCAATGTACTCAAGAAAATAAAGATTGAGGCTCTTTGGGTATAAAGCAGTACTCCACTGATTGAAGAGTCGGAGTAGCTTCAGAAAGTTGACAAACACATTTTCACCCTCACTATATGTGTCCTCATTTGAGAGAGGAAATGCTGTAGTGTGGCACTGAGACAAAGGCCTCTCCTTAAGGGACACAACCCAGCAGGAGAAAGGTCACCCAGTCAGCTTCTGAATGTTAGTTAATTGCTATTATTAAATTATATTAAATGCATATGCATTGAATGCACAATGACTTATCTCTAAGTGTAAACTTTCTTGTTGGCATTGGGGTTCACAATTTCCAATGTGAAAATGGAGAGACCCAGGGAAGAAATAACTTCTTAGTAGATGTCACAGTGGGATCAGAACCCAGATAGATCTTTTGGATTCTGAAGTGTTCTCTTTCCACTTTCCACTCTTACTATGTTTCTTAATGCTGTGTGTGTGTGTGTGTCTGTGTGTGTGGTGTATACCCACTCTGTATAAATGCTATATATAACAAATTAACACATTATAGATACACATATACAATATGTGTACAATATGGACTATGTAAGAACACATGACATAATAAAGTATATATCATATACAATAGTGTATCTTCCAGAGTACCAAAATTATAGTCTTTTACATGCATATGTCATAGGTGCCTTAGCATGTTCTAGGTCTGAATGAAATCAACAGAACTTCTGAGTAAGACAAGCAGAGCTGACAGTGTTTAAAGGGAAACTGGTCTGCTAACCACAGGAAGAAATCAATGAATCAGACAAGTGAGAAATCAGAAGGGCTTCCACCTGGCCGGGCTCATCACTTCTCCATGGGATCCCAATTAGGAGACAATAGCTAAGCATAGACTTGTAAGTTGATATGAACCCTGAATGACCGTATGTTTGTATACTCCACTAGGCTTTGAGAGCACTGCTGTACTTCTTAAATACCTATTGTGTGTGATTGGCTACTTTGTTCAAAGACACACTTTGCATTGAACACTAATCCTCCATTTGCACTATTATAGTACTTCATCTATCCTGCTGCAGAACAATCAATAATTTTCTAGAACGATGGTACTGAATATTAGAAGAGAAACTGGACTGCTATTGTTTTTCCTTGTGTTTTAATTTAATATCAAGGGGCACGCAGACTCAAATCCAGTGATATACTTGTGATGACTAATTATTCCAACAGCAACCCCACTTCAGAACATCCAATGTTGTCCAGGAAATCTGGCTACAAACAAATAGAAGTTGCAGGCTGTTTTGAAATTCAGTTCAAAAGAAGATATATTTAAAAACAAAAAAACAAAAACAAAAACAACCTCCTGTCCTTAAATATAATGATACTATCAGCATGATATCCAGCAATGTGTTTAAAAGAGATAAGACACACAAGTGAATTATCAATTAAGGTCACTTTGAATCGAGAAATCAAGATGTGGAAGTCTTGCTCTTGAACTGACTTTGGAGACAGCCCCAGTGCCTTTTGCCTCATCTCAGCCCGAGGAAGTTTCCAGTTTTCCAGGTTGTATGTCTCTCTTCACTTTTGCTAACATGGCTGTGTCTTCATCTGTTTGTGTGTATAGATTTGTAATCAAACAGGTATGCATATTTGGTGGCTAGGGATAGCTAGCCCAGGACAAGTAGGGCTTTCCTCTCTACCCCAGGGGTGAAATGAGCCCAGACCGATGCAGGAGTGAGGTGAGCCCGGCTGAGTGGCTGGTTTTAAACCTGCAGGAGTGGCCCCTTCACCTCCACATCCCATACTCTGCAAACTGGAATGCAAAGGAAGGTTGAAATGAGGCCTAAAATTCTCGTATTAAGTCTTAGAGCAAACCTTTTGTTAAATAGCATCCCAGACCTGACCCATACCTGGTTAAAAACAGGGTTCTGAACAAATATCCTATTTGAGTTTTGATCTGATGCAGTGCTGCCTGGCTGTAAACAAATGAAACTGAATAAAGACACCTTTTCTGAGTCAAAGAAAAAGAACGGATGGAGGAAAGAAAAAATAAAGGAGAGAAGGAATGAAAGGAAGGGACTACCGAAGCTGCATGTAAATGGTTTAACTGTTAGAAGCTTTGGATGCTCTTGCAGAGGACTTGGGTTTTATTTCTGGCACCTACATGGTGGCTCACAACTGTCTATAACTCCAGTGCCAGGGGATCTAACAACAGCCTCTTCTGATTTCTCTGGGCATCAGATATGCACAAGGTGCACAGATATACATGCAAACAAAACACACACACACACACACACACATGCACATACATACACACACACATACATACACACACATGCACATACATACACACACACATACACACACACACACACATGAAATAACACTACATAAAGAACTAATGGCAACTGAGAAATACTGAGAGCAAAAGAACTAGTCTTCCCTGAGGAAGAGCATGCCAATTGGTTATCCAGTACCAAATGGTCAGCTCTAAAACAAACATACAGGTAACATTCTACAGGCTGAACAGGTAACACTTATATATTTAGGAATATATATATGTATATTCATATACCTAGATGCATATAGTATTAATAAAAATAGGCCATGAATTTAATAAAAGAGCATAAAAGGTATATATGGAAGGCTTTGGAGGGAAGGAAGGAAAAGGAGGCAATGATGTAATTATAATTTTAAAAAATCAAAAATAAATAAAATACTTTTTTAAAGAGAGAAATGCAGTATCCTCACATACAGCCAGTTTGAAGCTGCTGGGACTTATGACTACAATTTATCGGCACTGCTTTAAAGTCTTTACATGTACATAAGTACATAAATGCAACCCATTCTGCCTATATAGTGTTACCTGAATGTTTGCTTTTAGAGCTGACCATTTGGTACTGGATAACCAATTGATGTGCCCTTCCCCAGGGAAGCCTAGTTCTTTTGCTCTTAGATTTCTCAGTTGCCTATCAAGGGCTATCATATCTCTACCACATATGCTCAACCCAACCTTCTCTTAGTACATATTTTATATGTGAGGGTGGTACTTGGAAGCTTTCCTGTCTTTAAAAATACTCTAAGGGAATTTTGGAGATCATCTAGTTTAAACCTTGGTCCTACTGCTTACTAGCTATGCAATTCTGTGCACAGTCTAGGAGCACTGTGTAGTCTGATTACCTTGGCTGTATTACATGGACTAGTTCAGTTTAAATAATGCATTGCTGCAATTGCTTCTATAAGTATAATTAAAAGTAGCTTTAAGCAATTGTTTAATTCTTGTCAATGTTACTCCTCGCATTACAGTGGCAGCCATGTTGTTTTGAAGAATGGGAATGAGTTGTGTTACCCTTGGAACCAGAGAGATAGTGAACACTCACAAGGCTGCAAGGAAGATTGCATCCAACATCGCATTTCTGTATTGCTACAAATTCTTAATAACAGAATCACCCAGTTCACTAGAGAACAATAGTTAAGAACACAGACTAATCCCAGCTGATGGAATTTTGTTCAGATTCCATTCCTTCCTGATGATGTGACCTTGTACAAATTACTTAACCACTCTATGACTTTCTGTGAAATGGAAGCTACCTAGGACACTTATCTTTTCTGTTGGATGTAAAGTCTCAGAAGTGCTCTCATTCAAGTGGATGCACAGAAGACAATAAATGAAGGCATCACAAGATGCCACATGTAGTAATAGCCTGACACATGACTAAACATCTATTCTATAAGAACTAACGTATTCCTAGATCTTTAAAGCAGCTGATCTACTGTTCTTGCTGTAAGTCAGTTTATTGCAATATCAGTTGTGTTATTGAGACTAATTAGTTAAGACTTACTAATACTTGTTATGACAAATAGGCATCTCCTTAATATTACTTGTTTTTGTTTTTCATTTTTTGTTTTTTGTTTTCTTTTGTCTTTGAGTCTCACCACCATTCATATCTTTTATTTCTATGCCCCACAATGGAGACTGAGAATTATCAACTTCAGTTCTTTCTTCTTATATCTTTTGCCCTCTGGATTTGGCTAGTGGTAGGTATAAGCAACAAATCCAAGTGTTCTCTTTGGACAGAGCTCCTACTGAGCAGACCCACTTCTCCCATTTCTACCTCTGAAAGAGTCTCTAACAGGGTCTGGTAACTAGTCTGTCCTCACATTGCTGTTGATCCCAGGATTGGTAACAGCTTCCTGCTGAATCTGGTCACTAGGTAGTCAAAATGTATTACTGTCTCCTAATCAAACCCACATCTGTTATTCCAGCCTTTATTAGCACTTCTTGTAACTTGGAAATCACCGTGAAGAAAACTTCAAAATATCATTATTATATATGCAGATGTAATTAATTGATTCTTCATTACAGATGTATATGTTCTGTTTGTATCCTACATATCCTTGATGGCATCTTCCAAATATGCTTCTGGTGATTCTATTAACATATTATATATAAATATAAATGAATGTATTGCTTTGCCTCTTTAAAACAGTTTATAGTTCAATGATAACATTTTGTGGTACAGAGGGGTTTGGAAGGGAGTTGCTTTTCCATTTTAAATTCTAAACTGTACCAGGCCAATAATTGTGACTAAGGTATTTTATATGTTTAGAAACATTAGAGTGATAGAATGTTGACGCATGCTCCGTTCCCTTGCAAGAACATATTAAGATGTTTTTTCTGCACTCCCAAATGCATATTCAAATGTATGCCTGAGCTCCAGGTTTAGATTTAAAGTATATTCCATTCCAAACACAGGACAACTATCTCCTCATGAAATTCATAAGGACATTTTAACTTGGTAACAATTAGCAGAGACAAATTGCATAGACTGTGTAACAGAAGAAAAAGTATTTTTGGACACTGAGTTTCTTTGTGTGTGTGTGTGTATACCAAAACACCCAGACAAAAGCAACAAAAAGGCAAAATGTATTGTTTTTTGTTGTTATTTCAGAGCACAGTTCAAAGATACAGTTCATCACAGTATGGAAGTCCAGGAAATGCGGAAGTTGAAGACCCTGCTGACGTCACATCAAAATCAGGAATCAGAGAGAGATAAATGCTTTTGCTTAGTGTATCCAGGATCTCATCCTAGGGAATGTTTCCACCCACAGTGGGTGAGTTTCCCCACTTAATCTAAGAAACATAACCCTTCTGCAGGTGGATCCAGAATCTTGCCTATTCCTTAAGGGAATCAAAATTGCAAGCTGACACTTTACACTGACCATCATCCTAAACAGCTTCACACCAACTCTCGTACTTGAAGTTGAACTTGAACTTCTGATCATCTTGCCCCCACTTCCTTAGTGTTAGGGTTACAGGCATCTACAGTGAGTGGTGTGAGCCAAACCTAGTGCGTTGTGTAGGTTAGGAAGGCACTCCTCCAATTTAGCTACATCCTGGAACCCAGGCGGGGTGTCGGGGGGGGGGGGAATAGCAAAGAAAAGATCTCAGTTATTTGATAGAAGTCAGTGGGTTTAAGCTTAAAATCAACTGTTTATAACATATGGGCACACTTGCTTGCTGTTCTTTATAGTTTAGGGTGCAGAACCAGAAATAGGCAGCACTAACAGAATTCAGTACTGTCTAGTGGTTTTTACTTATTGCCTTTAGTATATAAATTCAGTATAGAAGGAGATAAAGAAACATGCTGTCAAAGTTATATTAATGATGCGGAAAGAAAAAAGCACACTTTATTCTCTAGACTAGAGGGTGAGTTAAATGTTTCTGAAGAGAGGGGGACATGATCCATGATATATGTTGCAGGTAATTTTTGAAATTTCTCTGTAGAATGCACTGAGTAGAGAGTAGTCTGCAGTTCAATAAGGAATTGGTGCGGTGACTCGGGCAGGAGGGACTGAGTGCTTCCATAAAAAATATTTATCAGGATTAATAGAAAGGCAGCACTGAGTGGAAGAATTGACTAAACGTGGACATAGATATGAGGATGTGAATTTCACAAAAGAAAGGCCTGTTAAGGTTTGATCAGTTGCTATGTATGTAATGTAATGCTAAATTCCATATCAGGTCTAGACCTACAAGCAACTTTTGTTTATAAGCTTTTGTTGTGCAAACCTTGTTCCTTGATTTAAAACTATTGGTTAAATAAAATTGGCTACAGACAATTACTATAGGGATTAGAGATAGGTAGGTAGCTGGGAGACAAGAAGAAGAAGGAGAAAGAAGGATAGGAGAGGAAGAAGCCATCATGAAGGGAGATGGACCACGAGTGGCTAGGAGATACAGCAAGTATCTGGGGTACGTACACTGCTGGGAAGGTCGCCAGGCCAGTAGGTAGAAGAGTAGATTAGGAATCCCCTCACAGCACCCCCATCTCCATAATTGTCAAAGTCAAATAAAATAACCATAGTCTAAGTCTTATTTATTTGTAAGCTAGCTGTGGATAAACTTAAATTGGATGTACTATAAGGGCTAGTGAGAGCATTTTAGCCTTCATGAGAGGCCCATGATTCCAGTAAAGGAACATTTAAAAAAGGATATAGGAAGATTAGTGAAATGGTAAAGTCATATTTTATTTAAAAATTTGTGATACTTTCTTGCATGAATTTAGTATTTACATCATTTCTGTCTCTTCTCCCCACCACCAACTCCTTCTGTGTCTCTGCACCTCCTCTCGAATTCTTGGCCTCTTCTTTAATTACCATTGTTACATATACACATGTATGAATAAATACAAGATACTGAGTCTGTTCAGCATTGTTTGTCTCTACACGTGTTTGGGGCTGATGCCTTGGTCAGCCTACTAGGAGCTCATCAATGGAGAAGATTGACTCTCTTCTCAGCAGCTGCTCTGAAGCAACTGCATCTGAGAGTTTGACAATCTGTTCTCTGGGTAACAGAAGTTCTAATGTGAATTTTTAAAAAGAAATCGTGGATAAAGACATCAACTTGAGAATCACATGCTTTGAGGTGGCATTTTAAGACTTAAGTGTTACTGAAAGTACAAGAGAAGTTATTATCAGGTAAGAAAATAATGAGCTAAGGGTGGAAGAAAACTCTTTGAAGAATGCTTATTGGCTGAGAATGTGAGAAAAGGAGCTCACATTTCACTTTACCATTAAAAGCGCTTCCTCTGCATTACCTACTTTCCCCAATGAGATAATCCTAAGAGGTACTGACCCTGGAAAAGATAGGCTGGAATGTTGGGTTGTGTCTTCCAGAAGTTCATGTGTTAGGGGCTGGAGAGAGAGCTCGGTCTTTGAGAGCACTGGCTGCTCTTCCAGCTGACCCAGATTTGATTCCCAGCATCTACCTAGTAACTCATCAACATCTGTAGCTCTAGTTCCAGGGGATCCAATGGCTTCTTTTTGCCTCTATGGGTATTGGACATGTATATGGTACACAGACAAAATGCAGATAGACGTCTATACAAATAATAAATCACAAATTTCTAAGAAAGGTCAATGCAACAGTATGGAGAATTGGGGCTTAGTGGGAGAGGCCCTCAGAGATGGGTTTATCTGTCACAAATTTGATTGCCTTTCTCTCTTTTGAAACTTCTTTCTGCCACGAGTGGAGACAACCTGAGATCCACTATTACTACTTCCACTCCTCCTCCTCCTCCTCCTCCTCCTCTTTTTCTTCTTCCTTCTCCTCCCCCTTCTCTTTCCTTCCTCCTTGTCTGTCCATACTGCAGTAGCAATAGAGAACTAGGGTTAAGACAGTGGCAGACAAAAGTAAAACAAACTCCAAATGTCTTTGTCTTTTCAGCCAGGGCACCACGCTGCCTTTCTATGCCAACAGTCCTTAAAAGAAGGTTTTCAAAAAGAATTTTCTGTAGTCCTCAGGAACAAGTGAGGCTTAAGGAGCCATCCCCAAAAAGAGAAGAGGGGGGAAAAGCCAGGGAAGAAGGGATCTCTGAGGATTTGACTAGATCACCTTTGCCGACCCTAGTCCACTACTTAGCACTTGTCATTGGAGTTTCTCAACCTAAACTGGTGCGAAGACTGTAAGCTCAGACAAACTGTACTGTTCTTGAGCTGTTTCTAAAGGGTCACTCACCTTCATAGGATTGGTGTTATTCTATGAAAGCTACTTTCATTTTCCTTAATGAATGGTATTTCCTAACCCCCAATGGGTGTAGGTATTTCTATACCATTTGTCTCTTATATTGTGTCTTTCTAAAATAGTACTTTAGAAATGGCTTCAAGTCTAAGGGAGGCAGACTGTCACGTGGTTCTAAGAGGAGGCAGCAGGCTGTGAGCTCAGTGAGTCAGTGGCTCTCTGTTTTATGACCATCTGCCTTTCCTTGCATGATATGCCTTTATCCTTACAGATTTGTACTGAGTGTCCTATAATCAGTTAGCAAAATGTCTCCCTCTTCCTCTTTTACAGATGTCTCAGCTGATTCTAGGACTTTGCCTTTCTGAGTGCTGTCACTCCTTTGGTAATCTTTAATGCTAGACCACTGACAAGCTCCACATTACTTTCCTCGGTTTCTTACAAGATTTTTGTATGTGTATAGTGACCAAATTTTAATAAGTGTATTCACCTGTTTTATACAACCACATATCAAACTTAACCATCATCACAAGACGTTTTCCCTGTATCTCTTCATTGCTCAACTTATTCCTGGTGGAGGTGACCACTACCCTGACCAGGTGCTGCGTATCAGTCCTGTATATGGTACACAGACTAGATGGAGACAAAGCATTTATGCATTTCAGCATTCCTCACAATGCTGAAAGAACTGTACTCTTCAAATTTCCCTTCTAAATGTAGACAACAGAAGGATCAGTTGATTGGTCAAGGCTAGCCATCTAGAAAGTAGTAAAAATAGCTTTACTCCATGTTGTGAGATTATAATATAATTATATCATTTATCTCTTCCCTTTCCTTACTTTTTTGAGAATTTCACACATGAGACATAAGGATTGTATTTACATCATTTTCAACTTCATGATCTCTTCTTTAATTCTTTGTTTCATGTGTGCACACACACACACACACACACACACACACACACACACCCCACATGGAAAAAGAGAGACAAGAGAAATGCAATCTACTGAGTCCATTTGGTGTCTGGGGTTGACTGATTTGTATGCTTGGTGTTTCTTTAATTGCCACTAACATTTCTCCGCATGACCCACAGATGGAAAAATAAGGTCACTAAATTGTCAATACAATCTTTCATTATCTTTTCTCTATTTCAGTTCCATTATCTAAATAATTTTATGGCTGACTGTTGCTAGTTGCACTCCATCAGAGAAGCTCTTGCATGTGTTATCTTTTGGAATGTGTTCACACTTGTTGTATGGGCTTGTATGCAATGCATTCTAAAAATAATCCATATGTCCTTGAGCAGGACAAGCATTTTCCAGCGATTGCTTGGTGACTGCTATATATAGCCATTGGACGAAGTAGGAGGGGTGTGTCCCAGTCTGTGCTTTCATCGATCTATGTTCTTACTCTCAGTAACAACCGAGAGAGTTGTTTTACAGTGTCATTATGCTGATGGATTTTGCAGGTTTTCATGTCCTTTTCATGGTGTTTGATGCTTACATTTAAAGGTTGCTTTGTTATAGGTGTCCTATTCAGATATCCTGCAGCCATGTGCTATATACTAGTCGCTCTCTTTTCTTTAAATGTTATTATTCTCTGAACAAAATAGCTACTGTGTCTCATTTGTAGCTCTTCGTGGCCTCGTGCATCGCCTTCATCTCTATTTGTTTGTCATGCTGCTTTTATCCTTTAGGAGTATTGTTTGTAAACAATATTAAATTGGATTTGAAAAAAAATATTTGATAATTTTTGGTCTGCTTATATAAGTGTATTTATACTGTTGTATATAGTAGATACAAGTGTATCAATGCAGTTGATGGCTTTACCATCATCATCATCATCATAATCATTATTGGAGAATCAACAGGTTTTTTCTGCTATCAATTTTGTAATTTTTTTGTTTTGCTTTGTTTTTTCCTACTCTTTATTTCTTTACAGCTTATTTCTCTCTACAGAAATAGATTTTGCTGCCTTCATATGGTCTGTGACTTATATACCTTTCCAAAAGTGGAGCTGTACCTGACACTCCAATAGTCTCAATTTCTTGTCTTTCAATGTATGTATTACTGTTTAGCTCTTCAGTTCTGCCCTTTTTCCTTGATGGCCAGAATTAGCCTTATTGTTCTCACTAAACTGTATTTATTCTATCTTTCATTAGAGAACGAACTTTTTAAGCCACTGGTTTATCTTAAAGCATTTCCTTGAAAAGTTCCCTTGCAGCTAGTGTCTTGTGGGTCTTTTGCTCTCCTTTTCATTACCTGTATACATCACAGTTGGTCTTCATTTCTCAGTGAGTTTTCTGGACACACAGTTCTAAGTTGAAGCTGAATGTTCACCTTCCCAATAATTATCTCATCATCTCCTGCCTTCTAGATCTTTTATGAAGTCTGCATTTATTCTACCCTTTTGTGTTATCTGTTATCTTAAAATATCTTCTTTTATATAATATACTCTTCAGTTCATTATACTGTATCTACAGATAAAATTTCTTTTGCTCTTTTTTCAATATGTTGTGTTTCATCAGTTGAGTAAATATATTTCTGACTAAACCTATATTGTTTACACCATCATCATCACCACAATGATCATCACCACAACCATCAACTTTCTATTACCTCTGTTCTCTCCTCTTGAGATTCTAATTAGTTGTAGGTTATATTTAATTTTCTCTGAATTATAATTTCACTTTCATTGTTTTTAGTCTACTTTGTAGTATGCATTTTACATAACTAATTCAAATATATTTCAGTCTATTAACTTTATTCAATTTTGCTAATTTCCGTTTGACCTATTCATTTAAAAAATTGCAACAAATATATTTTCAGATTAAAAAACCTGAGGTTTTCTTACATGTTCATTTTGAAATGCTACTGTTGATTTTTTTTTGTATGTCCTTTTTTTTCTAATAGGACAGTCATTCCATTTTTCTTCCTACAGTTCCCATGTCTACCATCTTTGTAGAGTAAACAAATGTTTCTTTTTTTTTTTTTTTTTGCTGAATCCCATTTTTAATGTCTTGCTTTCTGCTGTTCCTTTCTATCTCTGTCATTGAGATGGTTCATTTTATTCTGTGACGGTCTTTTGGAGACTTGTGGGCTTGCTTCCTCCTTCTGAAGGTTGTGATGGAGTGCCTGGAAAATTTGACTTAGAGTAGAACTGCCACATTTTACCTTCCAGCTCCTAGCTGGGCCAATTCAGTATAACCGAAGTAATTTCCTCACAGGGTTTCACCCTAGGGAAGGAATCACCTGTGCTCTGCCAGGTGCCTGCTTGCTCTGGTCACCTTCCTCCCAGATGTTGCAAGAGCATTTCGGGAAAAACAAAAACAAAAACAAAAAAAAACCAAAGCAACACAAAGCAAAGCAAAACAAAACAAAACAAAACTCTGAGCTTCTCGTTTGGCTCCTCCATATTCCAAATTAGGCTTCTTGCCCCCAGAGATCTTCTTCTGACTACCCAGGAATGCCCTGACCCTATCTGGGCCCCATTTCCATTACCTTTCTTGTTCTAGACAGGGGAGAATTTGCTGGACACCTCCTGGATATACATTGACATAGTATCATCTTAAAGAATATCTCCTAACCAGGATCTAATAACTACAACAGGAGGATACCTCAAAGTTTCTAGTCCTTCCTAAATACTAAAAGCAGATCCCTTGCTTGTCTGTGCATTACAGTGTTTAATAAGACTCCATTGTGTGAGTTTCTGTTCTTTACCACAGAAAAAACATCAACTAGAGGCTCTCCCCTACCCCCCTTTTTAAACTGAGCAATAGGTCACGATCAGATTCAAACTCATCTCCAGACAGGGGTTAGAAGTACTAGGAAAGATAAATCCTGTGACGGCATTCTGGAACGCAAGCTGACAGATGCCTCCATGTTTCAGAGCTGATAGCACAAGGACTAGAGCGAGGATCTCTGTAGATCAGAGCACCACGAGGTGATGGGATGGAGGTCTGCCTTGTGTGAGCTCTCTCATAGGTTTTGTTCATAGTTAATACCTAGCTCCTATTTGATTCTATAGCCCTGCAAAAAAAAAATCCTTAAGTAACCCAAAATTGTCTTATAAATGCTGTTCTTATGACACATTTATACCTGTTATAACTTTCCAGGTACAGTAAGACCAATTTATGAGACTCAGATCCACCATGAAGAAAGTAACTAGTGGGCATATTACTATGTTTCCCATCTCAAAGGAATCTGAATATCATTAAGATGAAAGGAGGAACATGCCTAACAAGGCCTTTGCAGTCAAGAGATAACAAAAAAATATTTATTTTTTTATATTATATTTAACTTATATAAATAATAGAAACTACATATAATCAGGGTACCCTGTACAATATGTGGATATATTCTGCAATGCTTAAATCAGGCTGAACCTCTATGTCTCTACAAACATTTATTATTTCTTCGTGATGAAAAAAAATTCAAAATCTCTTCATTGGCTTTTGTCGCTGGGATTTAAGTTACAAGCCTGTGTGAGCGTCCACTGGATAGCCTTACTTTCAGCTCTAGCTTAGTGCTCCCTGAGTAACATTTGTGCAGCTTGACCTCCCTCCTACTCAGTAGCCACCGGTCTTTTCCCAGCTTCTCTATGATCAAGAGTCTTAGATTCCGTACATGAGATCCCAGACTTCTCTTCTGAGCTTGGCTTCACTCTAGTTACCATGTACAAACCCTGTTCCATTCTCACTGTTGCAAACACTGGGATAGCATTCTTTGTGATGGCTGACTATGCCCCTTTTGTATAAATTATGTCACTAATATGCTTGTCAGCTAATGGACAAGTTGTTTTAACTGTTGTAAAGAGTGGTGTAATGGTCATAGAAAGTCAAACATCTCTCTGACTCCACCCTTTGGGTTCTATACCCAGTAATGGGACTCCTGTGTCATATTGTGCTTCTACTTTGTGTGAGAAGCCTCTGAGTAGTTGTTGTTGCTACTCACTGTGTGTGAGAGAGACTCTCCACCGATTGGGTCCAAAGGGTCTTTGTGTTCACGTCCTTGTTAGAACTTTGCATCTTTAGTGATCTTGATAAAGCCATTCTCTCTGTGATAAGGTGAGACCTCAGTGTTTGACTTGTTTCCCTAGTGATTAGTGCTGCCCAGCCTTGGTCTGTTTAGTCTAATGTTGCCTGTTTTCACACAGAAGAGACTGAGAACCAACAGCTACTCAGTGTGAAAGGCTGGATGTCTTAGCAGTCCCAACCTGCCTCCAAAAGTCCAAAGGTTTCCTATGCAGACACTGGTCTACAGGCCCTGTTGGAAGGCTGACAAAGATGGGTTCTGATGTCTGTGAAAGATACAGCAGCAGATGCTTCTGCAGCGGCAGCCTTGGGGTAGGTGAACTCGCTAGCAAGAGGCAAAGCCAAGCAAATAAAAGAGCAGACCTTTTCCCCTTGCATCTTTCTATCTGGGATGCTACCAGAAGGCGTCACCCACATTTACAGTGCATTTTCCCATTTTTTTTAAAACAAGGTCCTCTTGCAAATGTGACTGTAGCTTGTCTCTTAGCCAATTCCACATTTAGTCAAATTGACAATGTTAGCCAAGACACCCATCCTTTCCAAGTTGTTTCTACTTGATTTTCGTAGTTGTCCACATAGTCTAGAAATCAATCTCTTGACAGACAATCATTTGTAAAATAAATTCTAATTTTGTAGGTGATGTGATTATTCTGTTGCTTGTTTTTCTGTCTAGAGACATTTTTATTTGTTACAATGCCATCTGTTCATATTTGGCTCTGTTTCCTGGGGTTGGGGGCATATTAAAACATTTTTTCCCATGGTACTATCACAAAGCATACCTTTTACAGGTTTTTTTAAATGGGTTTCAAGTTTCCCATTTACGTCTTTAATTTGTTTGAAATTTTTTTTAAAAAAATGAATGGTGAGATAAGGCATCTAGTTTAGTACTTCCATGTGTCTTTCAATTTTTACTGTGCCATTTATCAAAGGGACTGTCCTTTTTCTAACATGGGTTTTTGGCCTCTTTGTGAAAGACTCATTAACTGAATTATTCCCCAAACCTCTAGCACGACCCTGTGGCCCATGTGTTCGTTTTGATGCCAATGCTGGGTTGCTGCATTGTTAGCCCCTGTTTTGCTGATGGTTTCTAGTTTCTTTAATAAAATATCTTTGCCTGTCAATTAACATGGGACCATGGAGACTCACGGAGCCTGGGCCACCAATCTGGGATCATGCAAGAGCTGGATCTAGACCCTCCTACACATCTGTAGCAGATGTGCAGCTTGGTCTTCATGTGGAGCCAGGCTTTCTAGGTTTCGGTTCCCTGCCATTGGATCCCCTTGCCCCTACTCGTTTTGCCTGGTTGGGGCTTAGTGGGAGAGGATGTGCCTGGTTCTGCGGGGATGAGATACCACAGGACAGGGTGGTACCCAAGAGGGCTCAGTTCTTTAAGGAGAAAGGGAGGGGCACTGAGGGGAAGCATTAGTACGAGTGAGACTGGGAAGAGAAGAGGGAGAAGACTGTGATCGGAATGTAAAGTGAATAATAATAATAATAATAATAATAATAATAATAATAATAATAATAATTGGAAAAAGGAAAGAAAAAGAAAGAAAGAAAAAGAAAAATGAAAAATAGACCCATCTCAGGTTACATAGCTTTCTCCAGCTCTGTGAAGAAACATCACTAGTATTTGAAACTTTCCCCAGAATCTTTAAATCATATTGAGGAGTATGGATAGTTAGAAATATTGATTCTTTTCCTCCATGAGCCTGAAGCATCATTCTGCATTTTTATCGAACAACAAGATATTAGAGGTGGAAATAAAGATGGTGGAACAGCACGGTACCTGTGGAGCAGAGAAATGGAACGACAGACACAGCAGAGCAGGGCACAACCACAGTAGAAAAAGGAGCACGTTTTGTCAAGCAGAGCTATTATTCCTTGGGCCTGTCTTGACCCGTGACCTCCGGCGTGCTGCCACAGGAGCGCCCTGCCCCCTTCCCAGCTGCCTGGCCTGAGGACAAGGTGGTGTACAGCAGCTTGGAACTTAACTGACTCTGAGCAACCAGATAACCGAGTTTGAAACAATAAAAGACAGAGGAGAGAAACAGCAAGCTGTTGTTCATGCTGCTCATCAAAACTGCAGAGGAGAGCAAACTGTCTGTGCGAACTTGATCATCGGACCTGGGGTACCCATAGGGAAGTCTGGAGCTTACTAAAGTCCTGTCCCCAGACACACTCCTCACCCTCATGATCATCCTGATTCTGAGCAGAAACATGAGATTTGAGATGAAGAATGGTTCATTTTCAGGACTGGATCTCTGGTTGATTTCTGTGATTCGTGTTGCCAGCAGCGGTTATGGGACAGGAAGGCACCTTTTGTAGTGGTAGCGATGACTGCAGATTCACAATTGAGAAAGAGAAATAGAAGGACGCTGTGCGCTACCCCCTCCCCCATAAAACCCTCTAAAAAACAAAAAACAAGAGAGAAAAAGGGAGGGAGGGAGGGAGGGAGGGAGGGAGGGAGGGAGGGAGGGAGGGAGGGAAGGCAACAGTCTAGACAGGAAGTTCTTCACAATTGATGGCTTCTGGTAGGGATGCGGCGATAGTGGAGGAGGACTCAAATTTTAAGGTTCTGGCCACTGGGAGCTTGACCATGTACCTACCAGTGAGTATATGAGCAACACAAATTGGACTTGGATTTTTTTTCCCTCTTTTTGGGGTAGGGCACAAGGGTAGGAAGGTGGACCTAGGAGGAGTGGGAAGCAAGTATGATTGAGGGGTAGTGTATGAAATTCCCAAATAATTAATAAAAACATTATGTTGGGGGATTTTTTTATCAATTCTATAGAATTTCCATTTGAGATATTATGGTAATGATATCTCATTACAAATGATATTTGTAATGGCAAAATCAGCAAGGGAACAGACTAGTTGAGACTAAGAAGGCTAGACTTACTTCTGAAGACCTGGTATCAATTTCTACCTTAATTTATAACGGAAAAGTAAGAGGCAGGAGCAAGGTCTTTATTTCCTTTAAAAGGTGAGAAAGAACAGTTAGCTGAATCTCTGCCTCTTTCTGTTTGATGGATAAAAAAATTAGGAGTCTGGTTAGATTACAAACCCTACTTTCACCATCTCAAGGCTAAAAATAATTTCCACGAATTCCACTTATTCCAATACAACTCTAGCATAATCATACTTATTTGTTATTTCTCAACTAAAGCATCCTCGTTAAAGTACACATATCATAAACCACTGGTTAAAATCACCAATAACTTTTTCAAACTATTGCAAACATTTTTCAAATATTTTCATGAAAAAGCATGAAACATGAAAAAATAAAGACATATTTATACCAACTTTCTTTCTGCTTATTTTTATTTTAAATTGATAGTTCCTCCTTAGAATACTAACTGTGTGCTTTGTCTTGCTCTCCCTTTTCAGTAACGATGGAAAAGCGGACTCCACAGCTGCCTGCTCAGTTAGAAAGGCTCTGTGTGTTTATTGCCTTTGTGGTAGGGTCAACTCACAGAATTATTTGAGAAGAGCTAAAAATGCTCAGATGCCAAAACTTTAAAAAGCCAAGACGCTATCTAACCCTAGAAACATTTTATTAGTTATTTTATAACTTTGAAAGTTCTGCCAGAAAACTTATAAAAATTGTATTATATGTCTATACTTAAAAATTTCACTTACGTTTTCTGAGAGCAGAGTCATGGTAAAATATTTAAAATTTTTCAGTTTCCCTAATTGTGAAATTTTAATATTTTGTATAAAAACTGAATTAAGAGAAAATAAAATTTTTAAAATTTATTTATTTACACTCCATATTTTATCCCCCCACCTCGGCCACCCTCCGACTGTTCCACATCCCATATCTCCTCCCCCTGTCTCCACATGGGTGTCCCCACCCCCACCTCACCTGACCTGTAAACTCCCTGGGGCCTCCAGTCTTTTGAGGGTTAGGTGCATCATCTCTGAATGAACACAGACCTGGCAGTCCTCTACTGTATGTGTGTTGGAGGCCTCATATCAGGTGGTGTATGCTGCCTGTATGGTGGTCCAGTGTTTGAGAGATCTTGGGGTGGGGCGGGTCCAGATTAACTGAGACTGCTGGTCCTCCTACAGGGTGGTCCTTTTCCTCAGCTTCTTTCAGCCTTCCATAATTCAACAACAGGGATGAGCTGCTTCTGACCATTGGTTGGGTGCAAATATCTGCATCTGACTCTTTCAGCTGCCTGATGGGTCTTCTGGAGTACAGTCATGCTAGGTCCCTTTTTGTGAATGCTCCATAGCCTCAATAATAGTGTCAGGCCTTGGGACCTTCCCTTGAGGGGAATCCCACTTTGGGCCTGTCACTGGACCTTCTTTTCCTCAGGCTCCTCTCCATTTACAAACCTGTTATTCTTTCAGACAGGAACACTTGTGGGTCAGAGTTGTGACTTCGGGATGGCCCCCCTCCCACATTTGATGCCCTGTCTTCCTGCTGGAGGGGGAGAAAATTAATTTTAAAGTGTAATAATACATGCTTAATCCTCTGGGTAGGATTATATTTTAGGCTATTTCCCTTAAGGGTATATTTTAAAATGGTCTTTGCATTATGAATATGTTTTTAAAACATTTTTTTCTAGTTTTGTATGCACAGTGACCTTTCCTTAGTTTCAAGCATACATGTTTTAAATTTATTGGTTTCAGTTTCGTTTAATGATTTTAATGGTGGTATTAATCCAAGGGTGGCTCGTCCCCAACTGATTGATTGTTTTCCTATTGTTAATTGTGCACATTCCAAATTTTTCACTCGAATTATTTAAGGATTTGTTTGCTATTCAGTGTTTTGTTGAATCCAAATCATGGAAGGAAAATACATCAGTCTTTTAGACTACTGATATACTGATAAATTGCTTTTTTGGTTAGTTTGCCTTGTGAGAGCAATGACATTCCAGTCCCTAAATGACAGTAAGGCACAAAGACTAGATGTTGGAGGGAGTGGCTATAAATACCTCTGCTCAATGCTTCTGGGTCTTTCTTTGGCTTTGATATAATACATCAAAGTGAACTAGTTTCCCTCAAATGAAGAGAATAGCTTTCTGCATGCTTATGTATTTCACACAATAATGAACTATGGAAGAAAAACAGAATTGAATTTCAATTATCCCAAGCATGAAAGAGTATTGAGTTCTCCTCATTTACTGGGTTTAATGCAACGACACCGAATGCTAAATGTCACCGTTTGTGTCCGTTTCCAAGTTCTGGCTCCTCAGATGCGATCTTGAAAGGCCTGCATAGATCCTTTATAACTATAAAATAGCAATGTTGTTCATAATATCAATGCATGTGTCATAGCAACAAAGGTCCAGAGATCCTTTGCTGTGGCTTGTTTCTGATGGGACCTTATATCTGGTTTGTATGTTTTTCTCATTAGTTTATTCACTAACCATTTCTTACATGTATATAATATATTCTGATCACACTCCTCCCTGTGTCCTCCCTAATCTCCCTCCTGCCCCTACTGGACCCTCATACCCACACCACTTGTTTCTCTTTACTTTGTTTGTATGGCTTTGCCAAGTTTCTCACAAGGTGGAAATGCATGTCCTGCTGACATCAGACTTCAGAAGCCCAGCTGCTGCAGCTGCATTGTCTGAATTCAATGAGACCCAAACTACATTTCCTGCTGAGATGGTAAGTGACAAGGGGGGCTCAAAGTCACCCTTTGGTTCCCCACACAGATCTGGATTTTTCAAGGTTGCCAGAGAAGCTCTGTGATGTGTGTGTGTGTGTCTGTGTGTGTGTGTGCGTGTGCGTGTGTGTGTGCGTGTGTGTGTGTGTGTGTGTGTGTGTTAGGGGAAACAGGAATTCCTCTGGAAGGGTGACAATCCTTCTCCGTCAGCCTAAGAAGAGCTTTGAGGCTCAGCAGATGTTCTTAGCAGCAATCTGATGAGGTGGATTATAAATGCTGTTTGGTGCCAGAGATCAATTTCCTTTTCTTTTCTCCTTCATTACAAAATGCTGATTGGTTTAAGAAGAAATAAACATTCCCCAGCCTCCACCTCCTCACATCCCTTCAGTGCCCTGCCCCTTCCTCTAAAGACAAGAGAAGGATCTCTTTCATTCCTATTATGTGTGAAACTGCTCAAGTGAGCTGCACCCAACACCTAAATCTACTAAAATCTCCACAATCAGGTCAAACCTAATGAATATTGAAAGGTAGAATATATATATACATATATATATGTATATATATATATGTATGTATATATACATACATATATATACTCTATGTATGTATATATATACACTATGTATGTATATATATACACATATACATATATATGTATATGTGTGTGCGTGCATGTGTTTATACACACATATATATACACACACATAATACATATATATATATATACATATATATGTATATATACATATATACACACACAAAATCCATTCAAAAGATTTACACTGTGAAGTTCTGTGGCTCTGATTTAACAGTCAGGCAAATGCCTTACGCAAAACCTGGACCTTCCCACTAGCAATTTTTCTACTTTTATATTTGAACCTTAAGATAAATAATTGATGGTTTGTTTTCAGTGTCCCTCTCTTTGGAACACATTTTTCCTGTGAGTTTTTGTTTTTGTAGTTGGTATTATTGTACCTTAAGGATGTTGAGACTTACGGTTATCATACACATTGGCTTTTATGGCTTTATGTTAAAATAATTTCACTTCACTTTTTGCAAACATGTGTACTTTATTTCAGAAAAAGATTTTATCTGCTTATTCCCAGCCTCAACAATACATGACAGGTTGTTACTGCACAGGATCGGACCTTGCCTCATGAAATTTTATATTATTACATTATATCATACTATATTCTTTATATTATTATATTTATTATATTATTTCATTAAAATAAATTGGATTATACTTTCTCTTCTCATTGAATCATCTTATTTGAAAGTTTAAGCAACCATCTAATGGATTAATGCAAGAAGCTGCAAGAAAATGTTCTGTTTCCCTTCAGTCATGGGTTCCCTGACTGCAGGATTTCATGGAGTAGCTCAGGAAAGAGTCCCAACAGAGCATTTCTTCATCAGAGTCATTGTTTCAAACTTGGCTTACTAAAATGTGAACAAACTTGGAAATCCAAATCTGACTCAGCTCTCTTATCCATCCTAGGAGAGCCTGGTAAGGACCAGGACTCCTGAAGGAGAAAAACAGCAGAGATCTCTTGTGTACAAGATAAGGATCAGGGTATTTAGAAAGCACAACTCAACAGTATTTCAACTCTCGAGTTACACTTATTTTAATAGAGAGGCCTGGACCTCAGCAAATGAAGTCATATGCTTTTCTCCTATGTTGTAATGAGTGACATAGAAGTATACAAATGCTTCAGTTTCAATAACGGGCAGGATTTGCATATTTCTCAGATTACCATGTGTCCCTTTGCTGACAAGACAGTCAACATGGGTAAGTTTCCCACTGACTGTAAGGAGAGGCACTGTCACACTCATGGGACCCAAGGATATGCCTTCAGTGACTTGTAAATCCTAACCATGTGTACTCACAACCAAAGAAAACCTCCTTTTTGTCCATTGGAATTATTTTTATAATAATTTATAATATTAAATATTTATAATTTATATGATTATAAAATTTATAATAAATATTTGTAATTTATATAATTATAAAATTAATGATAAATATTTTGTTATTTATTTTGAACATCATTAAAACATTTTTCACATTAGTTAAACATAGCATCATACTTTCAGCAGTGAAAATTACCTCTGCTTTTTGTTCTCCCAGGCTTTGATTTTCCTGATATTAACACATCTCTCTCTGCCTATGACAGAAATAAATCAATAAACGATTCCTAACAACACCCTTATATACTCATAGTTTGGTGCCTAGCCCAATCGTCATCAAAGAGGCAACCACCAGCAGCTGATGAGAGGAGATGCCAGGATCCACAGCCAAACACTGGGCAGAGAGAGCCCAAATTAGAACTCTCCATTGAGTCTTCCCCTTGGAGCTTGGGGATCTCCATGAAAGAGGAGAAGAAAGATGTGTAAGAGACAGAGGGGTCAAGGACACTAGGAGAACATGACCACCGACTACAACTAAGCAGGGCTTATAGGAGTCAACAGAGCTTACATATACCTATGATAGGTCTTCTGCATATATCTTATGGCTGTCAGGTGTGTTTGTGGGAGTAAGTGTTTCTCTGATGTTTTTGTCTGCTCTTAGGACCCATTTAATCCTGCTAGGTTTGTGCCTAGTCTTATTCTATCTTGTTATGCTGTGTCCAGTGGATATCCTGGAAGGCTTGCTCTTTTCTAAAGGGAAACAGGAGAAGTGTGTCTGAAGAAGAGGGGGTGGGGGAATGAAGGGACGGAGGGAGGGAAAACAGAAAACAAATGTATAAAACATATGTCTTTGATTTGTTTTTTTAAGTGTTAAGCCAATTGTCCTTTGCAAATGTAAAAATAGTAAATATATTTATAATATAGTAGTAATATAGACAGACAGACTGATAGACATTGCTATACACAAATACTAAGGCATTCTTTTAAACACACAGAGAAACCCAGTCTGTTTATCACTCATCATACCCAATCATCTCAATGCATACCCAAATAGTAGTTAGTGGGTCTTGCACAAGTAGAAAATGATAACTGCTTGATCTTTATATTAATGTAGCTCAATTTATTAATTTATTAAATGACTCATTAAGATTGTTCTGTTAGTTCTTTTTCATTTCTTTGACCACTTAATTGATTTAAAGGCACAAACGTAAAACCGATCATGCAAAGTGTGCGAACTGTGACTTTGAGCATTACATACATTTAAACTACCTTAGACATTCCCTAATGCACTACTAGAAGAGGTTTAAAGTTTGAAATTGCATTAGAAAAAGCAAGACTGTGAAGCAGGGTGGTGATAAGACCCAGGGCAGGACCTTCATGTCCTCACTAGGTGAGATGAACTAAATGACATATCACTACTATTGTTTCTCCATGTCTGAACGATTTTCTGTAAGCAGGTGCGGCTGGCTTCCTGTGCACAGAAAATTAATTCTTGATCACAAGGCGACATTCTCCATCATTGCAGCTCTCACCCTATTTTATCAGTCCTCGGACTGGCACATTCTGGTTTGTGCACTTTGGGAATTTTGCTACCACGGATATCCTTATTTGGTTAATAGTCTCCCTGTACCTACAAACTCCTTGGAAGAAAAGTCTATATGACCTTTCTTAATTGCCTAGTGTTCCACTCCATAAAGCAAATTTTTCCCATAATTGTATATAGGTAAATCAATCATCAAATAAGAAAGAAAATCCATTAGTGAAAAAGAAAGGATTTCTCCCCTTTCTAAATACTCTTTTCCATCTTGGCATTTCTCTATGCTACAATTCTCTCGCCCACTGTCTTTTTATCTGCAGTCCTGGTTTTTGAGATACACTGTGTTAAGAGGTCCTAGATGTCAGGAACTCTACAAAGGAACAGATCAAGAGCTGTGCCAAGATATTTGACATTGTTTCCACTGTATGTGATTATTTAAGCACAGTTAACAAAGTCTGCTTACACTTCTCATCTATCCCTTCAATGCTCATGGAAAACTACTTAAAGGCTGTGCCTGATTTATCTTTATGCACTTTAGTCCCCATGGAAAAATCAGAGGTCATCATTGCAACTTTGTTCATGATACCGGCAGGCAGGGAGCAGTTGTGAAACATCTGTATCCACATGGGTGGACAATTGCCAACCCCTGATCTGGGTTAGGCAGAGGCCAGGGTGAGCAGGAAACAGGTTGCAGCAGTGACGTAGGGGAAGCTTGCTAGGGCTGCTCAACTCCCTCACTTAACACAGAACTGCATCATTGATGCCTAGGACAACAGAGCCCTGTGATTACTGTGGTTCATACACAGTCTGCATGTTTGTACTTTTCGGACTGTAGCTGCCTTTAATTAATATGATGATCATTTTCTCTACTAGGATAAAGCTAGTGGAAAGCTGGTTAATACAAAACTCAAGAGAATGTGAATAAGGGAAGACAACAAAACCTTTATTATTTCCTAGTTACCAATGCATTTTTCCTTTATGAATTACTTCAGAGTATGATTTCAGACATATCAAGGTGCCTTCTATTCAGTCCCCAATCGCTTGCAAATGGGGAAAGTCTACATCCAGGCTAACCTCTCGTTTTACCGTCCCCAAATTCATTCCTTAGAATTACAACCTCAAATGAAAATATTGGTATTGCCTGCATTACTAGCCTTTGTATCATAAGTATTATCAGGGAACCAAGGGTTGAGAAGCAGAGAAAAGAACAAGGAATGGGAGCTGAAGAAATGAAGAGCAATTAAGAGTGATGCTGTAAAGTCAATAACCATCCTTATACCCACAGAACAGTGTAGCTCTCAGTCCTCGATTCATTCTTATAACTACAGAAAAGTGTAGTCGTCAGCCCTCTTCAAAGCAACTTCTTTTTGCAGTAGATGGTGACCATTACAACTGGAAGACCTAAGGTTCAGGGAGTCCCATCAAAGAGGGAGCAGAAAGATTGTAAGAGCCTGAGGACTAGGAGACAAGCTATGAAATGGGGTGTAGTAGATATGACACAGCACTTCACCCACAAAATCATAACATGGTGGTTGCCTAAGCATGACCTGCCCAATGGCACAAGTTGACATACCAACACAGGCAAAGTAAATATCACAAGGCCCCACCCCTAAATGAGCTACTGACAATTAATTACTACTAAGAGAGGGATTATCAGTCTTCTTTTGGAAGGAGCCTTGATGGATAATCCAATCTTACTTGGTTGGCCTCAAACAAATTCACAGTGAGCAACACACTAAATGGACTCAGCTGACTCTGTGTGTGTGTGTGTGTGTGTGTGTGTTTGTGTGTGTGCGCGCGCGCGCATGCGCGTGTGCTTGGTTGTGGGTGGGAGGCATGGGGAGATTTAAAGTAGATAGCATGGGGGATGGGAAGGATTTGAACACAGTATTCATGTCTTCATTTTCAGCAATAAGCTAAAGAGAGAGAGAGAGAGAGAGAGAGAGAGAGAGAGAGAGAGAGAGAGAGAGCAAATCCATGTTAAGATGAATGTGGGACACAGTTAGCAGAGATTACAGTGCTTGGCATCCACATCTTATCATCTGTAAAGTATGAAATACCTTTCTTTCTATTTGAGAATACTGTGACTTGAAAATTCCACTGAAGTTAAAAATACTGAAAGTATAATTAAGCAAAAGAACAAATACCTATGTAGGAAACAAAGCCCATAGAAAACAAAAACATTTTGTATGGGTACTGTGACTGTAAATATGCTCAACCCAACATCCATTGTAATTTGCATGATTTAACCAAAATAACACACACCATAATTAAAAACTTTACATCGACATGCATTGAGGGTTTATTTTACTTCATACTCACTTATTGTGACATGCCTTTTACCATGGTTGTTATTCTATTCTGTTTTTGATAACTCAAACAATGAATAAGAGAAATGTAGCAATTAGCAACTTCACATTGATCTCCATTCATCTGGATATCCATTAATGTATGCATGTTTTCCATTCTGCTACAAGGTTGACCATCAGTTCACTGTACGAGCAGACGTATTGAGAGTTCATAAATGAGGGATCTTGTCCTTGTTGGAAATCACTTTCATGCTTATGCTTTTGCATGTGTGCTATGTTGAAGAACAGGGAGCTTTACAGTAACCACTTAGATTGGGTTTTTCAGAAAATACATATATGTAAGTGAGCAGAAAAGTATGTGTTGTTATTTGGAATAATAAATTTGTTAGCACATCATTGGTCTGTATAACCCTGATACATAAGACAAGTTGGGGGAAAACCAATAAAATCAGTTCAATTGGGACATGTGTTTTCTCCTTTGGATATACAAATTTGTACTTCTGCGGATATGTCAGAATGTAATTATTATTCTAATTACCACATAGCCATCAGTAAATTAATTTGCTTTTAACACCAGGCAATTCTTTCTAATTTCATTTTGGAAAATTTGGGCTGTTTCTGAGTATGCCATAGAGCTGCTAGAAGAACATCCGACTTATTGAGGTGAACTCCAGCACACAGAGGACTTCACATGTGTAATTATGATATTTAGATACAGCTTTCATCACCTCTACATCTCTGTGACATCCTGATGTCATTTGTTCCTTCAGGTTCTTTTGTTCTTTCTTTATACTATGTGTGACTAATGCGATTCAAATACGCCTGTAGCCATGGAAACTATAAGAAGGCGGAAATGTGAGTGTATTCATTTGCAGGTGCCCACATCACCAGCCAGTTTCTCAGTCACTGAAATATGCTTTATGAAACTATTAGACAAAAATAATTGTAGCTGTTTCTGATATTCCACAGCTACTAGCTTCTTTTTAAAAGTGATAAAATTTGAGTTAGGAGTTATTACTTGTCCATATGGGGGAGTCCATCAACCTCAGACATACCTTTAGACTTGTGATTTCTGTGAAGATGCTAAGAACTGACAGGGCACTCGATTGGTGCCAGTCGCCATTTTGAGATCTTGCTTTATTTTTGTAGTTGCCAAAGCAAAGATATTTTGTTCTTTGTCCATTTTAATTAAGGTCCCTTATTTCCCTACTAAGTGACTTTTATCCATTCTCTGTACTTAACACATTTGATTTTTATTTCATACATTTTTTCTTTTAGTCTGTTTTCCTTTCTTTTGCTTTTATTTCTAATTCATGGACTCATGAACTGGCAGACTTGGAGAGAAACACAGACGATACAATTCAATGCATGCATTTTATAGCTGTGACAAGCCAAGCCCCCAGTAGACCAGCCAACGCATAATCTTCCCGTTTGATCAAAGGCACACTAAGCATACATGTCCCAGAATAAACTCTGACATTTCTGCAAAAGTGCTCCTCCCACAGTGCTTCTGATAAAACAAATGTCATAAGCCTGCACTCAAATGCTTAGGCCAAAATTCCCCTAGGCCATCCCTGAGGCTTATTTTCCTCTTCTAGCCTGGCACCCAACCTATCAGCCACCCTCAAATTATGTTTCATCTCAACACAAGAATACCATCTTTCTAATACGTGAACCCTGACTCCTACTCTATAACCTACTCTGTCTTCACCATGAGTCATCTATGTAGAGCTACAGTGACTGGCAGAATCACTGTCGCACACTATGATGTAAATCCCTTGAGGACAAAAGCTTTGCATACCTTGTTCTCCATTGTACCCCTAGCTTTAGAATAATCCTGGAACACAGAATATGCCCAGTAATAATATAACTGAAAAAACGAACAATCTGTCCATCTCTTAGCTAGTGCTGAGCTGTGGTATCATGTGACTGTTGAGTAGCAAAGCTGAGAAGAGATCATGAGGATGCGTTACTCCCACAGCATCCTCCCTATAATTAGTTGCCTCTCCTTGCTTTGTCTTTTTCTTCTAAAACCTTAAGCATCTTGTTCATAGAGTAACCTTTACTTTTCGAACCCAAAGAAGGACCTACATTTATGTAGTTAATTTTATGTAGTTTTCCTGCTTTCTTTCCTATTTTCTCAGTGTCCCTTTAACTTTGCAAGATCCTATAAATTAGTTCTTCCTAAAAACCAGTAAATATGCTCTTTTCCTTTAGAAACAAACCATTCTCAGATTCCAACCTTTCTTTGGTAATCCAACTTTCAGTCCATCAGTGAGTAGGAGAAAGATTTGAACAAAAACATTAAAATAACACAACCTAGAGTTGTTTACTAAGGTAGACTTGGACCATGCCCTCCCATTCCAAGATTTTTTGCAGCTGGCAGAATTTGAGCTCTTGTCGTTGTAGGTCTGAGATGCCCATTTTCCTAACACCTGTTGCCTAGGGACTATACTCAACTCCAAGAAGCCACTCCCCTACAAGCAGCTGTCCACATAGCTGTGGTGAAATGGAAGCCGTGGGGATGATAAACTTTTTGATTTATTTCTCTAAAGCTAGACAGTAAAACTCCTTGAAGAGTTAAGATGACTTAGACCTCATCAGAAAGCAGCCTTTGTGCAATGGACAATGTTTAACATACAAATGAGTTCACAAATGGTCAACATGCAGAGAATGTGTCAGCAGAGTGTCCAGCTACAAATGGGACCACTATGTCACAGCCCCTACACAAAAGTTCTAGGACCATCATGAGCAAGGGTGTGAAGAGATTGCAAGAGCCAGAGTTCAGGGAAGACCAGAGTGACACAATGTATTCTAGACATGAAAGAACCACTGTACTCAGGAACTCACAGAAGCAGGACTTGTATGCACAAAGCCTTCCAAAGATCCAGTCAACATTCTACCGTGGAGTGAGAAAGGAATCAGGTGGCCAAACTCCTAAATGGGGAGATGGGATCTATGAACAGGAGATAGCTTCTAGGAAGGAGGGTTAGTTTTCTTTAAAGGTGGGACTCCTATTAGGCCAATTACTCTGCAGTGGGTAGCCTAATACCCAGGAATATGTAAGCAGCATAAATTTGACTCAATGCATTCTAAAAAAACAAAAAAGAACATGAAGTTGAATGAGTGGGTATGATGAGGCAGGTCTGGGAGAATGAATATGATAAAAGTATGTTATAGGAAAGTCTTAATGAATAATTTTTTAGATGAATGGTCAGCTGACTAGACCAGCTCACTTTAGGCAACTTTGCCTTCACCACTCACAGGAGTGCTAGTTCATATTGCAAGTTTGGTTCTACACCAGAGACAATAGTATACCTGCAGCTTCTATCCACATTTGAATTTCCAAGCAGTAGGATGCTTAAGATGGTCAGACAATGAAGTCAGTTGAATCATAGTCAGGGTATTTGTTGTAGTAAAATAGGTTTCTATACTGGTGCTTCCTTTTCTTTTAGTATCTGTATTAAGTGTAAAGTGGAGAAGCAATTTGTCTGAACAAAAGATTCCACAAGCTGATGAGTCTCAGAGATTTATGAACCGGGGCTTATTTTTAATTGTATAACCTTTGTGGGCCTGAAATAATTATGAGGAATATCATAACTTATTTGGCCAAGAAATTTATTTTCATGCCTGAGCGTCGGCTGACACTCATTGACATTCCCAATATGGTAATTTACTGCCAAGATGCTTTCTGATTGGTGGGTGTCTAGCAGACGTCTACATCTTTTTAATGTCATTCTTGATCTGAAGCTGTCATTGTCAATAATAGCTTCATATTAGAGTCTCCTGCTGAAACTATTTTAATAACTAATATCTGTGTCACTGGGACTCATCAGCAGAGAGAGGAACACAGCTTTGTCCCTCATGTCATGGGAATGACTTGGGAATAATTGCCACTCCATCTACTTACATGGGGTATTCTATAAGCTATGAGAAATGTCAAATGACATTTTATTTAAATATTGTTAAAATTTTATGAGCATGATTACTAGACTAGTAGTACATAAAAGAATATTGAAGATTTGGGAGTCAAGTGACTTGTCTGAGGTCTCAGGGTAGCGGCAGAGCATGAAACTTATATTAGATCCACAAGTTAAGATGGCTTCTTTTCTTACTGGGCCTGTGGTTTAAAAATTTGACATAAATAAACGGTCTGTCTAGAACTGTGGCATTCTTACTCAATGAAGTAGCAATTCTGTCTTGATGAATTGAGAACACTGAGATAACTCTGGATAAAGAGAATAGGTGGAAAATGGAGTAAGAACGTAACTATCTGGAGTTAACTTCATCCCAACAGGATGAAGCAAGTTTTCCATTATCACCATGCTACATATGTGAACAATGTCTAGGCAAATCCATCACAGCTTTCTAGAGCATCAATTCTCCCACATGTGACAGGGGCACCTTGCAATTTCTGCCCATTTTGATTAATTTCCATCATTGGATATACTTGTGTGAATTTGGGATTTAAATGTTAGGAGCCAAGACTCTATAACCTAGAGGACTTTCATGTTTAATACACTGTCACATGTTTAGAAGATTTAGCAGCCACATACATACTAGATTCAAAGCTGAGACATAAGACGAAGACTTGAAGTTTGGGAAGTACATTTTTCTGGGCATCCTTTAGTGTAATACACACCTCAAGACCTGTTTCTAAGACATGGGGTTTCTGAGGCCTCCTGATACCTAAATGTAATGAAACAACAAGGAGAATTTGATAGAAACATGTTCACAGTACACTGAGGTTTTAAAAGGATGCCTGAACTTCATTCTCATTGATCACTCTAATTAACTCTGTTCCCTTTAGCAAATGCATAGGACATAATCACAGTTGTTCTGTACCTTGATGTAATGTGGAGAACAAGATGAACTGAAGATAATCTAAGCTCCATTGAGTAAATAGTTGTTCTTCACTAAGTTCACATAAATAACAATATTATTAAACAATAAGCTTGAGGAAAAAATAATGCAAATTAAGTGTCATCTCTGGAATAATTGTGTGATTTTCACTTTAACCAAGGGAGTACAATGTTGGTTTGGGAGATAGTGAGATGTTATAGGCTTTAACTGTGATGACGTCAATTACATAAGTGAATAAGTGTTTGGGAGGAGCACAAGTTCTATCAATCAATCATCCATAGTAATATCAAAATTTTCTGAAATCAGTAAATGTACATGAATATAAAGGTGCTATCAAAAGTAGAGAGGTTTTTATGGATATTGTTAGCTGATATCAGGTTTGCCTTTGGACTCAGTAAGGGAGAGAAGCAGGAAGTCTCCAGGGAGGATATGAGAATGGCAGACTCATTAACACACCTCTGATTGCATATTTTTATATGCAAGTCAAATGTAAGTAGATATTCTTCATTCTTGACCAAGTCTTACAGCATGAGTGAGAGGCAGGGTGGATTCACTGGGGATTTTCTTGTTTTAATTTTCCTCCTTGTTACTTCATACCTCATGTTCCAGCATCGTCAGTTCAGTTGCTATTTTAAGAGTCCACTTCGCCGACTCATGGTAGGTTTGCACTTACATAGGCCTCCATAGATCACAGGGCCCGTGAGGCGGCACAAATGTGCTTCCTTCTGTCAGAGAGAAGGAAGCACTGGAAATGCCCTCGGAAAGTAGCCTCCATGGCCACTTGGATCATCTGAACATGCCACATTCCAAAAGAATGACTTGTAACTGAGTGCCATTTCTATTTGCACGCGGGAAAGTCCCTGTGGAGGAATTTGACACAACTGACATGAACTCTGGGTAAACTAGCTGTTACCTTAACTGAATCCTTTACAGACAGATACTGCTCTCTGGGGCTCGTAAGATCATTTTATGTTTGTTTATCTTCCCTGATGAAAATATCACCTCAAACAAGGGTTGTGTTTGTGTTCAGGTTTGCTTGTCTTTATTTTTAAGTGGAAGTAGTGTATCTTATATTAAGAGGACACAACTTGAAACAATGTAGGTTCCATACACTGGAGTAGAGGAGCTGTGGGCCCAGGCAGCCAATCAGAGTGGTAGCTGGTATCTAGATTTCAGAGTTTCCTGTGTTTGGTGAAGATATCATTTTCACTTAGATTAGCTGTTACAATGCAATAAAATTACATTCTTGCCTGCATGTGTATGCGTACGGTCATTAATCTTATGAATAATTTGAAAAAAATATATGTTTAAGTGCAAGGTAGCACTGAGTGAGCTTCTAGGAGGGCAGAATAAGGAAAGAGCCTCAGATCTCTCACAAAGCTGATCCTCCGTGCTCCTGTGACAAAGGTTTACCTTGCGGTAAATATTAAAAAAATAGAACTGGCACATTCCCATGCTTTTGCCTCGGCCCCGGCAGTGTCACCGGCCATACACAGGCAGGCAATGGCTGACCTGTTTTTATCTCACAGAGACTTTATGACTCAGAACTCTACAATCTCTCCACCCAGCTCGCTAGGATCCCATTGGTGGGTTGCTACCATGCCAACCCCGTGCTTCAAATACCCCAAGGCCTTTGTAGTGCACATTTGACAAACCCTCGCTTTGCTGCCATACCTTCCTCTCTTGAACCCAGATGAGTCAATGCATGAAGGAAAACGCAACACAAACTTAGTTCAGAAACAAACATGGGCGCAACAACTAAAACCTAATCTTGTAAGCCTTATTAAAATCTGATGTCTCCGGTGGTGGATCCGCAAGGAACTGCCATGATACCAGGAAACTCTAGAGCTACATCTTATCCCTATACTAACCCCATTCCAAAAGGGCCTCACTTTCTCCTGCTTCTTCTCTTCCTAGGTCCAACCCGGAAGTCCTGCCTACTCACTCAGTGATTGGCTCCTTTATTCATTAGGGGATTGGTTCTCAAGAACAGCACCAGGCCCATCCACAGCAACTTTAGATAGCTGCAGGATGGTCACCAGCTCTTGTTAACCTAGGGCTTTCTGAACTGCGTCAGGATTCTCAGGCAGTATATCACCTCTTTCAAAGTCTACTGCAAATACTTTCAGGGTAGGTCAAAGCAGATGACCATGACCTTAAAGAAACTTCCTGTAAGGCTCCCAAAGAGATGGCTTATTTCAGAACTCTGGGAAATTTCTGGGTTAGTAAAAAACATTGTTCAAGCCACAGGCTTTTGTAGTTTTCATTTTGCATCATTAAGAATTTTAAAGGCAGAGCTATTAAGAGTACTGGGAAATCGTTTTGTTTGTTTATTTATTTTTTACACTCCAGATTTTATTCACCACTCCACCCCAGTACCCTTCGACTGTTCCACATCCCATACCTCCTCCCCACACCTTGTCTCAACAAGGATGTCTTCCCCCCCCACCCCCCACCCAAGCAGAACTCTAAACTCCCAGGGGCCTCCAGTTTCTTGAGGGTGAGATACATCTTCCCTGACTGAACCCAGACCCGGCAGTCCTCTGCTGTATATGTGTTGGGGGCATCATGTCAGTTGGTATATGCCGCCTGGTTGGTGGTCCAGTATTTGAGAGATCTCGGAGGTCCAGCTTAATTGAGACTGCTGGTCTTCCTACAGGATCACCCTTCTCCTCAGCTTCTTCCAGCCTTTCGGTAATTCAACCACAGGGGTCAGCAGCTTCTGTCCATTGGTTGGGTGCAAATACCTGCATCTGACTCTTTCAGCTGCTTGTTGGGTCTTCTGGAGTGCAGTCATGATAGGTCCCTTTTTGTGAGCTCTCCATAGCCTCAGTAATAGTGTCAGGCCTTGGGACCTCCCTCCTCACTCCCCTGTGAGCTGGACCCTACTTTGGTCCTGTTGCTGGACCTTTTTTCCTCAGGCTCTTCTCCATTTCCATCCCTGCAGTTCTTGCAGACAGGAACAATTATGGGTCAGAGTTTTGAATGTGGAATGCCCCCCCTCCCTCACTTGAGGCCCTGTCTCTGTAAGTTCCCTCTCCCTACTGTCAGACATTTCATCTAAAGTCCCTCCCTTTGAGTTCTGAGAGTCACTCACCTCCCAGGTCTCTGGTGCATTCAGGAGGGTCCCCCAAAACCTCCCACCTCCCGAAGTTGCCTGTTTCCATTCTTTCTGCTGACCCTCTTCAGTCCTTTTCTCACACCCAGTACCAGATCAGGTTCCCCTCCCCACCCCATGGAAAATCTTTATCTTACTGTTTGTTTGTTTTTTTTTTATGGAGAAGTACAATGCTATGATCTCCAGGTAGTTTTAGACATAGGTGTATACATTTCTCTATATCCATGTAGACCTGAATCCTTTTTAGTTGTATCAGGGGGGAATCAAGAAAAAAGCCTCAATTTTAAGCTTCTTTTCAGAATATTGTACCTGAAGTAGCATGCATGACTGTACATGTGTACACACACTCACACAGATACACACAGGCACACACACACTCATGCACACACACACACACACAAATACACCCTTTTCTAAAAACAGTGTCCTAATCAACAAAGGAAACTTTGAAAATGGAAACGAGTCTCCCAAGTTCCCTATTACTAATTTTTTCTCACTTTGTTCCTTTAATACTTCACTAAAAATAGGAAAAATTTTAGGTGTAGCAATAATAACAGAGTTTTATCACTGGAAACAGCAGGAATCATAATTAGTCAGACTAAAGAATGGTAGCCACCCTGATTCAATAAACAGTGGATTTTTGACCAGTTTTCTCCTGAAGACTCTACAGGACTATATGGTGTCAAGGAAACATTTTGTCAGAATGCCACTATAAATGGCTTTGATAGCTTCTCAACTTAAACCATGCCCCGGAAGGCAAGGCATATACAGAAATAAATACATGTAACTCTAAAGTTAAAAGGTGAAGCCAAATACCCATGAAAGAAGCAGGGAGACACCATACCACAACACTTAGAAGCTCGTGAAAGTGTTTCATTTTGAGATTTTTAAATCAGGAGAAAAAATAAACATCATATATATATATATATATATATATATATATATGTGTGTGTGTGTGTGTCTGTGTGTGTGTGTGTGTGTGTGTGTGTGTATACAAAGTATCCACATTAAAATTCTACTGAGATGTGCACCATTCTTTGCTATGAGACATCATGAAGCATTTAACAAGTTCTGTAAGAAACATGAACTTTTTCTATCTGGCTTAGGATGGGAAGTTCCATGATTTGTTTTTGTCACTTATGTTTTTAAAAAAATACCTGTAAAGTATGTATTTTCCTTCTATTTAAAGAAATATTAGCAACATTTTTTTCTGTGAAAATCAGGTTAAATAACGAAGAGTAAAAAGCAGGGGGAGGCATGCTCTTATTTTCACAACTCTAGTGATTAATTTTTATTTGTAGTCAGTTGTTTAAAGGAATATGGTGTGTGTGACACACACACACACACACACACACACACACACACAATCTTTCACTCAGCACAGAGCTTGCCTTTTTGGCCAGTCTGCTTGCCAGAGAGCTCCCCTCCCAGTTTCCAACTGTCTCTGTGTCCCTTCTTAGCACTGGGTTATGGAATAGGTGCTTCTATGACTGGTTTTATATATATTTTAGAGATGACAACCTGGGTCCTCATGCCAATAAACAAGCTCTTTACTCTTTGAATCATCTTATCAGTGCCCATCAGTCATTTTAAAAGTTGTTTTTGTTTAATATGTTTGAAATTTTCTAAAATATTTGGAGCTGTAGTATATGTATTAAGTCTGCAGACATATTAAAGAATAGGATTGAGAAAGATATAACTATTTTGAATGACATCATAAGGAAGTAATGCATTGTGAAAGTATACATGAGTTCCCCCCACTGATTTCTAATGTTCATTTAGTTTCTATTGTGTTAGAAAACATTTACTAATATACAAACAAAGCATACATATTCTATATTCTATGCACCTATTAGCATGTAATATGCTTCAAGCAATATTTTTATGTTTTTCTTCTGCCAAAATATGTTTGTTTCAGCATCCCAAATAAGATGTTGCCAGTCCTTTGCAGCCCACTTCAGGTGTCACTTGGTTTTTTAATGTTTGCTCTGTTTTATGAGACCAGTTCCCATATATACAGGTAAGCCTGTAACTCACTATGTAGCCAAGGTTATCCTTGAACTCACCCTCATCCTCCTGCCTCTGTCTCCAAATTGTTGGGATTACAGGTACGTGTCACCACACACAGCTTTAGATGCCAATCACTTTCTTGAGATGTCTCTTAACTGTGACCACTTTCTTGAGATGTCTCTTAACTGTGACCTTCTCTAAGTCCCTTCCAGAGCATGACAAATTTCTCATCTGAGGTGGCCTCTGAAGTCTCTTGGATGACATTTTTAGGTCTTTACTACTTATACCGTTGTGACTATATTATATTAAAATGTATTTAATTATAAGTATAATGCTATAAACACATATACATATGATGACCAGGTTTTGGGCTTATAGGAGAAAAAGCAGAAGCAAGGCCAGTAAGGTGGTTTGTGGCCTTGTCAAAGGTTCGTACAGACAGTGCTTCTGGATTCAACGCCTGAAGCAGGGATACATGCATGTTTCATTTTATCTGTGCTCAATAGAAAAGAGATGAGGGGAGTAGGATTCAGTAAGTAAAGAAATTAAGCATAGAGGTGCTTTCTGGCTGGAGTCTTGCTACAGACACCACATGTCCCTGGGAGCTCTGGATCATGAATAACAGTACATAATACTATTGTGAAACAGTGGTACAGGGGCATTAGGAAGACTTGACCAAAAAAGCAATAGATAAAGGGACAAAAACATCTTAGAAAATGATGACAATGTCTGATATTTACTGATCATTTGGTCCAGAGAGCAATGAAGAACAGATTTAATATGTTTGTTCTCAGTTCTTCAAATATTATCCAAATTCTTCTCTTTATTAGTACTGTAAAGGAAAAGGTTTAAATATCTTTCCAGTTCCAGTCTGGTGAGTGGTATCATCCTGGTAAGTTAGCACCAACTCTGCTTCTCTTGACTTCCTGGAAGATACACCCTTATGGAGAAGAAGGTCAGGCATTACAGTTTGTGGTAGCTATTGAAGGAAGAGACCACAAACTTGGTGTCATAAAACAAAACACGTGTGTTCAGTTTCATTTCTAAAGGTTGGAGGGCTGAAGTCAGCAGCACTGGCTAAAATGAAGAGCTTTGAAAGAGTGTATTTCTCCACAACACTCTAGGAGTCAAACCCTTTCTCATCTCAGGTTCTGATAGTTTCTAGGACTTCTTGATTGTAGTCACATCCCTTCAAACTTGAAATCCAGTTGAAATCTCTGCTATTTTCATAATCTCCTCTGTGTGCATGAAATATCCCCTTGATGGCCTGCATTAGACTTTTCTTCACTGTTATAAATCCTTGAGGAACACATAAAAAGAGCAGAGATTCCCTCTGGGTCAAGCATTCAGAGGCTTTAGCCCTTAGTAGGCTAGTTCTACTGCTAGAGGTCCGTGATGAGGTGTTCAGAACACCATGACATTTAGAATATTTAACAGAGCAAAGTTTCCTACCTTGTAGTGTCATGAAAGCAGAAAGAAATGGACAGGAATGGGTTGAGAAGAGAGAGTACTCTCAAAGTGACATATTTCCTCTAACCAAGTCCCATATCCTGAGTTCCTAACATCTTTCAATAAAGTTATCAAATAACCATGAAGTCAAAATGTTCATGACAACCGCTTTCTCAAAGTTTCTATCAGTTGATGACCATGAGACTACAGGGGGTGTCCAGGTTCACCTGTTGTACCAGAGATGAGTGATCTCATTATGTCCTATCTGAATAATTTTGTGAAAAAAATCTCCCATCCCAACTTCCTTAATTGATGTACCAAGAGTTCATCTTTATTTTTTTCATCATACATTATTTTTTCTTATCATAAAAGCTGTCATTCTTGGTCTCAGGCATTAAAGCATGGCTATTTTTGGAAGAGAAATAATTTTGTTTTCAGCTAAGGACAGTGAAAGTCAGAGGTCATTGAGGGTGTGTGAGCAGGAGAGGGATGCTGATGAGAACAGCGATGGTAGTCAAGAGCAGAGATCATAGGTTTGGAGGCATGGACTCGGAGGTGTCCATGGGCTATTTGTGTAGACAAATGCTAAAGGTAGTTAGAAGTTCAGGACTAGAATGCAGAAGGAGTCATAGATATGTGGCCTATGAGTTAGAAAGAGTGGCGAGGCTCAGTCATAACCCTGGCAGAAGCCCTGGGACAAGTCCACTCCTTTTTGTTGTGCTGTTTGCCGCACTATGTGTACAATGTATGCTGTGCTGTTCTAGAGTGTTGTGCTATAGTGTTTTGCTGTGTGTGTTCTGCCTACTTGCGTTTCCTCTCATCCAGGGGAGCAAGTCCTATTCAGAGACATACAATTCAATCACCAACTTCCTGCTTATGTTGCCTTGGTTGCAACTCCTGTCGATCTCTCAGGACCAGCTCATGTTCCCTCTGTTTTTCTCTTTTGCTCCAGGGCAGAAGTTTCCCTTTCTTCCCCAGCCCCGTATTTAGCCCTGTATGATCCAACTCTCTCTGTTTTGTATTACCTACTTTGCCCGCCCAACTATGTGCTTTAATCTTTCAAAACAGGTTAATGTTGCTTCATTTTAACTATAGAACTTCTGTCTCTTGCATTGAAGCATCAATTTGCTTCTCATTCCCCATTGCTCTTTCCAACCATTGAGATTGTACTAGCACAGAAATTCCCATGTTCTGAGGTGTATGGACCCTTACCAAAACTTCAGTACTGCTTCCTTCCAAAAGCTACTTCTGCTCCATGGCTTTTAAGCTCTACCCAAGATCCTCCAGGGACATCAAGAGAAAATCTCCTCTAGTCCACATCATCCCTTACCTTGCTATATTGTTCTCATAACCCTCAGCTACATACTCACATTTCATTCCAACTTCCTGTTGTTCCTTCTTTTCCTATGCCCACCCCTTTGCTGTGTGTTCAAGCCAGCATGGATTCCAGTCATTCAAATGCTGGACTCAAACCACCATCTATGCTGACATCTCTATTCATTCAGAATATCATGATATGGGGCAAATGCACTCAATAGCCTGGGCTTACAACAGTAGGGACAAGAGGTGAACCAGAAAGCTCCCCCCTCCTAATATGTTCACAGTCATCTCAAAAAGAGAAGTACAAAGTGACTAACATGCACTTGGAGTTTCCTCATGGCCAGAGTAGAGGATTAAGTTGTAAGAATCACAGAACAAATTTTAAAGAAGGGAGAAAACACAGTAAAAGTTTAAATGCAAAGGAGAATTTTAGTTATGTAGGATTTGATTATGGAAAGAGATGGAGAAGGATATTCCAAATGCCAAATTTTTGTGGGAGAAAGCTAGAAAAAGCAGAGGATGTGCAAGATACACGTGTTCATTTTGCTGGGCAGCACTGGAGAAAGAGGAAGGTAGAAAAGGTTAAGCAGAGAACGCCTTCAAGTGAAGGTCGAAGAGTCTATCTTAATGGATAAGAAACACTGATAACACTGGAGTTAAGGGATGCTATTAATCAATAGAAAATTCAAGGAACAGCCATGGTGTGCCTGCTATGTTCAGACATTGCCTCTAATATAAGTGGACATAACTGTGATACAATATCTAGGAATAATGTGTGTGTGTGTGTGAAAGAGACATGTATACAGAAGGTTAACATGTTCAAGAAATCTATTCATGATAGAGTTATGGTAACAAAGCATATGTTAAGTCTAAGGAAGTGTGGAATCCAGAAGAAGCAAGGATCATTTCACCAGACTGCATTTTAGGACAACCTTTTAGGACATTTAGGACAAACTTTGTGAGAGTTTAAGAGAGACCAGAGAAGAAAAGCAGAGAGATGACTCTGGATTCTTTTATTAAGAAGTAATGCCAGTGAGAATTTATTGAGACTTGAGCTAGATGCATAGCTTTTGGAAATGTGGTGGGAGATACTGAAGAGCTTGCCACATTTGCAGCTGCTTGTGTTGGCTTTAAGGGAGGGAAAGGTTGATGCAATATAGAAATTTGTGTTATGGTTTTTCCTGTTTTTCTTTGATAACTTCAGCAAGGTATCACCAAGAAAAATGAGAAGACTAAAGGATTGTGTTTGGTAAAAAAAAATGACTTGGATTTGAACTTGAGTTTGTAGTGATGCTCAATATCTGGGGAGGGGATTAAAATGTCCTACCATGGTTTAGAAATATATTCAAACTTAAAATCAAAGATTTTTGAGACATTTTTAGACAAAATTGTTTAGGCATTTCATAAAAGACACAATCTTGAGTGAACACTATGAGCCGGGGACAGACTACGGACACATGTATAATGATTAAGCTGGAAAAGAAGCCAAGAATTTCAGTAATAGATGATCAGGGAGGTAACAGCAGTACCCAGGGTGTTTGTTAGAAAGAAATTTTGATATTGAGGGGTGATGGAGATAGAAGTGTTGAAGACAAAGAAGACAAAAACAAAAGAAGACAAATCTGTGGTGCTGGTTACCTGTGCACTGACAGTTCTAGTAATGTTCAATATGGAGTAAATTTTAAGACATGTCTCTTAAACAAGTGGGATAGGTAATATTACTTTCAGATTTCAGTGTATGTATGGGTTCGTGGGGTGTGTGCATGTGTGTGTGTGTGTGTGTGTGTGTGTGTGTGTGTGTATGTGTACCCCTGTTCATACATGTATAGAGGCAATAGATAAAAACTGGTTGTTTTCTTAGCTTTTTCTCCAACCTATTTTGTTGAGATGGAGTCTCTCACTTGGTATTTAGTGACTGGCTAGGCTAGCTGGCTCCCCTGGGTTCCTTTGTTTCTACTTCCTAGTTCTGGGATTACAGGTTCGCATCAGAAGTCCAGTCATTTTTTTATCATTTTTTTTGTGTTTATGTATGCATGTCTCTCTCTCTCTCTCTCTCTCTCTCTCTCTCTCTCTCTCTCTCTCTCTCTCTCTCTCTCCCTCCCTCCCTCCCTCCCTCCCTTCCTCCCTCCCCCCCGCCTCTCTCTTTCTTTCTCTCTCTCTGTGAACATTTGTTTGCATGTTTATGGCTGCAATGCATATGGGCATATGGGCATGTGCATGTTGAAGTCCAAGGTTGACATCAATCAAGTCAAAGGTAGAATCATCATCAATCACTCTACTTCCTTATTCATTCATTACTATAGCGTATTGATGAGGCTAATTCAGTGAGCCAGCTTGCTCTAGGATCCCTTGTCTCAGTCTTTCATGGCTGGAATTATAGATAAACTCTCTTTTCCCCCATAACTTGCCTGGGTTTCTGAGGATTCAAATTCTGGTCCTCAAGCTTACATAGCAACTGCTGACTCTTCTCTGGCCACGCCAAGATTTTCTTTTAAAACATGGATCCTGGTGCTCCAAGCTCAGACCTTCCCACTAGTGTATAAGTATCTCCACCAAGCCATCACCCCTGCCCATAATGTTCAAGAGTTTGATGAGGAGGGGAAAAATGAGTAAAAAATATGGTCACTTACTTGTGGAATAATAATAATGCTGGATGTGTTGGCTCATGTCTATCACAGTACTCTGGGGGATGGATTCAGGAGGATTAAAAGTTGGAGGCTAACACAGCACGATGTGAGCCATCTGAAATATGGTAGGACTGCACAGCAGGTGATACCTGTCTTAAAACGCTGAAGAACAACAAACAAACAGAGAATTTTAAAAAATCAGAAAAGTAAAAATAAACAAAATAGAAAAACTGGACATTTAGAACACAGCAAACATTTTTTAGTATATAATATATATACATATACATACATATATATACATATACATACACACACACACACACACACGTATGTGCAAGCCAACAGACAGACCTAAGGCTCAGTTCCAGAAAAGGTTTACTTCAAAATAGTACCTAATTTATTCTTGAATTCCCCATGGGATTTACCATAGAGATCGATCCTTGATAAGCTTCCTAATGATTTACTGAGTTTTTGAATGGTACTTTCAGACAGAGGACATCTTTTAGAGATTAAGTTTGTTTTATTTTTAGATTTGTGAACTAGATTGATAGTTAGCCAGTATTATTTTCATGTGCAGAGGACAATTCAGTTGAATTAGTATGAACATTTTCTTCTGAAACACTTTGGAGATCTGAATCCTGTTGACAGCTTGTAGCAAAGAGTCTTAGGCTGTATCAGGTGTCATCATTAGACAATGTCAGTACATAATATGAAGATGATTACAACAGGAAAGAAATAAAGAGAAAATTTTCAATTGTTTTAAAACACAAAAGTATCAAATATCTTTTTCAAATGCTTAAAAATTGTATGAACTTTCAAATTATAATTTTCATCTTCAAAGGCCTTTAATTCCAAAAGTGGTTGATTTTTCACACATACTAAATTGTACTTTACTGATTTTTAATAAGCACAAGAATGCCAAGTGACTTAATTGTAGACCAAAATGATTGAGTAATTTTATTTAGGGTCAAATTTGAATATGAATGAAATTATAAATTTTACCACATATAAGTTTTTTCTGAAAATGATTTCCTTCCTATATTCTCTTGAAAGAAAGTGACCCCTATTATTGAAATCATTACAACAAAATGAGAACAAAAAGTTGAGTAAATGTTTGCTGCAGTCAGCTTTAAAAAAACAAAACAAAAAGAAAAACAAAAAACAAACAAACAAACAAACAAAAAAACTTCAAAACTCTTAAACAACAAAATAGACCTTGGGAGAGCTCTTCGTGCACAGTGGCAGCACACCTGAGGCATTGCCCATCCCTGTGAAGTGCTCCGTGAGCCAGCCTCACAGTTGGCATGTCTATACTGTGGAAAGTCGTGGCAGACGGGCCACAAAATTCTGTCTTGTTCAGTGAAGTAAATCTACTGTTCTTGACTTTCAGTTCATGAAACCAGATGTCTAGCTTCCCTGTTTATTTGTTCTTGGCTTTATTTTCTGGCTCACCAGTTAGACAATGATCTCCTCCAGTTTGTCACTCAACTCCCCATAGGTCATTCACAAGTTCTTCTTTTGAAGATGTCTTTATTCTCCATATATTCAGACTCGAGACCATGGGAGGGAATGTAAGGTACCTGCACCACTACCCAGACCCACTTCCAACCAGAAGCAAAGTCCAGACTTCTTTGTGTATTTCTTTGATTGCTAACATCCCAACACACAGCCTATAATTTGTGATTGTCCTGACAGCTAGTGTGATTATAAATAGAAGCATTGCATGGGATTTCCAGGAAGCATCCTTAAAAGTGAGGGACCCTTCCCCTCTTCCTTCTTCCTACTATCTGGAATGCGGATGTGATAGCTAAAGCTCCAGCAGACATGTTGGTGTCCCAGACAACCTGGCAGGGAATCACTACAGGAGGAATCTGGCTTCCTCCTGACCTTGAAGTTGCCAGAAGATCCTGCTTGTCTGTCTGTTGTGTGTGCCCAGTAAGTCTCAAGTAATGCTGCAGATCTTGCGTTTGCACTTAATGTCTCAATGCGTTGAAAAAAATATCAAGTTTATATATCTGTCTTTTCTTTCTATTATTATTAGTTCTTAAAATTAAGGACATTTTGTTTTCCTATTTTGCAACTTTGCAACACTCTTAGTATGGAAGGGATACATTAAAATGTTTTTGTAAATGCATTCATGAATAAACAAATTTATGACTACGTGTGACTCAGACATTTGCATGGTCCTTTGACTGTGAAACACACAGATGTCTACATATGTGCAAACTCTCCAACCTGAAATGAGAGCCCTGCTTGTACTGCTGGCTGTTTATGGTAAGAAGCACTAATTTAGCATGTTTATTCTCCTCAATGCAGGACAAGCCTTACAGAAAACACCATCAAATTTCAGAGCTGCTCCTACTCATCATGGTCTCTTGACAAAACTTCCATTTGTATTTTCCTAACACAAAGGTAAGAAGTCTCTTGTATCACCAGTGATCACTGGTGCTAGTTGCCAGTGGTTATATGGTGTATGTCATATTTAGCAACAGAATATAAAATACCCCCAGGTAGTAATAGTGACTTCTTTTCATCTCACATCAGAGGAATCCCAAGGGATGTTTTCACATGTCAAAATTTGTTGGAAATATTAAGAGTTTAAAGGTCAGTGGTTGAGCATTAAGGGACTTTTTAGATATAGCTTTTGCCAAGGTATGTACACATGGATGAGACTGAAAATGGGAGGCACGGCATCATGAGGTTCAGGGGATTTGATTAAGTTTGAGATCCCTATGGCTTGCTTACTGAAGAAAGACCTTTGCTGCTGGGATCTTGGAGAATTGTTACGATCCAGAAAAGTAAAGGGAAGCTGAGCTTAGGACAGACAGACAGCAGAAATTGGCATAAGGAGATGTGGCCTGTTCTGGGTAGGATGTTCTCAAAATAACCAGAAAGTCCAGTGAAGGCGTAAAGCTTGAGTCTTCTGTGAGATGACTAAAAGCTTTAGGTGTATTTAAAGGAGATGAACAGCAGGGAGGGACAGGGTATGAAGTCAGAAAAGAGCACTTCAAAATGGTTTTATCTGAATGTTTTGAACCCTTGACACTGAGTCACTTAAAGGAAGTGGCCAGTCCCCAAGGAGTGACTGACGACACAGGATATAGATGCTGTGGGTTTGAGGCGCATTTCCCAGTGTCTGGAAGTCAGGTACATATTGTGCTAAACCCAGCTCTCCTGCCTGGACCAGTTCCAAAGTAGAGGTGGGTGCCGAGGCAAAGTGATCTCTTTTCATGTGTACAGACCTGTGCGGCTCATACCACCACCTCACACCTGGAGTCACCAACACCAGCATTGTTACTGTGCATGGAGATACAGCAGGAATGGCTATAGCAGCAACTGGAAGCCCACAGAAGAAGCAGAATTTGTTAGATTTAGTGATTAGGGTTTGGGGTTTATTGTTGCTGTTGTTTTGGGTTTTGTTGTTTTGTTTTTGTTTTTGTTTACTTGTGGATGTATCTTCTGCTATTTTTTTTCCGTTGAAGGAATGTTCTATAACTACCCCTGTGTTCAAGGGCAGGGTTCTAAATACCAAACAGTTAATGGGCATTCATTGGAGCAACAGTTCCCTCTCCATGCCTGTGCTGTGCTGAAAGCTGACCATACAGCTGCTGTGAGTTCTCAGTGTTCTGAGCCAACGTTCAGATCCTGAGGGCTTGAGCAGATGCGCAAGGAGGAGAGCAACTGCCCATTCTCTGTTGAATGCTTGCCTCCAAGGAAGATGCTTGGGATGGGAGAAGGAAGGAGGGAGAAAGAACTAAGAATCTTAGGAGACAGTTGGTGCTTCCTTAGTGACAGATCTGGGTAGAGAAAAAAAGCAGTTCCCTGCTTCCCATTATTATACTGGCTTAAGAATCAACTGTGGGCAAAATAGGAAAGAAGTACCAGTAAGAAGGGGCTGGCTCAAGAGGTCTTAATAGCTCTTGTTAGTACACTTACTGACAATGATGGAATGCAAAATGTCTGCATTATAATTCTAGTCAGGAGCACTGGGCATGTCATCACGGTGTCTGACTCCTTGTGCACGTGTAGAGAGTAAGGTTACTCAGAAAAGAGATGTAATTTTCCCAACCAGGATAACTCATTTATTTTGATAGCTGCAGGCATAGTTGTTGGTTGCAGGTGTTCTTTGGCGTGTGCAGATTGGCAGGGTCTGGATGGTGGAAAACGTATAGACTTCCTCTCCAAATAGAATCTGGGAAATCATCCAACACGTCCCACTTTCCTGAGAGGAAGCAAGATGTGGGGACAGGAAAGCTGTGTCAATAAGGCAGTGCAGCAAAGGCTTTTGTGATTGTTTTTGTATCATAAATATTCTGCTGCCCAGCTTATGTGATTGCTGACATTCTTCAACAAAACTGTGAAGGAATCGGGCTGGCGGTCCTTTCTCTGTGAAATTCTCTGTACAATAACAGAGAGAAAATTTCATGACCTGGGTCACCCATGTCAAACCACGAACGCTAATTAAGATGTGGAAGACCGAACTTCCGCCCTGTAATTGGCCCAGAAAGATGACCACGTGAGCTTCTCAGGAGGAGTTTCCTGCTTGAGTGCACAGCTTCATTTCTAGGACACCTTTGAACTTCTTTTCAGAAGTAATCCATCCCATAGTTCAGGGGCTGTTTCGCAAATACCTTGGTGAGGCTTCCAACAAACTAACTAACTCAACTCCGTGGATCCAGTGTTCCAGTAGCACAGTTTCTCATGTGTGACATTTATCCATTCTTTTCAAGATGACTCAGACTTTTTTACACAACTTACCAAGTCAACTCAGTCAGCCCCTCCTTGTCTTCCTTTGGCTGCAGTGGCCCCAGACATCCTTTAGGTCACTGTTCCTCAGCAGCAGCTGCTGCTTCTAAGTGACAGCAAATCAGCACAGAGAGCCATTGTGCCTCTCAAGTTCCTGCTACTGGGTTCTGTAGTCTAATCTGGAAGACAGTTCAGGCTTAGACACGGCTCTGAGGACCATAATCCTTATGCCCAAGTTATCATTATCGTGACAAAACTCCTAAATCACAGTTGGCAAGTTTGTTTCATTTTAAGGGCAACAAATGTATGGTTTGTCACCCAAATGGAAGTTTTGTGTCTTAATACCAGTGCTGAATAGCCATGGAGGGGGCTGTTGCTGTGTTAGACAAAACTATTTTCTTGTTTTGACATGGGGGCCTTGCTATGTTGCTCAGGCTGGCATTGGTCACCTGGGCGCACGTCATCCTTCTCTGTCTACCTCCCAATCATCAAGGACTATAAGCCTATACCACTGTGCTTGGCTAGGTGAAGTGTTGAAGGAACTCATGCAGTAGAGAAGGGAGAAGACAATGGGCATCATGTTCTGGACCAGGCTCTTCCCTTGAGGAGGATAACCTCGTGGGGTGGCTTGACACTCAGGTCTCCCCAGGCATGCAGCTTCTTATCTTTACTGCTCACTCTAGGTCCAGATACAGCTCAAAATGAATGAAGGGGACAAGGAATATAACAAGGGCCGAGAAAAACAATTGATATACTAGGACTTTGCACCTCAATCCACAAATCTTTATATGATACTCAGCCTTATATTCTAGGCATAACCCTGGTTTACTAACTCTCTTTGTCATTTAAGGATTTTGTTGCAGTTCTAGAAATCAAACCTAGGGCTTTGTATAGGTTAAACAAGTAGACTACAGATGAGCAATATCCTATAACCCTATGTCATATGTTCAGTATTTCATCTACTGCTAACATTTTTTTGTTTGTCAATAATGTATGTAACTATTTGTGCAAGAAGTTCTATGAGACGCTGGGCATACAAGACGTTCTCCAGAAAAGTCGTCCTTTGAAACTCATGGTTTCCAAACATAAACAAACACAGAGGCAAAACCACTGCCATCGATAAACGATAGAGCAGAGGGAAAGTAGCTGCTGATACAACAAGCCCAAGCTTTGGGAAAAAATACTAGCAGTGATGTAGAAGATGAAAGAAGAAGGCTAGCTGGGCAGAAGTAAATCTGTGTTATCTGCTATTTTAACAACCTAGAGACAGAGAAGAAACAGTGTGAATGACAAAGTAAAGAGAAGAGAAAATTACCTATATGGGATACTCCATATGATGTACAAACCAAAGAATTAGAATTCTATTTGCGAAAAGCAAACATACAGCTCATACATGCATTTAAACATATTTCCCTTTTGACCCTAGATGCTCTAGTGCTGATAAACATACATACATGCATAGGTATGCATACCTATGCATGTACACACACACACACACACACACACACACATATATATGTATTATACGAATATATCTAAGTATGCATATGGTGCTAGTCAGCTTTCTCTTACTTTAACAAAATCCTGACCTAAATCAACTTATAATCAAGAAAAGTTTTTTCTCTCACAGATTCAATTCATAGTTGCTCAGGTTTGGATCTGAAGAGAGTGAGGCCACATCAGACAGGAGAATGTGGTAGAACAAACTTCTCACTTCATGATGTCTGTGAAGCAAAGAGCAAGGAGGAAGGGATGGGTTAGATGTCCAACATTCCCTTAAGTGCCTTGCCTACATTGGCTTAAGGCCTGCTGCTTGCCTGCATTACCTAAAGGCAACAACGCCTCCTCCGCTGTGGATCAAGCCTACACATGGGCCTGTAGGTTACACTGAGCCAAACCTTAGCATGCATATACAGGTAGACGTTCCCCACTTGAGCTCTGTTCCTCAGCCCTGTGTTAGCCCAAGATAGCAGGTGCTTATGTAAGAGGAATTCAGACAGTACAAACTTCTTAAGGACACTCGGAACTTCTCCATCTGTCTTGGCTTGGCTTCTGCGGTTTCGCTCCCCGGGGGAAGAGAATGCCTGCTTCGGCCCCCTCTAAACATGCCTCAGTGGGTAAAAGTACTGTTGTGCGAGCTTGGAGACTGGAGTTCAGATTCTTAAATGCAAATTAATGCCAAATAAATTAATGAGGATAGGTAATCGCATCATGCTTACATTAAGAAAAGAAGACAAGACAATCCCAGGATCCTCAAGGGCTGGAAAACCTGGTGAACGCTGTAGCAAACGACAAGGCATATGACCTGGAGACACGGCTGGAATGTGCCTGTGTAAACACAGACACACCCACGAAACATGCACCCCAATAAAATGTTTAATGTAGAAAGCTGAATTACTGCAAATTAGCCCCTTGATGATGGAGAGTGGACCATTCTATTGCATTCTATACAAAGGAACGGGAGGGAATTGACAGGCCGTGCTTCTAAGCCCAAACTCTAAGAACTTCCTTGCCATCGCTCTGAGGTTCCTGGTTGAAGATTGGCTTTGAATGTCTAGTTGCTGGTATGAGATAAGAATCAGCCTGGGATTGAGGGCCGGCTTGCTGTTGTAGCTAACCATAACTTCTTTTGCATAATGCACCTTATTTCCTTGTTTCGCTCCTCAGGTTTTCTTATGAACTATACAGCCAGAGCCAGACAAGATAAACTTGATAACTGTGATTCTAGTGGCTACTCCATGTATCCTTTTCTTACTTTTGGAACTGACCTACGTGCACGAGGGGAGACAGAGCTGGTTTTAGTTTAGTTTTGTTTTTCTTTGTTCCCTAAGCTTTCATTTCCATTGTGTTCTATTGGAGGTATCAAAACCTAGATTTTCACAAGTGAGCCTGGGTATCTCTTCAGTTTAGCTGAAACATCAGAGAAATATAACCTGATGCATAAGGATGTTAATCTCCCACTGGGGGCATATTCTTTTTTTTTAATTGTTTGACAGTGTATTCATTTATATAAGGAATTTCCCTAACTTCAAATTGCTTCTTCTCCTTACCCTTTCCTTGTCAACTCATAGTGGAGTCCCCTCTCCCCTCCCCTCCCCTCCTCTGCCTCCTTCCCCTCCCCCCATCTAGTGTCTTCCTACTTTCATCTCTTCTTTCTCTGTGTCCTCCACTGAGTCTAATCAGTTTCTACCCTGAGCATGGCTGATTGTTTACCAGAGCTAGGACTGACTCACCATTGGCCTCACCACTGGAGAAAATGACACCTTCTCCCCAGAGAGCTTTAATTGCCATAGTCCCTCAGGGAGAGGTGGGGCCCATGAGGGCCCTGTCCAGTAAGTTTCTTTGTCAATGTGACTAGGGAATTGAACCTAAATCTCCTGCCTCCTTTATGAGCTAGACAAAAAGAAAGAGCAGTGATCTGGCATTTGGTTTTTGGCTGGTCTTACAAACTGGGTACAGTCTGGATGTTTCTGAACCTCTCTAGTTTGGCCAATGTGTTCCTCAAGCCCCGATGCTTACTTTAAAGCCTATTTTCTTCATCCATTAAATTTAAATACTTCTGCTAAAGATGAGAGGCTAAGACCAGAGGACCATGAACTTGAGAGCAGCATGGAATAACTAGTGAATTCAAGGTCAGCTAAGTTACCCAGTATGCTGGTAGGATGCTAAGCCAGACTCACTCAAACCTGTCCTCGCTCCCCAGGAAAGGAAATTCCCAATGTTCTGAGTTGGGGGGGGGCATACCAGAGTGGTATTTTAGAAGGGCTACAGTGGATTTGAATACCCCTCTAAAAGACATGCCTACATATGTTACGTGACGTCAAGAACAGTTCTTGTCTAAAACTTAGTATTTCATCAAGGTTTCCAGTAATGAGGTAACACGGCAGAAAAAGACACACTGGAAAAATGACAGTGAAACTTAGAGGAAAAAACTCAAAATCGCACCACATACAAAGAAGAACAAGAAACTCATTTCTGCTAGAGCATTACATATATGCTCTAAGGGATAGGTGGAGTCTAGACCCAATAGAAGTAGATTAAGCTTCCCCAGACCCTGACCTCTCTTTGGAGACTGAATATTCACATAGCACAACCTGATGATAAGCAGGGGTCTGTTTATAGTCCCTCTATGGTTGACACTATTTGTCATTTGAACAGTGTGTGTCTAAGGATTTCCACAGTCCCTTTGAAGCTTTCTTAGCTATGATTTCATGTGTGGTGAGTCAGAGGGAGCAAGCAGGATCAGGAAGTGTTGAACAATAGGACTGGGAATAACCGTTCTCACAGGTTGAAGGCAGCTGATAAGGTCACAGGGTGGGGACTCCCTCATCTTCCTACCCTCCCCAGGCAGAAAGTGGTTCTGGACTAGCCCTTCCCTTATATACAAGGGTAGCAGAGTTGGAAAGTCTGAGACAGGGACACCCTCAGCCCTTCATTTGAGCTTCTAAATATGCACCTGTCTAAATGTGTGCAAGTTATTCAACACACACACACACACACACACACACACAAAAACACACATACACACACACACATACACACACACACACACACACTGTTGACAACTACACCCACTTTCTTAAAGTCTTCATCAGAAAAATGAGAAGATATAAACTTTGCCATTAGGACTCCAACGAGTGAAACAAGTAGTAACCACAGGGCTCTGTCTGTCTGTCTGTCTATCTGTCTGTCTGTCTGTCTGTCTGTCTCTCTCTCTCTCTCTCTCTCTCTCTCTCTCTCTCTCTGTGTGTGTGTGTGTGTGTGTGTGTGTGTGTGTCTGTGTGTGTGTGTACGTACTATTTAGAAATGTAGACTAATGGACCTAGAAGAGTAAAGCTGGAAGGAATCTTGAGCTTCATCTAATGCCTTATTTTTTATAGTGATGAAATTAAGACCCAGAGATAGTTTGCCAAATCTTCAAGCTCTAAGATTTTAATTTAAGCAAAGCTCAGTTCACTAAATAGCAGATACAGGGATAGGTATTGATTTTGTTTCTAAAAATATTATTCACTCTTAAAGTCCACTAGAATATTTGTCAGTTAAGTTTCCCCACTAGACCAAATGTACATGAAGGTGAAATTCTTGCTTTTCTGAATGGTTCATAGTACATGAGTTTCTTACAAATTATTCATTAAGGAAAGGGATATATAGCTCAGTGGCACAGTGCTTCCTTAGAATAAGGGTAAATCCCAGGATGCAAACCCTACCTCCAAACACACACACACACACACACACACACACACACACACCACTGTCCCTCTTGTTAAATTATATTTAGACATTCTAACCAAGTCAGCTACTAAGTTTCTGAGGTTTAGCATTTCCATTGGAGACACTTCAGAGATTTTCTTAGAGTCTGTAATTGATGGAAGAAACAAAAGAAAAATCATGATATCACCATCAAATACTACTTTTTAAAAACAATCCTTTGTTATTTTCCAGAATATGATATCAGATGGATTGTTCAGATAGAAATTTTGTCTCTGTTTGTTCTTTTGGTCTTTGTCATGGTTCGTGAATTTACAGGAAACGTTTGGATGATCAGAGAAGGTTATATATGGGTTTGTTTCAATGTCCCTAGTGGTGAACTGAGATGGAAATAATGTTTTAACAAACTTGGCCCTTTGGTCATCTATAGATTGAAATAATCATATACCTGATACCAATCTAAGAATTCCATGTCAGTGAGAATCCAACAGTAAAGGATGCACCCTAGCGTGTATCCCCTCAAACAAGGTTGAATGTGATTTGAAAAACTATGTTAAAGCAAATGAAGTATAAAATCAGCTTAATACTGTGCTTTCTGCAATACAAATAACAGAAAGTCAACCTTAAGAGATTCTTACCTGACAGCAAGGACAGAGAGACAGTCAGAGAGAGTCTGGGACAAAGAGTGTAAGCCAGAGAGAGTCTGGGACAAAGAGTGTAAGCCTAGGCCCAATGTAGGAGTCAGCTTCTGGGCAGGGTCAACAACAGATAATCAAACTGTGTCCTACGCTAAGGCTCAATGGTACCACCCAGCTACGTCTGTGTGCTATTAATAACAGGTTCAGCTGCAGACTGCCATCCATCTAGAAGGACAAGATCAGGATTGCTCAGGAAATGGCTGTGGAGCTGTTTACTTTCTCGTGACCTTTTTTCCTCAGTCACCCAGCAGGTGCTGTCAGGAGAGCTGGCCCAGAGGGGAAAGAGCTCTGAACAACAGTTAGAGATGATTTTCTCAGTTGATAATGGTAAATAAATCACAATTCCATGGATGGCTGCAGAACAAACACTTTCAAGCTGGGGAAACAATGGAAGTCACTCGTAGATCAGAACCTTTGTCCCCTCTCTGTACACGAGAACTTGTAAGCCTAAACGCTTGTCACATCTTCCAAATTCCTGGACTCCACTTGAGCCCACTTGACCGAGTTAAGGAAAAAAAAGAATCAGATACTTCCGTCAACAGACTTTGTAAACTCACATTTATAGAATAATTTTAGAAGAAGCTTTCCGGCTGTAGAGATGAGCAGAACAACAAACAAGGAGCATCATTGGAGATTAAAAGTTAAGACCATGTGAGGGCAGAAAGGGGATGGTTGAGTTCTGTTTACAAACACAGTTTTGCAGCTTTGCTGTTTCAGTGAATTAGATTCATAATAGTTCCCTTCTGGTGAGTCTTAAAGCTTCCTAAGTCATTTCTGTCAGCCGTGGATATCACTTTTTCGGGGAATAAACCAAAATCTTGAGAAAAACAAAGCTTGTTTAAAAAAAAACCAAATGTTTGATAAGAGGGTGACATCATTGGATCCCACCTGTAGTTCACAGAATGGTTGGCACTTTACTCGTATAGGGTCACAGTTATTCGTTGTTGTTTCTGTTGGAAACAGCTGGCATTATAATAGCAGCTACTATTCATGAACTATAATAGCAGCTACTATTCATACCAGGCACTGGGTACTTTGAATATTCTCATTAAAGTCTCATAACAAGTCCAAAACTGAGGGAAGATTTTTTTATCCCCATTTTAGTTTTGAGGAAACAAGCTTTAGGAAGATACATACTTGTTCCGAATGTGTTTTTGAGAAGATGGGAGGATAGATCCAAGGTGGGGGCAGGAGATTGAATCCAGTACAAAACTCTCCACATTCTGCTCTTGGCCTTTAATAGTCCCGAAAGCATGGATCCTTGGGAAGTAAAAAACAGCTTAGTGTGGATGTTTCAGATCCTTCTCTGGACATTATAAAAAGCAAAGTGGATCCCTGGGAGATAGAGAAAGCTAGCATCCTCTAATGCAGGGGAGGGAAAAATCTCAGAGAGCTGGAGAGCGAGGTTGGTGTAAGAGAGTACGTATGCCTGGATTCTGGTCTGCAGAAACTGCTGGCTTTCTAATTGTGTTCAAAGCCATCTTAGCAGATGCTACTTAAAATTCATTTATTCATTTTCCAAATGCATAAGTAAATCAGGCAAAACAAGGCCATCATGATGTGTTTAAGGTTATACAGCTTCTGTTTATTTATTAGTCATTAGTCCTTTATATTTGAAAATGCCTGTTTGCAGAATACTTAGTAAGGGAAAGAAATTTCAGGAGGGTGGCAGGGATGTGGCAAATCTGAATTTTAATGTCTTTATCTCAGAATTTTGCACTACAGATGTTCCAGGTGTAAAACCGGCAGTAGTCATTGAAATGGTTTCACATAATCTTCAAATAGAAGAATTTACTGATTTATGGTCTATTTTAGTTCTTTCTTTACTTCATAACCAGGGTTAAAAATGGGAACTATTGTTTTCTTTTAAAGCAATTTTATTAAGTAAAAATACTAAATCATCAGTAATGAAAGTATGGTTATTTTGAAATTACTACAAAGCCACATAGATGGATGGGTATCACATTCATAGAAGTGCTTAGGGTGGCCTCCTAAATCAAGTGAGGTCTACTCTGACCAACACACAGAATTACTTTCTGCATCCTTAAAATCATCACCAATGAAGTTCTTTTCTAAAGAGAACCAAGCCTTGTTTTAAATACCTGGATAATTAATAAAAAATGCATAATTTGAAAACAAGTGAAATAACTCAGTGACAGACCTTAGTTTAGTTTTACATTTATTTACTTTGCTTTTACATATTATGTAAGTATAATCCGAGAGACCCCACACACACACACACACACACACACACACATAATATATATATGTATATATATATTATGTATTAATATAAATTAAAATGTTTTAATGCTCATTATTCACCTAATTCCTTATGACCTCACCCTCAAAGGATCTGGAACAGTGGAATTTCTGAAAGTCAGATTCTCTGTCTTCTGGTATGAGTCATGTAATCTTACTTTCCTCTGCTTTAGAATGCTGTCTTTAAAAAAATCACAGATCTAAAGAGGTAATTGAACATGTAAGTTCAGAGTATTGTCTCTTAATTTTTGCCCCTAAGGGGTGAAGACATGGCTTAGTGCTTAAGTGCACTTATTGCTCTTGGAAAGGGCCCAGATTTGACTCCCAGTACCCATGTACTGGCTTTTGTGGGTGCCTGTGTAGACATGATGCGCATAAACTTACATAGGCACACACATACACATACATATAAGTTTTTAAAATGTGAGAATGACCTATGAATTTCTGGTTGAATTTAAAATCATTCCATGAGATGGAACCCATATCTGACACTGATCAGGGCAAGATCTTGAGACAAGATAGGCCAGGGACCTAGGGAAATATCAAAACTATTGCTCTGCTAAAGGAACATAACATTCAAATGATTCCTAGTGACATACTGCTATACTCATTGATTCATGCCTTGCTCAGTCCTCATCAAAGAAGCATCCTTTTGCAGTGAGTGAGAACAAAAATAGAGATCACAATGGATCAAAGGCAGAGAATGAGAGACCTTCAAATATTCAGTCCTAAATGAGGGGTCTTTATTAAATCCATTGATCTAGAGTCAGGGAGCCCTGGAGAAGAGGAGGCAGAAAGATTGTGAGAGCTAGAGGGGGCAGAGGGCATCAAGAAAATAATGCCTTCCAAGCACTCCTGGACTGATGTGCAGATGAACTAACTCACAGACTGTGACCGCATGTCCAGGGCCCACACACGTCTGAACCCGATGGAGTCCCAGTGCTGAGAGGGGAAGTGGACACAAGTCCCCACCCTTAACTCACAACTGATAACCACTTGCAAAGGAAAAATTAGTTTTCTCCAACAGTGTCTTACTGGGTATATAAACTATGCTTTAGGATCGAGCCATTCCTAGTAGTAGAGGGCTAACACAAAAGGAACTCTATGGAATTTTTGGAGGGTCCTTGTCTCATAATGCTTTGTCTTGGAATTATTTTTATTTTTTTTATTTTTTAAATTATTTGTTTCCTTTCAGGTCTTTTACATATATATCCTGTTTTCCAGTGTTGTATTTTTATTGAATTTCTGTGTGTATGAACATGTGTGTCTCTGAGTCCATATTTGTTTCTTGTGATATTTTTTCTTTGATTCTTCTGGTAGTTTGCTTCATCCTATTTCAGTTTGTTTGTCTTTTTTTTTTTACTTTATCTTATTTTATTTTTATTTTTAGATGTCTGTTTGCATTATAATGAAAAAGAGAAAGAGCATGTATTGGGGTGTTTAGGGAGTTATAGTGGGATTAGGGGAGAGGAGGCTGAAGGGAAAACTGAAATCACAATATATTGTATAGAAATAAATGTATTATCAATATAAATAAATAAATAAATAAAAATAAATTCTTTTAAATTAAAAAATAAGTACTTAAAATGTATTTCTGGTTCATCTCCAGATTAAAGTCTATGTAAAGAAAGATTCTTTCAAAGCTAGGAAAGTAGTAATAAGAAAATGATAAATGGTTTCTTTTTCTTAACAAATGTAGACATCTTGATGAGCAAAAATGATTAAATAAATTTCAAAACTCCATACTTTACTCTTTCCCATAGTAATTTTCCTGATTTAGGCTTTCCTTTCATATATAGGTTGTCACTTATACATTTCAGTACTGCCACCCAGTCAGACAGAGTTCCTCGGCATTAGTGTTTTCCAGAAGGGTCTGCTCATGTCACCCTGCATGGCACAATGTGCTGGGGTTCACTTCATCACAGTCATCCACTGGGGTGGGTTCCATGTCGTCCTTGTCAACCCAATGAACAGGTAACTCACCCATTTTACAACTGGTACTTTAAAAGTGAAGATGAACAAGACTTATTCTTGGAACCCAAGGTTTACAGAATCTGACAGTTAAAGGAAATGTATAAAAGAATAATAAGGAACATGCTAGGACATCACTGAGAACATTGAGTAAAGAGAGTTTTCTCCATAAATTCATTTTATCAATGTCTGTGCTTGGGAGATGGATTTCTTTCTTTTTTTTTTTTTAATTTAATTTAATTTAATTTTTTTAATTTACATTCCAAATCACTTCCCCTTTCCCGTTTCCTCCCTCCCCGAAAGTCCCATAAGCCCCCTTCCCTCCCTCTTTTCTCCGTTCAACCCCCTCTCATTACTCTGTCCTGGCGTTCCCCTACATCCAGTCTTTCCAGAACCAGGGGTCTCTCCTTCCATCTTTTTAGAAATCTATTGATATGCTGATTGTGTCTAGGGTATTCTGAGATTCTGGGTCAATATCCCCTTATCAGTGACTTCATACCATGTGTGATCTTTTGTGATTGGGTTACCTCACTAAGGATGATAGTTTCAAGTTCTGACCATTTGCCTAGGAATTTCGTGAATTCATTGTTTTTAATTGCAGAGTAGTATTCCATTGTGTAAATATACCACATCTTCTGAATCCATTCCTCCGTTGAGGGACATCTGGGTTCTTTCCAGCTTCTGGCTATTATAAATAAGGCTGCTATGAATATAGTGGAGCATGTGTCCTTATTGCATGCAGGTAAAGTCTCTGGGTATATGCCCAGGAGTGGTATAGCCGGATCCTCCGGAAGTGTTATGCCCAGTTTTCTGAGGAGCCGCCAGACTGCTTTCCAGAGTGGTTGTACCAGCCTGCAATTCCACCAGCAGTGGAGGAGTGTTCCTCTTTCTCCACATCCTCGCCAACAACTGCTGTCTCCTGTGATGGATTTCTTATAAGAAAACTTTGGATTTGAAATTATGAGTGGCTTATAGAGCTAAATTTTCAGATTGCCTTATTACCCAATTAAAAGATAAACCCATTTTATAATCAAAAATGATTAAATAAATTTCAAAACTCCATACTTTACTCTTTCCCATAGTAATTTACCTGATTTAGGTTTTACTTTCATATATAGATTGTCACTTATACATTTCAGTACTGCCAAGGTTGTCTCAACCCATTTGTTAGGTCATGTCTCACTGGAGTATTTATTTATTTCTTAGGAAAACTGAAGACAGTTTCTTTGCTGTTGAACACAAGGCACACTTCCATTTTAGGAGCTTCAACCTATAAGCATTTACAAAATCAAATCTTTGCTCTTCTTTCTTAGGTATCAAGTCCCCAGGAGGTAGATAAGATGGTCAATTTACTCATCCATGTCCAGCGATCAGTATACTGCTTTGTCCATCATAATTACCCAAGAAGAATCCCTTAGTTGAAAGAAAATAATCTTTATGCCCTAACTTTACACATGTAAACATCAATATAAATCTATAACATCAGTATCAATAATGCTTAAATCTTATTTTAAGTAAAGTTACATTTTTGTTTTTGTTTTTGTGAGCTATTTCTTGGTGTCAACACTTAAATTCTTTAAATATGGCCCCTCTATTTCTTTGATCTCTATTCCATCAGTAAAGTTTATTCTTTGAGTAAATGAAAAGGTCCAGTGACCATCACTTCATTTTAACCCATTTTAACTTTGCGGAGTGTAGTGTACATAACAGTCTGCATTGCTTAGCTCTTTGATGTGGGAAAAATAGGTTAAAACATATAGATAGAAAATGGAGAGCACTAAAGAACCCTAAGAGGAACTGAAATGCAAAGGAGAATTCACATTGATAGGACTTTAAATTTGCCTGATGACAGAGTGCATTTAATTTTGACCTATACTTTACCTACATTTTTATAAGGTTCTTAATTTTCCTGAAGAAAGATATTTGATCTATTATCTATATAGTTTGGGTAAAATTATTGTAAGGACTTGTGAGATGGATCTGTGAGAGGATCAACCCTACAATACTCATCTCCACACACATGTACTGTGGGTTTTACAACCACACACATGTTGAACACACATGCAGATATGCACACACACACATACACACACACACACACACACACACACATTGAAGGAGGGCAGGGGCAAACCTACTCTGCAAATTTATAAAATAATAAGGAATTCCTTTGTATTATGTCTTTTTCTAGCCTTCTACATTATTTATAATTTACAGTTCATAGAATTGGCTAATAGCAACCAAGTAGTTAACATGATAGTTCAAGCAAGAGGAAGGTTCCTTTGAGTTTATGACAAATCATAGTGGAAGACTGTGCAAAGGGGCTACGCATCCTCAAAGCTGTGATCTCTAAGAGGTGTTGGCTCTTTCTGTGTGATGGCGGCATGGGGGAGTTCAGTTTCCTTACTGGTTTGACATTATGGTAAAGTTTGCATACGCCAGCTGAGACTGATAACAAGGACACTGTGAAACAGCAACAGCAACAAATATGGGGAAGTTTGAGGACACACCTTCCAGTTGGGTGGTTGGGAAAGGGAGGCTGAAGATCCTGCTTCCCTCAAGAGACAAGCATATGTTCAACTATGTAAACTGCAAGTTACATCTGTACTGCAATGGCTGAAGAGCAAGTAGCAGAGTGTCATGAGACAGGACTGTCGTCCTGGAAGCATTTTCTTCTAAAATTACAAAAATTGCAAGCCTATTTAAGCAAGCCCCTACGTCTGAACAGTGGTAGCTTGCAAAGAGATGTGCGATATGTACTTATCCATGACTTGACCATATCCCCAGATGACACTAAAGTTTGCATATGTCAGCTGAGACTGATAACGAGGACATTGTGACACAGCAATGAAAACAAATATGGGGAAGTTTGAGGACACACCCACCAGTTGGGTGGTTGGCAAATGGAGGCTGGAGATCCTGCTTCCCTCAAGAGACAAGCATGTGCTACCCTGTTCTCAAATAGTTCAGTTAAACATGGTCATGTGGCTATGCATACAGAGGAAAACAGAAAAAAAAATGTTGTCATAGGAAATGTACCTTCTGTTCCCATTGTATCTGAAGATGAGCCATTTTTTTTATTTTATTTTATTTTTTTAATTTACATTCCAAATCACTTCCCCTTTCCCGTTTCCTCCCTCCCCGAAAGTCCCATAAGCCCCCTTCCCTCCCTCTTTTCTCCGTTCAACCCCCTCTCATTACTCTGTCCTGGCGTTCCCCTACATCCAGTCTTTCCAGGACCAGGGGTCTCTCCTTCCATCTTTTTAGAAATCTATTGATATGCTGATTGTGTCTAGGGTATTCTGAGATTCTGGGTCAATATCCCCTTATCAGTGACTGCATACCATGTGTGATCTTTTGTGATTGGGTTACCTCACTAAGGATGATAGTTTCAAGTTCTGACCATTTGCCTAGGAATTTCGTGAATTCATTGTTTTTAATTGCAGAGTAGTATTCCATTGTGTAAATATACCACATCTTCTGAATCCATTCCTCCGTTGAGGGACATCTGGGTTCTTTCCAGCTTCTGGCTATTATAAATAAGGCTGCTATGAACATAGTGGAGCATGTGTCCTTATTGCATGCAGGTAAAGTCTCTGGGTATATGCCCAGGAGTGGTATAGCCGGATCCTCCGGAAGTGTCATGCCCAGTTTTCTGAGGAGCCGCCAGACTGCTTTCCAGAGTGGTTGTACCAGCCTGCAATTCCACCAGCAGTGGAGGAGTGTTCCTCTTTCTCCACATCCTCGCCAACAACTGCTGTCTCCTGTGTTTTTGATCTTAGCCATCCTGACTGGTGTGAGATGGAATCTCAGGGTTGTTTTGATTTGCATTTCCCTAATGACTAAGGATGATGAACATCTCTTTAGGTGCTTCTCAGCCATTAGATATTCTTCAGGTGAGAACTCTTTGTGGAGCTCTGTACCCCATTTTTTAATAGGGTTACTTGCCTCTCTGGAGTTTAACTTCTTGAGTTCTTTGTATATCTTGGATATTAGCCCTCTGTCGGATGTAAGGTTGGTAAAGATCATTTCCCAGTTAGTTGGTTGCCGCTTTGTCTTTTTGACAGTGTCTTTTGCCTTGCAAAAACTTTGTAATTTAATGAGGTCCCATTTGTCTATTCTTGATCTTAGAGTATAAGCTATTGGAGTTCTGTTCAGGAAATTCTCCCCTGTGCCCATATGTTCAAGGTTCTTCCCTAGTTTCCCTTCTATTAGTTTCAGTGTGTCTGGTTTTATGTGGAGATCTTTGATCCACTTAGAATTGAGCTTAGTGCAAGGAGATAAGGATGGGTCAATTTGCATTCTTCTGCATGTTGACCTCCAGCTGAGCCAGGATGAGCCATTTTTACAGCTAGGATGTAGACACTTCCTTACATGAACCTTGAGCAACACAAGAAATTTAGGCAGGTTTCCATGCTAGGACCACAAATTTTCTTAGAGACCACGCAGCCCAGTGGAGAAAGCTGGAAGTAAGCTTTATTTCATTTTCACTTTTAATCCTTTGGTGCTGGATGTAGAACCCGCGGCCTCCTTGAATGTTAGGTGTCCTCTGCTGAATGGTTCAGCAGGGAAAGACTCTTGCCACCAAGCCTCAGTTCAACTCCTGGGACCCACATGGTGGAAGGAGAGAATCAACTCCTGAAAGCTGTCCACTGACACCCCCAAAACACAATTAAATAAATTGATAAACACTTCAAGAAGAGATGAATGAACACTTCTTGTCCATTAGAATATTCAACTGAAGACTTCTAAATGACTACTCTAGCATTAGGTGTCCGTTAACCCAAGTCTCAGTTAATTCTTCATCTTCATACCAACTGGGAAGATTCTGTTTTTTTTTTTTTTGTCTAAGTTCATGGTGCTTCAGCAAAGCAATAAAACTGGTGACTTGCAAGGAGTAGAAATATCTTTTATTTTTAAATTTTTGTTTATTTTATTAGTGCACAGAGTCAGAGGCTTCAAGGTGTAGTTTTCAAACGTAATCTGTTTTTATTGGCCATCTCCCTTACCACATTCCTCCCATTTATAGCCATCCTCTTCTTCCGTATCACATCTTCTGTATTGCTCCCTCCTTTAAATCTCTACTCCCTTCTGTAATCCCTTTCTGATTTATACCCATACTCACTCTCTTACATATTTACGTCCATATAAAAATATAGACGAAAATCTGTACATGACAGAGAGCATGAGTATCTGTCTTCACAAGTGCATGTTACTTTGCTCAACAGAATATCTACATCTGAGCATTTTCCTCCTAATTTCATTTCTCTTTATGGCTGACTGACATTCTGATGTGTGGCTGAACCACATTTTCACTCTGCCTTCATCTAACAACAGAAATTTCTCACAGTTCTAGCAGCTGGCATCTGAGCTCAGAGTACCAGCATGTACAAAGAAGGTCTGGTTTCCAGTTCAGATCTGCCTGTCATCTTCCTATGCCATAGTGAGCGGAGAAGAAAGAGGCAGTGCTCTGGGAAAGGCACTAATCTCATTCAAACTGCCTCTGTCCTCATGACCTAATCATCACTAACTGCCCCCAAAACACCATCACAATGTAGATTAAGCTCAACTTGGACATTGGATCAGGGGAGGGGCAAGAAACAGGCTTAAAGGCCCTCTGGTGGGTGAAATCTTGATTGCTCTGGAAATCTAAGCACTAGGTTCTGGGGTGTCAGAGGGTAAGGAAGAATTAAAGCCCCACTGCAGACGGCTGTTTCCACATGAAGTGCGTCCGTTTGAATGATGTTAGTAACATTGTGGTTCATCCATAAAACCCAACAGCACAGAGAAGAACTGCTCACGTTTGTCTCAGTGTGGGAGAGTGAGCCTCTCACATACAACTCTCGGCAATAGAGCACCATTCATCATATATTTATGGAGGAATGTTTGTTATGTATGAGAAAGCACTACAGCCATTGTAGATAAAATAGGACTATACACACACATACGTATATACATATACATATATGTGTGTGTATGTATGAATGAATGTATATACATATGGCAGTTTAATAAAATTACAGAGCAAATTTCAAGCCCCAATCATTCCCTCCTTCCCCTACTCCTTTTCAACAAGTCTCTGCCTTACTTCCATATCTGTTTTTGTGTGTGTGAGAATCACTGGTTGATAGAGCACGGGACAGGGTTATTTTGTAGGCCAAAGATGACTCGTGTGGCTATGCCACTGAATGATATCCCTTCCTTAGAAAATTGGACATAGTATTACCAGAGGACCCAGGTTTACCACTCCTGAGCATATATATACCCAGAAGATGCTCCAACATGTAATAAGGACACATGCTCTACTATGTTGATCACAGCCATGTTTATAATAGCTAGAAGCTGGAAACAACCCAAATGTCCCTCAACAGAAGAATAGATACAGAAACTGTGGCACATTTACACAATGGAATACTACTCAGCTATTAAAACAATGACTTCATGAAATTCTTAGGCAAATGGATGGAACTTGAAAATATCATCCTGAGTGAGGTAACTCAGTCACAAACAATCATGCATGGTATGTATTTGCTGATAAGTGGATACTAGCCCAAAAGTGTGGAATACCCAAGATTCAATTCAGAGACTATATGAAGCCTAAGAAGAAGGAAGACCAAAATGTGAATGCTTCAGTGCTTTTTAGAAGGGTGAACAAAATACTCCCAGATGGAAATATGGAGACAAAGTGTGAAGCACAGACTGAAGGAAAGGCCATCCAGAGACTGCCCCACCTGGGGATCCATCCCACATACAGTCACCAAACCCAGATACTATTGTGGATGCTGGGAAGTGCTTGCTGGGAAGTGCTTGCTGATGGCTGTCTCCTGAAAGACCCTGCCAGAGCCTGACAAAGACAGAGGCAGAAGCTTGCAGCCAACCATTGGACTGAGCTCAGGGATCCCAGATGGCAACTGAAGAAGCTGAGGGGTTTGCAGCCCCATGGAGAGAGCAACAGTGTCAACAGGCCAGAGTCCCCGGAGCTCCCGGGGACTTGACCACCAACCAAAGAATACACATGGAAGGGGGTGTTGGTCACATATGTGGCAGAGGATGGCTGTCTTAGTCAGAGTTTCTATTCCTGTACAGAAATCATGACCAAAAAGCAAGTTGGGGAGGAAAGGGTTTATTCAGCTTATACTTCCACACTGCTGTTCATCACCAAAGGAAGTCAGGACTGGAACTCAAACTGATCAGGAAGCAGGAGCTGATGCAGATGCCATGGAGAGATGTTACTGACTGGCTTGCTTCCCTGGCTTGCTCAGCTTGCTCTCTTACAGAACCCAAGACTACCAGCCCAGGGATGGTATCACCCACAAGGGGCCCTCCTTGACTTGATCACTAATTGAGAAAATGCCTTATAGCTGGATCTCATGGAGGCATTTTCTCAACTAAAACTCCTTTCCCTGTGATAACTCCAGTTTGTGTTAAGTTGACAGACAAAACCAGCCAATCCCATGGCTTTGTTGGACATTAGTTGAAGGAGAGGCTTTTGGGCCTGAGGGTGTTTGATGCCCCAGTGTAGGGGGATGCCAGGGTGGGAGGACAGGAGTGGGTAAGTGGGTGGCGGAGCACCCTCATAGAGTCAGGGGGAGTGGGGATGGGATAGGTGGTTTCTGAAGGGGAGACCTGGAGAGGGGAAAACATTTGAAATGTAAATAAAGAAAATATCCAATCAAAAAGAAAAAGAAAAAAGTTACCTATGTAATATACATATATATATATCACATAATATAAATATAATTAAAAACTTTTAGTTTTAGTGGCATCAGTGTATTTGTTATGCTAGTTATTTTATAACAAATTGATGTTACATTCCATTGTTGCATGTCAGTCAAAACAGATAAACAGCAAGGGTTTAAGCAGTTATAGTTATGCTTGGCAGGAATACATCACAACTTATTTAGAAATTCTCTTGTCATTTAGTCAGCTGTGTTTAGTTGTATTGTTGTGTTGTTACAATAAATCTTAGGATGGATATACTCAAGTATCTACTTTCTTCAGTTGTGCAATTATATTTTATTTCCTTAGGACATATTATTAGAACTAAGAGTACCTGGTTAAAATAAGCATCCTTCAGTGATTTTGACACATGTAACACATAGTCCTCCAGGGAGGATGTACCGATTTATCCATCAATAGTGAATGCATGTGGGAGGCTTCTTTTTCCATTCAGCTCTCATCATCCATTTCTTTTAGTTCTTGACAATGCAACCTCAATGGAGTCAGGGTACATTTGCAGGGGGAAGTCTCAGAATTTGGGATTACTTCATGACCCTTCATGAATCATAAATGTGGAGCTTTCTTGCTACCAGGGCTTCTGTGGGCAGCAGGAAGTGTTCTGGGGCATGTGCAGCATGCTAATGCCACGTAGCAAATGTCTGCAGCTTGACAAAGGCATAACCAGTGTTTGATGTGGATCCAGCAGGAAATACAGGGAGCCCATGGCATTTCTGAAATCCAGAGAGGAGATAATAATCCCCTAGCTGAAAAATGGATCTCAATGATGAAGTGCTGTGCAGAGAACAGAGAGACCAGGATATTACTCAAGGGCTGCTTGATCTTTTCCAGAGTAAAGGCTAATACAGGCAGAGACTGGATTCTTTATGCTGGGAGTGTTTCTCATCAATGATCTAAGAAAAAAAATTACATAAATTCAGAAGGCTGATTATGAAAAGAAGTCAAAACATTGCACCATTTGCAGGCATGGATTTCTGATGTAATGAAAAAAGTAGGACATCGTTAGCAGCAGGAAGCATTCAGTCAAAATCTTTCATCCTTTGTTGATAATCCTGATTAATAAGCATTCTGTAATCAAGTTCCTATACCAGGCTAATTATCTTAATATCTCAGTTCTGCTATGGCAAGCATTATTATTTTAACTAATCTATAATACCACCGATCAATTAGAAACTGGTTGGTCAAATGAGATTGCTTCTATAGCCTTTCTCTTCTTTCTAGAATTGTATTTATATAACAGTGCATCTTAATTATTTTGGCTAGATGGAATGACTTGTTTTAATTGAGTCATATTCTGTTGGAAATCGACAGAAGGGATACAGGTAGAGAGGTCATACATGCATGATTTCAGGTGTGATGCAATTGTCCCTTTCTTCTGCGGGGAGGAAGCCACAAACTCAACTATTCTTGTCAGCCCAGTATACATGTAGAAACTGGTTAGAATTTACCTAGTTAATTTGATTAATGCCAACTGTATACAAATCCTCCTCTTCCCTCCCTTCCTCCCCCCTCACTGTGTGTGTGTGTGTGTGTGTGTGTGTGTGTGTGTATAGTAACTCATAATTATGTAAACAGGAGGCCATTCATTGTTTCTACATTTGAAAATTAGCATGTGGCATGGGGAACTGAGATCTACCCCTTATCTATCAAGTAGACGGATCAGTTCCAAAGCCTTTTCTGAGATGGACTTGACGAACCTTGCCCATTTCCCATTCAGCTGCCAATATCTCTTTCCTCTTGCTTATTTCTGTAATGCTCGTTCCTTTTAGTTCTTCCTGCTGCCAGGGTTTACTACCATCATCCCAAAGCTAAAAATCTTCCCATTGCTCAAGCCTTTCTATATTATTTCAGCAGGTTCTTGGCTCGGTTTTCCGGGACCTACGAGGGGACCAAACTACGTCACTGTGTGGAAATGCACAACCATAAATTCTGCTCTCTCTGGGATGTAACAGCAGATTTATTCTTGGTAATGGTTGTCATCTCTGTGCTCCTCCTCATTATTTTTGGAGGATTAAACCAAGTGAAAAGAGTTGTGGTTGGCCTGCGGAATCGGAATGAGATGCAAATCAATATCAACTAAGACATTGCAGCAGGAGTTTCGCTATCTAAAAGAAATGATTTGTTTTCTGTCAGTCATGTTTTATCCTCTGTGAATATCGAATACCTTACCTCAGTCAAGGCTTTGCATCTCTAGGTATCAAATATCTTAGCTCAGCTTCCTTCTCAATGGAAATAACTTGCTGAAAGAAACAAAACAGATCCAAAATTGATATTCCTTCATGCAACCCTGAAGAAGACAGAAGTCCTTTCTTCCATCTAGCATGAAGTCTGTTCAAATGGACTTCGGGCAAGGACGTGATGTTTATCATTCACTCACAAAAGAATTGAATAAAAATGAAGTATTTGTCTTTCTCAAATGTCTGAAAATCTAACCTCTGTAATCAGGTGATATCTGAGGATGGTGGATGTTGAATCTAGACACATTACAAATGTATTATTTTACATACTTAAACAAATTCAAATTATTAAACCTTTTCATCCTTATTAATATACTTTCAGGAAAGGCACGGGGAACAGGTGTGACTGGAAGGGCAAAAGAAAAGGCACTGTGGCTCCTGTGTATGCGGTACTGCATTTCTAAGGACTTGAAGGTACAAAGTCTGGTCAAGGGCTTTGGATAGAATGTGTTTCTGCTTAATGTTTACTTAGGTGAATTAAGAGAGAATTAGTTTCTACCACAGTTGAAAGCACAGACCCCATGGCCACACTGGCCAGATTTGAATCTGAAGTCAGTCATCTGTCAGATGAGAGACCTAGTTATTTAACCTCTACATGATCCAGTGAGCTACAGTATTCAAAGGTGATCTCTTGGAGACAGACTTCCTCCTTCCTCCAGCATGTTGTGAATGGATTTGGATATGCATTTGGGGTGCTTAGAACAAGCCCTGGCATGGGTTCAATGCTTTTTGTTCCTGTTATTTTTAAATGGGGCCTAGGCCTGTTGCCCAGGATTATCTTTAGCTCCTGAGTTTCTGGGGTCCATTAGCCTCAGTTTTCTGAGTTCCTGGGACTTCAAGGGTGTGTCACCTTTGATTTTTAATACTCATCCCTGATTTTTCTGTTATGAATAGCTTGCTCCTAAGATGGTATTTATCAGCATTGTCCATTTACCTGTTCAAGGAACATTTGAAGAGTAAGATATTGAAGATATCTGAGTGGAAATATGTGTTTATTTCTTTTGAGTAAGTAAAAGTTCCAGGAAGAGTGAACCACTTTACTTTCCTACCAGAAATGCATTAGGGTCACATTTGTCCCTATTCTCTCTGGAATTCGTTGCCCAGGACAAATATATATATAAGTGTATATATATATATATATACTTGAATTTCATGGTTATGTTAATTTTACATTTTGCACTAGCTAATGTTGCTGAACAAATTTCAAGTTTCTATTTGCCATTCTTAAAATCATTCTTTGGTAAATGTCTTTTTCAGTCCACTATGGGAGGGTGTTTGTGTATTAATTATTGAATTTGGAGATTCTTCACAGGCGGCTTGATGGATATGCAATAGTGAACATTTGTTGGATATGCATAATCTTTACTCACAACATGTTTTTCACTTTTTTTCATTCTATGAACAGTGTCTTCCACTACAAATGATTTCAATATCAATTAAGAAGCAGGGGAGATATTTTCAATATGTCAAATTATTTTAATATTTTTTCTTTCATATATCATGACTTTTGTTCTGTGTTTAAGAGCTCTTTGTCTATTATATTCTTTGATAACCTTGATAAATGTTAATATTTTCACAACAATGTCTTTGAACCATGAAGAGACTTCAGACAAACTAAAGATCTAGTTTCCTGGATGTTTTGTTTTGTTGTCTTGTTTTGTTGGGAGTGGGGTCTGTGTTCTCATTTACTCTTCAGGTAAAAGAATAAAAATTTTAATAGTCAACGAAGAAAGCTAAGTTAATATGTGAACTTCAGCCACTATAATGATAGCTCAATAAAAAAAGTAAGAGTCAAAAGAGCTATTCAATTCATGAACACTTTAAAATGGAAAAGATAATAGAAACATATAGTTTGTTCATAGTATTTTTCCTTAACTTCATACAGAATGTATATTCATTGTACCTCTGGGATTGTTTTTTGTTTGCCTTTTCTATTTCAAGCAGTGCTTTTTATCTAGAATTTCCAAAGGGATAACATTGTATTGAAATTTGGATTCAATAATACAACGGTTTTCTAAGTCTGATAAAGGCTTTTTCCTTTCCCAGGTCAGAAAGCAAGTTTGTTTTTAACAGTTTCACCAAGACCATCAAAATAACCTTTTACAAAAACAACCGTTGGCCAAGGTAATTGGTCAGTACTTTGCTGAAAGTTGAGAAATAAAGTGAAATTGTCCACGTGTTAGGAAACTAAAATTAGACATGACAAGAAGTCCAAATATTAGTGTTTTTTCCTGTTGGGCTAAGTAAAACCTCTGCTGATTCTTTAGCGTTTCCGACAACATATTTGAGCTGGAGTTAAGCAGTGAACAACATTCCCCTCTTGCGGTGTTTAGCTTAGTTCCCAGCATCCTTGTAATTTTATGTTAGTCTCCTGGAATGTTTTCTACTGGCACATGAGGTTAAGAGTTAGTACCCACTCCCTTGTGGAATGACAGCTATTACATTAACCAGCTGGGTCTAAGGACAATGGGAGAGATTGTTTAGGTCCTGATGACAGAATCAAGTCCCAGCTATGGGGAAGAGGGTGAGCGTGGTCTGATATGGTTTGCAATATTTTTAGGCAGTTGAACACACTTTTCTAGGTAGTTTTTGTCTGTAGAAGATTTTGCAGGTTCAATTACTATAAAGGTTTTCATCCTACCATGAGATTTTTATTTTATGCTTGTGGATTCCCTGATAGAAGCTAAGTCTTGGATTTGTATGACTTTGTTCACAAAAAGAGGCTGCAGAGAATTGCAAGCATAGGGGGCAAATGATGCAGAAAAAAATGTTTTAATAATCCCCTAGGCTTGCCATTTCCACATAGAAGCTCAGGGGAAAGTATTTGATAAGAGAAATTTGCTTTGGCAGAAACAGCTTTCATTCCAAAAGAGTCAATTTTCCAAAAAGATCTTTTTATCACATGGTGATAAACTCGTATGCTTCCTTTGTCTTCCATAGGGGACATGTCAATGATCATCAGACTGAAACTATAGTTATATCACCGAAGGATTTTTTGTCATTTATCTCTTCAATGATTTAATTGGGTGAATGTTGGAGACATTAAATAGATGATGACATTCTTACCTTTTCTACCTGGAATACTTTCTATGTCTCAAATGTAAAGGTACAGAAATATATGTACAGGCTGCTGAGTAAGATGCGGTATCCTTGACAGAATCCCTATTTCCACAGCAGGTTCTTCTGTGAGTTAGCTCCATAAACTTGAACTTCAGCTTTCTATAATGTAAGTCAGAGGTTTAGTCAAATGAATATACTGCTCTCTAATAGCTACAACTTGGAGCAAGCTAGCTAGATAACATAATCCTTACTGTTTTATCTTTAAAGAGCTGTTAAGTAAGTTTCTTTGGGCAGTTGTTTACTTAGTGAGACAGAAAAACAGAGAGCGTTTACAGAACTCTGATTCTATACCAACAGAAGGTATTATCATTATCATGTGAACTGAAGCTATGTTGAATGATAAAATGACCCAGAACACATCTTTTAAGCATGGATATCGTCTATGATGGTGCAATAGAAATGACTGATTTTTCTTACAGTCTCTTCTGGCTTTGTCAACTGAAGAATATATGTTTTATTCACTGCAGAGACTGTTTTTGGAGTTGACCTGGCCAGAGAAAACTATATGCATCTTTCAGTGCATGCTAGATTTGGGCAGAGCCTTCTCTGTGGACCCTATCCCAAAAGGAAGTCTGCATTTCTTTGGAAAGACTTTAGACTTTAGAGTTTTTGTTTTCTGCTCAACACAACAGGAAGTTTAGCAGAGTCAAAGGAGACCTCCCCATCTGTGTTCAACCCCCAAGAACTAAGCATGGATTAGCTTCTTTTGCTGGAGTCCCTAGCAGGGGGATCCTAGTGGACCTCCTCCATTGTTAGACACAAGGATACTACAGATGGAGATGAAAGGAGACTGGCTTCCCTCATCAGGGTTCCCTTTCCATATTCAGATTCAAACCACTCATTTTACAGGCATATTTCAGTATATTGAAGAAAACAGCCAGCCATAATTTCTACCACTAAAACTTGAACTTAAATATTTCCCCTTCCAAATATAATTTAATGTTCTTCATTATTGCCCTCCAAGTTCTCATACGCACCAGGCACTGCATTCAAGATGATTAAATAATTGAAGTTAGAAATGAGGTGAAAAGATTGCTTGTGGAGAACTCTTTAAAATTCTCATCAGAGTTCATAGTTGTACATGCTGAATAATTATGGTTTCTCTTTGTGTAGCTCTGAGGTCTGAAGGCTTTTCAAGGCGGTCTCTTCCAGGCTGTGCATTATTTAAATGAGTTGTTATGATGCTTGTATTTGCATTTCCTTTTACCTTCAACCATCACCGAATAAGAAAAGAAAGGCAAATAAAGAGCAAAATAAATTCGTTTATATTCTGTCAGCAGCAGCACATAAAGTTTTGATAGAAAATAACAAGGCTAATAATTTTATAATATTTGGGAGTTTTCTTCTGTTTGTTGATGAAACAATTCCACTTAATATTTGGAGAATGCGAAGATAGCAATATCAAATGTGTGTGTGTGTGTGTGTGTGTGTGTGTGTGTGTGTGTGTGTAAATAATATCTTAATAATGCCAATTAGAAAAATGGGGTGAGAACTGGAAAGGTGGGTCATGACTTAGGAGCACTTGCTGCTCTTGCAGAAGACTGGAGTTTATTTGGCTCCCAGAAACAATAGATGGGATAGTTCACAAGGACCTGTAACTGTAGCTTCAGGGGGTTTATTTTCCCTTCCTAGCTTCTATATGTGCCCATATGCATGTGAGAACATACATACACACACACACACACACACACACACACACACACACACATACACACAGGGGAGATGGAAGACAGACAAAGGCGCAGAAAGACAGAGATACACACACACACACATAAAAAATAAATTCTATTTTTTAAGAAAAAGAAAGATCGGTTGGTGAGAACGGGAGACTGATTGCTTCTGCTTGTGTGCAGAATTGATAAAATTAAGCAAGTTAAAGGCCCATAGTTGTTAAATTCAGAACCATGAAGTTTGAGTTGGAGTCTTATCCTTTCCAGTTATTAACCTCAGACAGATCAAGACAAATTCTCTAAACTTCAGACATCACTGTGAACTAATCCCCAGCTTTATGGAAGAGAAACCATGAAAAACTATGATAAACTAAGTGGAAATTCTTCTAAAATCTAAAGAGAAAATGATATGAAGTAGTATTATCATAGGAACTCAATAGAAAGTGAGGGATCCTACTTAGAACATATCTGTGTGAAGAAAATATGATTATAATTCATCCTACTCAAACCATAAAATCTGACATTGGGGTTTACTCCTGATTCTAAGAGTCCAGACAAAGAACACAGGTTTTATAAAAATTAAATCCCTTTCAAGTTTTTATAGCCAATGGTTGTAGGTTGTCATAAGATTCATTTGCCTCCAAAACTTACAATCTTGTTGATCTTGGCCATGCCCTTCCATAAAGGAGAGTAGCCTCCTCAGCCATCTTTCTGGGAACGATTCCTTTCACTGAAGATTGTTATAAGATGGGGATGGTGGGTTGTCATCCAGTTGCAATCTGTGCTCACATGTACAGATGCATAAGCACATTTTCTTTACTATATCAAGATATTCAGAAGTAGAGTAGCTCCGATTAGAAAAGAGGAATCGCTTAGGACCACATTGCCCATGACTTTGCTCTTTAAGTCAAGAGCGCTGAGAAAATCCAGAAACTAAAAAACTGTCTAGAAATTCCTTTGTACTAAGATGATTAGGCCTGACCATCTGTTTTGACACTGTTAAACCCAGCTGACCTGGTCTGTGCAAAGCCCTATCTACTTGTGGATATCTCTGCCCAGGCTTTTTACTTACAATGACATATTTTATGGTTGCTCCCGTTGACTGTCAACTTTTTCCATAGAAACCAATTCCAGTGACTCTTATTCTAAATTAGGCAAATATCAGTTTGCTTGCTCAGTGCCTTTAAGCAGAGGAATGCCATTCGGCACAATTACAGAGACATATGTTGCCCAGACATATCAGAGAAAATTTCTTATTGAAAAATGAACAGTTCCATAACACCATAGAAAAACCAGCATTGGAATCTTATAAACCATTTCTCACATTTTTTTTGTAATCTCCCAAGGACTTCAGGATGCAATATCTCCCAAAGAACAGACTTGGAATTAGCTATGCATTAAATTGAGCTTGTCAGCATCCTCTAGCTATTTGAATAAAGCTGGAAAACATGTAGCAGCAACATGTATCTTACATAATAGCTGCAATGGACTTTTTTAAAAATAGGATTATTTTTATGCACAAAGTAAATTTTAGAATGCTTTAGAAAAATGGATACTGCATTTCTTTAGACAGCATTATACAATCTATGGGGCAACGACTAAACATAATGAATTTCCAAAGCACCTTTCCCAGCAAGGTACCAATATGAGCTCATTAATCTTCCCTCTGTCTGTTTACTATCAGAGCATCAGATACTATTTTACCGATTTCACAGTTCAGGACCCAGACCCAACCACTGGCTGTTCAAAGACAGACAGATTTCTAGAGAAGGAGCTCCTACCATCACACAAATATGTTAATATATCTCATCTAATAGTCACAGGTAATCAAACTTAACAGACCCCTTTCCAAAGCAAATGTGTTCTCACTGATAATCCAATGAATAAGTAGTTCATAATTAGCTTATTTTGTACACCCTTATGTAACAATTTGTGTTACCTTTCTGTCATTCCACATGAGATAACCAACTTATACTGAGTAAAGAGTTGGTTTGGCTCATCATCTTAGAAGCTGCAGTATGTGATGGAATGAACCAGTGGCTGTTAGGTCTCTGTGGTACTTCTCAAGGCAACCTAAAGTGATTCATATAGACTTTGGTGAAAAACTCAGAGTTCAAAGAAAATCTAGTGATGACCTCTCATTTAATAATAGAATTTTAGTGCTAATGATTGGAGAGGCTGTCTATTGGCTTAGGAGGGAAAATCAAGTTTCTTAAAATCATTTGAGACAGGGAATGAGTCTCATTATTCTAAACTTGGCTGCATGGAGGAGATAAGAGAGTAGACACTATTATATATTGATAGCCCTAGTGTTAGTATAAGGGTCTCTGGTCAGGGATATACTAAAGAACACACATGGTATGCAGTCACTGATAAGGGGATATTAACCCAGAATCTCGGAATACCCTAGACACAATTCGCATATCAATAGATTTCTAAGAAGATGGAAGGAGAGACCCTTGGTCCTGGAAAGACTGGATGTAGGGGAACGCCAGGACAGAGAAACGAGAGGGGGTTGAATGGAGAAAAGAGGGAGGGAAGAGGGCTTATAGGACTTTCGGGGAGGGAGGAAACGGGAAAGGGGAAATGATTTGGAATGTAAATTAAAAATAAAATAAAATAAAATAAAATAAAAAGAAAATGTAAAAAAAAGAATTAACTTACATGATTATGTAGTTCAACATGGGGAAGGGGGATACACAAGTTAATTTTCAGCCAGGATGAGGTCATATTTCCCAATATGAGTCTGTTGTCCTGTGTCCCAGATCTGCTGACCATTTTCTATATGAGCCATGAGGGTTTCTTGTCTAACGCAATGCCAAAATATAACTGTAGCTGCAGTTGACTACCTTTGAGACTCCTATTACTATTCCTATGATGGGTTTGGTCTTTGTTTCAGCACACACGCAGTGGACTTTCTGATAGCAGTCTCTATAAAGCTTTGTCTTCTGTATATTCAGGAATATAACACGCCCTGCTCTACTTGCTTTCCTTGATAATGACATTTTAATTTTTTCTTGAACTCAAAACTAAGAGTGTAAAAGCTTCACGCTCTTTGTCTGTGGTTCCCTCTCTCGCCATTTGCATTTAGATTCTGCTCCCTGGGAGACGGTCATTGCGTTCTACCATGACACTTGCTGTGCAGTGTCATTAAACACCATTAAGCATCTTCCATTCACGGAACATCTACTACACTGATAGCATAAAATAATCTGACTTTTGGTAACCTATCTTGCCATATTCCACTGCAATAAATAAACAGAATAACTGTTTATCCTAAGTAAATCATCAGATATTTTAATTAGCCTTGAATTGCACATAGTAGCTATTATGTATGCATAATTTAACCATGCAATTAATGGTTTGAGTTATCCTAATTTAGCATAAATTAATATTTTAATTAAGGGAAAGCTCTTATTTAGGCCAATAGGCACAGCTTTGGCTGCATGTATGATTACAAAAAAGTCAAGAAAATGACAGGCATGTTAATGAGCTTGATTTAGTCACTCCTTATTGTATACCTATGGCAAATATCACATTTTGTTCTGTCAATGCCATGCAACACAATCACTATGTGACCATTTAAAATAATATAAACAAAAAGTTACCTTCAAACATGAGCCATAATGAAGTCAACAGGAAGTAAAATATAATAAAATCCTGTTATCAGCAGTACTACCAGTCACCCCAATTCATGAAGCAAAGTTTTATTTCTGTTTATATTGTAAACATTGAAACTTCAAGTGATATGGCTTCAGTTTTGCATTTACTCTATAGACCTCTGTCAGCATCCTCTTTTACTAAATAAGATATTATAATAGTTATTATTTACTAACTAAATAATTATTATCTGTTGCCACACAATAATCACACTGAAGCAGATTAGATAAGTAAGAACAATTTGTTTACATTTTAAAAGGGGACACTTATTCAATAGAGGGCTAATATCAAAAATCTATAAAGAACTCAAGAAACTAATCACCAAAAACCAAACAACCCAATCAGAAAATGGCTTATAGATCTAAACCGAGATTTCACAACTGAGGAATCTTGAATGGCTAAGAAGCAACTAAAGAAACCCAGAAGCTTGGAATACCCAAGGAACATCACATATCAAAGGATACCAAGAAGAAGGAAGGAGGGGCACCTGGTCCTGGAAGGGCTCAATGTGGCAGTGTAGGGGAATACCAGGAAGGGGAGGCAGGAGTGGGTTGGTTTGGGAGCAGGGGGATGGAAGAGGGCGTATGGGACTTTTGGGGAGGGGGGGAAACAGTAAGAGGGAAATCATTTGAAATGTAAATAAAGTATATACCTAATAAAAAAGTTAAAAAAAAAGAGAAATGCTCAAAGTCCTTAGTGATCAGAGAAATGCAAATCAAAATGGCACAGAGATTCTATCTTCCATCAATCAGAATGGCTAAGATCAAAACCTCAGATGACAGCACATGTTGGAGAGGATGCGGAAAAAGAGAAACACTCTTTCATTGCTGATGGGATTGTAAACTGGTACAGTTACTCTGGAAATTAATCTGGAGGTTCCTCAGAAAATTGGAAATAGATCGCCCTGAAGACCCAGCTATACCACTCTTGGGAATATACCCAAAAGATGCCCTACCATGCCACAGGGGCAAGTGTTCCACTATGTTCATAGTGGCCTTATTTGTGATAGTCAGAAGCTGGAAACAACCTAGATGTCCCATGACAGAAGAATAGATAAAGAAATTGTTGTTCATTTGCACAATGGAATACTACTCAGCTATTAAGAATGAGGACATCCTGAGTTTTGCAGGCAAATGGATGGAACTGGAAAATATCATCCTGAGTTAGGTAACTCAGACTCAAAAGGACATGCATGATATGTACTCACTAATAGCTGGATATTAGCCCTCCCAAAAAAGTACAAAATTCCCACGATACAGTTCACAGAACTCAAAAAGGTCAACAAGCTGAAGTGCCCAAGTGAGGACACCTTAGTCCCACTTGAGAGGGAGAGAAAGTAATCACAAGTGGGGAGGGAGGGAGAGAGAGAGAGACCTGAGAGGGAAAGTAGACTGACTGGGCAGGGGGAGGAGGGAGAAGGGAGAGAAGAGGGAGAGGGGAATCTGATCTGACATTGGGGGAGGGAAAAGGACTGAAGCCCTGAGGGCCAGCAGAAAAAAAAATGGAAACAGGCAACCTCGGGAGATAGGAGGTTAGGGAGATACTCCAGAATGCACCAGAGACCTGGGAGGTGAGAAACTCACAGGACTAAAAAGGAGAGACCTTAGATGAAATGCCTGACAGTAGGGAGAGGGAACTTATAGAGCCTACCTTCAGCAGGAAGACAGGGCATCAAATGAGGGAGAGGGGGGCCATTCCACAGTCATAACTCTGACCCATAATTGTTCCTGTCTGAAAGAATTACAGGGGATGGAAATGGAGAGGATCCCAAGGAATAAAAGGTTCAAGGTCAGACTCAAAATGGGATCCAGCACAAAGGGAGGTCCCAAGGTCTGACACTATAACTGAGGCTATGAAGCGCTCACAAAAAGGGACCTAGCACGACAGCACTCTGGAAGACCCAACAAGCAGCTGAAAGAGTCAGATGCAGATATTTGCACCCAACCAATGGACAGAAGCAGCTGACCCCTGCTGTTGAATTAGGGAAGGCTAAATGAAGCTGAGGGTGACCCTGTAGGAGGACCAGCAGTCTCAATTAATCTGGAACCCCCAGGATCTCTCAAACACTGGACCACTAAACAGGAAGCATACACCAGCTGATATGAAGCCCCTAGCACACGTACAATAGAGGACTGCGGGGTTTGTGTTCATTCAGATGATGCGCCTAACCCTCAAGAGATTGGAGACCCCAGGGAGTTTAGAGGTCAGGTGGGGTGGGGGTAGGGACATCCATGTGGAGACAGGGGGAGGGGAGGAGGTATGGGATGTGGAACAGTCGGAGGGTGGACAGGGTTTACAGGGTGGAGGATAAAATATGGAGTGTATAAAATAAATAAATAGATAAATAAGAAAAAAAGAATAACTGAAAGAAAAGGGAGCACTTATGAGACTGAATTATAACATAATCCTGATGCCTATGTAAAGCAGTGTTAGATAAAATAGTAGTCGAAGCTTAAGAATAACTGAGGAAGAATTCCTTAAAGAGAAATAAACCCCAGTTTGAACATAGTAGCAAAGTAGGCTTTCAGGCAATGCAGAATGTTAGTATGAAAGAACAAGTTGTCAGTTTTGCTGTGATACATTAATAACTGAGTCCTTAAGGACCTCAAGCAACCTTCCTGGGCCCCAGCTTTCCACTGAAAGGAAGGAATACATTTTAGGTAATGACTTCAAATTTTAAAACAATTAATATTCTACAGAGAAGAATAAAAAGGAAGTTGAAAGTATGACTTTTCTGAAGTCAAAATTATTTGTTATCCTTGCTAAACTCTTAGAGGACAAGGTGCACACTTTTGGTGGGGTTTGGGTACTTTGTTTAGTAATATTGGAATGGTTTTATTATGCTAACTTAGCTTAGCTATGGGTATTGCTGGTGATTGGTTGGCCGGGGTAGGCACTGTGCCCTCAGTAGCTTTTCCCAGCCCTTGTGCTACTACAAAGAAATATCAGAGAGCTGGCAGTTCCTGCCACCAAACTCCAGGATATGCAGGTAAATCCAAAGTTCAGACAAGCAAGAAAGCCGTTTAGTGTCTTTCCGTATACTACCTGAGACATATTTATGCTAAAGATTATTCATTATTTATGCAAAATTCAAAATTAAATTGGTGCCCTTATTTTAACTGGCAACGTTGAAAAGTAAGAGAGTGTTAAATAAGATGTTAATACTGCCCTTAGAAGCCAGCTTGGCATTGCCTGATGCTCCTCCTCAAAAGGAAAAGCCCTCCCAGGAGCAGCTTTATTTGCTGACTTTGTCCATCTAACCCTATGTTTCCTGACCTCTTGTTGATACCCTACTTGTCTTAGCTTCTCTGTTGTATTTACCCACCATAGCTCGGGAAAGATTGTTACTAGACAAAGACATGGGATATGACAAGGAAGAAGTGCATCATGGCCTGTCCACACAGCATCTTCCTTGGGCTTTAGCACATTCTGTGCAGCTGCCTTCTTCGTCTTTGCTTCACACCTGGTGCCAGAATTGGGAGCAGGACTACAGAATTCTATTTTATAAGAGGAGGGGCCACACTGAAGAAGTTTGGAATTGCCCAAAGACAAACAAGTTTCAGGAGCAGAACTCCCCTATGTTCTGTATGTACTGATGTGCCATCTGGTACCACGGGAACTAATGCTTAAAGTGCTAGATAACAACTAGACGTGATTGCACTTTGCCTTGTCGAGTCTTGAGTCATGTATATTTTGCAGGGAATCATGACTTGCTGCAGATGACAAAGAACCTAATTACACCACACTGAAAAGGACCGTGTGGCTATAATCACATTAAAGCAACTCAATTGGATAAAGGAAGGAAAGGACATACCAGGGGGAATCACAGTTAACAAATTGTGAATGGGGTTTAATGATAGTATGCTAAGATGTTGGTATTCAAACAAGAACACAAACACAAACAAGAACTTGCAGTTCCATGTACTGATACTGCTGAGACTGGAGGTTAGTTTTTTGCTTGTTTTTGTTGTTGCTGTTGCTGTTCCCCAGAAAATTCTTATCAGGTTGTTGATATTGTCTCAAATAGTCATACTATACTCTTTAGCTGTCCAAACTTCCAAATCAGGTGTTCTTGCTACCCTAAGAGTTAGCTTTGAGGTATAATATTGAAACCAGAGACACACTTCTGAAACAAGATCAAACATCAAAACCATTACTTGTGTCATGATTTTAGGGTAAAATTTTATCAAAAGTGTAATGAAAAGAGAAAACAGAGTAGAATGTCACAGTCTCTCCATGAAATTTTGTCTTACTGTCAATGGGCGTGACTGCTCAGAACTGGCAGGAAAAAGTGCTGTGCCTAGCCCTGAGTTATCTATGAAACAGAGTTCCTACAGTCCTTAGAGCTAGTCTCTGAAGTCACTCTGTGTTGCAGGATTTTCCCTGTCCAATTGCATTGGAGGCCTGTGATTGGACAGGAGAGTGTAGGTGGAGCTAGGGGTTAGAGAGAGAGAGGTCCCAGGAGGAGAGATGAGCAGTGGAGGCTGAGGTGATGTTATCAAAAGGTTAGAATAAACACGTTAAAATTGACTATTTCATGGAAAATTATACAGATAAAATGGTAGGAATAAAAATATTCCTACTTGTAGATCTTCAATTTTATCAGAAAATGTTTATAATTCCAAACAACTTAGAAATATTTTTATGCCTACCATTTTATCTGTAATTTTCCATGATAATCTTCAATTTTAATGTTATTTTATATTTTTCTACAATTTTATTAGAAATATTTCCCATGTAAATCTTCAATTCTATCATAAAATGTTTCTGCTTCCTTTTTTGCAATTAATTCAGCAATGTTTTTTATGTCTATCAGTTTACTCTTTAATTTTCCATGAAAATTGTCAATGTGTTTTTCTATATGCTTCTTCAATTTTGTCAGAAACATTTTCCATGTAAATCTTTAATTTTATCATAAAATGTTTTACTTCCTTTTTCAATAAAATAAATAGATAAATTTTTTAAAAAAGATTAGAATAATTGTGATAAAGCTTTATCATTTTCAATTGGCTCTGAAATTATTTATTGGCAGCTTGTAAATTGTGATTTTACTGATACATAAATCTAATTGGTTAACTATTAAGCTTTAAGAGTCATGCGTTTACCGGGTAATTGGTGGTGAGGTGGCAGATCGTGGATGCGTGGGTTATGCGTGGAAGTGAGAGGAACTCAAGATAGAGGACAGGGGGACCACTGAGTGAAAGTGTACCAGGCAGGAGCCCTGAGGCCCAGCATGAGATCTGCAGACCGCCGGGCAGTTGATGATGGGTTGGCAAGATCATGAGAGCAGAGAAGGCAAAGAGCAGAGGACTCTACTTTCTCTGGGGTTTCCGCTTGTCTAGGTCTCCCCAGCCCTGCTGCTGCTGACGTAGACTACTGGGATGCCACATGGCTTTCCATCTACTCACCTGTTTGAACTTGTCTTGATTCTGCCTACGCCTCTCTGCAGCTGGCATCATCATCCTTCGCAACCTGGACTCCTACAGCCCAACTGCAAGAGCTTCTTCCCTGTGGCTACTTTGAGTTCCTTATCTTATCAATCCAATTCCATTGCATTTCTATCAACACACTTTTGAAACCTCTTGAACTCTGCTGTCATCTTTCGAAGTTATATTCATTCGGGAACAACAACTGTGTGTCTATGAAAATAGATACATTTACTAAGTGATGTATGATATGAGTTAATATTTGAATAAAGGAACCCACATTTATCTTGGCCAGATCACCATAGTTGGCAAGATGAGCTGGTAAACATCTGCCAATATAGCTGCTGCATTTTGTGAATTTACTGCTATTCAATGAATTCTGTTTCTGGCACAGCCGCATGCCACTGTAAACCATTCTTAATTAGAAAATTGTCTTCTTTAGCTGAGAGGGGGAAGACAACACCATTTAAAAGTCCATCTTGCCTGGAGGACTCTTTACCTATTGGTCTTCAGCTCTCTGAGAAGGGAATTCTGCCTGGTTCTTGTAACTCAATAACCAGCAGTGAGTGATTATCACTTTAACTCTAATGGATTTCCATTGTGTTTCACCCAAATATGTGTAAGACATCCTCACCAATGAAAGGCAAAGGAGAAATTGAAAACATGTTTGAACATGTCCCAAAAGTAAAGGATCTTGATCAAAAATTCTTTAGTTTTGCTATGTTTGTTTAAAGTGTCTGAAATCCCACTGCCTCTAATTTCTCACCCAAGTAGAAACCATGGCGTTATATTTGAATTACTGAGTTAAAAAAAAAAAGCTCCAAAAATACTCGAAACGTCTAAATGATGTGTTTCATATTTTTGAATAATCTATTATCACCACCTAACTTCAATTGCGCCAAGTCCCACATGGCCTTGGCGGGGGTGGAATGACGTGGCTCCCTCTTCTGGGACTGGGCCAACAGGGCATGGGCCTCCAAGGAATGTAGATACCTGCTGTGGGTATAAGGCTTGTTTGTATAAAAACATACATAATTTTACATTCCTCCTACAAGGATTGTCCTCCCTGTTAACTCCAATGACTGCATGATAATCAGAGATAGCATGAGTCTAGTGTGGCTAATGTCTTTGCAAAATGGTAAAGCTGGAACCTTCAGGACAGCTCTTAGGGCTGTGGAAAAGAACTCTAAAAACATGAGTTTGAAAATATATAATTTCTCAATTATGCAAAAAAAAGGATGCAGTATGAATTATATGAGGGGCTTCACGAATCTAAAGAACAAAGGCAGCTGCAGTAATGGGCCATCTTGTCCGAAAGATACAAAGGCAGGCAGAGTTCAAGGAATCCAGGCCCAGGTGTGGTAGAAATGGTAATTTCAGGACAGGGTCCCACCCAGCTAGTTTATTTGCTTAACAGAGGCAGGCAGACCTCCGAATTCTTTTGAAATGTTAAACATACAAACAAATATTAAAAAAAAAATAAGTGCTTACAGTCTTCTAAGATTCAAGGGGCTGGGTCACCAATGCTGATTCATAGGATAATCAAAAGGAAACCTGGAATAAACAACTGGATTGATATATAAAATGAAAGACTGGACTTAGGATCTGCAAAAGGGGAGCAATCCAGAGAAATTTTTTAGAATAGCCAGAGAGAACTGTTTGGAGAACTGCCTTGAGCAGAAAATAGAGAGTTGTCCAGAGATCTCCAGAGAGAGTTGAACACAGAGAAAGGAATCTGGAAAGCTGTCTTGAGCAGAACGTAGGCTGTCAGCTTGGACCCAGGATTTGACTTCCAGTCCTTTGTTTCAGTCGCTCCCAGACACCCCTTCTATCAGAACCCTTCTCCAAGCAGAGGCTGGTCCTTGGCACAAGTATGTTTCTAGCCATATTTTAAATATGAGCTTTATTTAAAAAATAGAACATTCTTTATTGAACAATCACTAGAATAACTGTTAGTATTGGGGAGAATGGAAGGAAGAAAAAGTTAGAAGGGTTAAAGTTGTTCCAGTCCCCTCCAAAGACTGATAAACAAAATTTTAGATATAGTACTACAAATATAGAAAAAATACTGCTGCTATTTCCCCAGGGTTGGTAGACATCAACTATTTAATTCAATTTCTCTCAGTACTGCTTTTTTTTTTATCTTAATGGTGTTTTGAATTTTAGTTAAATGTGCATTTTGCTGCACGGATATCACTCTACTTTTCAGATTTGGAAATCATGCATTTACTAAAGTGCTTCTTCATTTAGTCTGGCTTCTTCATGGATGACCTCTCCCCTCCTCTCTGGGAAAGTGTGTTTTTACTCTCTTCTACTCATCTCCTTCTTCTTTTGAAAACCACTTTCAAAGTTCTTGCTTCCAAACTCCCACAGCTGGATGGTTTACCTTGCGGTTTCTGCTGTCCTTCTCTTCTCTTCTGCTTCTAGACATGCCTGACAATTTTAGCTTCAGAACTTGTATTTTATGCAGGCATGTAACTGCGACTCCAGAAAAGGGCATCTTTCACCTACAAAGATTCTCCTTTTTTTGATAGTTTCAATTAACCCTTGTTCTGAAGGCATGACTCATTTGAGCTTTGAAGTGAAAATCTGGCAAGCCTCCGTCTCATCAGCATTGAAAGACAGTACATATCTTACTCATGACCCCCAAAGATGGTTTGGTTAACTCATGCTCTACATGGGTTTAAATTTATCAAATGCCTGAAGAAAATAGGGCTTATCTTTCTAAGCATGACTGCCTTCTGGGAGTTTAATCTAGCCTTTTAAGGTCCCTGCCCAGTTCCCCTGTTCCTTCACATGGCATCAGAAGTCAGCAAATGTCCAGTGGAGATGATAGCACTGGAGTGGTTTTAAGTTTTTGGTTTTTCATGTTAGCCCCACAACTAACAACAGAGATGATTTCCTTTCTCTGTGGGGCTTCTGTGATTGGGCCACATCTGATCTGAGCTAAATAAAGCAAAACTTTCTTGTAAGCTAATACTTTTGATTCTCCGCTCACCTTGATCAGATGCTCCCCCCTTTTATAGAATTCCAGCTCATCTAGTGTGTACTTCAGCCACAGGTTTTATTATATTCAAAGTATCACATTAGTGACAGGCCCAGCATTCTCTGGCTGTCAGAAACACCACTGTGCCTGTTCTCATTGTACTGTTACCGTACTAATACAGTAGCAAGACCGACTGCAAGCATACTGTGGAGTGTCACAAGGCCAATTTAAGAAAGGTCTTTACCTTGACTTGTCCAGCTACCAGCTCTTGCTCCTCATAGATCTCAGAAAATACACTGCTGGGTGTGGCGGCCCTTGCACTTAGGGAGGCAAGTGGGTCTCTGAGTTCGAGGCCAGCCTGAACTACAGAGTAAGTTCCAGAGCAACCAGGGCCACACAGAGAAACCCCGTCTCTAAAAAATTAATTAAAACAAAATAGGAAATCACTGTTACTATGTCTTGTACTGATCCATGTGTCTCAAATATTTTGGATTTTTGTGTCTCTCTATGTGTGTTGTATGAATGTATGAGCAGGTGTTTGGACCTTTGTGTGCACAGTTGAAATCCAGAAGTTAATGATACATACTCTTCTTTACTGTACACTTTCTTATTTTTAGATTCAGGGTCTTTCATTGAACTTAGCATATTTGGATCCATATATTCACCATATTCTATATATCTCTAGCAAATTTCAAAATTCTTTTCTATATGGGGGGGTGGTCATTCTTTTCATGCACTTTGTTGAAAGATCAAAAGTTAATTATAATTTAAGTTATTACCTATATAGGTAGGTAAAGGTGCGAAGTGTAGCCAGGGGAGATGTCATTGTGCACTAGAAGGCTTTGGACATCTCTGATTGACTGGCTAATGTTTAGTCTCTAGGACACAGTTAGGCATGTAAAAGCCACTCAGCACATATTAGCGCACCTTCCAAGTCTAAGAAGGGGGAAAACACTACACTCTGAGCTAAAATCCATAAAGTCAATATAAAGTAACCACACTTTTCTCATCCAGGTTCTTTGCCTTGGCTTTGTGCTTCTCACAACAATTATACATTATAAATGTAGTTGATGAGACAGATTTGACAGAACTTAGCACTAAGTCTTGGAACTCTCTAAAGGTTTCATGTGGAAAACTCATTCTGAAATATAGTCACTAGAGGATGAAATCAATATGATGCTCTATATGAATGTAAACTGTGGCATATTGGCTCTGGTGTGATTGGTGAGGAATCTTAGCATGCTGGAGCATGTTCACAGAGCCATGTACTTGCCGGATGATCAGTATAAGTAAAGTCCTTGCCTCATGGAACTTGGTCATGCAAGAAAACTGAAATGAATATCAGTTACATAGTATGTTGTTGAAAATTTTAATAAAGTACTACAAAAGCAAAAATTTACTTTAGGGAAGAAGCCATAATGTTATGGATCATAACATCTTTGTAAGTTCTGAGAAGCCCCCATGCCTGGAGGGCATAAACGCAGAATAGAGGAGAAAGCAGTCTCAAAATTAAACCTGGGGAGCAAATGCCCTGTTGAAATGAGATGCCAAGAGAGATGCATAAGAAGAGTTATGTCCTTCCACACCAGCCCCTGACCTAGAGAAAGGCCAGCAACCCCATCTTGATTTAAAACCCCACAGAGATGCAAGAAAAGGAACAAACACATGCACGTAGAGGAAAACTACTAATTACCAAGACCCAGGCAGGGAACTGTTTCACCCAGGGTAAGTCAGCCCTACTGGCCTAGAACAAAAACTGATAAAACAAAACAAAACAAAACAAAACAAAACAAAACAAAAAATCCTCTCTGTGCCTGCTTACCCTAGAGGCTAAATATTAATTTTGCAGGCATTGCTAATGGAATGAAAGGAAATCCTCTAGAACTAAAGAGAAAACAAAACAAAACCAAAGGATAGAAGAGGGATGGGAACATTAATCTCCCTTGGAGAGAGTAGTACCCAAGGGTAGAAGGGTTTAATTTATTACTCTAAATATTCACCTCCTTACTTCACCATCTTAAGCCTCTACAAGCAGAATCCCCTTGCAAGTATCCAAGAGATAGATGGTGAATGTGTGTTAGGACAAAGAATGTTCCTGTTTTTATATTCAGTATCTCTCATGCATTATTTATTCTTTGACTTTAGAAAATTGCCTTACAAAAATCTAAAGAGTGCACTGAACATTGTCATATATGGTTGTCTTAGGGTTTCATTGCTGTGAAGAGACACCATGACCAAGGCAAATTTTATAAAGGATAACATTTAATTGGGGCCGGCTTACAGGTTCTGAGGTTCAGTCCATTATCATCATGGAGGGAGGCAAGGCAGTGCCCAGGCAGGCATGGTGCTGGAGAAGGAACCGAGAGATATATATCCTGATCAGAAGGCAGCCAGGCGAGGTCTCTCGAAGCCCAACCTAACAGTGACACCCTACTTACTACAAGGCCATACATCCTAATAGTGCCACTTCCCATAGGCCAAACACATTCAAATCACCACAATGTTGACTGGTGAATGGAAAAAACTATTATTAGGAACAAATTTTAAGGGGAAGGAAAACAATTTCTAAGTGTCACACCCTCTCACACAACTTTAAAATATTCTATAAGTAACCTAATCTTTATGGTAGTCAACTAATGCTCATAATGTATTGTGTGTTTTGAAATACATACCAGGAAAATTCAGAAAGAAATTTGAATTTTGTTGCATAATGTGAAGGATCAGTTTAAAATCACATGATAGAGAAAGGTAACAAGTTGGAAGGGAATAAGTACATTCATATATGAATGATGTCACTCATCTGTGATCCCAGGTACACAAAATGATTTGTAAGGTAGCACTTCCGAAGGCCCTTCTATAATTGTGAATGTTTCCTCTTCTACATTAATCTTGGTTATTTCAATTGAATTGGAAGTTACATTATTAAAAATCAATGTTCTATCAACTATTTAAAATAATAATGTGTCTATTCATTAAAGATGCTTCAAATATATATTTGAATATACCAGTGATTTATATTTTTAGACTAAGAAAACATTGTTGAATCCTAGACAAATGAAAATGAAAATTCCAAAATACAGAAACTCCGAATTTTCACTTAGGTGGGTAGCATAGTGTAACATGGCCCCAGATCTTAGCACAACAGATATCATGATGGCAGTACCATATAAGCTTTGAAATTCAGCATGTAGACTGTGCCACCTGACAAAACTAAAACAAAGGTCTACTCCATAAAGTCTATAGTTCTGGAAATGTCTTTTAATGTACTAACCTTACTTTTTTGGCTTCTGTAGTTCAATTTCTGACTAACTGTTCTTGTTGACTAACGTATATTAATCCAAAACATGGCTTAGTGCTTAAAAGCTCACTCTGAGAAGAGCTCAGGGATACCCTGAGATTTGAGTGTAGTCACTAGCTGGCTAATAAACACTTATTATTAGTTTAAACCAATGTCCAAGCAGTGGGTATCACACAACAGTCAGAGCTGTCTCACAGTGTCTGAGGAGGACAGTGGACCAATCCTCTGTTCGTCCTGCCTTTCCTCCACCAGAGCATGGTGTGATGTGAAAGCAGAAAAGGAACAAATTCCGTTCTTGCCAAGCAGCAAGAACAAAGACTTTCCTATCTTATCTGTCCCAGAAGGGGCTAGAGGCATCATGGTTTCATAACAACTAATTCAAACTGAAGTGTGTGCTTACAGATCCTTTCTTCTTTTATTTCCTCAGGAGAATTATTCTGAATGGACTAGCTTTTCAGGACAACCAGAATTTGCAAACTTGCAAAATGTGGCTCTTTTCATTATGCCAGAAGATATAAAAATATGCAAGTTCACATTATATCTCTTGACTGTACATTCTACCTCATTGGTTTATATTTTTTATTTTACCAAAGTCAAGCTTAGAATCCACAAAGGCCATGTTCTGGTTGTCACTCACGCTTTGGCTTATCCTCAGAGATTTCCCTGCTGCGTGCCAGGACTTGCCCTCCAACATCAACAGTAGATGAGACAAAAATTTGTTCTTGAGCCAGGACAATATAGGACAACTACTTTGGATTAAATTCCTGGAAACCAAATTCCTATTTACCTTTCCCTGCTTTGTTGAGATAATCATCTTTGGTGGCTACTGTTAAGACTTGTCCACTCATAAAGTACAAAGAAAGATCCAGCAGTATGAGGGAGAGTTTGAAGATTCCAGGTGTTCAGTGGTGCTGATAATACGATCCTCATGTTTTATGTGATTCTATACCGGGGTTCTGACATATTTATTTTAGATGCATATTAGAGGAAAGGAAAGGCTGGTTTTAAAGTAAAAATGCTTAAAAGAATTTAAGCAATTGACTAAATGGAAATCTTAAATGAATCAAAAGAAGGGGGGGGATGAAGAAAACTTTTCAGGGGACTGTGGAAAACCAAAAAAAGTTGTCTTTTAATTTACCATTTCTTTACTTTTAATTTATTAGAACCTGTCCTTTGTGCTCAGAGGAAAGCAGTCAGCACTGCTTAGATTAAAGGTGTCTCCAGCTTTTAGCTTTTAGTTCAGTTCTTTAGAATATTGTGAGTGCCCAGGCTGAGTATCAGATTACCTGATAGGAGTCAGCACATTCCTGGGTCCTTCTGCATGTAGCAATACTAATCAGGCCGAAACTCACCCTCGATCCCTATCACCAGCCTCCGCTCACTTGCTGCACACGGTAACTTCTTGGCTCTCACTTCCTTATGTATGAATATGAATAAATAGGTTTCTTGCACGGACTCTGTAGTAAGTCAGCGTTCTTCCCATGGTGCTGGATTTCATGGAAATGAGGACTTATTAAATCAATTGACTTCAGGAACATGACTATCCTCTAAATGATTAATTACAGAGAATCTGTCAATTCCTTTGTATGTATAATGTATCAGTTACTGTAAATGCAAGAACATGCTTCTGGAATAGTACTGCTTTTCTCCAGCCCTGCATCCTGTTGACACCATTTGAATCAGTGAGGCAAGAGACAATGGAGACCCTTCTGTAAAATGGTTACTGAACACAGTCTAGAAATCTGTGTGTCACTGCTGACACGCATAGCATTTCCATGTCCCGATTGGAGTCCAAAGCATCTTATACACATTTAACTGAGTTGTCAAAAACCCCTAGAATAGTGCTATAACACCCTCACTTCATGGATGGGGAAACTAAACACATCACTACACATCACACTAATTCAGCAAAGTATGGAGCCAAGATTTAACCAAGGCCTGAAGCTCCAAGTCCTTGCATCTTAGTCTGCTAAGCCACAGAACTTCAGTTCATTAAACAATAAAAACGTGAATAGTACTATATCCCCCTACCCCAGCCCCAGAGTGAGTTCCAATGTTATCATCCAGAAGAAAATGAAAATAAATTATCATATTTTAGAGTACTATTTGAGCATATATATCATTTTGTTATCAATTAAAGACAGTATTTTTAAAGGCTAGTTAAAGAAGCCCTACTTATGAGTTCAAAAATGACAATATATAGTAGAACACAATTCCATGATCACATGGAGGTCCTGCCCCCTGGGCAGGAATTCTGGTATAGTGAATTTACTCCAATTCCTGTAACAGCATAATTATAAAATAATGGCTTTCACAGTGACATTTTTATAGATGCACTCAAGCCATGCTAACAATATTTGCCTTTCCTTAGCTTCTCTGGTCTCTCCGACTACATCCCTAAGGAAGTGAGTCTGGCCTGCATAAGAAAGCCAACTGAGCATGAGTCTGGGATTGAGCCAAAGAGTCAGCCAGCTCTCAGCGTTCCTTCATGGCTTCTGCTTTGAGTTTCTGCTTAAGTTCCTGCCCTGGCTTTCTTAATGATAAATTGTGATCTGGGGGTGTAATCCAAAGAAACAAAAACAAAGACAAAACAGAGACAAAAAGCAAAAACCCTTTCCTTCCCAAGCTGCTTTTGCTCAGAGTGTTTCATCCCAACAGCAGAACGAATGCAGGCCAGTCACCTTTTACCTTCATGTCTGGTTTCCAAATCGAGATTCTACAAACTGGGAGAAAATGTGTGATATCTGGATTTTGGCATAAGGCCTAGGATGGAGATAGAACCACCCATTTTTATAGAAACAATGTGATTTCATTTTTCTTTGCAACTGCACAATACACCACCATGTACATATGCCATATTGTCTTTATTCACTCAGCTACCGAGGGATACCCAGACTTAGCTGTTGGGAATGTGCCGTAAAAGACATAGCTTGGTGGTGTCTTTATCATACATGGCCTCCAAGTCCTTGGTGTATACATACAGGAGTGGTCTAGCTGTATCATATGATAGCTCTATTTTTTAGTGTTTTAAGGAACCTGCGTACTGATTTCCACATTGGATGGACTAATATTTTCATTCCCATTGAAAATGCAGTAGGGTTTTCTCTTTTCCCCACACCCTCCAAGCATTTGTTCTTGATTGTGTGATACCCATTCTGACTGGAATTCAAGCTTTGATGAGAGAAGCTAAGACTTGTGCAATCTGATTGAAAGTTTTCAAAGGCTCTCAAACTTGCTTATTCCTCAGTGACATGTTTGTCAGCTATGAAGTGTTTATGGGCTCTTGGCATCTTTGTTCACAGCTTCCTTGGAGCAGTCTTGTCAGGTGAACTTGGCAGTCACAGGATGACTCGGGGCACTGCCAGTCATGTGTGCGTTGGGTCTGTGCCTCTTATCAATGTGCTGGTGGCCTGAAGCAAAGCAATTAGACACTCACCAGAATGGGTGCCAACTACAACCGACACTAAATTTTTTTTTGAATAATAACATTACCTTCCCTTAAAGGAAGTTAGGTGTTCATTTATATTCTGGAAGACATTCTTTTATCTCCTGGGGATCGCTAACACTTTATGAACTGGCTGCTTTGAGTAGCTCTGCTCCAGCATATTTCAAGTAGAACGCACTCAAACGTGGAAGATGAAACATTGGGTTCTGGAGGCAGGTCGGTCTGAGAATGAATCACGGCTCAGCAGATGATCAGAAAGAAGGCTTAGAATAAATTAAAAAGAAAAAGAGAAGGGTCCAGAATCTCACTTTGAAATGCTTGGGGTTGAGATCTTCAGGTAAATGGAGTCCACCCCCCCACACACACACATGGACATATGTATTTTCGTGCACATGTATATGCATATGTGTGGGGGCACTGGTGCATGTGTGTGTGTGTGTGTGTGTGTGTGTGTGTGTATTAGATACACACATTGGGGGTAGGGGAGACGAGTGTAGGATTTGATGCAGAAAAGAGGGTCAGAATCTGCTTATTTAGAAATTACCAATTGTAATACTTGTCATCATTGTGACAGAGCAGACAATGTATCACACACACACACACACATACACACACACACATATATATGTATATATATATACATATATATATATACATATCTTACTTTAGAAGACAGAATTATGTCAGTCAATGATTACATTCTTACTGCTCTCCACTACTCATTTTAGTAGCCTTGCAAATTATTAATAAAGCAGGGAATTCCCTGAAGTCCTAGCATGTGTGAACTCGTTCTAGGGTTGCATCAGTAGGCTTTAGGTCATGAATAAATCCAGTTATTCCCAGTATGACTCATGGCTTGTGTATGGAGCCACTGTCATTTATGTGACAATCAGTTAGTTGGCACAGTCTCAAGTGTAGACGGTAAAACTAAAATGTGCATGAAGGAGGAAATGCTGCGCTGACGTTCAATCGCCTTTAACCTGAAATTTATTTACCTATCAGACAAGCCAGAGTTCTGAATAGGCAAAAACAGAAGAAAGAACTTAATTTGTCTTTTTTTTCTCAAAGCCCAATTTTCTAGAAACATATGTAGTAGTTAAATCACTGGGGTCTGGGTAGGGTGATTTCATAACAGCTGGACTCAGGGGTATGCTTGAACTGTGTGCAGAATTGATATGTTCCCTCTACTAGTGCAGATCCGCTTCTCAGAAAACATGGGCAAGCTTTCCTGTTACCCACATATTATACATTCCTCGACTGTACACACAATCACGTACGTGCTGACATTACTGAACCAATCAGCTTTTTCCTGTTTTTTTTTCCTCCACAATTGCCTCATCTCTTATCCTGTCCTCATAATTTCCTTAGAACAACTTATCTTCCCCCAAACAACCAAGTTTCTAAATGAGTAATTTCATGAGACACTTCCTTAGAACCCCTTCAGTGGCTGCCTGCTGCTCCCAGAAAAAGGCCTGGACTCCTTCGCATGGACTCCTTCGCATGGACTCCTTCGCATGGATTCCTTCGCATGGACTCCTTCCCATGACCTGGTCCTTTGCCACTGTGACAGCTTCATTTCAACTGACTCCCTTGCTTAGTCTTTAAGTTTGCAAATATTTACTTGTGTTAAAACTATCCCTGTGCTTCTAATAACTCTTCCCTCAGCAAAAATGTATCATCTCTTGTGGTCTTTCTACATAGTTGCCTTGTTTCAAAGTCTTTCCCTACAGGTCTCATTAAAGTCTCACAAGGGCACAAGCTCTCAGTGATGTAAATCTTGTAATGAAATGATTCATATTCATTTATGAACCTCCTTCTAAACTGTGATCTCCCTACGGATACATAGAGTCTTCCCTTTGACTTCCTGATTTCAAGGCCTGGCTCTGACCTGGGACATAACAGGTATTCAACAGGGAGCAAATAACAAGTGCTCTAAGTTCTGGACATAATCCCCACGACTGTACTCAGGAAAATGCACAAACAAAACGTAAAAGATTATCTCTGTGGAATACATAACTCTCTAGATCAATTCTGATTCACAGTGGACAGTTTGGCCCATAATTTGGGTGGTTTCAGTGGGAATGAGTAGAGTCAATAGTCAGTCCTTCCAACTAATCTGGGAGAGTTACTATGTTTTATTTGGAGTCTTTAGCCCTGAATGTTCACTACTACTTGGATTATTGACTCTGTAGTTTTACACTAGGAAATACATATACAGCATATATGAGAATACCCCATAAATAATCTGCCCCACTAACATGTGCTTTATATCAGAAAAAAGGGGATTGTATTTTCTTATAAGGGTCATATCATGGCTCACTTGTAGCTGAATTAGAGTTTTTGGTGATTCACACTGAAAGTTTAAATTTTTAGCTGTTACCCTAACCCTAACCCTCACTGTTTCAATGGTTATTGCTATACTTTGAGTGTAATACCTCGCTTAAGTAGTTTCTCTCCTCCTTTTCCATTCTGAGGTATCACACCAGCAACATTGGAGAACAGAAACAGAAAATGCCTATCCAAGGTTGCCTTCTGACACAGAAGTCCAGACACACAGGGTTTGGATACCAAAGGGGAAGGGAGAAAGGGTCAGAACATTAGGCCTTGGGGCTAAGTGATGAGCCTAAAGTCTGGAAAAACACATGGTTATTCCAGGCAAAAGTCAGTACCTGAATGGTGGTGCATGAAGGTGTTTGGGTTATTTTCTGCAGATACCTTCGAGGGCTGCAGACTTATTTGAGGATTTTAAAATTCTGCCAAAGAATTGTAATTCCGTAGTCTCTCCTTTCCTGCATATGCCACATCCTGTCGTCTTCAGGTACAGTCTTACATCTTGCAAACTGAGTGCACCAAAGTACAGAATTCCAGCAAAAGGGAGGAAGAGAAAAAATGCTTCTAGTCCTTGGTTTCTTTTTTCTTTTCTTTTCTTTTCTTTTCTTTTCTTTTCTTTTCTTTTCTTTCTTTTCTTTCCTTTCCTTTCCTTTTTTAATCTTATCAGGAGCAGGTTTTGCTAGGATTTGAAGCAGTCAGCTTTTGGCACAGTGAGGTAATCATTTTCTACCTTCAGTAGTTTGTAGTGATTAAGTTTCCATCTAAACTTTAATGTATGTGATCTGGATTCTGGGCTGGGGTGAGACAATGTCACTGTGGCAAGTACTTAGCCCGTTCTTAAGCATTTCCCTTCCCTTTAAGAAGCGCAGGGGTGACCAGTAGCACAGGGGTGACCAGCAGCACAGGGGTGACCAGAAGCACAGGGGTGACCAGCAGTTTGGAGCAGTATCCTGCTTCCAAGAATCCCTTTGCTGCTTTTGATGAGGTTTCTGACCTGGGATGACCTTGCATCAAGAAGCCCTTCCCAGGGACAAGGGGGACAGTTAATAATTCCAGAAACGAGATGTACCCAAGAAAAGAATTGGGTTTTCTCAGCCTGTGACACTGATTACCTAGCAAAAGATTCTTTCAGGGAATTAAGCTTTATTTCATTGACTCACAGAGGTATGGGAGATTGGAGGATATCATTAAAAAAATACAAATTCCTAGTCCATTCATTTGCAATTATAATCTAATTCTACCTACTGTTCTGTGATTCAGAAAGCTGTACTTTAAGCAAACATGCCTAAACACTTAGGTGATCTATGGTGTCACTCTGAGGGAGAATGCATATGATCATTAAACAAAAGACATACCTGTGATGGAGACCCAAGCAAAGCCCGCCTACAGCTGTGACAGCAAGCAGAGTCAGCCATATGGAGGAAAAGATGGAGAATGTAAAGAAGAGTCTGGATTTATCTTACAACTGAAAGATAACACTTCTGTTCTCTCATTTCAGTGGGTTAAATAGCAGAAGCTAATTTCTGCCCATTTCTGCTGAGTCAGGCTTAGGTATGTCTGTTTCCTTCTAAGGCCATGAAGGAAATTGATTCCAGGCCTTTCTCCTACTTTGTGGTAGCCTCGGGCATGCCTAGGGTAGCAAATAGAATTCTCTTGCTGTCTCTACATCTTCCTGCATCTGGCTGCCTGTCTGTCCCAAATTCTCTTTGTAAGAGAGTGCTACCAATTACATAGGATTAGAGGTATTCAGTGACCTCATCTTAACGTGATCAACTGAAAAGTGAGTTAGAATTCAAAATCATTTTGAAATAGACACCTTTGATAACACAGGTAGTATAGGACTTCCATTTCCTTTTACACTGTAACAAATGCTAAATCCATGAAAGAAATAGTGTTTAAGCCTAAAAAATATAAACCGAGTTCTCCATTTATATACCTCATTCTGTCTTTAAACTCCTACTCATTAAATAAGCTGGTATATTTACAAGAATTCCTGTGGAAAACAGACTTTTTCAAAGCTCTAAATTCACCAGAGAACATGTCTAATGTAGTCCTTAAAGAGTCTTAAATTTGCTGTTCTTTTATCTGAAGAAGGGAGCCAGGTATTGAGAAAACAAAAAGTCATATGGATCGAATTAATATATATATTATATATACATATATATTATATATTAATTATATTTAAATATTAATATATATTATATAATATATAATATATACATATATATACACATATATACACTTTGGATGGAGATTAAAATATAAAGTTGAACGGATTTAAGGAACACAAAGACGTAGTGATAGAACCAGCTATGTACTAGAAACCTCAGGGTGAAGCCTGCAGATACAGGACCATGTTAGAAATATCTAGAAAGTTTCAAGGTGGTGACAGTAGAGTATTCAATCTACTCTAAAGTCATTGCAAACACAGGAGGCTCGGTGACAGTCCCTGTGCCTCAGGTCTATGAAGCCAGTCCTGCTTCCAAGCCCAGTACCTGGGAAAGTCATCTCTATTGTGGCCCGAGACAGTAGTTCACTTGGCTTTATCACTGAGTAGAATTCACTGTAATATAGCACAGTGTATTTATGCACTCCCTGGTGGAATGAAGATGGTTTTGTTTCTAGTTTGGAGAATTTATGAAAAAAGTTGCTATTGATATTTGTACACAAGCATTTTTATTTACCTATGTTTACAGTTTACATAGGGACATACTGAAAAGTGGAATTACTCAAGGATGCGTGTTTTAATTGTCTAAGAAATAATGGCTGCATATTTTTCACCCTATGAAGGATGCACAAATGATACGGGTGTCCATATTTCTGACAATAAAGTCTTTTCAATGATAGCCTTTAGTTGGATGGACACATGTGATGTCATTATAGGTCAGAATTGCAATCTCTAAGGGCTAGCTTGGTGAACTTTTTTTTTTATTTATCATTTCACTCACTGTAATGAATGGTCAATCATTCTAAAGTGGTTTTTCCTCCAAGTTTTAAATATACACTCCAGGAGCTGCAGAGACGACTTCAGTACTTAAGAGCACTTGCTGCTCTTGCAGAAGACTGAGGATTGGTTACCTTTGTGACAGCTCACAACTACTTATAACTCCAGTTCCAGGAGATCTTATGCCTTTCTCGTGCTGCCACAGACACCACATGCACACACATGGTGCACATACACACATACAGTAAAACATTAATACCCATAGATTAAAAATAAAGAAGCATCAGTTAGATTAGAGGCTCCGGGTTCACAGAACCCATATGTGTCTGTGCCTACTTTCTGTGGTCTCTCCACTATGGACAAGCTCATTCTGGCATCCTTGTAGCAACTGGTGAATCATCTTTTTCATTTGACCACTGAACACATGCATGGTTCGCATTAGGACATTCTTCTGGGAATGTTTCTAAATGCACATCATGAATCCACCATTCTAGCATGAGAAGGAAATGTTTCTCTGCCATAAGAACGCCAGGTGCTTCGCCTACTCACCTTCTGTTCCTCTAAAACTCCTGGGGACCATTGTTCTTTTCCTGTCTCCACTCTTTCGCCTTGTTTTAGAATGCCAAGTAGCTGTGGTGATACAGTGTAGCCATTTCAGAGTGATTTGTTTCACTTAAGAGAACCTCTTGTTGCATTTCCATCCTGCCTTCTGTGGACCAGTAGCTTGCTCTTTTAAGAAAATGTATAGTACTGCGTTGTCTGGACACTTATCAGTTTATCTGTTGAAAAACATCTTGGTTGCTTCCATGTTTTTGGTGATTATGGACACAGCTGCTACAAGTGCCACAGGCAAATTTTTGTGTCAATATAATCTTTGGTTAATTTGTTTTTCACTCACTTAAAAAAATAAAGTATTTATCTCCTTTTTTGTTCAGTTTTTGCCTGGAGAGAAATTTAGTTTCAGTATAAACCTTCTTACTCTATTTAATATTGGTAAGGAGAGCTGATTCCTGAAAATAAGTCAGAGTGAATAACTTAAACTATGAAAGTAATTCTAAAATATTATCCTAATATATCAGACAATAACTAATTAATTAATGGTTAGAACTATGTAATATATATGCAATATAGTCCCAAGACCCCTTAAAACATCTGTTGAAGTAGAAGTAGCCTCTCTCTGGAGAGGCTGAAGTATAATTTTTACTTAGTGGACTTGTCAGGTTCCAAAAAGTATGAAAAAACATTTAGAAGCACACATTTTTATCCTATCAAATTATGTTACTGAATAGAGTTGGGACAGTCAAAACAGAGACTGTCTTTGGCATGTTTATAGAAGACCTGTCTGGACTAGCTACCTCTGTATGCCATGTTGTTGATAAATCACTTACCTGAACCTGCATAGACAATATTGTAAATTATATGTGCTAGTATGAATGTGCAATATTTTTTTTTTACAGAAGAAACGAACTCAAGTGAATGAATACTCAAGGTGACACACATTCATAACCCTGGCACTCACAAGATAGAGGCAAGAGCAATATGAGTTCAAAGCCAGCCTTCACCATGCAATAAGATCCTGCCTTAAAAATACATATACCAGTACTCCATCTAAAACCTAGAGTTGTAAACTCATGGCTATCTCTTTAACTCACAAATCTAAGGTCAGCTCTCTAGATACAGCTAAGCAGGGTAGTCCTCCTGACCTTTACTCACTCCTATCTGCCCTCAGCTGCAACCTCAGTCTGGCCTCGGGTGGTTTCAGTTAGAGTGGGCCATCTCTATTCCTTCTGGGTCTCCTGTCAGAGTTCATAAGCTTGTTCTGTTAGACTCCATGTTTCTGAAGAAGAGAAAGCAGCTGTGCACAAAAAGCCTAGCCTTATCATTTACATATCATAATCCATGCTGCTGTCCATGAAATCAGGTTCCAAGATAAGTTCAGACTTTAGGAGTGAGGGGGACTCTTTTCCTCTTACCATATTCCAAAGGCTGCACATTAAGAGGAAATAAGCAAGACAGTTTCTATAATATATGGGAATTTAGTGAGAGGAGAGACTTAGAGAGGCTCCTGGCTAGCCAAGGCTCTGACACAGAAGTATGAGAAGAATTTTGGTATTTCAAAAAAGGCATCTCTATGAGTAGGTATTCTCAAAGCATTCTGAAAAATAGTATAATTTTAACTTTTAAAACACAGGAAGGCAGCTGGGCAGGCAGCAGATGCCTGAATTCTCAGCATTATAGATAGGCAGACTGAAAGTTTGAGGTCAGCCTGGGCTACATAATGAGAGCCTATCTCAAAAAGAAAATAGATAAAATATATACACAAATAAAGCACAGAGAGACGAATAGCATGTAGTTTCCCTTATATTTAGAATATAAAGATATTGGCCCATGGGACCAGATAGCAGAATGGAAGTAAGATAAGAGAGGATGGAGTGAAGGGTTGAGATGAAGAATGGGAAAAGAAGTTCAAGACATTTGCCATATAACTCTGCACTATAATTTCTTTGCATAAATGAATCCATCAGAGTGGGAAACTATGAGGTTTTAAACTTTAAGAGTCAGGTCCTGGTCATTATTCATAATCCCCCACTCAGCATACTTCTATGCATATGGTGGCAGTTTAATAACTGACCAATGTAGATACACCAGGCTTACTTTCCCAATGGAACAGTATTATTAGATTCACTGTTTTCTTAGCTAGCCTCTAATTGAAAACCAGCAGATCAAGAAAAGACTGCAGGAGTTATCACTGTGTCTGATCTCAAGTTATACTGTAGAACCTTAACGAGAAAAACACCATGGTGCTGACATAGGCACATCAATCAGTGGAATAGAATAGAAAAGAATATTATGCCATGAAATGAGAGCTAACATCTTTAACGAAAATGCCAAAAATACCCATGGAAGAAGAAAGAACATTTTTAGCACATGACAATGGGAAAATTGCATTCATGCTGTAAAATTAAACTAAATCCTTACCTCTCACCTTGCACAACATTCAACTTCAAATGGATCAAAGACTCAGCAGACAACTCCATCCTCTGAGACAGAGGAAAATATTGGGATTTCACTTCAACTTACAAGTGCAGGTAAGGACTGTGCAAACACATTCATGTTGCTCAGGAAGTAAGACTGGGAAGTGAAAAATGGGAGCTTATGAAACTGAAAGACTTTTGTACATCAAAGGAAACTGTCAATCAAGTGAAGAGGAACCCGTAGAGTGGGAGAAAATTCTTGTCAACGATCCATCTGATGGAGGATTGGTGTCTAAACTATTCAAAGAACAACAACAACAAAAACCCAAACAAACAAACAAGAACAAAGCACCAAGAAGGGAGCCAATTGAAAAATGGGTTTTGAAATTGAACGTAATGTCCTCAAAAGAAAACAAAGGACTAAAGAACAGTTAATGAATATTAAAGACTCTTACCCATCAGAGAAAGGCAGATTTAGACCACTTTACGATTTCATTTTACCCCACTCAGAATGGCTGTCATCAGGAATACAAATGCTGGCATACATGAAAGGAAATGAGAGCCCTTGCATCCTGGTAGTGGGAGTATGAACCGGTGCAGCCAGTCTAGAAACTACTCTGCATGCTTCTAAAACAACAAGCTAGAACTAAATCTACCAAATGGTCCAGCTAGACAACTCCTGGGCATGTACCCAAAGAAGTTTATGTCTTAACAGAGATACTTGAACATCCATGTTCACTGCGGCTCTATTTACAATAGCTAGGGAATGGAATAAGCCTAGATGCGCAACAGCTGGTGAATGGATAATTAAAATACAGTGCCTATACACAATGGAGTATTACTCAGCTGCAAGAAAAGTGAAATTTACAAGCAAAGGGAATGGAGCTGAAAAAATAATAACTCTGAATGAGGTCACGCAGAGACAGAAATATAAATGGCATACCTTTTGTCTCATATGAGGGTCCTAGATTCGGTTGTTTTGTTTTGTATGTTTAACATGGAGTACATAAACAAGCAGAGAGACTGGAAATGGGCCATTCATGGAGGGGCACTTATGATCGAGGTGAAATGAAAACAGAAGGGCTAATACTTAGGGGCAGAAGAGTTGGAGCAGGAAGAGGAATGATGGGGATAGGAAAATGAGGGAGCCAAGAGAAGGTTTAACCAAAACGACGTGTGCATGAAGTGCCTTAGGAAGTCATGACATTGCAATTCAAGTAAAAAAGATATAATAGTAAAACATATGTATGATGGTTAGTTTGATATCAACATGACAAGGTAGAATCATTTAGAGACAGAAAACTTCAACTAAGGAAATACCAGATTGGCCTATGGGCAGATCTGTAAGCCATTGTGGATTTTTTTTTGTTTGTTTGTTTTGTTTTTGTTTTTTTTCTATATTCTTTATTTACATTTCAAATGATTTCCCCTTTCTCGGTTCCCCCCTCCCTGAAAGTTCCATAAGCCTTCTTCCCTCCCCCTGTTCCCCAGTCAACCCCTTCCTGCTTCTCTGTCCTGGTATTCCCCTACACTGCTGCACTGAACCTTTCCAGGACCAGGAGCCTCTCCTTCCTTCTTGGGAATCAATTGATATGTGAATTGTGTCTTGTGTATTCCAAGCTTCTGAGCTAATATCCACTTATCAGTGAGTGTATACCACGTGTGTTCTTTTATGATTGAGTTACCTCACTTAGAATGATATTTTCCAGTTCTACCCATTTGCCTAAGAATTTCATGAATTCATTGTTTTTAATTGCTGAGTAGTATTCCATTGTGTAAATATACCACATTTTCTGTATCCATTCTTCTGTTAGGGACATCAGGGATCTTTCCAGCTTCTGGCTATTATAAATAAGGCTGCTATAAACATAGTGGAGCATGTGTCCTTATTTCATGCCAGGGAGACCTCTGAGTATATGCCCAGGAGTGGTATAACAGGGTGCTCCAGAAGAGTCATGCCCAGTTTTCTGAGGAACTGCCAGACTGATTTCTAGAGTGATTGTACCAGCTTGCAATCCCACCAGCAGTGGAGGAGTGTTCCTCTTTCTCCACATCCTTGCCAACAACTGCTGTCTCCTGAGTTTTTGACCTTAGCCATTCTGACTGGTGTGAGGTGAAATCTCAGGGTTGTTTTGATTTGCATTTCCCTAATGACTAGGGATGTTGAACATTTCTTTAGGTGCTTCTCACCCATTCAATATTCTTCAGGTGAAAATTCTTTGTTTAGCTCTGTATCCCATTTTTTTAATAGGGTTATTTGGTTCTCTGGAGTCTAACTTCTTGAGTTCTTTGTATATATTGGATATTAGCTTTCTGTCAGGCGTAAGGTTGGTAAAGATCTTTTCCCAATTTGTTGGTTGCCGTTTTTTCTGATTGATAGTGTCCTTTGCCTTACAGAAACTTTGTAATTTTATGAGGTTCAATTAGGAATGATTTTCTTTTCTTTTTTTTATTTTCTATATTTTTTTATTTACATTCCCAATGATTTCTCCTTTCCTGGTGTCTCTCTCCCCGAAAGTCCCATAAGCCCTCTTCCCTCCCCCTGTTCCCCATTCAACTCCCTCCCACTTCTCTGTCCTGGTATTCCCCTACAACCAGTCTTTCCAGGACCAGGGGTCTCTCCTTCTTTCTTAGCAGCCTTATTTATAATAGCCAGAGGCTGGAATGAACCCAGATGCCCCTCAACGGAGGAATGGATACAGAAGATGTGGTATATTTACACAATGGAATACTACTCTGCAATTAAAAAAAAGTGAATTCACGAAATTCTTAGGCAAATGGTCAGAATTGGAAAATACCATCCTTAGTGAGGTAACCCAATCACAAAAGAACACACATGGTATGCAGTCACTGATAGGGGGATATTAATCCAGAATCTCGGAATACCCTAGACACAATTCGCATATCAATGAATTATTTTCTATGAGAAGGTTGATCCCAGAAGTGGTTGTCTTAGTTTCTATTGCTTCTGTGACACACCATGACCACAAAGCAATTTGTGGAGGAAAGGGTTTATTGGACTTACAGTACCACATTGTAGTCCATCAGTGAAGAAGCAAGGACAGGAACTCAAACAGGGCACTGGAAGCAGAAGCTGATTCAGAGGCCATGAATGGGTGCTGCTAACTGCCTTGCTCCCCATGGCTTGCTCAGCCTGCTTTATTATAGAACTTAGGACCACCAGCACAGAGATGGTCTCACTCACAATGGGCTGGGCCCTCCCTTTAATCACTAATTAAGAAAATGCTCTATAGTCTGTCCCACAGCCCTATCTTATAGAGGAATTTTTCTTAACTAAGGTTCCCTCCTCGCAGCTAGAAAAAAGGACTGAAGGAGCGTGCAGCCCCATAGAAGGAACAACAATATGTACCACCCAGTATCCCCAGAGCTTCCAGGGACTAAACCACCAACCAAAGAGTACACATGGAGGGACCCATGGCTCCAGCTACATATGTAGCAGAGGATGGTCTTGTTGGACATCAAAGGGAGGAGAGGCCCTTGGTTCTGAGAAGGCTTGATGTCCCAGTATAGGGTAATGTCAGGTTAGGGAAGTAGGAGTGGGTGAGTTGGTGAGCAGGGGGAGGGGAGATGGGATATGGGGGTTTCAGAGGGGAAACCAGGAAAGGGAATAACATTTGAAATGTAAATAAAGAAAATATCCAATAATAAAAATAGGTTACCTCCTTGCAAAAGACCGTTTTCTGTCAAGTTGATATATCTAGTCAAGACAGGTGATGATCCTCGGTTGGTTGGTGGCCCTCAGTTGTAAAAAAAAAAGCAACCTGAACAGGTCATGAGAAGAAAGTCACTAAGCAGCATACCTCTATGAATTTGACTTCAGTCCCTGCCTCCAGGTTCCTGCTTTGAGTTTCTGATAAGACTTCCTTTGATGACTGTTATATGAAAGTATAGGAGAAATAAACCCTCCCACCCCAAGTTGTTTTGATTATGGTTTTTATCACAGCAATAAAATCACTAACAAAAACATCATATAACATGAGAGAATAGGAAGAATGTATTGGGAACTAATGATTTAAATAAAGATGAAAATGGGGGTAGGGGACAGGAGGGACAGGGAGTAGGTTCACTAATACTAAGGGTATATGAAGAAGCTTGATGAGAGTCACTAGTTTGTTGGTTAATTAAGAAAAATGAATTTGAACATTCGTGAACAATAGTGCTCCCAGAAAACGTGGGCTATCAAATGAAAATCTTAGTAGCAGGCAGATGTTACTTCCTTATTAGTACTTATCAGAGGTTCAGAGTAGCTGTTTTCTTGGTTGTATCTTGGACTTGCTCCAGAGGAGGAAGTAGGCTTGGTATATAAATATGGCCAAACCCATGACTAGGAGAGGATCTTTTGATGCTATTATTCTAATTGCCCATGCTGTCAAACAACTGTCTGTATGTTTGTATCTATATCTTTAAATTGATGCTGACCACAATCTTGATCAGAGAACTTCTTATTGCAGAAAGCAATGTATTGCTGATCTAAGTGCTGAGAAGGTGACCTTGAGTTTTCAGCTATAGATGGAACACCTATATCAACCTTCTCTCTACAAGGGTCAGGGAACAATAGCAAAGAAGGGATAGCAAGCATGTCAGGTGGGAAAGAATTCTGTAATATGCTGTCCTCTGGTTGTTACATTGCTCTTGACCACATGAACTCACAGTAACTATTGTTAGCCTCATAGGACCTGCACAAGAGCAAGTATTTAAAAATTCTGCCATGAGAAAGGTGGAATCTTTAAGTCCGCCCCACCACCACCACCACCACCACGGAGGAGCTGTTGGCAGTGTATGACTCCTGGAAGAAGGGGAGTCCATTTTCCTTCGGAGTGTGCCCACTGGTAGTTTTCCCATACCCCAGTGGATGACCCCATACACATGCACATGACACTAACTGGACTCCATAGGTTCAAAAGTAAGTTAGTCAAAAGTTACAAAAGGAAGGCATGCAGTTTGAAAGAAAATATGAAGGGGAATTTGGGGAGGGTGAATTGGAAGAGATATGAGGGGTAAATATGATCAAAATACATTTTATACTGGTATGGAATTAAAAATAAATAAAAATAAATTTTACATGGGGTGGTAGAGGAAAGCAGAGAGCTCTAGGGAATAAGGTACTGGAGATGAGCATGTTCACATTTTAGGAATCAGCTCATGAACCAGAGCTAATGGTTGGCTCAGAGGGTGACAAGCTGCATTAAGATAATCAAAAGAAGTGATGTTTCAGGCCACACACACACACACACACACACACACACTGAAGGCAAAAGAAAAGATGAAAATGTGGTCCCACAGTTGAGCACCATACAGAGTCTCACTAGTAAGTGGGAAAACAATGCTAATTTTGTATAAGAAGATGAGTGAAAATTTTGTAGTGTCTTTGCAGCTTTTACATCTCCCAAGGAAGGAGTTATGCTGTAGTTAGAAGATGCTGCTGGCCATTTTCCTCAGAAGATGAGTCCATGGTCAGTGAAGTTACTGTGGACAATCCAAGGGCACTCCCTGCAGTGGCCCATTCTCACAGAGACATCATCAGTGACACATGGATGCAGAAGTTGCATCCTCAGAGATGCTAGAATTTGTGATCTGCGAGTACATGTCATTTTTATCCTTTCTGAATTCTACCAGATAGAAATGACTGGGACATTCCACTCACTTTGAAAAGACCAGGGTCATTTTCTTGATTTAGAAACAGAATTTTGCCATTATAATAAAGAATGCACTTGCAATTATAAATCGTAACTAGCTGAAGTTATCATAGTCAATATTGGTGGAATTAGAAGCTCCATATTGGGTACTTGCTGTAAATTCATGAAGATGCTAGCTAGTCTTTCTACATGCATTATACCTTTCATATTTGCTTGATTTTGAGGAATTGACACCATCACCCTAATCTTTAATTGGACAAGATGAAGCTCAGCCTTCCTAAGTAACTTTGTTTTTCTCATATGCTCATAAGTACCAAGTGAAGACACTACCTAGTTCATAGTTCTAGTCAGGTCACCTCCACTACTCTCACTGTATATAGCAAAGGCAGCTCAAGGCAACAGCTGGAAGATTCTGAATTAATTCCACACCACAACTTATCTCTTTTGTGTTTTTTATTTACAAAATACCATTCTCAAAAAATAATCGAAGTAACTGAAAATCCTGTTTGCTATTGGCGAGGCTGAAAACTGGCGCAGGAACTTCAGATACAATTGGTCAGTTTCCTACAAAATGGGCTGTACTAATGCCAGAGATGCAGTTGCACATTTTTGTATTTATCCAAATGATGTGAAAATGGGTAGTCACCAAAACCCTTCACATGAGTGTTTGTGACAGTATTAGTCATAGTTAACAATATGTGGGATTGCTTCAGTTTCTCTCCATTTAGTTTGATGTTGGCTACTGGTTTTCTGTATATTGCTTTTACTATGTTTAGGTATGGGTCTTGAATTCCTGTTCTTTCTAAGACTTTTAACCTGAAAGGATGCTGAATTTTGTCTAATGCTAATTCAGCATCTAATGAAATGACCATGTAATTTTTTTCTTTGTCTTTGTTTGTGTAGTGGATTGCAATGATGGGTTTTCATATATTGAACCATCCCTGCATCCCTAGGATGAAGCCTACTTGATCATGGTGAATGATCATTTTGATGTGTTCTTGAATTTAGTTGGCAAGAATTTTATTGAATTTTTAGCATCGATATTCATAAGGGACATTGGTCTGAAGTTCTCTTTCTTTGTTGGATCTTTGTGTGGTTTTGGTATCAGCATAATTGTGGCTTCATAGAATGAGTTGGGTAGTGTTCCTTCTGTTTCTATTTTGTGGAATAGGAAGAGTATTGGTGTTAGGTCTTATTTGAAGGTCTGATAGAATTCTCACTAAAACCATCTGGTCCTGTGCCTTTTTTGGTTGGGAGACTTTCAATGACCTCTTCTATTTCTTTAGAGGTTATGGGACTGTTTAGATGGTCTATTTGATCCTGTTTTAACTTTGGTATTTGGTATCTGTCTAGGAAATTGTCCATTTCATCCAGATTTTCCAGTTGTGCCGAGTATAGGCTTTTTTAGTAGGATCTGATGATGTTTTTAATTTCCTCAGTTTCTGTTGTTATATCTCCATTTTCATTTCTGATTTTGTTAATTTGGATACTGTCTCTGTGCCCTCTGGTTAGTCTGGCTAAGGGTTTATCTATCTTGTTGATTTTCTCAAAGAAACAGCTCCTGGTTTTGTTGATTCTTTGTATGGTTCTTTTTGTTTCTACTTGGTTGATTTCAGCCCTGAGTTTGATGATTTTCTGCCTTCTACTCCTCTTGAGTGTATTAGCTTCTTTCTGTTTTAGAGCTTTCTGGTTTGCTGTTAAGCTACTAGTGTATGCTCTCTCCAGCTTCTTTTTAGCGGCACTCAGAGCTATGAGTTTTCCCTTAGCACTGCTTTCATTGTGTCCCATAAATTTGGGTATGTTGTGCCTTAGTTTTCATTAAATTCTAAAAAGTCTTTGATTTCTTTCCTTATTTCTTCCTTGACCAATGTATCATTGAGTAGAGGCTGCCCTCTCTCTCCATATTTATTTAATATAGTACTTGAAGTTCTAGCTAGAGCAATTAGACAACAAAAGGAGGTCAAAGGGATACACATTCAAAAGGAAGAAGTCAAATTATCACTATTTGCAGAAGATATGATAGTATACTTAAGTGACTTCCAAAACTCCACCAGAGAGCTTCTACAGCTGATAAACAACTTCAGCAATTTGGCTGGATATAAAATTAACTCCAACAAATCAGTAGCCTTCCTATACTCAAAGGATAAATAGGTTGAGAAAGAAATTAGGGAAACGACACCCTTTACAGTAGTATCTTGGTGTGACTAACCAAACAAGTGAAAGATCTGTATGACAAGAACTTCAAGTCTCTGAAGAAAGAAATTGAAGAAGACCTCAGAAGATGGAACGATCTCCAATGCTCATGGATTGGTAGGATTAATATAGTAAAAATAACTATTTTGATTGTGAAGATTGTATAGTTTTGGTTAGCTAGGGCTGAAGAATCAGCAGTGATTAACAAGATACCCCACTACTAAAGGGAAACCTTTGCATTACTGGGACTATTGATGCTGGTTAGCTGGAGCTAAGAGATTAGAGGTTCATAGCAGCCTTATTTGTAATAGCCAGAACATGGAAAGAACCTAGATGTCCCTCCAAGAGAGGAATGGATACAGAAAATGTGGTACATTTACACAGTGGAGTACTACTCAGCTATTAAAAACAATGAATTCATGAAATTCTTAGGCAAATTGTTGGAACTAGAAAATATCATCCTAAGTGAGATAAGCCAATCACAAAAGAACACACATGGTATGCACTCACTGATAAGTGGGTATTAGCCCAGAAGCTTGGAATACCCAAGACATAATTCACATATCAAATGATGCCCAAGAAGAAGGAAGAACAAAGTATGGATACTCTGGTCCATCTTAGAAGGGGGAATAAAATACCCACAGAAGGAAATACAGAGACAAAGTGTGGAGCAGAGTCTGAGGGAAAGACCATCCAGAGACTGCCCTTCCTAGGGATCCATGCCATATACAGTTACAAAACCCAGACACTATTATCGATGCCCACAAGTACTTGCTGATTGGAGCCAGATATAGCTGTCACCTAGGAGGCTCTGCTAGTGCATGACAAATACAAAGGGGGACACTCTCAGCCATCCATTGAACTGAGCACAGGGTCCCCAATGAGGGAGCTATAGAAAGGACCCAAGGAACTGAAGTGTTTTGCAGAGCCATAGGAGGAACAACGATATGAACCCCCCAGTACTCCCTGAGCTCCCAGGGACAAAAGCATCAACCAGATAGTACACATGGTGTTACACATGGTTCCAGATGCATAGGCAGCAGAGGATGGCCTTGTTGGACATCAAAGGAAGGAGAGGCCCCTGGTCCTGGAAAGGCTTGATGCAGCAGTGTAGGGGATACCAGGACAGGGAAGTGGGAGAGGGTTGATTGGCAAACAGGGGGAGGTGAGATGGCTTATGTGATTTTCAAGGGGGGGGGACCAGGAAAGGGGAAATCATTTGAAATGTAAATAAAGAATATATTTAATAAAAAATTTTTAAAAAAAGAAAAACACCTTCATCTGGGGAAATTTACAAACCTTATAATATAAATATATTATAAAATTTATGATATATTTCAAATATAAAAAGCTTATAATATAAAGCCTTTCTTTTGGATAGATAATTAATATATTTGCAAAAGGCTTCTGTTTGCTTCAAGTACTCTATGTAAGGTCTAGATCTAATAAAATATTTTTAATATTTTGTTTGTTTAATATTTTAGAAAATATAAATTTTAAGATCTATGAATTTTCTTGATCAAATTAAAGGCTGTTTACAAAAACAAAACAATATGTGGACACAATTAGAATATCCTGAAATAGGTGAATAGATAAGAGTGTATTAACCTAACAGTAGAGTATTGTTTATAACAAAGGGTAATCAACCACAGCAGGGATGATAATATTGCAATGCAAAAGATGTCAGCCTACAAAGGCTGCATACCAGGATTCTAGAAAAACACAATATAGAGATGTAAAGAGGGTCATTATTGCAGTGTATTAATTACTCTTTGTCCTTATGATCAATATCAGGTAAGAAGCAACTTAGAGAGCAAAGCTACATTTGGTTTCCAGCAAGAGAATACACTGTATGTGAGGGAAGCCTGAGGCAGAAGCATCCCCTGGGTATGCCAGCAGGAATGTGAGGCTGCTTGGTCACATCTGAGAAGATTGGGAAACAGAAAGGAATTCTGCACTAGCTGACTTTCTCCTTGCCCCCCTTGGCGCAGTCCAGAATCAGAGCCCGTGGAATGGGTCTACCCACGTTCAGTGTGGATCCTATCCCCAAAGCTAATCCTCTCTGGAAACACCCTTAGAGACACACCCAAGTCACACCCTAAATATTACATAATGCAAACAAGTTGACCTTGAAGATTAACCATAACACAGAAGTTAGAGGGTGCACATTAGCAGGAGGAGTACTGGGAGTCGGTGCCATGAAGTACTCTGTATGGTATCACACAGTGTGTTCATGACAATATCCTGTGGAATATCCAAAATCCTGTGGAATGCCAATGGAAATGGCATGCTTAAGTTAATAATCATCGGTAGCGATGTTAATTTATTACTTAGAGCAAATGCTTCTTACTGATGCAAGATCGCTACAATAAAAGAAACCTTGTGTAGCAAAAGCTTTCAAAAGTTTTATTTTTAAATAAAACTTTTCATACTTCAAGCCTTCTTTGTCAGAATCTATTGTTGGTGCCAGAGACACCTGATTATGTCATTGTCCCCGAGGCTTTAGCACATAATTTAGCACAGCCATCAGGCTAAGCAACAGCCTGAGAGTGCTCACATGGTCCAGCACACTGAACTGAAACGGGTATGAGATGCTGTGTCTCTGAGAAAAGAAAGCATGGAGTTGAGGGTATGAATTTAGCTCTTCACTTACACTGCTTTGGAAGGAAGGGGTTAAGGACTTGCCTGGATGTGGGAGATACAAGAAGGATGACTGCAGTGGGGGAGAGTCACAGAAGCAGAAGCAGATGAGATTTCTTAAGAGGTGACATTTCCTTGGGAGCTTCCAGGGCTTTGCAGTGTCTTTGGAAATGAGGGTCTTTCCTGCTATGATTCTGAGCTTGTCTGTCCCTTTCTGAGGTTCTTTTCTAGTTTCAGTTTGCTTCCAAGTAGGATGAAGGAAACAACTTGCTCCCAAAATGTTAAGGGCCATTGCTGTGGGAATATCAACCTTATCTTTTAACAGGATAAGTAGCACACGTTAGAGATGTGGGTACTTGCATGGTGATGGTGGTACCCCAAATACCTCAAGTATTCTCAAGTATTCTGGCTGTTGTATAAGTCGGAGAGAAGACAAGGATGGATTCCTAGTAAACACTTGAGTGCAACTCACAAGAACACTGTTTATCTGTTCTCTCCAGCAAAAAAGCAACCACCAACAGGTTCTTTTTAATACTAGTCTAGACGAAGTTTTGCAATGTTGCAGGTTCTTAATTGTAGTAATTACTGCCTGAGAACAATTAAGCAGTCACTACCAAACATTTCTATTGGGTGAATCTAGTGTCCTATTAATAAACAGTCATGAACTTATCTCTTTCTGGAAAAACCTCCCTAGCTGGTTCCCTACTAGAGAAATTTCAAGCAGGGTTTGTTCACACACATTCAGAGTTTGTAAAGTAGCTGTGTCCTCCTGAGCCAGACATGGTCCCGGTCCTCTGAGGGCCAGAGGCAGGTTCTACAGCTGCCTGCTGCCATGACTGTGTTCTTGTTACTAATTAAAGGTAGTGGCTGTGAATTCAGTGTGATACACAATAAGTATTCATCACGTAAGTCCAGGTGACCTGGATTTGCCTGCTGCGAATCCTGTTTCCCTCTGCCTGGCTACTTTGCAAATTGCATCTGTAAGTATCTCTTCTCAGGGGAAGCAATTTCTAATCTTTAGATCAAAGCTGAGTCTGAAAGATAGCTTTTCTTTTCTTTTTTTTTTCAAATCATGGATTTCATATTCTAAATTATCATTTCATCTACAACCACATACTCCAGCGCTCTAGGTGGAACCGTATTTCTTTTTTGTTCCTCTGTTCATTTGTTGGGCTGGATTTATTACTGCGGGAGAGTTTCTTGTAAGCCATATTCTCTTTCCTGCATCACATTGTGGAAACAGGATGGTAAAGCCAGCTGTCAATCAAAGTGCTCTCTGTTCTCAGGGAAGCTGAGTCAGTCCAGCCCTAAGAGGAAGCGTGAAGGAGGCTGTTAAATCTATTCATAGATGCGGAGATGTTCCAGCCACGGTGAGAGGTTGCAAATGACGCATGAATGCACCAGCAGTAGCGTGGAGGAGGAGGCAGCTGAGGAGGAGGGAGAGCAGAAGTGGGGGTTGACACAGAATCAGAGAATAATAGCATGCTCGATGCCAGCCAAACCATTTCTTTGCAAGGACACAATTACAAAAACTCATTTGGACTGCATCAGTAGAGATAGCTGCCCTGACACATGTCCCATGCCCTTTGTCTGAACTGTCATATAGAGTGGTGGCCCTGAATATACTCCTTATATGCATGTCCAAACGCTGCTGTGTCTTCGGAACCAGGACACCTTCTGTATTACTAACAGGTTTCCAGTGACTCATGGAAGCATGGAAAATAAATGAAGGACTGTAGGTAAGATGGAAAGAGGAAGACAGGCCTCTGTCCATTCTGTTTGGACAGATAAACTAAGCCCCTGGTTCTAGGTCAGGAGAGAAATAATATAGTCCTGGACCTGAGAGAGATTGCAGCAGACTGAACTTTACAGAATTGTTAAAAGGATTTGGGGGGGTGGGGGCGAATTCAACACATTGCTGCTGATAAATGGAAGATTACCATGGAAACTTTAGGATTCTGTGTTATATAAGACTAACTCACCCTGATTAGTGAATATGCATGAACATATTCATGGATCCAAGACAAATGCAAATTATCTTTCTATCATTCCTACCTATTACTAACCATTTGGGAACCTACTGATGCCAGGGTGCTAGGTATTGCTGTATTTAAATGCCAATAGTTCTTATCTCTGTGACTATAAGATTGCTAGGAGGGTCTGAAGAGAAATGTGGCCCACACAGATAATGGAAAGTGTTGTTTATCCAAGGTGAGAACTGTTGGGTATCCCTCACTGAGATTCTGTCCATCAGGCCTATGTAACAAAAGGTAACATAACAGAATGGCCTTGATCAAGTGGGGTTTTAGTGATGTCTCTTTAATGATCAGGATCCATCCAGGAAACCAAACATCCTCATCGGAATATCAGACTAGATTTGATAACCTCTAAAGTCTCTTCCAAATTCAAAAGTTACAGTTTTATATACTAAGGTTCTTTTCTTTTAAATATATTTTATTTTATAATCTAATATATAGTATATTATTTTAATATATAATTAAATATATATTTAGGTATGTATTACACAATATATCATAAATATATAATGTAAAATACATATAATTAAATATTATTAAATTTATATATGTAAGAAATAAAAATATAAAATAAAATAAAATATAAAATTACTTCATACATTTACAAAATACATTTTGCCTTAGTTCCCAGCTTCATGGACCTCACACCCCACCTGTAACCCTTCTTCTTCAACCAACCTCTCACTTCCATGTTTCATTTTGTATGTACCCCACCAAGTTTAATAAGAGTTGTTTGTTTAAAGGTGGGTGGAAGATTAATTCTAAAGTTAATAATAATAACTTTAAAACTTTAGTTAACAGGTAATATGGCACTTCAGAGCTTCTTTACTGGCTGCTTCTGCCTCCAGCCTCATCCTGGTCCTGTTCTGCTTCTCTCTATATATCGACTGCCCTGGGTCAATGGAAGGAGCATCTATCGCTTCATCCTTCTTAAGGCTTAAATAATAAAGACCATGTGGAAACGTGGGAAGGCAAAGAAGGGAGGATCCTTATCAGCATTGTCATTATCCTCTGTTATTGTATAGAACAATGGTTTTGCTATGGCTTCCAGACATGAGCAAGACGCACACATGTACAACATGCTGCTAATCCTTCTCTCTCTACCAAACTTCCTCGTCCTATCCCCTCCTTCTCCTCCCCCTCTCCATCCTCCTCCTCCTGCTGCCCCTTCCCCCTCCTCCTCCAAAGCTGGCTCCCTTCTTTACACTTTCTTTTAAGCTAGTTAAAGACTGTGTGAGAAAATGTCAGTTTTGTCTTTCTAAGTCTTGTTTATTTCGCTTAATACAATCAATTCCATTTTCTTTGAAAAGTGTTAAGATTTGATTCTTCCTAAAAGCTGGTTAATATTTTATAGAGTATATCAGATTTGGAGAAGAACTTTTTAAAGGAAACATTTACTTTTATTGTATGCATAGAGTATGTTTATTCACTTTTGTTCTTGGCTATGTGTATCTTGTTGCCAAGGAGTCTAGAAAATGGCATCAGGTCCCATGGACCTGAAATTTCAGATGGTAGGGAGCTGGAAGCTGAGCCTATTCTCTGTGAGAGTAGAAAGTGCTCTTAACTGCTGAGCCAAGTCCCAAACTCTTCTCTAACTTTTTTGTGGTTTTAAAGCAATGTAGCTCCATGAGCTTCCGAACCCTCATCTGCGTAAGTAATTGTTACTTAATCTGATGAGGACTCAACAAGGCTCAAAAGAAAGTCCCACCCAACTGCCTATTGTGCTAATTGTACGGCAAATAAGATTTCCATATTCCTAAACTGTTGAAAAGTTAAAAAGGTGAATATTTTATAACATGTTAAAGTTATGTAAAAAACATTTTGCTGCCTGTTGACCTAACTTTCTGTAAGCACACATACCTAGCAGTGTATAATGTGCAAAGATTTTTGAGGTGATATTTGAAATTCATACTCTAGGCCCTTTTTATAGAAAACATGTGTCAACTCGTGGACTAAATGATCCAGTTAGCCATTGAATATTAAGTCCCTATAATTTTAATAAGATTTTAATTTCATTTTTAGTTTATTTTCATCTTTGGAAATAAAAACATAAGTGTCTTACATGTTTGTGGAATTACAACTTCATGCTCCCCTGCACTATATACTGTGTAATAAGTCAGGGTAAACATCAATGTCATCAAATACTATTTCTTGTATTGATTTTAATTAATTTGTATGCATTTAATAAGCAGATTTATTTATAAATTTAGTGAACTTTATTAGGAATAATTATACAAAGCCATCCTTTAGTGCAGTGAGATGGCTCAGAGGCTTTTGTTGTGAAAGCACCCAGGTTTCATTCCCAGGGCCAACTTGGCATTTCACAACTATTTGTAACTGCAGCCCCGCAGGATTTAAGTCTTTCTTTTGGCCTCACCAGGTACTACACATGTGGTGCACATATACACATGCAGGTAAGATATTTAGTGCATAGACAATAAATACAAATAGATCTTCAAAAAAGATGTAAAAGCTTAATTTTAAAATCCTTTATATAAGTAGCAAACTAATGCCGTAAATAAACGCCTGCTAGTACACCACTACTATTTCACATTTGCCTCATTTTTCAAATGTACACATTGAATCCTAGGCAAAAGAGGATGCCCTGAGATGCAAACTAAGTGGTTTCCAAGGCACACATACTCTCTTGGCTCCCTCATTCCTCCCTGTTAACCTACTCTAAAGACCTTCCCTTCTGAAGAAGACACCCCATAACGCATCAGCATTTCAGATGCTGAAGGTGTTTCCAAGTACCTCATGAGAAAGAGAGTCTTGCTGGAGAAGGTGAATCTTCTCACCTTTTTTGTGAGGTATTTGTGCTCTGCTCCTAGCTGAACTGGTACCCTACAGTTCAGCTGCCACCGTGGGAGGAGTTCTAGCAATAAGAAGTCCATAGTCTGGGATACTGATTCCCCCAGAAGTTCTTTTACTGTTGAGAATAATTTTAGCTATCCTGGGTTTTTTGTTATTCCAGATAAATTTGAGAATTGCTCTTTCTAACTCTATGAAGAATTGAGTTGGGATTTTGATGGGGATTGCATTGAATCTGTATATTGCTTTTGGCAAGATGGCCATTTTTACTATATTAATCCTGCCAATCCACAAGCATGGAAGATTTTTCCATCTTCTGAGGTCTTCTTTGATCTTTGACAAAGGAGCTAAAACCATCCAGTGGAAGAAAGATAGTCTTTTCAACAAATGGTGCTGGTTCAACTGGTGGCTAGCATGCAGAAGAATGAAAATTGATCTATTCTTATCTCCCTGTTCAAAGGTCAAGTCCAAATGGACCAAGGATCTCCACATAAAACCAGATATACTGAATCTAATAGAAGAGAAAGTGGGAAAAAGTCTCAGACACATGGGCACAGGGGAAAATTTCCTGCACAGAACACCAATAGCTTATGCTCTAAGATCAAGAATTGACAAATGGGACCTCATAAAATTACAAAGTTTCTGTAAGGCAAAGGACACTGTCAATCAGACAAAACAGCAACCAACAAGTTGGGAAAAGATCTTTACATCCAACAAAGGGATAATATCCAATATATACCAAGAACTCCAGAAGTTAGACTCCAGAGAGCCAAATAGCCCTATTAAAAATGGGGGTACAGAGCTAAATAAAGAATTTTCACCTGAGGAATATCGAATGGCTGAGAAGCACCTAAAGAAATGTTCAACATCCTTAGTCATCAGGGAAATGCAAATCAAAACAACCCTGAGATTTCACCTCACACCAGTCAGAATAGCTAAGATAAAAAATTCAGGAGACAGCAGGTGTTGGTGAGGATGTGGAGAAAGAAGAACACTCCTCCACTGCTGGTGGGATTGCAAGCTGGTACAACCACTCTGGAAATCAGTCTGGTGTTTCCTCAGAAAACTGGGCATGACACTTACAGAGGACCCTGTTATACCACTACTGGGTATATAACCAGAGGATTCCCCAGCATGTAATAAGGACACATGCTCCACTATGTTCATAGTAGCCCTATTCATAATAGCCAGAAGCTGGAAAGAACCCAGTTGTCCCTCAGCAGAGGAATGGATACAGAAAATGTGGTGTATTTACACAATGGAATACTACTCAGCAATTAAAAACAATGAATTCATGAAATTCTTAGCAAATGGGTGGAACTGGAAAATATCATCATAAGTCAGGTAACCCAATCACAAAAGAAGACACATGGTATGCACTCACTGATAAGTGGATATTAGCCCAGAAGCTCGGAATACCCAAGACACAATTCACATATCAAATGATGCCCAAGAAGAAGGAAGGAGATGCCCCTAGACCTGGAAAGGCTCAATGCAGCAGTGTAGGGGAATACCAGGACAGGGAAACAGGAGGGGGTTGATTAGGGAACAGGGGGAGGGGAGAGGGCTTATAGTACTTTTGGAGGGGGGGGGAACCAGGGAAGGGGAAATAATTTGAAATGTAAATAAAGAATATATATAATAACAAAAAGAAAAACTAAAAAACCTCAAATCCAGTATTAATGGGTAAATGTTTAGAGCAATTATTATTTAAAAATCAAATATGCTTTTAAAAAAAAAACATTTTAAAGTAAAAAAAAAGAAGAAACCATAATCAAATTTCCAGTGGTTTCTTTTTTTCTCCTTGTTTTTCCAAGTCTAAAAAATTAGCAGAGATAAGTATCTTCAGATAATAGAGGCCCTGTCTATCTGCATAGCTTGGGTGATTCCTTCTCCCTAATATATAACACTGTTCTGGAGGGGATTATTTGCTACAAATGCCCACTTAAAGATTATCTAGTCTGTTCTGAGATGCTGTGCTGACAGGGTCAGAATTTTGGGCATCATATTTATCAATGGTTCAGCCAGTATGGAGAATCTGATGTACATTGTATATTAGTAATTGAACACACTGTAGTGGGTCTTGAATCAGAATTCCAGTATCTCTACGTCTTTTCACTGATGTTTTCCTCAGAAAATATTTGTCATGTGACTCGAGGGAGACAACAGAAGGCACTGCTTATGCATAGGACATGTATGGAAACAGAGCATGGAGAGAGATGGCTTCCAGGCCCGGCCTGTCCCAGTGATGAGTGATGACCATTTTAGCCACCCTTTCCTTGTTTGTCACAACATGTGAAGCTATGTGGATTGAAAAGTTCACCATCCTAACTGGCAATCTAGCTAGAGCAGAGTACTGAGGGCATGGGGCATGAAAATTTCAGTTCTTCACCCTGGGAGGATCCCCGAGACTGTGACCTAGAGACCAGACCCAGAGTGCTGGACTCAGGGTAACACAGGGACGCAGTAAGCTGGGTCAAGACTGGAGTTTATTAACAGCAACTCTAAAGGTCGTGTCAACTTTAAAGCTCTGTTTAATTCTGCCATGAGCTGTATGTCTGTTCTGAACAAGAACCTAGGGCCAGTGAGCTGAAAGGCATTGTTATCCAACCCACAAGCACCTGCTCTGGGCTGGGAACTGTGTACAGAAACAAAGCAAGATGTATAAGCAGGAGCAGTAAGCCTTCCCAGGTGCCTCTGCTCGCCGCTGCCAGTTTCCATAGCCTTATCTTGGCCAGAGGCCTGATTGAGAGTAACAGCTCTTTCCCTCTGTCCTCTGTGCCATTTCATCTGCTTCAAACCCAAGCACGGATGGCTCACCTTATGTAGTTGTAGCTATTCAAAAACCCCATGAGTGTACTTCTCTTCCACAGTCTGCACAGATTCAAGGAGGGCTTAGAAAACACATAAGCACATGACTATGTGAGTGATAAACTTCATCTATATTCCTCCGGGTGAGAAACAGATTCTGCGTAATTTATGCTAGGAGATGTTCTAGTAAAAGAAATGATACCTTGCTGCATAGCTAATAAAACGCATTGTCTGTCAGCATTGAAGAGCCCTTTCGGTCCTTAATTATTATCATTAGGCCCAAGTGTAAGTGCTCTGGAATCTCATCTTGGGGTGGGGCTCTGGGAATGGCTCTTATTGTCCCTAGAGAGCTCTCTGGGAGCAGAAAGCCAGCTCATGGAGATCAACACATCACCCATCCCTGACACCACTCCTCTGAGTGGAGTTATTTGGGATTGTTTTAATGGCAACTGTTTGGATGACAAAACTATGTAAATTCTGTGGTTAGAAGAACTGATAGTCTCCTGGCTACACTGTTTTTGCTAGCTGAGGCCACATCATCATCATCTTTTCAAAAGTTGCAAAGGGGATTCCCAAATTTCTCCTATTCTTGCCAAGCATCCTTTACAGGCACAAAATTAAAACCCTTTGAAATGGTCTCTAACTTGATGCGTTATCTCTTCATTAGCAAAGAAATCAAAGCTGAAGCAATTGATATTGCTAATGGCATCCTTCTGCTTGCAACCCACATTTGTGACGATTCCATGAGTGTACAGGGGCCATGACATATGGTCAAGACTGTGATGGATGCCGTAGGAGTTTCAGAAAAATTATGAGACGGTCTTCTTTTTAGAGGGGCTTATAATTCAAAGATGAGCTGTTCTTTGGAGAGCAATAAATAGTTCACAAACATCAGCCTTCTATCAGAGAGATTTGGGATTCAACTTTGTTCTCCCACTTTTAGGCCGATTGAGTGAGAATCCCAAATTTCATCTTTCGATTTTATATTTCATCATCCGAAAACTGGGAAGGAAAAAGATACTCACTGAGCAGGGCAAGAATCACCAAAGACCATGGTAATGATGGTTAAATGGTGTGAATGGATAGGATAGAGTAGCTATAAGTAGTAGTAGTGATAATAATAATAAGGCATGTGTATCTGATACACATGAAAAAGAAGAAACCCTTTAGAGATAATAATAATAATAATAAATGTTTTAGAGTTGTCTTAGTTTGGATTTTTACTGTTGTGAACAGACACCATGAACAAGGCAACTCTTAAAAGGACAACATTTAATTGGGGCTGGCTTACAGGTTCAGAGGTTCAGTCCATTATCCATCAATGTGGGAGCATGGTAGCATCCAGGCAGGCATGGTGCAGGAGGAGCTGTGAGTTCTATATCTTGATCAGAAGACCTCCAGGAGAAGACTGGCTTTCAGGGTGTTAGGAGAAGGGTCTCAAAACCCATGCCCAAAGTGACACACTTCTTCCTAAAAGGCCATACCTACTCTAACAAGGCCACATCTTCTAATAGTGCCACTCCCTGGGCCAAGCATATTTAAGCCATCACATGAGGATAGAAGAATCTAAGCTAATTTTAAAATTAAAATGTAGAATTCAGTTACAGGAGGTTATATAGACATTCCAAATGGACATAGTAGCTGTGTCTAGTAGAAGCATTCAGTCTGTGCTGTGACATGTTGTAGAATTCCACTAAAGGAATCTCATTTAAATATATTTCTTCACCAAGTGAGTAAGGACATCTAAAAGCTCCTTTGTAGAGATACCCATTGATAGGCATTCAGGTTTAGTTTCTCGGCAACCTCCTCTAATTCTTTGGTTCTATTGCACTTCCTTGGATATTATAAATGATACAATTTAAACTTGAAGTTAGAGATGAAATTAACTTTGTCAATACATTGACCTAAAATAAGGAGTCAGTACTGGATTATCTGGTAAGATTCCACAAAATCACAGGATCCTGGAGTATCAAAGAGGAATGCAGGCAGGGAGAACCAGCTAGATGGCAAATGAACATGGCTGACCTTGAAGGAGAAGGAAGGGTTCTTGAGTCAATGAAGGCAAGCAGCCTGTAGAACTAAAAAAGAAATTGCTTCAATTCATGTTGAGACCAGTATAATTTGGTTTCTATTCAATGAGAGTGCACCGAACAAATAATTCATTATAGAATTGTAAAATAATACATTTGAGTTGCTTTAATACATCCACTCATTTGCTGTTTGGGCATAGCAGCAGTAGATAAATACAAAAGCCTTTCATTGATGCAGACAGCCCACACTTGTACTCTATGTTTAAATTGTTGCTCTCATACTTAAACTTCAAGAACTTTCTTACACAGTGAAGCATTTGTTTTGTTCTACAAGTTGTACAATGAAAGTCAGATGACAGTAGGATCTTTAACTCTCTACAAAGAAAATGACTCTCATCCTAGAATTCTACATAGGTTTGGGGATTTTAGTCATGAAGTTGAAAGGCAGGGGAGAGAAGGAAAGAAGTGGGAGATAGACTCAATGCTGTGTGTAAATGCCTCTTAATATGGGTTTTGCTGACTTTTTATCGTGATTGGATTCTATCTTTCCCATTTTATGCTTATTTGTGTTTTATTTCATACCATGTAAACAATTCTGCTTTTAATGGCAGCACATCATGAGGTATGTTCTTTGCATTTGCTCCAAATGGGTTATGTTACCAATGTAGTTTTCTGTAAGTTTTCCAACCATTTAAACAAGTCACTAGTGTTATTCTTGTCTCAGGGGAGAGTGTGAGGCAGGGTCTTGTTACATGGCCCTGGGCAGTCTGTTTTCACTCTTAGTGAGTACTCACTGGGGCAACAATTTGATTCCATGCTGTTGATGGACAAGATTCTGCTTACTACTCGTCTGCCCTTGACATTTGAGTCCATCAATGACTACTGGTTGAAATTTTGCCTTTCTCTTTGTGTTGTTGACTACAATTCAATGTAATACTTCTCTCCCAGTCTTACTGAGTTATTTATTTCTAAAATCAACTTATTTGTTCTTACTTTACGCAAAGATTTTATGGGTTGCTGGTCAAATCTTTGAAAGGGGAATAGTATGCTGATTTTCCTGCTTGTTGTTAAAGTAGAATGACATATCTTCTCTTGAAACTTTGTTATCCCCCCCCCAAAAAAAGACACAAAATCTGAAGTTTCTTATTCAGAATAGACAGGGCATTACTGAGCTCTCTTGACCATGCATAAAGTACCTTTGGCCTTTTGCTTTTGATTCAACATTTGATTGATTTTTGGGTTTGATTATTTGTTTGTTTGTTGTTGTTGTTGTTGTTGCAAAGGATTGAGTTGAGTTTCAAATAACTACTTGGACAAGAAAAGACTGTATCTCAGCTATGCTCTGGTCCCAACTAGGTTTTCAACTTCTGTGGCACTCTGTCCACATCTCCAGCTCAACCCCTGGTTCAAATCATTAGAGCAGTGGTTCCCAAACTTCCTAATACTACTGCCCTGTGTTATAGTTCTTCATGTCGTGGTGACCCTCAACCATAAAATTATTTTTGTTGTTACTTCATAGCTGTAATTTTTCTACTATTATGGATCAAATATGTAAATATCTGATAAGCAGGAAATCTGATATGCAACCTCCGAAGTGGTTGCAAACCACATATTGATAATCAATGCATTAGAAGATAGTCTCTATTCTCACCTTTTTGTAACCTCCCAGTGAACATGGAAGGAAAAAACATGCTTCATTACAGTCATCAAGCTCTATAAAAAACTAGCTTCACCTTCCAGTATGAGTGAGGGTGCACACATCACATTACAGTTGCTAAAGTTATTTTTTAACTGTTGAATGTTTCTAAATTCACCCCTGATCCAATGCTGGTAGTTATTAGATTTGCAGTGAGATCATGCTACTTAACACATTCATAAGTCTGTTCATGTGTCTTCTCATCATACTTCAAAACCCTGGTAACCAAATGTCAGTAGAATCAGTTTTCTTTGCAATTCTGTGTCTATTATTTTATGCACTTAAAGACATAGTTTTGGGAAAAGGTTCAAAGCTTCTACAGAATACAAAGAGCATTGGGATGTAACAAACAGGACTTGCACATTAAGGTATGTTTTAACTTCTTTCATTTAAGACTGCTATATTCTAAGTAGGAACTCTTTCTCTTTGACTTACATCCTAATAAAACATTGTCAAGGTTTGTGGCTTAACCAAACAGTTATAAAACATGACTACCAAGATAAGTTTCATTTTATTCTCTCTGCACAAATTAGGGCACCTAACATTCATTTAATTAGATATTCAAAATAAAATCAAGCACATATTCTGAACTGTGAGTATCATTGTTGCATCTTTTACACTGAGTAGAGAAAATAATACCCATGTTCACAACACATGTTCTACGACTCCATTTGTATTTCCTTTTCATCCTAGGCCACATCCTCTTATGTAGCCTGCAAAATAGATAGATGGGCTAAATAGATGGGGATCTAAATTCCTTCCTCACTACTTACTAACTCAGGAGAGTTAAAAATAATTATTAAAAAGTATAAAACTGGATAAGCCATCAATTTTCTCATTCTCACAAGAATTACAACAAAAGCTGTATTATTTTATCATTTGGCAAATTGAAGGAGATTATTCCATGTAAATATTCATGACACGATGTGGCCTATAGATGGTGACTATTTAGTGTCTTCTTGTAATGTTTACTCTCATTTTAAATAGACGTGTAACATATTAGTCAAGTGTACCTGGGACTAGTGAACCACTTCTGAAAAGAATAATGACCACACAATACTGCAAAGCTGCCTTTCCATTTTCATTTGTTCTGTTCCTCCGGTAGCTTTTGAGTACTGCTAATGAATGGATCTAGGAACATTGTACTTCTGTTTCTAGTTGGTGTCATGGCTCTGAGTGATGGAGGTTATTTATCAGCCTGGGAGCTATAAGGTATAAGTGTGCTTCTCACTTTGCTGCCCCGCCATCCCTGTCAGTTTGATGGAATGCCAAAAGCTTCTTTGGTGATTTGCTTGGTTGTATACAGATTAATAGATATGGGTAACATACATTTTTAGTCCAAGTTCGGAGGAATTAATGTCTCTGATTTGATCCTTTATTGATTTTATAGATTTAGATAGCTTTGAGGCCAGTCTTTCCTTGTGCTGATAAAGAAACTCAGACTGTGTCAAGTACTGGGAAATTAACTCTACATGCACTGGCCAGGGACAATACACCCAACTGAGTAAGGCATAAAACCTGAGGGTCTACCCAAAAAGGGGTGCCCTTCAAATATGCCATTTATGAAACAGGCACTGAAGAATGATCTCCAGAAGCATTTATAAGTGAATATTTTCCCTCTGTCTAATAGAAACAGTATTTTCTATCAGACCACAGCAACCTTCACGTTGGCGAAATAAACTAATTACAGCTATACCAAGTATTAAAAAAAAAGCCAGAATTTAGTTATCAATAAAGAAAGAAAAAAACCTGGGTATTTCTTCTATTTTACACTGTCTCCTAATTTTTTTTCCATTTTGTTCAGGGCCATAAGACACTGTACTAGTTAACATCTCTTCACCCTTTCTCAAATTGTGATGGAGCCTCAGTAACAAGGGGGCACACTAGGTTCAGATTCTCCATAGGTTGAGGTGGTGGAAGAGTAACGCAGTGTTTATGAGTTCAAGGATTTAAGTCTGAAACAGGGACTGGCATTCTAAAAGAAAAGTGGAAACAAATGCCACAGTAAATGCACAGATCACTGTGAAAGAGACTGTGGAATTATTTTCAGGAAAGTAATGGCTAGGACAAGAATAAAAGGTTAATCGATACTTCAAGGTCTATTTTGTTTGAATGTTTTAGATTCAGTAAATAAATGCCGGAAAAAAGGTACTGAAACTTAACATACACAGCATTTTATCTCCACCATGCTTAGGTTTTCTGCTCTCATCTGGTATATTCTATAAACTCTAGATAAAATATTATCTAGCAGTTGTAGTCACAGGAGTAAACAACTTACTGTGGTATCACTATACTCACCATGGGAATGTTACATGATCACTGGCTTCCTTCTCTAGCGTTTTCTCATCTAATCTCTGCACAATGTATAGGTGCTGCGAATGCATGTAACCTGAAGTACTGCGAGCCTTATATCATCCTGGCCTTATCTTGGCAGGGGAGAGGGAGCCTCTGATCATGGCTCTCAGACAGCCATTCAGCACCTGAATGAGCAGACAGAAATCAAGCTAGATACCTAAGTGATCTCAATGGCTTCAAACAGGGGAATTGAAAGGAGTTTCCCCTGTGTAATAAGACCAAATCTGAGCTCAAATAGAAGTCCACAGGCTGCACTGGAATCTCAAAAGTTGCTGCTGATTTCCTTTTAGACAGCTCTGTTGTCCAAGCTAACCTCAGACTCCTGGCTTCAAGAGGTCCTCTTAGTTCATACTTCCACGAGGCTGGGACTACAGGTTCATGCCATTGCATTCAGCAAAGACCAGAGATTTTGAAGATCTCTAAATGATGTTCCATTATGACTCACCCCAGTAAATCTTCTCTCAGTTGTTTAATTCCTAGGATATCCCAAATATTCCCCAGTCTGCAAGATATGGTTAAGGTCATTCATCCAATGAGGGACACCATAAAAGGAGATGAGTTGAAGGTCAAATGTAACTTTAAAGCAAATGGCAACAATAATAAATAAATTATTTAACTTCTTACACATGTAAAATGAACAGTCCAAGATATTTGTTACTGGCAAGTACCTTTTAAAAAATGGGGTACAGAGCTCCACAAAGAGTTCTCACCTGAAGAATATCTAATGGCTGAGAAGCACCTAAAGAGATGTTCATCATCCTTAGTCATTAGGGAAATGCAAATCAAAACAACCCTGAGATTCCATCTCACACCAGTCAGGATGGCTAAGATCAAAAACACAGGAGACAGCAGTTGTTGGCGAGGATGTGGAGAAAGAGGAACACTCCTCCACTGCTGGTGGAATTGCAGGCTGGTACAACCACTCTGGAAAGCAGTCTGGCGGCTCCTCAGAAAACTGGGCATGACACTTCCGGAGGATCCGGCTATACCACTCCTGGGCATATACCCAGAGACTTTACCTGCATGCAATAAGGACACATGCTCCACTATATTCATAGCAGCCTTATTTATAATAGCCAGAAGCTGGAAAGAACCCAGATGTCCCTCAACGGAGGAATGGATTCAGAAGATGTGGTATATTTACACAATGGAATACTACTCTGCAATTAAAAACAATGAATTCACGAAATTCCTAGGCAAATGGTCAGAACTTGAAAATATCATCCTTAGTGAGGTAACCCAATCACAAAAGATCACACATGGTATGAAGTCACTGATAAGGGGATATTGACCCAGAATCTCAGAATACCCTAGACACAATCAGCATATCAATAAATTTCTAAAAAGATGGAAGGAGAGACCCCTGGTCCTGGAAAGACTGGATGTAGGGGAACGCCAGGACAGAGTAATGAGAGGGGGTTGAACGGAGAAAAGAGGGAGGGAAGGGGGCTTATGGGACTTTCGGGGAGGGAGGAAACGGGAAAGGGGAAGTGATTTGGAATGTAAATTAAAAAAATAAAATTAAATTAAATTAAAAAAAAATTAATCAGGTTTCTTAATATCACATTATGAGCCATCTAGGCTGGCTGGAGGCCCAAGATAAAATAATAATTTTTAGTGATTCATTGTGGACAATGAAAATATATAATCCATTGAATATTTTGACTTAAAAGATTGTTGAATTTATAGGTTGTAATATTGAGTGCTCTCTGACTACCAGTTTTACAGTGGAACAAAGCTATTCATTCAATAAAAATAAATTCAGCATAGTTACATGATACAGGTTGAGCTAACTTGTTTTCCAATTGACTGCCATATCCTCATAACATCATGCACATATAGCTTACATTGTTGTAAACTCTATAATAATAGTATGGGAGAGAAATACTTTATTTGAAAACAATATGCCACAACAGGCATTCAGAAAACAGATCACCCATTGAGGAAGCTTCCAGAAATAATAAAACTGAAATTTACAGCTTGAGAATTCGTCCTATAGAGAGAGGCTGGATGCCTTCTCTCTACACCTGGAGGGAAGATAACCATCAGATATGTTGCATACTTCACTCTAAATCCAGAATGGACTACAAGTCTGAGAATATGTGGGATATCTCTATGTATTCCAGTGACATTCCAAGCAGCATATAGGAATCTAAATAGATAAAAGTCAAGGGCTTCAGTCCGGGGAATCTTATGCATTATCTATATATGAAAGGACTATTTTTCAAGATATTCAACAAATTTTAAGATAATGGTTCACAATTTCCTAAGATGAGAATTCTCAACTATAGCATCCCAACACTGGGGTGTGTGGCAGTAATTTCTGAGGCCAATCCTGGATCATTGTTCTAATTGATAATGGGAAATATATACAATATCCTGAAAGACTCTTGAATTATTTTGTACATTTGTTTCCTGCAGACATTGTAACAAACTCTTTTGCCCATGTGGCTTAAATAAGTAAAACACACTGTCTCAACATTTTGAAGAATGGAAATCGAGGTGTTAACTGGCTTGATCCTTCTGAAAGAAAAATCAAGTTCTTTCTGCTTTGTAGAAAATTGGCTTCTGCTCTGGCCATTCATGATGTTGTCCCTTTGTGAATGTCCTTGTCGACCTTTTGAAAGAAATTAGTCACACCAACATTGAGGATAATGCTAATGACCTATTTATTTTTTATTGAAAATAGATTGTTTTCATAGTGTGGCTACAGTTTCCCATTCCCTAGATCCTCCTAAATCCTCCCCATCTCCCCATCGCCTCAAACCCACACCCTTCTTGCTCTCTCTTTTTAGAGAACAAATGGCACCTAAAACGGGGAGGGGGAAACATAAGATAAAAACAAAACCAAACAAGCCCAAGTAGAACAAAACAAACAACAGAAAAAAAGAGCCAAAGAAAAAGCACAAGAGACACATGCAGACCCAAAAATACAGACATTTGTATACACCGAAATCCCACAAAGACAGAAAATCGGAAACCATATTGTATAAGCAATGACCTGCAGGTGATAGAAAATACTCACATAAAGCATTATGAACCACTCCCCCCATCCCACCCCTAAAAAGTTGAGAATGAGGCCTGCCCTCAGGTGTCATTTGTGTACCCGCTGAGACTCCATTAGAGAAAATTATTTTTGCCTTTATGAACACTTACCAACTATAGATGGTTTCTGGATTAGGAATGGGTGGGGACTTGTCTTCTCCCCCCTCTCAGTACTGACATCCCATTGTGCAGGTCCTGCGCATGCCGCCACAGTATCCGTGATTTCGTACATGCACCAGTCCCTTTGTGTCTGGAAGGCCTTGTTTCCTTGGTGCCCTCCACCCCACTGACTCAATCTTTCCCCCTCCTCTTCTGCATGCTTCCCTGAGCTCTGAGGGGGAGGGATTTGATGGAGACATCCCATTTAGGATGGAGTGTTTCAAGGTCTCTCACTTTCTGTCCTTTGCCCAGTTCTGGGTCTTTGTGTTTGTGCCCATCACCTTCAGGATTCACTTGTTTACCTGCATCTTGCTCTTTAGTGCTTGGGATTGGAGCTCCTTTCTATTTGATTAGGATCTTAAAATACTTGGAGATGATCTCTGAGCACTCAGTCACACGGGTCCAGTCCCTAAGTAAGAGGGACTCTGGCGTCACTCCAGAGTTCAGGACATTTTCATCTTTCTTACCATTTCCTTTGCGTCCACCCCTTTCCCTTCCTCTCCTCCTGCTCTCTTTACTCCAGTCCACACACAGAACCATAATCACAAGAGGAAGCATGATCTTGTCTGTTTGTGGTCTTCATGAACCTTGTGCTGTTTTCCATTTTAGTACTTTAAGTTGTGTCAATAAAAACAATAAAGTCTGTATGGCTTATCTCTTTACCAAAAGGAATCAATATGCATTGTTAATCATTACTTCAGTCACCTGCACTGGCTACCCACTTTAAGTGTAAGCTTTTTCTTAGGTGAAAAGAGATCAAATGACTGTGTAACTCTTCATTTAACAAGCCTTCTCCTGTCCACCTCCTTTTCATTTTCTGAGATAGGATGTCATTATATCACCCAGGCTAGCCTAGAACAGACAGAGACCTCTGGACCCTCCAGCACAGAGCACAGGTAGGCCTTAGACACCTGCTTGCTGCCAAGTCACACAGCCAAGACTGAGAATGTCACATAGGGGCTTGCCAGTTGTATGGCCAGTCTACGGCAGAAAGCTCCACAATGTGCAAGTATGTGGTAGGCAGGTAGGTAAAGAAAGAGAAACACTGCATCTTAAGAAGCATTAAGAAGAGAGAGGGAACTAGAGTAAGTAGCCTGCTGTAAGTGGTCAGCCCCACCAGCTGGGCCACGGTGTGATCCTAGCCTGAACCCCTGCTGAAGGTCATGTCTGGATCTGTGGCAACACAACAGCAGGGGTGGGTGACAATCTCCATGGCTCATATTACCACTAGAAAACATGGAGATGTCCCTGTTGGGGGCACCCTCTGGGGACCACATGGATGTCCAGGGGCTGTGCAGAACTGTCTCTGACTCTCACTTGCAGAGTTGGTCCTACCTCTCATAGTTGACAGTACTTAGGATAGCAGTGCCTGAGCCTCATCTGGGCAGCCCAACCGAGCTGAACCTGATGGTGGGGGCAGTCCCGAAAGAGAGATTGTGGGAGAGCTAGCCCTGCCACTCGTCTCGTCTACCATGAGGTGTGTGTGTGTTGGGGGGGGGTGTTGATACCCTCATCCCTTCCCTGTCTTCACCTGCAATAGTCTATAGAGTTGGCCCTGAGAGAGTGAGAGTGGGAGAGTGGGAGAGAGTGAGAGCTAGCCTTGTGCCATCACAGGCTGTAGCACTTGGGAGAGTGGGCCCTGAGCTTTACCTGGGCAACAGTGGAGATGGCCCTGATGGTGAAGGCACAGGTTAGCGAGTCCCAAGGTGTGAGTGCAGAAGAGCTGACCCAGCCCCTCACAGACTGTGGCACTTGGGAAACTGGGACCTGCCCCTTGTTTGGACAGCACAGTGGAGCTGGCCTTGGAAGCATGGGTGTGGTGTAGGTGACATGAGAGCAGGAGAGCTGACCCCCTGCACCCTCCTGATGACAACAGTGACACTGGGTGTCCTAGTCGGAGCAGTGCTGAAGAACTAACTCTGATGGTGTGGACAAAGGAAAGCCAGAGTGCAGACCACCTCAACCACCAACCAGGTCCACATCCAGGACTCTGAGTTGACCCACCCCCAAAACTGTATCATCTTTGAAAGGCCCAGTCTTGCTGATCCACACCTGCAGGATCTCCATGATACAGGGCAGCAACAGGATAACTGGGAGGAGTTCCAGTGAGGATCTAATACTGATGATGTCACAGAAGTCAGAGACCTTGAATCAGACAATTGCAAGTGAAGATATATGGACAGAGGGGTATGCCAGGGGACACTGTGACATAGTACAGCTTTCGTGACGAGATGCTTTTCTGTGCTTTGTTTGGTTGTGTGCTTTTTATTTTTTGGGGGGGTTGCAAGGATATGAGGGGATGGAGACTTGAGGGGGAATGAGGTGCATGATGTGAAACACACAAAGAATCAAGAAAACATTTATTTTAAGAAGGCCCATGTAATGAAAGGTGTTTATATTTGTGACTTTCCATCCATTTTTATACAGTAGGTTGATTTGTATAATATGATATATAAATCTGATTTGATAAAATGATGCAAAACAAAATTTCATCCAAACGTTGTATGACTTTGAGGCTTTTGCCTTGGGGAAGAAAACAGATAAGAGGGTCTCTTCTAAAAAGAGCTGTGTGGTTCTCTCCATCTCTCTTGTGGCTTCTCTGTCCTGTTCGCTGCCCCAGGTAATGTTGACTTATGGCACAGAGTAAGCTTATTAGTTTCTACAGAAATTTAAATCATATATTTTTACATGAATCAAATGATAGGTTACAAATGAAATTAATCATCTATACTCTCTCCTACAAGTAGAAACTAATTGTATTTTGATGGATATAGTTAATTTAATATTGCTAGCAACATATAATCAGTATATTCATGGAAAACAAATATTAAAATATTTTCTGATTCTTTGGCCCAGGATCCCAAACACCTATTCTTCTATTATAATAGGTTAAAAACCGAAATATCCAAATATTTTTATCATTATTCTTACTATTTTAAGAACATGAAATAGAATTATGCCATGTGCTGTATTAGATTCTAGATTTAACTAAATACCTTTGGTTTAAGTTAAACTGCAGAATGCAATATTTTATATTTTATATGTATATATGATATATATATGATATATATATATAGTATATGTATATGCTCACATGAGAGTGTGTGTGAGTGTGTGCACATATATGCATGCATGCATGCATGTAGAAACCAGACACTGAAGTAAAGCATCTTCCTCAATCATTGTCCACCTTGTTTTAAACAGACAATCTTTCCTGAGTCTGGAGCTCATCAGGTTGGCTAGAATATATATATATATATATATATATATATATATATATATATATATATATATATATATATATATATATGTGTGTGTGTGTGTGTGTGTGTGTGTGTGTGTGTGTATGTGTGTGTGTGTACATATATATTCTATATCATATGTATTTTGTATATATATTCTATATGTACATAAGTATATCTCTACAAAATATGTCATACACAAATTATGTGTGTATATATGTGTATATATATGATTTATATCTTGTATGTATATGTATATATGATCTATATCTTGTATGACCACTGCACCTGTCTCCTCAAAAATACTGGAATTACAGGTACATATGTCATCATGCCCAGTTTGGATGCTTGGGAACAATCCAAATTTAGTTCTTCATACTTGTGTTGCAGGTATTTTACTGACAAAATGATCCCTTCAGCCCTTTAATAATTAATTATATTAAAAAGTCTCTATAGGCATGGTAATACAGATAGATATTCTTAGCATCCAGAGGCTAAGGCAGGGGATAGGAAGTTAAAGGGTAACCTGAAATACACAGCAAATTTGAGCTAGCATTGGCTATAGATCAAGATGCTATCTCAAAAGACAAACAACAAAAATAATTTAACAAGTGATTTCGCTGAAATGCAAAATAATGTATATATGCAATATAAACTGAAGTCATCATAATAATTAACTCAGAAACCTAAAATTAGACAGAAATGCAGAGCATAAAGATGATCTTGATGTTATTGTCTTATAAAATTCTTCATAGAGGTTGTTTAAATATTACGAATTACAAATATAATTTTGGATTATCTCTCTGAATTTGTATGTATTATTCATGTATGCAGAACATATACCACTGGGAAGTAAGGAAAATTGCCTAACTCAAATTCATGTACATTAAAATTCCTTTGAAATCTTCAAAAATAGCAATTATTGAATCAATGGTGATCCACTATTTATAGCCTCCTCTGTGAAAATTCTTAGTTTCTTAATAATGCAATTTTAAGAATTTCTCCTTGTTAAGACAGGGTCACAGGATCCTTTACATATCTTCTGATATTAAGTGTCATGTTTAAAGGTACAGCAAAAACAATGTCTAAGGTTTTTGTTTTGTTTTATTCCTTGGAACAAGCTTTTGCATGTCCTTCCAACATAAATAAATAAATAAATAAATAAATAAATAAATAAATAAATAAATAAAAGATAAAGGCACAATGGGGACACACACACACACACACACATATATACATATATATATATATATATATATATATATATATAGAGAGAGAGAGAGAGAGAGAGAGAGAGAGAGAGATGTATGTGCAGGATCGTTTTACATGATACCAAAGAAAATGTAATTTTTTTTTGAAATTTGGTGAGTGACTGAAAGTACATTCGGGATGGTATGTGACATGCTAAATGAGACGTGTACCTACGTTTCCGAAAGCGGATCAGGGCTGCTTTGAACATAAGTCTAGTATGCTGGACACACATCACTTCCTCTGAGCTCTCCTAATAAGGAAAGTCTGTTTTTAATTTCCTATTTCATAAATTCTGTTTTTTATTTTTCTAGGCCTGGTTATTCAGGGGGATAAAATGACAGTTGACGGATTTCTGGTCACTGGCTGCAGGTGACGTTGGCCTGAAATGAGGCTACCTGTGTATATGCACCTGCAGTCAAAGCAGGAGGCAGGAGCCATGAAAAGAGAACAGCCCTGTGTGGGCAGGTGTTTCATTGGACATTCTTTAAAAAGAAAAAAATAAAGATACTTCTTGTTGGCTTTCTTACTTAGTGCTTCCAAACCCCCTTCCTCTTATCTGTCTCATACAGTCTAATTTTTTGAAGGGAAAAAATATTTTAAAAAGTCACCAGCACCCCATCCTGATGATTAACAGCGAATGTGGAAGAAGAAGTCTCTGTGTCTCCACAGATTGGATTTGCCTGCTGGGATCTTCAGCTTGCTCCGCCTCATTTATCATTGAGATGGGCTTCATGGTGTCAGAAGAAACCACAGCAGGTGGTGTGAAAAGTTTACGGCTGGTGGTAGCACAGACCAGATGTCCAGCCAAAGCAGTCATGACCAAAAGAGCCTGGACAAAAAAAAAACCACAACAGAAAAAGGAAGCATTCAGGGAGTGGGGGACCTTCTCAGTTGGCTTTAAAGAAATAGAGTCACCATCTTATTCCGCGGCCAAGAGGATGTCATGTCTAGAGGGATTATTTCAAATAGATTCTGAAAGTGACAATGAAGCCCTGACAGGTAGTTGGGCAGTGTTTCTAGTTGGTGAAAAGTGTTTCAGAACAGGTCATGGCTGGTTCCTCCAAGATCTAGAGACACACGTTCCCATTTCTGCACTCAGTCATCCACCACCCAGGAAGAACTTTAAGAGGCTCTGTTGTTAATGTTTACCAACTGTTTTAACAACTCAGGATTAAAAAGGGCAGATCTGAAAGAAGAGGCTGGGCTGGAACTTGGAAGGCAGTCAGAAATCCAGCCCGACAAGTCTAATGGTTTGTTTTCAACATTTATTTAACCACTTTCTGCTATCAAGAAACCTGCGAGTACTCTGGGGAAGTTTATACAGCAGGAAATGGAGAAAGTGTACATTGTTTTTGAGTTGTTTTGTTAAGACTCCTGGATGGCCAGGGTGTGTGTTTTATAATTATGAAAGTTTGCTCAGCTTGTAGAGATGTCGTCGGTTTCAGTCTGACAGCCAACCAAGATCCGGTAGGTAGCATGCCGTGCCGCCTTGGAAAAGCAAATGTTGGAGAGCCCTTGAATCATCTTAAATTCTGCCCTTGAAATGGCTATAAATGAACTTGGCTGCTGTCCAGCGTAGGCCAGCGAAGAGAACATGCCAGGGGGAAATGTTTTTGTCCATGCTGGAATGACCAGCTGTCACTGCGTGCCAGCAAGTGGAGGGCACAGAATTGGCGGATCTGTGGGAATAAGCAAACAGTCCTGCTTTCCCCGCAGAAACTCATTTCCCTCTGCTGTATATTGACAATTGTGAGCTATGTTTGCAAAGTGGTTTGTGTGCAAGCAAAGCATCCAGTGGAGTAGAGGCTAATATTTACCCCAGCAGGTCTTAGAAGCTCAAGCTCATTCTTCACAGCAACACAGATTAACACATTTCAAAGTGCTGGTTCAAGAGGAGAGCACTCACTAACACAAACTATTCTACAATTAATGTTTATTTCAAAGCCAGGGTGACATAAGTTGCTAATTATACCAATATAAGAAAAGATTTGGGCATTCCTGTATTAGGGGAAGAAAGGATGAGAGATAAAACTTTTGGGTGTGGGATAGATACATGAGATTGTTTAAATTAGCTTGATCAGACCCTGCATGAGCTTTAATCCAGTCTGGTTTTAGTTGATCTATGTTTAAAATAGCTCCCACCAGTTAACAGCACTGTTAGATTTAGTATTGAACACCAAGAATATCAACTTAAGTACTGTGTAATTAATTCAGTATTACCCCTGGACTTCCTCAAAATTACTTTATAGTCTGTGTGAATATTTAAGACCTTGACACATCGGAGCACTATGTAAGTACTAAAGCAAGTATATTATTTAAAATAAAATAATTGAATAGAGGAATATTTTCCTTTTCTTCTAAGTTTTAAGAAGAAACTAATTTTATTAGGCATGTTGTTTTCACATTAGATGACTTAAAATATTTTAACTGTTTATAACAGTCTAGAAAAATAGTAATGACTGGCATATGTATGTATATATATCATGCATATAGATAGTCAAGTATGTACAAGGGTGACTATTTTTAACAGTTTTTAAAATAGAGAGTCTAGACCATGCTGTCTCTTTCTTCCATGAACAATTCTTAACAGTGATACCTGTGACGCACTAGTCTCTGTTCTAAGTACACACCACATACTGTCTTATTTCATTCTTAGGCAAACCTAAAAGATATATGTATTTTCCATACCTACTTTATTTGATGGAGTCACTGAAGCTCAGAGTATTTAGTAATCTGCAAGATCTCACATTCTACCAAGTGGCATAATTGAGATTAGAGACCACCGAATTATCTTCATGGGAAATCTTTGCACGTGGCTACTTTACAAAGCTGTCAGTCAAAAGTCCAGGCATATCCCTGCATTAGAGTGAACCCATACCCTTTCAAGGCTCCCTACGACCACTCTGTTAAGCATGCTTCCTGTTTATTGGTGCTGCCGCACAATTATAACTATTGTTCATTATGGTGAACTCACAGGAAGATTCTGAGTTCTATTTGAACCATTGATATCTGGATAACAATACAATCTTCATAGTTGAGAAGGTAACAGTGAACATAATAGAACTAACCTATTAAGATATGCTGTTAACTTGAACTCTCTGCTTCAACATGCCAGCTTAAAGAAATATAGAGTAGTTAGAAAGCTTGCTTTCAGATGATTACTTTTAACACAGTAAGAATATCAGAGGTGGAAGCAGGAACTGGAGAGGTGGCTAAGGTGGTTCAGAGCATTTGCTGTACTTACAAAGGGCCTGGGTTCAGCTGCCAGCACCCACATGGCAGCTCACAAACACCTATAACTCCAGTTCTAGGGAATTTGATCTTCTCTCCTGGCCACCCTGGCCACCAATCAATCAATCAATCAATTTCTCTCTCTCTCTCTCTCTCTCTCTCTCTCTCTCTCTCTCTCTCTCTCTCTCTCTCTCACACACACACACACACACACACACACACATGCACACGCCGAGAGAGGGAGGGAGAGAGAGAGAGAGAGAGAAACTAAAAGAAGAGTATCAGTGCCTTTATTCTTTTGATAGGGAATCTTACTGGTCTGGGTAACACTACCAGATTATTTTTTAAACAATGTACACAAGCATTGCTATATCTCTTGAGCCTTCCAATGAAAGTCCTTTCCAGCTTTAACTGTAGAATGTGAGAGTAAGGGAAGAGTTAGGAAAGGGGAGGAGCATGTATAAGAACAGCGGAAAGAATCTTTTTTCACTCAGTGTTTTACTTTTGACTTCCATGCTCTGGTGGCTGAGCTCTCTAACATGCTCATTTGTGGTAGAGAAGTACTTTAGAGACTTTGTCTATCACACTGCTTCTTATTTTTTTACGACAGAGCATAGGCCTCAAACAATATCCATCCATCCAGGCTTTTTATGGAAGCACAATTCTTGTTTAACGACAATAGGAATATCTGTATCATGTGCTTATTCTAAATTCCAATTATGATAGTGATGGATTCTAGCATCCCTAAAAGACTAGTGACATTGTTTATTTATTTTTAATTTTTTATTAATCATTCCATTCATTTACATCTCAAATGATCTCCCCCTTCCTGGTTACCCCTCCACATACCCCCATCCTATCTGCCCTCTCATAGTCAGTATTCCCTGTTGTTGGTGATAAGAAAGAGCCTATATATCATTGTGGTATTCTTGAGTTTCCTAAAGTATTAATGGGAAGAAGCATCTTTTGACCTGCAGAGATGAATATCATTTTGATTTCTTTGAAGCATTCTTACCCCGTTACAACCCATTTCCCAATCTTTTCTATTCATTGTGACTTCTTAGTAATCCATGGTAAGTATCTGTAAAGGCTTGAGCTTTTAGAATGCACAAGTCATTTCTACCTTTAGCTGTAAAAGGGAGGGGCCATCTAGGAGTGGAAGGGAGAAGTCTGAGAAAAAAATATGCTGACAGGCAGTGGAACATGATTTCCAGAGGATAGACTCTGAATCCAGGCCATAGTAACTGACTTGCAATTGTTAGCCTAAAGAGTCACCTTGAGTATATTTTAGACTCTGTGTCCAATTCTGTAGCTGTAAAATGTGGATGACGCTTACACCCATCATATATTGCTATTTAGACTTAAAACACAGTATCTGGCACAAATAAATTCTGTGTTTCCATTAATTGCTGCTAGTATGCCCTTGATCAAAAGTCATGTTGCTCATTTATTCTTAATAGATGAAAAAAAGGAAAACCTCAGGTTAGCTTTAATCATGAATCAGATTTGTCTTATTTCTTTCTACAATTTTTAAATCAGTGTGCAAGTGGAGTATGATGTGTTCTCAAACTCAAGAAGGATTTATTTAAGCTTCAGGAAATGACTATGGGCTCTCAGTTGAAAGCCTATGGCTATTACATTAGAAAATGCCGTAATTTTCTCTTAGCAAAGGGAGCAGAGAACATTCTTATTTCTCATGGGGAGATGCAGTATATTGAAAGCAATTCTTTGAAATCTAAGAAAATTCTCCATAGTAATTTTACAATTATATGTATATACAGACATTTATTTGAAGGGACAATGGCCTAAACACATTATGTTTTATTAAAGGATTAGTCAAAAGCAACATATTTTACTCATTGACTTTCCTTAATCTTCATTCAAATATTACCATTTTGCAATTTTCAAGCAATAGATATCATAGGCAAGACAATCCTACATTAGAAGGTGATTTTGATTTATAACTTTCAATCAAATATTTATATAGCTTTCATGTTACCCATTTAATTTTTATAGTGTTTTGGGCGAAATAATGGCATACGAGCAAGAAATGATTTATTACAAATCAGAATGCTGTAAATCACTAGCAAAAAGAAAACATGGCTTGATTATGTGAACTGGCTAATCACAAATGGTCACCAGTTTATTAAAACTCGTGACTAAACCAGCTTTAAGTGAGAACATCATAAAGCATAGTGCTCAGAAGTTCTTCCTTAGCCTCTGATCATGTCTACCACCACCTTCATTGCTCCCTAGCTACACACAGGCAGCCTGTCTGCCATGAGCAATGACAACAGTTTCTTAACTCTTTATCAGCCGCCAGAAGGATTCTAACAAAACACAAATGGTGCCTGTGATGTGTTTTGGCTCCCCACTCTATCGGTGAGAGTTGGAGATTTTGCTCTGATCCATAAAGCCACAGGTGATTCGAGTCTCAGGCTGATCTGCTACCCACTCAACAGGCTCTCTCTTCTCACAGAGTCCTGTTTCTGCTCTTAAGAATGACCATGGTCTTTGAGGAATCTCTAGCTGGGTGATCTTTCTTCTGTGCTCACAAAGTTCACTCGTTGTATCTTCAGTCCAAAGTGACCGTTGCAATGAGGTCCTTCCCATCCTGTAAGTGTCTAACCATCCCAGTCACTTCCCTCTTTTCTGCTTTCTGTCAATTCAGGTCTCTTGGCACTTACCATAACCAATGTAGTCTATTCTTTTAGGGTACCTCCACAAAGGTGAAGGATGTTCCTCAGTCTGTTCATTGCTAAATCCCTATTACCAGGCATTTGGTAGGAATTCAAGAAATCTGTCTTATGAATAAACGCTGATTACATTTATGCATGTGTGCTGAGTCTCCTTGACGGAATATCTTACTTAATTTGACTATGATTCTAAGAAACTGTCTTGTATTTTATTAGGATGATTCTGGCTTGCAGTGATAAGTTGTTAGCAAATAAGTTGGCATTGTAGAGCAGAGTAACTGTAGAGAGGTGGCAAGGAGTAGTCAAATGTTTAACAACCCCCCCCCAAGAAAATAAGAACAGAAAATGAGAGCCTGAGCAAGCTTGCATAGCTCCTGAGTAGCCAGCACTCTTTAGATAGTTCAGGTTCATTTGTAAATGCTGGGGGGTTTTGTACCTATTGCAGACACTAAAACAGGTAGCATGGCTTCAGAGTGATTCTTGCACACAGCAAACTGCTGGTTTAATACCTGATTCTTAGACATGCTTTATACCTGTATAATCAGAACCTGAGAACTTAATCAAATATCATGAAGAATGTGACACACTAATAATTTCTTGATATATTGTAATTACCCAGAGGCCAACTACTCTCTGTATGTGTGTGTGTGTGTGTGTGTGTTTCAGATTGAAATCTATATCTATCATATGTTACAGATAACATGATAGAGGATTCACAAATAAAGTATTGTATATGTCTATTACCTGATGAAGAACTTGAATTATGGTTTTGTTTCTCTTTTTTAGAAAAGCAAAATGAACATATTAAGAACCATATCTTATTCTCTGCCTAACAAATTTTAAGACAAAGAAAAGGGGGCAGAGGAAATAAAAAAGGAGAAATCACAAAGTATAAATGCCTGAAGGGTGCATGAATTTCATAAATAATTTCTTTAAGTCCCGTAACATTCTGAGGACTGACTCTGACATTTTTGGATTTGGTGTGTAATTAATTTGACAACATGATCCCATCCTTTGGGTTGCCCTGGAAACCAGTTTTGGTAACATAAAGAAGTGCTAGCTGTTAATTTGTATTCAGAGTTAGTAGCTGGTGTCTTTGCTTCTGTCTCCATGGTAACCTAGCTGTCACGTTTTCATCCCTAACATTGTGGTTAGATTTTTAGATGCATGAGTCTTAATGCACATGTCTGTAGTCTCTGGCACAGTGTCTTCTTATCTGTAAATGTGATCATTTGGGGGATGTTAGGGTTGTTGTTGAAAAGTGGTTGCTCTGGGAAATTCTATTTCATCAGTTCTTCTATCCTCCACGTGGTGCAAGAATCCATAGTATCCATTTTGGAAGATGGATGCATTTACTTGTGGTTGTTGGTTGCTACACAGAGTTAATTCTCTCTCTCTCTCTCTCTCTCTCTCTCTCTCTCTCTCTCTCTCTCTCTCTCTCTCTCTCTGTGTGTGTGTGTGTGTGTGTGTGTGTGTGTCTGTGTGTGTGTGTGTCTCTGTGTGTGTGTGTGTGTGCATGTGAGAGAAAGAGAGAGAGAGAAAGAGAGAGAGATCTGAGTATTTAAATATAAAAATAGAGTAATGTGTAAATTAGGAATGGTTCCTCAAGGCTGTTTATATGAGAGTAGAGATAATTAATATTGCATTTGAGAAATAAATGCCAAGTTAGAGAAATGAGACACTTAGTTTTTTGAAAGAATATTCTCATATTGTGCTTGGATAATGTAGAGATACCTCATAAATTTAATGTATAGTAATTTCTTTTTATCAAAATGCAAGCCCCCACTATTTTAAGTTATCTTTCCTCAGTTTTTCTACTTATTAAACTGTATTTTGCTTTTAGTCTTTTAAAATTTCACTAATCTTTCCTAGATCCTTGAATGTAATACAGTTGTTTACTAACCATCAGTGGCTAGGTGTACAGTTGGTCAATCTGGAAAATTATGCTAGAGACAAGTGAAATGGTTTGGACACTGTATAACAGTTAATCACCTTTTAGGACCAACATCCATATTTAAACAGGTGTAGCATTATCTTTCAACATGAGGTTTAAAGTCTGACCTATTCATAAACCAGTTTTCAGACTACTAGGGGAAGAAAAGTACTAGCAAAATTTAAAATATGAATTTAAAAAAAAAGACAATATGATCAAAATTGTGGCCAAAATCATTATGACAAACTGAGTGCATTGGAAATCACTGATGTTATCTGTTTCACCATGTAAATGTTCTCATCATGGCTGATTTCATACTTGCTTTATGGAACTCTACAGAGACAGTAAGTAATATTCATCTCTCACAGACCAGTTCCAAAATACTACCACTTGTTTCAAATATTTATTGTGAAGTTTTGATAAGCCTTCTGAGATAAAATGCCTGCCTGAGAGATGTTCTTTGTCTTCTCAATTGACTTTATCATTTCTGTTATTTAAAGAGGTAATATTTTTATAGAGATATAACTCATATAGTATGCCATGCAAACATTTTCTTTTCTGTCTATAATACATCTCTTGATGGACATCATATCTAATAGTTAAGTTTAACCATTTGCATAGATTTGCATAAGTGGTGGTTACAAAATATGCCCACAATTTTCTGATATTACTCTGTTCATTCTGTGGATTCCATTTCAGCTTCTTTTGCCAGTGAATTGTACCTAACAATATGTTTCCGTGGATAGCATATGGTAGAAATGGCTGTAGATCAATTCTAAAACTGTATCTTTTAGAAGTCTTTTATTTTGTCCTCGCTCTTTCTTTCAGAAATTGGACTTTGGAAACAAAGCTATCAAGACATTTGGCAGCTCTATTCTGCCCTCTGTTACATCCCTGGGAAGGTCTATGTGGCCCAGAACTGAAGTCTCTGGCCAGCAGTCATGTTGGTGAGCAATCTTGGAACTAATTGTGACACGAGGCATGTGCTCTGCTGTATGGTGTTATAATTGCCATATTGACGATAAGCTCACCCAATTGCTATTGTTCCAAAGCACCAACTAAGCTGCTACCAACATTTAGACTATGGATGGTGGGAGATTATTAATCTTTGAATCCACTAAATTGTGAAGTGATTTGTCATACAGCAACAAATAATGGAGCATATTTCATATTAGTCTAAAAGCATAAAGGGTTCACTAACATTCAGGCTTAATTATGGAATATACCAAGCATGTAGGAGAAGACATTAATATTCCTAAGCATTGACAAAGAGCTTATAACGCTTTCAAGAGGAAGCTGCCATTTGAGTTTGCTATTAATGACATATTTACTGGGTATTAATAGCTTATCACTGTCAAGGACTTTCTGTAATGTATAGGCATGTAAAGCCGACTTCTGTTAATGAGCTACTTGATCAGCAGTGATCTGCGATGTCTCTGGGCAGATGGGATTATATATAACTCAAAGGTCAGCTTGATTAGATTCCTGGAACTGTGCGAGGTTAATTAACAATGTCAAACCTGTCTGAATCCCTGGGATCTCTGCTATTAAACTCATGTGTCAATGCTTGGGCTTTATGGTGGTCACTGATGCAATGGAGAGATGATATATATATTCTTAAAGGCAGTAAATCTTCTTATGATTTTTTAATAAGTTTTTAAATAGAAATGTCATTGACATATTTTTTTTAAACTTAAAGCTTTAAATGAGTTCCTGTTCCTGTTCACAGGGAGACCTACAAAGAAGTAGATAAATTATTTAAACAATGAAGAATATTGCCTTGAGTTTCATACATTAAATTACAGATTACTTGGCTCAATGGAACCAGAGATATGCCAAGTTCTCACAAGCTTCCAAGTGGAAATATTATCTCTTAAAGAGCTGTATTTTAACTTAACACTTAGCAGCACAGTGGTGGTCATTAGTAATGCTAAAGAATGGTATTTGGGAGAAAAAAATCTAAAGTAAGCCTTGATTAGCTCAGTAAAATTCTAAGTGAGATGCACTACAAGTGCAAACCACACTGCAAGCACAAGTAGTGAATACACACAGCTTTGCTAGAGCAAAGACTAAGAGGAGTAAGGATGAGAGAGACATGAGCTCATGCTCCATGAGTCCAGGTCAAAGATGCTGTGCAGATTTGTTCGATAGAAGATGAAAAGATGAGTCCAGACCAATCAACACTAAAGTTTCCTTAACAGGCTGAACGATTTCTAACTCTCAGTAATGTTCTTCATTCCCTTTTATTCCCATCTTCCTAGGAAGCAGTGGTTTTGGTTCTCTTTGTAGCCAAAGAAGAGGACAGTCTGGCTGTATGATTACCTATTTTTAATGTTTGTCTCCCCCCGCCCCTGTACTTCATGCTTTAAAGCTAATTAATTTCAAAAAAGTTTTTGTTTAGGGAACCAGCTATTATGCTACACTCATAGAAATAAGAAACCCTGCTTTAATTCAAGCATCTATTTTAATAATGCCTGATGGCAAATTGTTTGGTGACAATAATTTTCTTAATTCTTCTTCTTATTATTAATTCTTATTACAAGTCTGTTAGCATAATTAAGCAATAGATGCATGCAGGGGAATGTGCCTTCTGATATCTGTAGGCTTAAGCTGCTAAAAGTGACAAGATCTACATTGGCTTCTACTCTTTATACTTTGGATAAAACCATTGTCTTCCCAGAACTCAGTCTCAGGGGAAGATAGGAATGCCTTTGAAGATACATTAAGAAACTAATGATGCTGTGATGGACAGGTACAGTGCTGGGGTACAGAGAAAGCCATTAGTTTCTCTTCTGGGAATTATCACCAGGGGAATTCCAAAGGGGGCAAATCACTGGTAAGAACGGAAAATAGGACGACATTTCTGCAAGAGGTGAGATTCAAGCAAGGATAGATGTGTGGAATTTGCCAGTCTACTCCTTCTTAAGGGTGGATACATAAGGAAGAGTGGATTCATGAGACCAAACAGTTCGGTTCACAGGTTGACCGTGACCAAGATGTAGAAAGGTATCAGTGGGCAGTTTAGAGGATGTAGTGCAAGCATAACAAGTCTCTGTAGAATAAGGTCTTTAAAAGTAAGAGATTAGAATCTAGAGACATAAAATGCATGAATAATATCTTGGATTTGAATGTTTATCTCGCATATGAAGGCTATTTTTTTTATATGAACGTTCCATGTCTGCAGAAGCTCCACATGGAAGGTGGGCCACATTATAGCTATGTTTTCTGGAATACCACATAGAAAATACCTATAACAGATTTTGATACGTTAACTCTCAAGTATACGTAGCAGAAAGCATGATTGCTGTAGTAGTTTAGGTGAAAAAGTCTTTCATGTGCTCACGCATTGAACACTTGGTCACCGTTGGTAGTGCCTACAGAACTGAGGGTGGGCTTTGAGTTTATAACTACTCCCACTTCCAGTTTATTTCCTCTGCTTCCTGGATGCCATTTAGATGAGATCTCTCAGCTTCCTGCTTTTCAGCACCTACCTTCCAACCATTATGAACATAAAGCTCCCTGGAACTGCAAGCCAAAATAAACTCTTCCTTATGTTGCTTGGGTCGTGGTGTTTTACATAGCGACAGAAAGGTAACTGATAAAATCACGAAGATGATGTACTACAGAAATGAATGATGAATATTTTCCTCTATGCATTCCAAATTACTTTATAAGGTACTTTCTCCCAGTTTGGGTCCAGCATCTATCCTTGGAATATTTAGCCATGGTAGGGAAGCAGGACCACATGCTATGAGAAGGGTGCTGCCTCTGAGATAGGAAACTGGGGTTCCCAGAGGAATAAAGCGCATTGTAATCTCGAAAAAACAGCTCAGATTCCACTGGGGGGTACATGGAGCATGTTTTATTGGGGTGCATTGTTCAAGCTATATGGGTATCAGTTGTTCAGATGGTATCACACCTGACAAGGCAAGCACAGGACAGGCAAGCACATGTGATGCAAGCTGTCTTCAAATATTCAAAGACCTAGCAGCATCAATAATACTAAGTCTTTCATTTAAGATAAAACATCATTTAAGAATTTGGAATTGGCAGAGATTTTTTTTTCCAAGAAAGATTTGGTCTGCTGTCAAAATAATATCAACAATGTTCCTTTGCTTTTGTGTGCTAATGAAGGGGCCTCTGCCTCCGTAAAATTATTAAACACTGTATAACAGGACAAGGCACAAGAGAAATGAAATGATGAAACTTATTTTATACACATCTAGTTTTATATCTACATAAATATAAAGAACTTGTGGAGATGTCAGATATTTGACTGGAGTTCAGTTTGAGCACCAAAGTCCTACTGAGGTTCCTATAGTCACAGTGAATTCATCTTAATAGATTGGTTCCTCTTTTTTGCCTCCTAAATTCCACTAAGATTTCTAGTAGTGTGTGACATTTTCAGAAGAAGTTTGTTGGAATTTTGGTGTGAACTACCAATATATTTAAATATTGACTTCTTCTTCTTCTTCTTCTTCTTCTTCTTCTTCTTCTTCTTCTTCTTCTTCTTCTTCTTCTTCTTCTTCTTTCCTCCTCCTCCTCCTCCTCCTCCTCCTCCTCCTCCTTCTTCTTCTTCTTCCTCTCTCTCTCTCTCTCTCTCTCTCTCTCTCTCTCTCTCTCTCTCTCTCTCTCTCTCTCTCTCTTCTTCCTTGCTCAAATAAGTTTTAAGTTTTGGTTGGCACCTATCTCATGTCTCCATATGGGATATTGGAACACAATAGACCAAATGAAGAAAAATTAAAATGCAACGATTTGGATGTGAAGTGTTCCCCATAACTTATGTTGAAACCTTGACCCCAAACTAGTAACACCGTTAAGAGGTGGTTAGGTCATAAGAGAGTTGGCTGTTGTAATGGGTTATATACTAGCACACACCGAATGTCTATTAAAGTGTAGGGCCTGGTTGAAAGGAGGCCATGGAAGTGGACTTTTGAAGGCTGGATCTTGCCAGAGCCCAATTTTCTCTGTCCCTTTTTATTCCTAGAAGCCAAGAAGTGAGAATTGTTATTCCACTGCACTCACTGTTATGGTGCGCTCAGAAAGGAAAGCTAATCAGTCATGATCTGAATATCCTGGAACCACAAGTCAAAGTGGATCTTTCTTCCCTGATGTTGTTTCTTTCAGCTATTCCATCCCAGTACTGAAAAACTGACTATCAAGTAGCATCATCCACCCCCTCCCTCCCCCAAACTCATGTGCTGCATCTCAAAGACGATGATTCTAGAATCTTCACAAAATATTTGGAGAAATTATGTTTTTAACTTTCCAATTTCATTTTTTCCATATAAAATGTGTATGTAAAATAAAGATACAACAGTTTTCAACAAAATGTTATTTTACCCAAGATTGTTCTTTCTGTCATGCAAATAGCATGTATGGATGACTCTCAGTGTACAAGCTGAAGGGAACATGCATCCCACTTCTGCTCTATTCTGGGAAGATCCTAAGCTGCACATAAGACTTAGTTTATACCCTAAACAGTGGTTCTCAACCTTCCTAATATTCAACCCTTTAATACAGTTCCTGAGTTCCTCATGTTGTGGTAACTCCCAACTATAAAATTCAGCCATTGACACTTTATGACTGTACTTTTGCTGCTATTATGAATCAGAGTGTAGATATCTGATACACAAGGCCTGTGTGTGTGTGTGGGGGGGAATCCCAACCATGGCCCTAAACCTAAGACACTCTGCTCACATACGATTTTAAGCCCCTTTCTGGAGACAAGGATGGAGAGCAAATGCAGCAATAACTGTGGAAATAACACTGGTGTCCCTAAAAAACAAAACAAAAAACCACCACCACCAACAAAAACCATAAGAAGAAGACAGGGCACACAAGACTGACATGAGACTAGTAGAGTCAACATTGACAGAAAGGGAACTGTGGTGGCAGAAGGATGGAGAACAATGTACAGGAAGGTCTGGAAAACTCACTCCATCCCTTGCAGACCAAGGCGAGTTAGTAAGATGGAGACGATAAAGATGCAGAGCAGGTGCAGTGACTTTGGAAACTTTGTAAGGCAAGAGGTGCGAGGACTGGGAGGGAACTCAGAACACATACCAGACCTTCAGGAAGCCAGAGAACAATCAGTCCTGCTAAGGAAGTGGTGCATTCTGACCCCTCATCAGGCAGGAGGAAGCAGGCATTTTAGAGTGTTCATATTTTCAGAGATAATAGGACATTTCCTATTATGCAATGTTCAGAATAGCCAGTGAATAGCCAGATATCTGTAGTTTCAGTTACTCGGAACACTGAGCCAAAGCTGTCATTTCAGCTTACACACTTGAGGCTAACCCAGCAATATAGTGAGACCTATCTTTGTAGTCACAGGATAAGATGTCATGAGTAACTTTAAGCCATAGTAAAAAAATGACATTTCAAGGTGAATGATTGTGTCCTTCTGGACTGATTTGAAACAATTCTCAACTGGAGATATTTGGTACCTGAGGGGGCAACTGGCAATATCTAAAGGTGTTTTCAGCTCTCTCTGCCTTTGGAGCACTGAGGTACCAGGCAGCTTTCAGAACATCAGAAGACACAGAGGCCGACCTCCCACAGCAAATAATTAGCCACATCTGACATGATATAGGTTCAGAACTGAAAACTGCTCACTGAAAGTGTTCCTAAAGATTCCAAGAAACTAGTACAAATTTAGAGAGTTTCATAATTTTACCGTTATTTGTATTTTCCAATAAATGTGCATGAATATAATCACATGCACTAAGGCGGTGGTTCTCAACCTTCCTAATGTCGTGATCCTTTAGTATAGTTCTTCGTGTTGTGCTGACCCCAACTATAAAATTATTTTGTTGCCACCATGTAACTGTGATTTTGCTACTGGTATAAATTGTAACGTAAATATCTAATATGCAGGATATTTGACCTCCAACCCCGGAAGGGTCATGACCCACAGGGTGCACTGAGCGAAGTTAGCACAGCTTTGTGCCACCTGGTGTTGAGACTTAAGTCATTATTTACTTATTGCTACATTGCCCTGGGGAACACTTGATAGCTAATGACCAAGTCTATTCTCCTAGCAGTAAAATTTCAAAGACAACAAACTAAAGAAATGTCGGTAGCAATGATTAACTGCAAAGCATGATACCGTCTTAAAACTCTTTACTCTCAAGAAAGGATCATGGACTTATACAGGAGGAGTAAAGAAGATATTTGGGATAATTCTGAAGCACACACAGGCTTTTGCTTTAAATGTTTTTTTTTTTCTATTTTAAGCACCAAGTAAAGCCCCTTAGAGTACTCAAATGAATGTTTAATGACCTTCTGCTGTGTTTTTTATCTCACAAATAAGCTAGCGTTCCTAGGGACAGCTGCAGATACCAGTTCTCTGAGCAGGTAAGACAGCCTTTCATCCTTCTCCTTCAAGGCAATCTGTCAGTGGATTTTTCTACAGCCTTTCAGAAAACTTCCTACTTTAGGAAACATTTTTTTATGAACTTGGTCAACATTGACCTAGGCCACCTCATCCTTGTGGCATAGTATCCATCCATTCTAATATGGAGACAACTTGTGTCACAGGCCTAATTCTGCTGGACAAAGTCATTTTCTGTCACCACGATTTTATGCCACTGCTGCCAGCTTTCGAATTCTCTCACTCTAAGCTTCTCTTGCCCCCTCTTGGACTCTCCTCCCCTCCCCCCTCTCCCCACGTGGTCATGGCCGGCCTCTGGTTCTCTACTCTCTCCCTCTCTCTGCCTTTCTCTGCCTCTACAACCCTCCTTAACTCCCCGCCCCATGCCCTGAATAAACTATTCTATACTATACAGGTGTGTGTCTGGTCCCTCAGCGGGAAGGGATGCCTCGGCATGGGCCCACTGAGGCACCCCCTTCCCCCACACCGCCATAGAAAATATTCTCCCTCCTCTTTCTCTTTTTATGATCACAACAAACGCCAACACTTGCGCATTCCAGTTGAAAGAAACATCTTTGTCTTTAATGTTATTGTGTGTTTTTCACATGGACTCCATCTCTTACTGAGGACATCAGAGCTAGAAAAGGGGGGGCATGGGAAGGTACTTAAAGCTTGCTGTTATCAGAGTTATTGTTAGATCAATAGAATTGGCTATGTAAAACGGAAGTCCTTGACCTTAATTCTGATGCACTGTAATAACCTCCCTGCCACACAATTTTTAAAGAAGGATGATGGCGCCCTCGCCACCAAGGTACCGAGTATCGGGCGTAGGCCTGGGGAATTAACAGAAAACACAGACTCGGGTCATTCAGTAAGGAGAATGCCAAATCTTTACTGAGGGACCAGCAATTTATACTTGAGGCCGGGTGAAAAAACATAGGATAAAAACAATCATAGCCATAGGTCAGGCACCTGGGAAGTCCCTCCCACTCCTAGCAGGAAGACAGAAATCAAGCTAAGCTGCTGGATGGTCTGCTCTCAGGAAACCTGTGCAGACAGCTCGGCTGGGGGTGTTGAGCTAAGCTCACCGATGCCCAACAAAAGGAGACAACAACAACAACAATAACAACAACAATAATAATAATGCCAAAGTAGATGTTAGTGCTTGACTGTGGGTGGGCTCAACAGATCTATCCTCCAGCAGTATTAGGATTAATTAAACCCTATTAGAGGGCAAACTTTAAATTGTCTTCATAACTTTAAAACTATTTTACTATTTATTACTGTGGGGTGTGTGTGTGTGTGTGTGTGTGTGTGTGTGTGTGTGTGTGTACGCGCTCATGTGTGATTTCAAGAGATTTCTTGGCCCATATAATCAAGATTCAGGATTTCCAGCTCTGCTCGGGGATTTTTATCCTCTGCCCTGACTGTTAAAAAATAGAGTAACGGGGGCTTCTGTCTGTGCCCGAGGGCGGGTCGGCACTGTGGTCGTCTGGGTGCCAGATCGGCTGGCCATCGCGTCTACAGGGTGAGCGGTGCCACAGGGAGTGCCCTCCGCCATCTTTGCTCCAGTGGCCAGGTAGTTGGGACCGCCAGGCTCAGAGACAGACAGGCTTAATATCGCTTCGGTCTCAGGCAGCTTGTGTGTAACCTGCTCCCAGGTGCTGGGCTGATCTGCAGTAACCAGCGCGCCAGCTCTGCGGTGGGACCTTCTGCCTGGTGGAGGGACCCCGCGCTGGGAGGGAGCCTGCCAGCTTTCCTTCCGCGACCTCTGTTCCCACAGACTGCGCTGGAGAGACGGGTACCCCAGGCTCCCTACCCCCAATATAACATCACTTGGGACACGGCCTGTTGGGGCTTCCGTCTGTGCCCGAGGGCGGGTCGGCGCTGTGGTCGTCTGGGTGCCAGATCGGCGGGCCATCGCGTCTACAGGGTGAGCGGCGCCACGGAGCGTGCCCTCCGCCATCTTTGCTCCAGTGACTGGGAAGTTGGGACAGCCAGGTTCTGAGACAGACAGGCATAGTGTCACTTGGGTCTCTGGCGGCTTGTGTGTGTGCGGCTCCCAGGTGCGGGGCTGGTCTGCAGTGACCAGCGCGCCAGCTCTGCTGTGGGACTTCTGCCTGGCAGAGGGACTCCCCCTCCCCCCCCAGGAGAGATCACACACCCCTGCACAGGGCAGGAGCCTGCCAGCCTCCCTTTGGCGACCTCTGCTCCAGGAATCCACTAGGCTGAGCCTTTAGATGTGCAAGGCCTCCCCAATATAAGATCACTTGGGGCAAGGCACATTAGGGCTCCAAAGTCACTCAGGAGCAGGCAGGCCCCAGAAATCGGTGCCAGGGGAATCCTGGTAATCCAGGGGGGGGCAGAAATAGCTTTGCAGGCTCACAGGAGGTCCAACCAACAGCCAGTGGCAGCAGGACCAACTAACATCAGAGGTATCCAGATGGCAAAAGGCAAACGTAGGAATGTTACTAACAGAAATCAAAGTAATGTGGGACCATCCGAACCCAACTCTCCAACAGCAGCAAGTCCTGGATACCTCACCACACCCGAAAGACAAGATCTGGATTTAAAATCACTTCTCATGATGCTATTAGAGGATCACAAGAAGGACACAAATAAATCTCATAAAGAGTTACAGGAGACCATGAATCAACGGTTAGAAGCCCTTACAAAGGAAACACAAAAATCGCTTAGAGAAATGCGGGAGAACATGGATCAAAAGATGGAGGCGCACAAGGAGACAACACAAAAATCGCTTAACGAGATGAATCAACGGGTAGATGCACTCACAAAGGAATCACAAAATTGGCATAAAGAAATGCAGAAGAATATGGGTCAACAGACGGATGCCCATAAGGAGGCAACACAAAAATTGCTTAAAGAAATGAATCAACGGTTAGATGCCCTTACAAAGGAAACACGAGAACTGCTTAAAGAAATGCAGGAGACGATGGATCAACAGATGGAATCCCATGAGGAGGAAACACAAAAATCGCTCAGAGAAATGCAGGAGAACGTGGGTCATCAGGAAGAAATCCTGAAAGAGGTAATGCAAAAATACCTTAAAGAAATACAGGAAAATACAAACAAACAATTGAAGGATCTCAGCAAATCCATCCAGGAACTAAAAAAGGAAGTAGAAACAACTAAGAAATCACAAAGGGAGACAACTTTGGAGATAGAAAACCTTGGGAAGAAATCAGGAGTCATAGATGCAAACATCAACAATAGAATACAAGAGATGGAAGAAAGAATCTCAGGTGCTGAAGATTCCATAGAAAGCATCGACTCAACAGTCAAAGAAAATGCAAAATGCAAAAAACGTGTAACCCAAAACATCCAGGAAATCCAGGACACAATGAGAAGACCAAACCTAAGGATTATAGGTATAGATGAGAGTGAAGATTTGCAACTTAAAAGGCCAGTAAACATCTTCAACAAAATCATGGAGGAAAACTTCCCTAACTTAAAGAGAGAGATGCCGATGAACGTACAAGAAGCCTACAGAACTCCAAACAGACTGGACCAGAACAGAAATACCTCCCGTCACATAATAATCAAAACACCGAATGTTCTAAACAAAGAAAGAATACTAAAAGCAGTAAGAGAAAAGGGCCAAGTAACATAAAAAGGAAGACCTATCCGAATCACATCAGACTTCTCACCAGAGACTATGAAAGCCAGAAGATCCTGGGCAGATCTCATGCAGACACTAAGACAGCACAAATGCCAGCCTAGACTACTATACCCAGCAAAACTCTCAATCACCATAGATGGAGAGACCAAGATATTCCATGATAAAACCAAATTTTCACAATATCTTTCCACAAATCCAGCCCTGCAACGGATAATAGGTGGAAACCTCCAATACAGGGAGAGAAACAACACCCTGGAAAAAATGAGATAATAACCTTCTTGAATCAAACCCAAAAGTAGATAACCACTCAAACATAAAGATAGCGTCAAGAATGGCAGATGGCAATAATCACTATGCCTTAATCTCTCTTAATATCAATGGTCTCAATTCCCCAATTAAAAGACATAGACTAGCAGACTGGATATGTAAACAGGACCCAGCATTTTGCTGCATGCAGGAAACGCACCTCAGTGTCAAAGACAAACACTACCTCAGAGTAAAAGGCTGGAAAACAATTTTACAAGCAAATGGCCCCAAGAAACGAGGTGGAGTAGCCATCCTAATATCGGATAAAATTGATTTTCAACCTAAAGTCATCAAAAAAGACACAGAAGGACACTACATACTGATCAAGGGAAAAATCCACCATCAAGAACTCTCAATTCTGAATATCTATGCTCCAAATGCAAGGGCACCCTCATTCGTAAAAGAAACTTTACTAAAACTCAAAGCACACATCGCACCGCACACAGTAATAGTGGGTGACTTCAACACCCCACTCTCTGAAATGGATCGTTCAGGAAAGCAGAAACTAAACAGGGACACAGTGAATCTAATTGAAGCCTTGGACCAAATGGAACTAACTGATATATATAGAACATTTCATCCTAGAGCTAAAGAATACACCTTCTTCTCAGCTCCTCATGGTACCTTCTCCAAAATTGACCATATAATTGGTCACAAATCAGACCTCAACAGATACAAGAAGATAGAAATAATCCCATGCCTCCTATCAGATCACTATGGAATAAGGGTGGTCTTCAATGGCAACAAAAACAAAAGAAAACCCACGTACACATGGAGGCTGAACAATGCTCTACTCAATGATAACTTGGTCAAGGTGGAAATAAAGAAAGAAATCAAAGACTTTTTGAAAGTTAATGAAAATGAAGGCACAACATACCCTAATTTATGGGACACAATGAAAGCAGTGCTAAGAGGAAAATTCATAGCCCTGAGTGCCGCCAAAAAGAAACGGGAGACAGCATACACTAACAGCTTAATGGCACACCTGAAAGCCCTGGAACAAAAAGAAGCAAATACACCAAAAAGGAGTAGAAGGCAGGAAATCATCAAACTCAGGGCTGAAATCAATCAAGTAGAAACAAATAAAACCATACAAAGAATCAACAAAACGAGGAGTTGGTTCTTTGAGAAAATTAACAAGATAGATAAGCCCTTAGCCAGACTAACCAGAGAGCACAGAGATAGTATCCAAATTAATAAAATCAGAAACGAAAAGGGAGAGATAACAACAGAAACTGAGGAAATTCAAAAAATCATCAGATCCTACTACAAAAACCTGTATTCAACACAACTAGAAAATCTTGAGGAAATAGACAATTTCCTTGACAGATACCAAGTACCAAAATTAAATCAGGATCAAATAGACCAACTAAACCATCCTATAACCCCTGAAGAAATAGAAGTTGTCATTGGAAGTCTTCCAACCAAAAAAAGCACAGGTCCAGATGGTTTTAGTGCAGAATTCTATCAGACCTTCAAAGAAGACCTAACACCAATACTCTTCAAACTGTTCCACAAAATAGAAACAGAAGGAACACTACCCAACTCGTTCTATGAAGCCACAATTACACTAATACCAAAAGCACACAAAGATCCGATGAAGAAAGAGAATCTCAGGCCAATCTCTCTTATGAATATCGATGCAAAAATACTCAATAAAATTCTTGCCAACCAAATCCAAGAACACATCAAAACGATCATTCACCACGATCAAGTAGGCTTCATCCCAGGGATGCAGGGATGGTTCAATATAAGGAAATCCATCAATGTAATCCACTACATAAACAATCTCAAAGAAAAAAACCACATGGTCATCGCATTAGATGCTGAGAAAGCATTTGACAAAATTCAGCATCCTTTCATGCTAAAGGTCTTGGAAAGATCAGGAATTCAAGGCCCATATCTAAACATAGTAAAAGCAACTTACAGCAAACTGGTAGCCAGCATCAATCTAAATGGAGAGAAACTTGAAGCAATCCCACTAAAATCAGGGACTAGACAAGGCTGCCCTCTCTCTCCATATCTTTTCAATATAGTACTTGAAGTTCTAGCTAGAGCAATTAGACAACAAAAAGAGGTCAAAAGGATACAAATTGGAAAGGAAGAAGTCAAACTATCACTATTTGCAGACGATATGATAGTATATATAAGCGACCCAAAGAACTCCACCAGAGAACTCCTACAGCTGATAAACGACTTCAGCAAAGTGGCCGGATATAAAATCAATTCAAGCAAGTCAGAAGCCTTCCTATACTCAAAGGATAAGCAGGCTGAGAAAGAAGTAAGAGAAATAATACCCTTTACGATAGCCACAAACCATATTAAGTATCTTGGTGTGACTCTAACCAAACAAGTGAAAGATCTGTATGACAAGAACTTCAAGTCTCTGAAGAAAGAAATTGAAGAAGACCTCAGAAGATGGAAAAATCTGCCATGCTCATGGATTGGCAGGATTAATATAGTAAAAATGAGCATCTTACCAAAAGTAATACACAGATTCAATGCAATCCCCATCAAAATCCCAACTCAATTCTTCATAGAGTTAGAAAGAGCAATTCAAAAATTCATCTGGAATAACAGAAAACCCAGAATAGCTAAAACTATTCTCAAGAGTAAAAGAACCTCTGGGGGAATCAGTATCCCGGACCTCAAGCTGTACTACAGAGCAATAGTGTTAAAAACTGCATGGTATTGGTACAGTAACAGACATGTAGATCAATGGAACAGAATTGAAGACCCAGAAATGAATCCACACTCCTATGGTCACTTGATCTTTGACAAAGGAGCTAAAACCATCCAGTGGAAAAAAGATAGCCTTTTCAACAAATGGTGCTGGCTCAGCTGGAGGTCAACATGCAGAAGAATGCAAATTGACCCATCCTTATCTCCTTGCACTAAGCTCAATTCTAAGTGGATCAAAGATCTCCACATAAAACCAGACACACTGAAACTAATAGAAGGGAAACTAGGGAAGAACCTTGAACATATGGGCACAGGGGAGAATTTCCTGAACAGAACTCCAATAGCTTATGCTCTAAGATCAAGAATAGACAAATGGGACCTCATTAAATTACAAAGTTTTTGCAAGGCAAAAGACACTGTCAAAAAGACAAAGCGGCAACCACCTAACTGGGAAATGATCTTTACCAACCTTACATCCGACAGAGGGCTAATATACATCCGACAGAGGGCTAACATCCAAGATATACAAAGAACTCAAGAAGTTAAACTCCAGAGAGGCAAGTAACCCTATTAAAAAATGGGGTACAGAGCTACACAAAGAGTTCTCACCTGAAGACTATCTAATGGCTGAGAAGCACCTAAAGAGATGTTCATCATCCTTAGTCATTAGGGAAATGCAAATCAAAACAACCCTGAGATTCCATCTCACACCAGTCAGGATGGCTAAGATCAAAAACACAGGAGACAGCAGTTGTTGGCGAGGATGTGGAGAAAGAGGAACACTCCTCCACTGCTGGTGGAATTGCAGGCTGGTACAACCACTCTGGAAAGCAGTCTGGCGGTTCCTCAGAAAACTGGGCATGACACTCCCGGAGGATCTGGCTATACCACTCCTGGCCATATACCCAGAGACTTTACCTGCATGCAATAAGGACACATGCTCCACTATATTCATAGCAGCCTTATTTATAATAGCCAGAAGCTGGAAAGAACCCAGATGTCCCTCAACGGAGGAATGGATTCAGAAGATGTGGTATATCTACACAATGGAATACTACTCTGCAATTAAAAACAATGAATTCACGAAATTCCTAGGCAAATGGTCAGAACTTGAAAATATCATCCTTAGTGAGGTAACCCAATCACAAAAGAACACACATGGTATGCAGTCACTCATAAGGGGATATTGACCCAGAATCTCGGAATACCCTAGACATAATCTGCATATCAATAGATTTCTAAAAAGATGGAAGGAGAGACCCCTGGTCCTGGAAAGACTGGATGTAGGGGAACGCCAGGACAGAGTAATGAGAGGGGGTTGAATGGAGAAAAGAGGGAGGGAAGGGGGCTTATGGGACTTTGGGGAGGGAGGAAACGGGAAAGGGGAAGTGATTTGGAATGTAAATTAAAAAAATAAAATAAAAAAAAATAGAGTAACCAGGAACTCAATCTGCTCTGTGGGCTTTCCACTGTATTACTGTTTGCTGTTTAACAAGGCTAGGCAGAAAGTCTGCTCTTGGGAAAGACTTAGCACTCACTCATGAAGGTTTTTTTTTTAATGAGCATTTTATAATGTCCTAAAAAGAACATTCAATATTATCAGTTCAAAAATGCATGAGCGAAATTATTGATTCTTTGTCCAGTATAAATGAGTCTCCGGAACATCCATAGACAAAAGAGTAGGAACATCAAACACAGGGCTGCTTTAGTTATTATTGTCCCACATTCCATTTATAGAGGCAGAAATTAGGTTAGAGCAATTAGGAAAAGTAATTCTAAATTATTAGGAAGACATTCATTTTCTTCATTTTCTCTTTTACTTTTTTTTGTTTGTTTAATTTAAAATTCAGCCTTTACTGAAGAAAACTGTATTTCCAATTAAAATCACCTTTTGATTTTTTTCGTGCGTGTGTGTGTGTGTGTGTGTGTGTGTGTGTGTGTGTGTGTGTGCATGTGGTTGTAGGAGGAGAAAAGATGGTTAGAGCTAAGATTACTCATCTGGCCTCATCTTTTTTACCTGACAGACTAGAAACACATTGTTGAGCAGAGCATGTCTACTCCCCCCTCAGCTTTCCCTTTGTACAGAAGCTCTAAACAGATGAATAAATAAAAACTGGGCGAGTACAATAAAGAGGTCAGAAAAAATCAGAGGAGGCCAAATGGCCTCGTGCTTAAAGTACACACGGTTACTGTGGAGCCAGCTGTTAACACGTGAATACCCAACAAGTTACCAGGAACAACAGAGGCTATGTGTGCTTTTCAAAAAATGTGGCAGAGACCGGCCAATCTGGTGGTGTAGACCATCAGATAGAATTATTTTTAATAACTGGTACATTTTTACTTGTTATGGAGGCACTGTACCACCAAGTAACTGATAGTCCAGACTAGGGGGTAATAGGGATCCTCACATAAAACAGCAAAGCCCAGAGTATGACCCCACAGGACCTCAACTCCTCTATCCCTCCACCACCCCGTGAACCAGTGGACCAGCTCGTTTTTTCCAAAGGCTTTGATACCAGACCCTGCCTGTGAATCTGCTCAAAGGTGCTTCTTTCTTCTCTTTATATTGACATTAGCTTGTTTTCTTCAAGCTAATGTGTCACTTGCATTTTCTATTGCATAAAACAGGAGCTAAGTGAAAGCTGATTCATCTGTGGCTCCCACAGAACGAGACAGATTGAAAATCAATGGGCCAGAAACATTTCAAAGTAGAATTATCATAGAAGCTAGATGTTCAACATGCTACCGGGAAACTGTGGATGAATCGCATCATGAGGGGTTCACAGTGCAGACCAAATACAGGTTCAGACAGCAGAGTACATTGGTGGGACTCTCAGGTAATTTCATATTGTTGTGTTTAGTACTTTGATTCAAAGACTTTTTGGAGGAATTTAGGGGGGAAAAATCTGAAAATTCTCCTTTGGAGAATGAATAAGTATGCCTGACTCTGCAATCAGTGGCATACAATCTCAGAAAAGTAATACAGGGTTAAGAGCCTGTTAAGATCTATGATGAGGATTCCTGAGTTGCTCCAGGCCTCTTACACGTGATGAATGATGAAGTCTAAGATCAATGCAATCCTAATAAATCAGCCCTACATATTCCAAGTCCAGCTCCTTTTTGACTGTGCCCAGTAGTCTCTGCAGAACTCTGAGATAATGAACTATAGATGATTCGTAAAATGATTACACTGTTCCAATAGCAGAGGCAGCATCCACCCAAGCCACACTTGAAAGCTCAAAGGGAGCCTTCACAGATGTAATTGGTGACTAGGAAGTCATATTGTACTGTGATAACCCCTAAACTCATCTGACTAGTATTCTTAGAAGAAGAACTGGAGGAACTAGGCAGGTATCACAGTGGGGAAAGCTCCCCTACACAAGTAGGAAGACCCAAGATTGGCTCCGCGAGAACTCACTGAAGGCTGGACATAGGATCACAGATCTGTTATCTCACTGTTCCCATGGAAAGATGAGAGGTGGAGACAGCAGAAGATCTAAAAGTTCAATTGCAAGACAACCCTGTATAGCATCAATCAACAAAAGACCTGTCTCAACCAAGGTGAACAGTGAGGGCCAATGGCAGAGGGTGTCCTCTGGCCTCCATATACAGATGCTCTGTTGCTCACCCATAGTCTCATAGTCTCACATTTTCACATATGCACATAATCACACACACACACACACACACACACACACAATTTTAAAGAAAGTACAGATGAAGACATATATGTTCTTGAAAAACAGCCAATTGTTGACTGCCACTGTCAAGGCAAGGACATTCAGGGATTATAGTGAAATCTCAGAGAACAGGGTGACAGTTCCTCAAGACAAGCAACGTTGTGGGTTAATGGTAAATATCAGAATCCAGGAAAAAGACACAGTATAGATTCCTCTTGCACCTCCAAAAGCACTGAATTTTACAGACTTTCTGCGGCCTCTTGAGGGGGTATTCTTTTGTTTTAAGAAACCTAGCTGGGTAGTAGTGTCCTGTTGAAGCCCAGAATGATAAGCAGCATTGTTTATTGCTATTTGTTTATATTTTACAACCATTATTGTTAAGAGTTTCAATACTGATCCCATCCCTGGTCTGCTTGATGTATTTCCATTTTATTTTCAAACTAACTGACCTATGTATTGATGCTGGACATGACAGTGCACTTCCTTTTCCTCATATTTTCTTCAACCATTAGAATGATTTATGCTGAGGAAAATTCTCAGACCTACGAGTGGTCATATGACTTCTCAAATGGGCGTGTATTTCCCATGCTGGGGTAGCTGCTATTGATCTTGTATGATAGAGTTCAAAACCCAGTGAAAACTTAAAAGGAAGTTCCATTTAAAGTTCCTAGTAAAATGGAAGTTTGGCTTATTCAAACAATGAAGAGACCTTGAAGATAATGATGTTGACTTCCTATACACCTAAGTGCTTCAGGAAGATAACTTGATGTACTGGGGAGTGATCTCTCTGAAAATAACTGCCTCACAAACTCACAGCAATTACTTAGGATAATTGAACTGGCTTGGTTAATTTTCCTAATCCTGTTTTTAGAACACAAGGACCAGCTGTTATTTACTGGTTAAGTTATTAGGCCCCTCGATTAACCTGTTCATTGAGATATTGTTTTAGTGTTTTAGCAATAATCTAGAATACCATGAATAGCTACCCATAGTTCATTGATAGATTCTGAACTGGAGGAGTTGTTTGGTTTGTTTTTTGATTTGTTTTTTTTTTGGCCTGGAGAATAGTCCAATGCCATGCTAACGTAAGAACCATCTGGATATGTGGCTGGAAATAGAATCCACAGTTATGCCTATTTTCGTGTCTAAGATTGCTTGGAAATATAGACCTTTAAGCATTATGAGAAAAGGGGTGAGGTGAAACTCCTTCATACCTCCAGGAATCGTGCTTTACCCTCAAGCTGCGTGTCAACATGGCTTCTATTTGTGGAGCTCCTTCTGATTTCCTGTTTCTTGAGTACTGAGTAACCATTCTGGGCTTCCGTTTCTCCATATGCAAAATGGCAATGAATACACCTCTAGAAGCTGTGAGCATGAACTAAGCAGGGAGAGCAGTTGAATTTTCATAAGAATTCTCCAAATTGACTGCAGGGTTGATGAGCTTCTTTTTGAAAGAGACTACTAACTTTCTTAAATGGCCTGAAAGGTACTTTCTTAAAGGGGCAGTAGTAAGTTTCTGGAAAGTGCTCTAATTAGAGCTACAGTTCTCCATGTTCACATGTAACTATGCACTTGGGACAGTAAGGACAGGATCTGTACAGTGGCATTGAAAGCTCAGTTGTGCATCAGTTAGTCACATAGGAAACATGGTAAGGAAATGCAAACTGACAGGGGATCATTTAAACACATGCAATGCCAGCTGGATACACTGAGGGCAGGAAACCTAGGAGAAGGGAGTAGAAGGGGACCTTTTAGTGTGAAAATATGAAAGAAAACAATCCCAGAGAAGGACAGTATGGATCAGGGGAAAGGCTTTGAAATGAAATTGTTGAATAGCAAGTAACCCATTTGGAGATGCAGTGGCAAATAATCTAGAAGGCAGGTGTACGCCGATGCCTGGAGAGTAGAGAGTGGGGAGCTGGGGTCGGGGTCATGAAGGCTCACTGTGTTTAAATCTCAAGTAAGGGTCTGATGAACCTTCTAGTGTTGGCAAGTTCATTTTTCTGAGCCTCATCTGCAACTCTTTCTGTGGGTAGCTGTTGGTATCTTAGTTAATACATGCATCTAGGTCCCTAGCAAAATACAATCATGACAATTGATTAGCTTAATGAATAACTAAAAAGGGAGGCAATTAAAAAAGAAAAAGCAGGCAGTTTATACCTCTAGCTCTCATTAGCAAGGAATAAAGGAGGAGGGTCTACCTGAAGGAATCCATATCATATGATATCCAGGAAGGTCCTCTGGTAGTATGTACTTGTCTCCTGAATCTCAAATGTATTAGAGCTGTTATGTCTAATGCACCAGCTATCAGTCAAGTGAGGAAATTTAATGTCACTAGCTGTGTTTCCAATAATATGTATTAATGGATTCCATATAGGATGGGATACAGTGATAGACATACATATATGTAAATATATTATGGATATATTCATGTCCCTATGACTATGCATATGTGTTTCCAGGGCCACAGAGACTTCTTAATCTGTTCACAATTTACTATAGTGGAGTAAGAAAAAAAAAAGATGTAACCTAGGGCCGCAGAGAGATGGTTAAGCATTTAAGATTGATGGGTGCTCTTCCAGAGGACCCTGGTTTCAGCCTCAGCAACCATGTGACAGATAAGGATGTGTAACTCCAGTTTCAGGGGATAATGCCTTCTTGTAGCCTCTATAGGCATTGCATATGGGTACATTGCATACAGGCAAAACACTCATATACAAAATCAAATTAATGACAGTAACACCAAAGGCATAGCACAAAACTCTATGGAGGGAGAGGAATAGGGAGATAAGTTGCAAGAAATGTAAAACTTTTGCCAAAGTTCCACTCTCCTTTTAGAATCACCTAGGATGGTGTCAACATTAATCAGAAGTTTAGCTCATTAAAACAGAGAAACCTTACATTGTGATTTGCAAGTCCTGAAGGTGATGGGACCCTAGCCACATATAAAAGTGTGTCTTACAAAATGACACTTTTGTCTGCTGTGACAAAACATAATCTGTTGGTGGCTAACATGGTGAGCTTTTGAGCTCAAGTACCCTTGAGAGCTAAACAAAATCAAGCACATGTAATAATGGCAACTAGAATTTCACAAATGAGTTAGCCATGTCACTCATGAAATGTTACATATCAAAAGAACATCAGGGGACATGTTTTAATGCATATATCAAGGTCTAGAGAGAAAGGGAGTTCTAAATAGTGAGCCCACGTAGTGTCTAAGATGCAGTGAATAAATCTTTGAGTTAGTGGTTAAATAGAAAACATCAGCAACAAAACCCATCAATCTGAAGATACAACAAGTTTTCTTGCTACAACTCACAAATAACATGTGCCCATGTCTATGAAAGACATACTGAAGCTGGGGTCTTAGTTAATTAATTCCTATGACTATGATCACATGCCAAATCATTGTCCAGGAGCTGGAGTCTGCCCTGTCCCGTTCAATCCTCAGGATTTCTAAGTGCTGTTAACCCTCTTTTGCAGGGTGTAAAACTGTCTTAGAAAAACCAAGGCATCTGCTGAGTGAGAATGAAAAAAAACCAAATTAAGATTTTTTTGCTACTGTAGTTGCAGCTGACACACACCTAGGTAAGTGGAAAAATGGACCAAGAAAAAGGGGTAGAAAGGAAGAGAACCCATTTTTTAAAGAGTGTATCATCTTGCCTATACCCTGATTTACTCACTAGTACAATAAAATACAACTAAAAACTACTGAAGTATAACTGAAGAAAGCATGAAACCTATGCTTTGGGTCTTTGAAAGGAGACTCTGGGAGTTGATATGACAGACAGTTCTGAACAATTTCAAGAAAGTTGAAGCTATCTGAGCTGCAAGGAAGAGCGTGGCAGATGGGAGCCTGAAGTAGAAGGGTCCCTGAGGCTGTTCCCGTCTGCAGAGGCTTATTTGAGGATCTTATTTCTTCATGCGTAAGGTCTGGTGCATTGACAGATGGTTGTAACAGAGTTTCACAGATGATGCTATTCTCTGAGCAGAATTTAGAGCCTTAACTTACACTTAGCATTTTTTTCAAGCCATAATCTTCCACAGCACACAGAACTGAATGTACACAGTTAAACCAACGTACCTTTGATGCATAAAATAATTTATAATTTTTACATGGAATCTTGCATGATCATAAACCATGTTTTATTGTACCCCTCAAGTAGGTACAGATTCTTGACCAAGTACTGTGGACAGAGAAATAAAAAGGGACATTCAATAATATCATTGTTTTTATTCTGGGTTGCCCTCTACTTGAATGCAGAAAAAGAAACTTGTTGGGTTCTCAGGCATGTATGGATATGAAAACTCAGAGATGTTTGTTGTAGAACCCATCCTCTACCCAATCTCATGTCTTGATATATAAAGAGCAAAACATCATCTTAAGGGCTTCCTGTGAAAGAGAAAGCTGATACAAGTGGAAGCATCCTTAAAGGTAAAATTTAGAGACATCCACAATTAATTTTATACATAAGGACCACATCAACTTCATAGAGCATGAGTAAGATATACCCAAGCAATAAAAAAATAAAAATAAAGTGACCATCTCTTTCTCTTTCAGAAAAATTTGCTTTAACTTCATCAAAATTTTTTAAGTGAATCAAGGTTGCCATTATATGGTACCAGAGTCTGGGTCATTTCAGTAACAGAAATTTGTTTTCTCATAGTTTGGGGGTTAATAGATGTGGTTTCTTTTAATGCTTCATGAATTAACTCAAGAGTACCGTTTTCTCTCTGTGTCCTTTTATGGCCATTCTTTGTGCACATGTAATCCTAGTACCACCCTCTTCTTATGAGAACACCAGTCACATCATATTAAGGGCCAGGTAAGGGGAACAGCCAGCTCTGAACAACCCTCACACACCAAGATGGCCCCAGGCAGAAGCTCAGACCAGATGTCTGTACGGCCTTTGTAGATAACAGACAACCCCTACCCACCTGCTGCAGGGTTACTGGCCCAGACATGGCCTTCAGCAGTAGCAAGGGCCAGGACCTTAGCATAGACTCAGGTGGCATTGCTGGCTACTCACATCAGGCTGTTCTTCACTACTCCCAAGTCTCCAGTTCCACCTCTTCACTGTGCACACATTCTTCCTGCTTCTCTTTCTCTTCCATCTCTTCACCACTTCCTTTCTCATCTCAGAGGCTTGAGGGGCCTCGAGGTGTCTGAGGTTGTTTCGGGAGTGCTATTCATTACCCATGTCTTATGGCACTGGACTTGTAGGGTGGGGTGGTCTCAGGCTTGAGCTGCCCGCCTAGGCCGTGTGATGCCCCAAAAAGATGTGTTTTCACTCACCTCACACTCTGCTCTTCCCTCTCACCCCATCATTTCATTATTGTCAACAAAAATCCTTCTTAGTATTTAGCAACTGAAGTTTGAAATGCAGTATAGCTTAGACTTAGTAAAGAAACACATGTAGCTCATTTTCCACGCAGGCACTACTTGAGAATTTAGTATTGGTATCCAAACTGGAGTTAGTTGTATAGAAGCTGAACACTGTGAAAGGGATATAGAGGCATTGGCTCAAGTTTTAATCACAGTACTGTCTTAGTCAGGGTTTCTATTCCTGCACAAACATCATGACCAAGAAGAAGCAAGTTGAGGAGGAAAGGGTTTATTCAGTTACACTTCCACACTGCTGTTTGTCACCAAAGGAAGTCAGGACTAGAACTCAAGCAGGTCAGGAAGCAGGAGCTGATGAAGAGGCCATGGAGGGATGTTACTTACTGGCTTGCTTCCCCTGACTTGCTCAACCTGCTCTCTTATAGAACCAACACTATCAGTTCAGGAATGGCACCACCCACAATGGGCCTGCCCCCTTATCATTAATTGAGAAAATGCCTTACAGCTGGATCTCATGGAAGCATTTCCTTACCTGAAGCTCCTTTCTCTGTGATAACTCCAGCCTGTGTCAAATTGACACCCAAAGCCAGTCAGTACAAGTACAGAGTAATGGTTTGAATATTACTGCACTTTTTTCAAGTCCTCTAAGGAGCTTCCCATAATTGACTCTTCCAGTAGATGTAGCAGGAGCCCATGTGATGAAAGCCATCAGTCATCAGATTAAATGCCTTGATCTGGGCCCATGCTATTGAGGCCATAGTTAAAAAGACATAGTGAAAGAGAATAAATACAACATGGTCAGTGTAATTAGCATTACTGCAGGGGATGCTCAGAAGGGGAGGGGGAGAGAGAAAGAAAGAGAAAGAGAGAGACAGAGAGAGAGAGAGAGAGAGAGAGAGACCTGTGTTATGCTATAAATAGCCACATTGATTACACTGATTACTATGAAGGCATTAAAAGGAGATAGTAGCAGTGATAATGGATTTATATTGATTGGTTAGACCATAGGACTCAAGGATCTGAGTAAATTCAATATACCAACATTGACTTCTTGCTATAGTCCATCATTTTTCATAAATACAGATAAAAGACCAGAACTTGACTCTAAACTGAAGCTCCCAGAGGATGAGACACCTAAACTCCTATTCAATGGTCAGTGTACATTTGAGAGGGTTCTGGAGTCATGCCAATATTTCCCTTTCCACCATATAGCATCATGGTAATAGGATCTGCCACATCCTGCATTTCAGGAATGAATTGTATAGAGTAAAGGGCTGTTGGTGAGCACTGTGGGACCCATTACCCCTTGCAGTGGATTCTACATCCAGAAGCCAATTGCAGCCTTAGTCAAGCAGATATTGAGCATTTGAACCTGCGTCCTCTGAACTTACACCTGGGACCTGAGATGAAACTGGATATCATTATTTCTGACAGCAGAGTACTCTGATTGGTTTGTCAATCATAGTTAAGATGAATACATAACGATTTTAATATAGGGAACATTTGGAAACGATCTTAATCAGAAAAAAAGAAAACAAATTTTAGCAAAAAATATCTCAAAAATCCATAATAAAGTTTGAAGATGGGGGAGTAACAGATTTTAGGAGCTGGGGAGATGGTAAAGTGTTCATAAAGTGTTCAACACACAAGCATGGGGACCTGACTCCAGGAACCCATGTTAAAAGTAGGGGGCGGGCAGTGGTGGCGCACGCCTTTAATCCCAGCACTTGGGAGGCAGAGGCAGGCGGATTTCTGAGTTCGAGGCCAGCCTGGTCTACAAAGTGAGTTCCAGGACAGCCAGGGCTATACAGAGAAACCCTGCCTCCAAAAACCAAAAAAAAAAAAAGTAGGGGGCGTGCACCCCTATAACTCTAGTGCTTACAAAAGAGGATTCCTGGTTCTTGCTAGCCAGTTAGTCTCACTAAATCAGTGGGGGCTCCAGATTCAATGAAAGACCATGTCTCACAAACTAAGAGGAAGAAGTAATAGAGTAAGACACCAGGCACTTACCTCCAACCTCGACAGTCATGCATATACAAATGTATGCATATCCACAGAAATATGCACACACGCACACACACACACACACACACACACACACACACACACACACACACTTATGCACATGGACATAGCCCACATGCACACACAGGAATTCATGGTAGAATTTTACAAAGTGTGTTGTGTATGTATTTTCTTATATATAAACTTAACCAACTGTCTATATACAAGCATACGGCACACACATACACACACTCCTCCTCTTGATCATCCCTCCATACCCAAAACATACTCGATCAACTGTTTCTTTCCAAATAACTTCAGCAAATACCTTAAATTCCATAGCTGAAGTCATACCATCTGCAGTGATATAAGATCATTTTCTATGGAACTGAAGTAACTTTTTAAAACCACAATAGACAGACTTTAATATCCCTATTACACTCCAGAGCTTTGTTCATCTCATAATAATCTCCTTATTAGACATCTGTTTCCAATGATTTAAAAAAGCATCTTATGAATATAAATCAGTGAGAAACCCATCAAAGATGATTGGAGCAAGTTAACAATTCATTAATAAGAAGTTGAAGAAATCAGAAACTCTGATCTATTATTTAACTTGGGTACGACATCTTCAGAATTTTATGCCCCACCTGCTCATATACAAGGAGAGAAGGAAGAAAAATTATGGAAGTGTACAAGAAACAAAAAACCATTGTATGTATTCATGGTTAGGGATAACTATTACACAGAGTCAAATGCTAGTTGTTAAGAGAAATGAAGCTTGTGCAAACTATAGTGGACTTTGTAATCTAAATACCCATGGATGAGAAATGGATTCTTGCTCTGCAGGATGCCCTCCCTAATGAATTCTTTTGTGGTGGTCCACTTGCCACCAGAACCAATTCTTCCTGGGGTCCATACTCTCCGCCACTAAACATAATAACAACTAATATTTGCTATTAAATCACCATAGTGATATAACACTATATCTAAGTACAGAAAGTGCACAGTAATATACTACACTGCAGTAAGTATGCGAGGACTGTGGTAGTTGGATAAGTATGGCCCCCATAGTCTCATATGTGAATTCTAGGCTGATAGAGAGTGGTACTATTTAGGAAGTATGGCTTTGTTTGTGTAGGTATGACCTTATTGCAGGAAATTGTCATTGTGGGGGTGGGCTTTGAGGTCTATTCTCATGCTACACCTAGTGTGGGACTCAGTCTCCTTGTGACCAAGATGTAGAACTCTCAGTTCATTCTCCAGCACCATGTCTGCCTGCACACTGTCATGCTTCCTGCCATGGTGATAATGGACTAAACTTTTGAATCTGTAAGCCAGCACCAATTAAATGTTGTGCTTTATAGGAGCTGCTATGGTCATGGTGTCTCTTCACAGAGTGAAACCCTAACTCAGACAGGTACTTACCCCCTAAATTTCCACAACTTCCTGAAGCATATAATCTTATTTTCTACATTCAGTGGATGGGAAGAAGACCCATGTTCAGAGAAGGTAAATAATTTGCCTAAATTTACACAACTACTGGAAATCCTAGGGAAAGAGTCTAAGTTAGTCATATGATTCTATTCTAAGAAAGAAGCATTTTATTCTAATAAATACAGTACAGTATCAATGTGTACCACATTTTTAGGGTCTTTTAAGTAAACTCTCTGAAGATTACATTCAGATCATCTGGATGAATCTGTCTTTCTAATATGGAGACCCAAAAAGATGAAAATAGTCTTACTTTGAGGATTCCCCTATATTAAACAGTAAGAGGAATAGAATCGCCCCCTATTTTTCTGGATACCCATATTACTGTTTCTAGGACAGGAGAATAGGTTTGAAGATGGATGCTATATTTTATCTTAGAAAGGAATAAAGATGGGGGGATTTTAGGACAGAATTGGAAAGAACATGGAATCCAAAACCTTTTGGCACTTTAAGCATGGTGCTGGACACAAGGTAACATTAATCATGGCCACACATTTCCTGTATGACAGGTCCTGCCCTAGCCTCTGAGGGCACTATGCATTCTCTCTTGCAAAAACTCAGTGTAAGATTGAGATAGAGATGAGCAAACAGAGAGTTGTGCCAGAGAGTCATCCTTGCCCAAGGGTGTTATATGAGCATGCAACAGAAGCACCTGTCTCTAAGAAGATGGCTAAGAACATTATTTAGGTTAAGAGTTGCAGAATTAGAAACAGGTTATCCAGAGATTATAGGAAAGAGCCCTTGAGGCCACTCACTGCTTTATAAAATTGGAAGCAAGCAGGAAGCTGTAAAATGTTTCTGTGACTGAGCCTCATGCCCAGAGATTCTGTTGGAATGGATGTGAGTGTGAGCTTCACACTTGGGTTTTAAAAGTTCCTTTAGGGATTTCAATATTTGGCCCTAAGAGTCACGGCTGAGAGCTCTTGGTACTGATTAAGTTTTAGTCCCACAAAAGCCTTTAAAATCTCCTCTTAGATCTGCAAGCAGATTTGTCTGAGGTGGTAATATCCCCAGTGATTCTGAAATTGCAAATTGTTGTCTGGTGCTCAGAATGGTACATACAAGATTTAGAAGCATAGGAGGTTCAGTTATCTCTCAGTGCAGGGGAAAAATTAGTCTACAAAAGAAAGGGAGGATTAGATTGGGAAGTGATTTATTTGCCAAATTTGTTTTCCAAATTATGGTGTTTGGTCTTTCTCTTTGTACACAGTGATGCTGAGTCAAGGGCTACAGAAACTCATTGACAATAAAAATTTTCTTTTGGAAGAATATAAAATGGAAGGTGATGGGCAAACCTGGGTAGAAGTAACCCATAAGCAGAAAGATAGAGGTTTCCAGCATGGAAAGTAATTGCGGCTTACATGTCTTCCAGAAGAAGTTTGGGAGAAAAGATCTCATGTCATGTCTTACACGTGTCTGCTCTAGTAAAGAAATGCATCATCCATCATTCTCCAAAGAACCCCTGCTTGAGGAAACAAAGTAGATAGTAATGAATTGACTGTAAAGCTTGCATAGAAAGAGAACAGTAGTTGACCTCTGTGGAACCAGTATGTGATCAGACAAAGGTAGGGTGAAATCTGGTGTCCACAGGAAGACAACTCAGAAAATGTAGCAAACATTCTTGCTGGTGCCTAGCTCCGTCTTCTCCTGGGTTTATACATATGGTCTTAGCCCTTGATATTTTTCTTGGACCATTCAGGGGAAGAAGAGGAACTGGGAGGTGGGGAAGGGATGCAGAAGGAACTCTATCCTTGTTGCTCAAGCTTGGAAAATAGCCCCAAGCCTTTCATGACTCAGAAGTTTGGGGAAGGGTTTGACTGCCACTGGTGGGAAAATGATGACTTGTCCTCACTCAGCAAACATGTCATAAGAATACAACATGAGGTACACCTGCACATATCCTGTTCACATCCTTCCTGTGTGTTTTGGTTTGCTTGGCCTCCTGAAATCAGCATAAATCAACTCAGGATGCTTTCTTTAAGTTATAGCTGACACATGTTGCCGCACCACAGCTGGCCCATCTGCTGAAGTTGGCTCGTGGAATCTTAACACTCCCAGCCAGAATACTAATATTAAAGTATTAATACTAATTTGTACTTTAATATTGAGTATAAAACTCTTTCATTAACATTCTGGGAAACTAGAAGTATTTCATTGGGTGAAAAGATGCTTTTTCAGAGAAGGGTCACTGTGACCCTCAGTATAGGATTAATTGTGTCCTATGGCAACCAATGGAAATAAAAGACTCTCATGTTCAGAGCTGCAGAATGTGATCTACAGTTGTCAATTGGAGTTAGACACACTAGACCTTTGCATGAAGTTGAGGCATGACTCTTAGCTTTCCTTACCTTCAAAAAACTCCCTTAATTAGGTTAAAAAATGAGTAACTGCCATTTTTTATAATAACTGATTCGTATATATTGAACTTCTTTTTGCTATTTACTTTGGAAACATTATTTAATTAAATATTCCAATAATACTGCAGGGCAGTATTATAATTCTGAGTCATATGGGCTAATGCTGAGAACAATAAAAATGGAGTTATTGCCTCAAGTCAGTGAACCCAATTAACGCCAAAACCAGGTTGGGAGTTCACATCTACCTGGATTTCCCTTGTGATTTTCCTTTAGAATTGGCTTTCCTCTAGCAATTTCACATCTCTTGTCTCCAAGAAAGTAAATCGCTGGTAGCCAAGTACCTAGTAGAATAGAAATCACATTGCACTGTTCACAGAATCACACATTTCCTTAGATCAATCTGAGAGTTCGTCCTAGTCCATCACTGGGACATGGGCAGAGCAATGATGCTCTGCTTTCACTCAGACAATGGGACGCAGCCATGATCCAGGCTCTGCTCCTGCTATCAGGGTTTGTCATCAAACAGTGGAAGCCTAGGAGAATAATACATGAGACATTCACAGAGATAACTATGGAAGGGACAAAATAATGGCTGAGGACACGAAGAGGTTTAGGAAAAAGAAAAAGGAACAAGTATCGAGTATCGAGTGACCAATTTCTGCCATGAGAACTGAAAACATGATGATGAGAATAAATGAGAAGATTCAGGGAATGGGCATTGGAGGAGAGGGAATGGCATGTGCAAAGGCATGGGGGTTAGAATGTACATGCTGGTTGCTTACCCGCTGTTTTCCCCTCTGTGTGCTTACCCTCCACTGTGGTAAAATGCCCAGATCACTGCGACATGAGACAGGAGGTCTTGTCTGTGAAATATGGGGATGTATGTTTAGTGGTTACCCATCTAAAGTGATGCTGCATAGTTCTCTCTTGTGGGTTTGTAGGCATTCCTGGAAATAAAATTCTGACTGGACACTTGCCACGTGCCAGCCAGTGAGGGCTTGCTTGCTCTTGCTTGAGTTATCAGAACCTGACATCCTCTGCCAGCCTCTATAAACAAAATAACAGAGTGCTTTTTAAGTGTTTAGAGAATGAAGGGGTGACCTATTCAACATCCGGTATATTTTTCTGGTGCAGATGTGTTCAGTCACTTTGTGAAGCAGGAAGTTCTTTGGATAAGGATTACACTTAAATAAAACCTGGGGTTAAACAGATGATAGAAGATAGACTCAGAACAACAGTTCTCAACCTCTTTAACGCTGACACCTTTAACACAGCTACTCATTGTGTGGTGGTCCCCGACCATAAAATTATTTTGTTGTTACTTCATAACTGTAGTTTTCCTACTGTTATGAATTATAAGTATCTGTGTATTCCAATGGTCATAGGTGACCCCTGTGAACGTGTCATTTGATACATGAAAAAGGTCATGATGCACAGGTTGTGATATAGATGCTATCAAGTTGAAGATAGATAGAAATAGATATTAGCTAGCTTTATGAGAGAGAGCGAGAGAGAGAGAGAGAGAGAGAGAGAGAGAGATTATATGCTATCACAGTGTAAATGAACACAGAAACATACAGAGGAAAAACTATGTGTAAACATAGGGCAAAGATACCTGCAAGTTAAAGACTTTATTAGAAGATAAGCTACAAAAGCCTTGGTCTTAGGCTTAGAGCCTACAGTATTGTGGAAAAAGAAATAAATCTATATGTTTTAAAATATTTTAAAATTCATCACTGTTATTATTTGTTTGTGTGTGTGCATGTGTGTGTGTGTGTGTGTGTGAATTGTGTGTGAATATATGCATCGTGTGTTTACATGCATGTACCACGGTGCCTACGTGGATGGAAGTCAGAAGATAACTCTCAAGAGTTGGTTTTCCCCTTCCAGCTTTATAAAAGCTGTGGGGACTGAACTCAGGCAGATGAACACTTTTACTTGCTGAGCCTTCTGGGTGGCCCAAATCTGTGTTTTTGAGCCACTCAGCTTGTGGTAGTCTTTCAGAACTACAGGAAACGAATGCATCTCTCCAAGCTGTATTTCCTCATTTCTAAAGTAAGGACAATGACCTTAGCTATTGCAAGATGAGGATTGAATGAGACTATTTGATAAAGGTGTGTGATATAGCAGTACAGACACATGGATCATTCTAAGACATCAACAAATTGTGACTTTTGTCCTAGAACCCACCTCATCCATATTTTACAGTTAGCAATATCATAACCATGGGAAAGTTTTAAATAGAGAAAATATAGAATTATTCACTCCCATATAAAAATTTGAAGTAACAGACCTATTTTAATGTTCAATAATGTTATATGGATTGGTACTTAAAAGTGAATTTATAAGCATAGCATAAACGCTGATCTCTAGTTTTTCATAGGCAACTCCCTTCAATACTCTAAAATACATGAAAACCTCATCTAATGAAGGAGGAAATTTTACACTATGATAAAACAGAAAAAAAAAATACCACATCACCTCATTCCCAGCATGTGTTTAACTGTGAACCAAACGACTCATCTCTGTGAAGAACACATGGCTGATTTCTCTTCAAATTAAGCTTTCATTTGTCTCAGGGTCTTCCTCTCAAAGCAGAATCCTTTTCCCTGAGGTGTTTTACAATAACTCTGCATAAACAATTGCAAAGAAGTGGGGCTATCCACAGCCCCCCTCTTCCTGGAAGAGCTTCCTGCTTCTCAAAGGTGTGTTCTGACTGAGGCCACACTGCCACTTCCAGAGTTTAGATCTTGCTCTTCCTGTTGATGTTGTCTGCAGGACGGAATACACACACACACACACACACACACACACACACACACACACACACACACACACATCAGAGGAAGGAAACAGGGTTTGGAAAGACTCCTTAATTTATGGAAAACTGTGCAGTTACTATTAACTTTTATCTTTGCCATCACAAGAGGCTATTCCCATGGGGCAGTTTCTATCTGAGAATATAAACACCTAGGTATGTACCATACCTTCTAGACACACCTCCAGATTTAACAGCTTTGTTTACCCGTTTCCCTAGCTGTCTATCACTAAAGAGAATCTGTATCTCCCACATCTGACAGGACGTGCATCACCTACACGGGAAGATGATTAGCTTCAACAATTGTGTCCTGAAATCCATCCCCCATACAGCTTCTTCTTACAATGAGGAAGACTGGGTTGGCATAGAGGAAATACACGCTTTTTTCTGTTGAAAGCTTACAATATAAACCTTAGTACAGTGTACACAGCCAAGCAGCTATTTCCTTTCAGTGCGAGCTAAACTTAGATTTAGTGCACCAAAGGAATGCAGAAAGCATAATTTTATGCATCTATAAGATTCCTTTATCTCATATGAAGGCGTTTAAACATTCTGCAATGGCCGAAGCATATTAACTGCCGTTTCTAACAAGCAGGTAACAACGCTGTTACTTCTTTTGTACGGTTTGACATATTAGCATCAGATTATTAAAAATACATCTGCTCATTTCCTGTGTTTGTATTTTATCATCACACTAATTACCATCATGACAGTCTTTGTATAATAATACATTAATGTTAGAGAAGGACCCTTGTCCTCAAATATTTCAGCGCTAGTTACCACCTAACAAACAAATTAGATGCCCCTCTCTGCCACATATTCTCACTTGTCCCTTTGTAAGCCCGCAACTTTCTAGTCACATGTCCCCATTTGCCCCGGGATGGCCTTAAACCAGAGAGTGCTGGCAGCATGCTGAAGACACTCAGAGCTAGCCACAGTGTGAAGAGTCCCCAGGAGCCCAACAGAAAAAGTTCAGTTCTGACTCCTGAGTCTGACCAAGACCCTGAAATGCTGAGAGGAGATTATTTTCTTTTCTGGGTGAGTTTTATACTAATGAGACACACAAATCTATAACTATGTTATTTCTGCTAATGTTAAAGGGAAAAAATGTTTAAATCTTAGAAGTCGCTATCGTTAAATTAGGAAGTTCTCCTTACTCAGCCTTTAGTCTTTGAAATCCATGTGTTCTGCACATACGTTCATCTTTTCCAGAATGTTGAGACACGCCTGAGTTCTGTCCAAACTTATCTGTTGCTTTTGTCCCTCAGAGCATTTATCTGTCTACTGCCAGCCAGACTTGTTTTACCTTTTTCAGCAAGGCCACACACAGGGAAATTCTGGGCCTGACAGGATTTTAGAGGAAAGTATGTGACCTCATTACCTTTTTTTCTTTCTTCTTTGAGTGGCAAGTGGGCCTCTTCCTTAGAGCTGAGTCACTGGGAGCAAGCAGCTGTAACTTAACAGCTTCTCTGTTCTGCTTATGCATTCGTCAGGACAACCCATTTATGCATCCCTTAAGTTCTTTTTTTTCCATTAATTAAAACAATACTTGCAGGTTAGCATAAAAAGAAGGAAGTGGATTTTACTGTGATATTTTCATACATATATAAAGATTATTCTTTGTTATTATTCTGAATAAGACCCTGGAGAATCTGATAAGGCTACAGACAAGGCGAGGCTCAACTGCACACGCACACACACACACACACACACACACACACTCCCACAGAGGGCAGGGAAAGTGACTACATAGGATAAATCAAAGAAAACATGGGGTTTAGAAAGCCCCCTTAATGGAAAACATACATTGTTATCATTAACTTTTATCTTTGTCATCATGTGAGAATATTCTCATAGGGCAGTTTCTCTCTGTTGTCTGCTGTACTTGGCCTGTCCCATCCTACAACGAACCATACATGAAAGGCCCATAAAGGACCAAGTCTTTCAGGTTCTACATAACACTGACTCTACCCCCTACTCTCCTAGTCTGTCCCTTGTACTCTGCCCAATCCTTTGTCCTGAGACAAAGTCTCTGGGGTAAGAATGTTGAGGAAAATCTCCAAGTAGTGTCTTAAGAGTGTGGATTCATTAGAATCCTGCTGAAGATGAACAGCAGGCCTTTGCTATTCTTTTCACCCTTGGCATTTATTCTGCCTGGGAACTTGCTTTTGGTTTATTCAGACCACTGACCAAATGCCTTACCCACCAAATACCCAACACTGACTGTGCTAGCTTTATTTATCACATCACTCAGTTGGAATTCTTGAAGAGTACCTTCATTTTCTTGCTTTATTTTATTTATTCCTCTTGTTCATGGATCATCGTGTTGATTTTCTAGGTTTCCCACTGTTCTGTCCACTGAGGTGTATGCTCCGGGACAGCAGGACTTTGTCTGGAACAATGTCTGGAATACAGTGACTGAGTCCTCATAAATACCAACTGGATTTGCAACTGAGAGTTTCTCAGACATGAGCCAATTATACTTCAGAAGAGAAATCTACTAACCCAGACCCCATTTGAAGAAAGCTGGGGAATCAAAAATTATTTTTAAATATTTAAAGCCATAATTGATTTTATTCCAACTTCCTATGACATATGTGTGAACCAGATCATACCATATCACTTTCTTTAACATCCAAGGCTGCATTACAGTTTTGTCTTTGTCCATAATATTTTGGATAGAATGTTTTACGTTCTGAGCTCCCGAAACACTTCACAGCCCACTCTGCAACAATGACCCAAGTGTTCAGGAGGTATGGCAGCAAAGCCGGCGTGACAACAGGAGCAGGAAGCTGAGAGACTGTCCCTTTCACTGCAACCACAAAACAGAGAGTGAGCCCCAAGTGCTGCTAGGCTATAGACTCTCTAGGCCCCCCTCCAGTGGTGCACTTCCTCCAGCCAAACCACACTGCCTCCCAAACAGCGCTACCAATTGGGGACCAAGTGTTCAAATGCCTGAGCCTACTGGGGACATTTCTCATTCCATCCATTACACCTCTATATCGGATGCCCACTCTACCTGGTTAAAAATCTGCTTAACCGCTCAAAGCAAGAAGAATTTATTTCTTAACTTGTAATGGCATTCCTTAATCTCTTCAAAACTTAGTTTTCTCACCCTATAACTAAGGGAGAAAAAAGAAGAACACTTGTGTATGAACAACTCTTTCCCTTTTTTGAGAAAATGCATATATCAAAACTTGTGTACATCTGTTTCTGTAGGTTGCAAAGACAATCTAATGTTCATTCAGAATATTCTAGAGAATAAAACAGTCACTTACTTTTTTTTTTTTGTTACAGTGAGGTAAATGCTCCACTCCACAGAGTTGTCCTGAAAATCGGCAGTTAGCCGCAGTATTCTTTCACCAGAATCTCTGATTCCCCCTGTTAATAATAACTCTAACTTACCAAAAATGTGGTGCCATTTTTTTCCCTATCAGAATTATCTTGGTTACTTGCTAAAAACACCAAAGAATCAGTTTACAGAATTCAGGCCCACAAGCTCTAGGAAAAGCTTAACAATACACATTTTTAAAATCATAATCCAACCTTATTCTTATGGCTTCAAAAACCATTTCTAGACTGGGTTCACTATTGTAGGCAATTTGTGTTCTGCTCATTTTAAGCCACGGAGTAAACCTACCTTTCGTGGGTCACCATTTTGCACAACTCATTTGAAAGATCCCTTTCAGTGTCTTAGTTGTTATACTGTGAGAAATAAATTATCTGAATCTGGTGTTCTCAAGAGAGCAAATAGTCAAAACCTATATCTTCAGGTTCCTGCACCAGATTTCACGTATTTTATTTGTTGGGTCCCTCAGGAATGTTCAAAACACCACAGGAAGTTAGACAAACCGAGAAAAATGAGAATTTACAAAAGCCAAGGAAAGGATTGGAAATTTGTTAAGGGCAAAGAGCTACAAATAGTTCAATTGTTTTCATGTGTATTCTGCTTTATGGTAACAAAAATTATCCATGTGTGCATCACTATTAACTTATTAGAAAGCTAAACATACACATAGAGCATTTTCTTAGGAAAATCAACTGCACAATATGCTTTACGGAATTTTTCAAAGTTTGTCAATATGAAATCATTTATTGTTCATTTCTCAAGTAAAAAAAGAGCTCCATCCCATCTTTATCCATTTTTGAAATGTGGAAGGGTTATGGTTTGCAAAGAGTTTGCAAAGGATACAAATCAGTGAAGCAGACTTCTTCCAGAGCTCTCAGGCTCCCACTGCAGAAGCTAGAGCAGGGAGTACCTGAGACGCAGGTATGATGGCACGCACCTGCCATCTGGAGAACCAGAAGGGTCGTGCATTCAAGGCCAGCCTCGGCTACATGATGAGTTGGAGACCAACCTGGGCTGTCTAGTAAGATTCTGTCTCAAAACAAGCTAACTAAAAACTTAAGAAAAGTTTCCAACTACTCTACGTAGAAAGAGAGTTGTCAGCAAAATCTGAAACCTTGGACTATCCAGCAACTACAAAATCTTGCCCTAACCCAAAGGAGAGAAGACCATATAAAGTACCAACAGAGAGGGAAAGGGAACTCTGATGCCTTAAGGGCAAAACCATGATTGATGTCTTTTAAGCATCATTTAAAGCCCTGACTTGTTCTAACTGCTCAGTAACCATCTGCAGTTAATGATAAACTCTGGTTAAGCTTCGGCAGCTTTGAGGAGGCATAACAGTCACTTGGAAGATTTTCTCGGAGAGAAACGACATAAACCCCAGGGATAAACATGGGATTATTTCCCTAAAGTGACACGACAGCTTCTACAATGGTCATGACTAATTAGGGCACCATGTCATCAGAAATATTTAAATGATCCCTCCCTCGGCAATGTTCCTCTTCCTTACTGGGTACTGCTGATCTAAACGGGGTTCTGTTTACTTTGCCCCTTTTCCTTTCATAAAGACAGGACAGTGGAGAGATATGATGACATATTTAAGAAAGTGAATAGGATTTGAGTGTCCATCCCCAAATTCAATGGCCTAAACCACCCTGGAGTAATCCCTGTTCTGGTGGAGATTAAAAGTTCAAGAAGGCCACGTGAGAAACAAATAAAAGCACCAGAAGGAGATTACTCTGTACTTGAATTGAATTACTTCCCTTTGGCACATGGATTGTTTTCTTGTGATGGGTCATTTTGGCTACAGCAGGGAGCTGCTACAGTAACCACACTCCCTGATAGGGAGGTACTGGTCAGTTCTGAAAGGTGTGCAAAGTTAGTAATGTGACTTTATTTCAAGCATGGGACTCCTGCCTACCTTGATACTTCTATGTTTACACATTTCTCCATGTAGCATTAAAGTATATTACTTAATAACCTATGAAACAGAAGATCCTAGAGCTAGTGAGAAAGAAGTTGCTACAGTCTAAACAAAATTCAAAAAATTTAAAAATTTTAAAAGAGTATATTCAATATACACTTCACAGAAATAAAAAAAAAATCTAAAAATCCATGTGAGACCAGAAGAAATCCCAAATAGTCAAAGCACTACTGAGATTAAAGAGCTGGAAGAATTATCATTCTAGATCTCAAGATAGATCATAGGGCCATAGTAAAAAGACCAACACAGCACCGGAACAAAAGCAAACTTATAGAGCAATGGAACAAGATAAAAGAGCTAAACATGAGTGCACGTAATGGCTGCTATCTGATATTTTACAAAATGGCCAAGAACTATACCAGAAGAAAACAGTGCTTTCAATAAACAATGCTTGGGGTGCTGTATATCCACATTAAGACTGATGAAATTAGACCTGTGCTTATCACTCTACACAATGAACTCCCACTGGATAACAGACCTCAATGTAAAAGCTGAAACTGATAGAAGCTATGCACATATATACATATGTACATACGTACATATATACATGGGAAGCTATATACATATATACATATATACATAGGAAGCTATATACATATTACAAGGCATAGACATAGAAAAAGCATTTCTTAATAGCACTCCATTCACTCAAGAATTAAGGCCAGCACTTGGCAACGGGGATCCCCAAAAAACTAAAAAGCATCTGCACAACTAAGGAAACTTCAATCTAATGAAGAAAAAAACCCACAGAGCAAGGGAGAATCTTTGTCAGCATTCCACCAGTCAGTCAAGAAATAGTCCAGTTAAAATATGGAGAATGAGACTGAACAGAGAGTTTTCAATAGAAGAAATTTTTTAAAAAGTTTAAATTAAATTAAAAAATTGCATGAAAGAAGGCAGAAAGATTGCAAGAGCGAGAAAACCAGAAAGTCTCCTATGATATTGGGTCTCCTAGACATGACCTCCTAGGTAAGACCTGAACAATGACCATGTCAGTAGTGATACTAGAAGATCTAAACAATGACAACATCAATAGGGATGCTAACATGGAAGGGAGAAATATTTCGCAGGTCCCCACCCCTAGACAAGGGAGAAATATTTCGCAGGTCCCCACCCCTAGACAAAGTACTACAGACAGCTGATCACCCCTGAATGGTTAGCCAATACAAAATGGTCTTCCCTGGAATCATATATACACGAGCAAAAAAATAAATGGACTTATATATTTTCACATCCATGTATATCTATTTATCTATTATCTATCTATTTATCAAAAAGGTCATCAATTTGAGATGGAATGGGGGAGGGGCATGGGAAAGGTTGGAGGGAGGACAAAGCAGAGGGAAGGTGATGAAATTACATTTTAATTAACAAATATATTAAACAATGAAATAAAATGCAAAGGGAAGTACAGCTAGGGGCTCTATGGGTATGGAGCAAGCACTGGCAATATGTCAGATAAAACTGAATTTTACTATTACCATCCCTAGTAGATCCAGAATGTGGTTCATCGTAAATGTTCACTTCACAGAAGCTACATTCACCTCTCCCTACATCAGGATCTCATTCCAGATAAAGGTGTCAAAATTGGTTAAGCTTTGAGTTGTATATCTGTGGTAGAGTTTGATAAACAATAAATTAAACTCACCATCTGGCAACCTGAAGTTTCTTTTCTCTCAGATTGTGAAGACATAGTGAGAACACATCCAAGAAGGAGAGCGCAGGGGACCTGATGAGTACTAGAAAGCACAGAATACATTACACTCTTCTTTTAATTATTGTTATTCTTTCTGAATCTGTGGATGTCACCTTCATTTCCAGACCTGACATACTTCATTGGAGGTTCTTTGGCAAGTTCAGACTCTAATAACAGAAAAATTCCCTGAAAAATAATGATCTTGTGTTGTAAGATGCTCTAACCCATCCCATTCCAGTGGAAACCTGCCCACGATAATGAATTCAGAAAGGATGAGGAACTGGAAAGTTGCCCTCTGATTCATGACTCTGCTCCAGCTGTACTTAGGATAATGGATCCGGGCTGGTTCTCCCTTGGGAAAACGTGTATTTTGGGAAGGAGGATGCCTGGACAGCATATAGAGAGGTTTCCTGTGCTGCCATGAGCAATTTATGACTTAATGAGTATATTTATAGGAACATTATAAGTCTGTTATCATTTCAGAAATCAATGAAGCAGTTTCCAAAGGAAGTCAATGATTTGTGGCTATCAGCTAACACAAATTATTTATCATAGGGGGAAAAAAAAAGAATTCCTCCAGTAAAGAAAACTCGTGACTGAATAACATAACAGGAGGGAAATCCTAACTCATGAACATTGAATACAAAGTTTGGTAAAAATAAATGTTGCTTAAACAAAAATCCATAGCGTGTCTACTGGTTAAACGTATTCAAAAACTATTAGAACTCTTATTTTATGTTCATGACCAGGACTTAACACAGAGAACTGCCATTCACCAAGAACTCACTGCTACCCTGCGGATGCTTGATAACTACTCTACACGTTTTCTTTACCCCTTTAATCTTGATACCTCACAGAGGATAACAGGGCTCTGAGAGATGTGGTAGTAATTATTAAAGAGCTATATAATGGCTTGCTCGAAACAGGGAATGCTAAAAGGGGGATGCTAAATGGAGGGTTGAGCTCAAGTCTACCTTACTCCAAATCTATGCTTTTCCCTTCTCATGCTACCACCACTGGATTCAAGTTATTTGATAATGTCTGAAACAGATGTGTTTGATCTGTTTCAGATCACTCATTTCACTCTACATTATAATATACATCCAGGTACACACATATCCAATTTACTCATCCATCCCTTCAAAGGACACCAGTCTGTTGTTCACCTATAGCAAACCCTTACTAAGCACATGGGACCTATGAATTAAAACCTAAAGTCCCTCATCTCAGTGACTTAACAGGGAGAGAAAACAGACAGCACTTATATTGAACATGTGCAACTATAAAAGAATGTACGAGATCATGAAACAGGATAGCGGCACAAATTCTCTAGACCCGGCACTGCAAAACATCACCACACTTGTCAAATGGCCAGCTATTTTTCCAAAGCTACTGATCTCAATTCCAATTGCAGATAACAGCAAAGGAGTTGAGATTGTTTATGTGGTTATAGGGAAAGTTCCATCTGGATGTCTGTAGAGCGCACAGGAAAGGGTGTATTTATAGACAATGGAAATCTCCTTCTCCTAAATGTAGAACCTCTAGGAAACTGTTCTGAATTTAGAAATCAACTTCAACCTTCAGTGTTTGTGAAGTGGATGGGTTGAAGTGGAGCAAATGCTTGAAGTAGCTACATATACCACATTCAATTCTTCCAATTGCCTTGGCAATTCTAGAGTTGGATACAAAAAGACTAGCATATAATAATCTTTTATTGTTTACACATGATTATTGTTTATACACAGTAAACTGTTTCTTTGCTTGGTAAAATGTGAGTTTCTCTTTTAAATTAAAGCTTTCAATATAATACAAGTAGCTTTCAAAAGCTGCATTCGTCATTCTTTGAAGACCCATGTTGAACAGTTTCTATACCAACTACATTCTACTGTTTGTTCCTGATTAAAATAGAAACATATCTCATAAATATAAATAAAAGAGAAATGATAAGAACCAAGTTCAAGTTCTAGGTGGCATTGCATGCTGGGAAGCACAACACGATTGTTAGACTTCATCAAAACATGCATGAAGGCAAGTTTATGTTTGACATCACGCCCTATGTTCTCCTTTGTTTTCCGTTGCTGTGATAAACACCAGAACTCAAGTCAATTTGGGAAGGGAAAGGCTTTATTTGGCTTACACTTCAATGTCACAGTCTGTCATTAAGGGAAGTCAGGGCAGGAACTCAGACAAGAATCTGGAAGCAAGAGCTAAACAGGAGACCACAAAAGAGCATGCTTGCTGGCTTGCTCAGCCTGCTTTCTTATACAATCCAGGACCACCTGCCCCTGAGTAGAATCACACAGTGGGCTGGACCCCCCCCCACACACACACACATCAATTATTAGTCAAGAGAATGTCTTCCCAGACACCTCTGCAGGCCAATTTGATAGAAGCACTTTCTGGATTGATGTCCCTCCCCTTCCCCACCCCCCACCTCCAGAGGAATTTAGCTTATGTCATGTTGACAAAATCTAACTAGCAAAACTACCTTAAGAAGTTAAACTCCAGAGAGGCAAGTAACCCTATTAAAAAATGGGGTACAGAGCTAAACAAAGAGTTCTCACCTGAAGAATATCTAATGGCTGAGAAGTACCTAAAGAGATGTTCATCATCCTTAGTCATTAGGGAAATGCAAATCAAAACAACCCTGAGATTCCATCTCACACCAGTCAGGATGGCTAAGATCAAAAACACAGGAGACAGCAGTTGTTGGCGAGGATGTGGAGAAAGAGGAACACTCCTCCACTGCTGGTGGAATTGCAAGCTGGTACAACCACTCTGGAAAGCAGTCTGGCGGTTCCTCCGAAAACTGGGCATGACACTCCCAGAGGATCCGGCTATACCACTCCTGGCCATATACCCAGAGGCTTTACCTGCATGCAATAAGGACACATGCTCCACTATGTTCATAGCAGCCCTATTTATAATAGCCAGAAGCTGGAAAGAACCCAGATGTCCCTCAACGGAGGAATGGATTCAGAAGATGTGGTATATCTACACAATGGAATACTACTCTGCAATTAAAAACAATGAATTCACGAAATTCCTAGGCAAATGGTCAGATCTTGAAAATATCATCCTTAGTGAGGTAACCCAATCACAAAAGAACACACATGGTATGCAGTCACTGATAAGGGGATATTAACCCAGAATCTCGGAATACCCTAGACACAATTCGCATATCAATAGATTTCTAAGAGGATGGAAGGAGAGACCCCTGGTCCTGGAAAGACTGGATGTAGGGGAACGCCAGGACAGAGAAACGAGAGGGGGTTGAATGGAGAAAAGAGGGAGGGAAGGGGGCTTATGGGACTTTCGGGGAGGGAGGAAACGGGAAAGGGGAAATGATTTGGAATGTAAAATAAAAAAAAAACATATGAAAAAAAAAAAAGAAAGAAATGAACCTAGTGAGTCTTGCTTTCTTGCCTTCTGATTGCGAAACTAGTCTTCTAAGTGGCCACAACCTCTCAGGAGCCTAGCTAGTTAATATAAAGAATTCTGAGCTCTGTTCTTCCCGAGTCAAAGTCCATGGGTCACCACTGTGAGGTAGACAAATTAACCACAGAAATATGAGGGAGTTTTCTAAATTAAAAATAATTTTTTGTCACTATAAGTAAGTATGCTCTTAGGGAAACAATTTATATTTTATCTCATTTACTTATTTCATTTATGTATTAAAGCCATGTCATTATACTGAAAGCAATAACAAGAATTTCCCCCAATGAAATGTAATTCTCCTTTAATCTCTATAAATAGCATGAAGACAGCTTGAGACAAAATGTATGAAGTGAAAATTACCCCCATTTTAAGATGTTTGGGTAGCTGAAAAGATTAAAAAGAACCTATATAATGGCAAAGGAGTTATATGTATATTTATGCATGCAGAGGCCAGAAGTTTACACTCTATGGTTTTAGCCATTGTTCTATCTTTTTTTTTTTTTGACATAGGTCTTTCATTGAGACTAGAGTTCATTATTGGCTATATTGACTAGCCACTGAGCTACAGGTTTCCAGCTATCTCCATTCCCACTGCTAGGATTAGACACACGTCACTGTACCTCTCATGTGTTCAGTTTCGGAACTCAGGTCCTTGTGCTTATGTGCAGCATTCCCTTGCTAACTGAGCCATGCAGCATCTACAACCCTACTCGTATATTTGAGAAATACTTTATTTCACGAATGCCTTTAGATTCACCTGGTCTTTGTTGCTGATTTTGCTGTATTACAGTTTCTAAAATGGACTCAGAAATCACGCACCAGATGCAGGCAATATTGACACTTTCTGTGCAGACCGAGCTTATAATTAAACTGCTGGATTAGGGTGCTCTGTAATCAAACTCTTGACAGAGTTAGACAGGTGAAGTTGGCAATTTATTCTTTGCAGGAGTGAGCTGAGCTGGGGAATCAAAATCCTAATTACTCAGTGAGGCTGATGCATACACGAATGGTCTTCCTGTCAATCAGAGTCTAGAAAATGGCCTTTTGTGTTTTGGGCTACAGACATAGACTTCCCATGCATGGGCATCTGGTAACCTCTATTTCCTTCTTCCTTTGCCCTGGGTTTCACATCCAGTCTTAGCTCTCATTAGAGAATTTGCCCTCTCTTTTCCCCTCAAAAGCACACAGTTCTTTGAACATCTATTTCTATGCCTTTTAAAGTTCTTTCCACCCTCCCCCAGTGCAATTTTTACTTGAACTGATGTTCCTTTGTGGAGTTCAGACACATCCATCAACTCATCACTCAAAATCCTGAGATGACTTGAAGTACATTCCCTGAGGTGAAAAATAATTTCGTGAAAGCACTCTTTATTGTTTTCAGTTTCATGGTTCTGAGTTCTCTCCTTGACTTTTAAAAATCTCACATTTCCCCCCAATTCTTTTTTTTTTTTTTTTGGTTTTTCGAGACAGGGTTTCTCTGTGTAGCTCTGGCTGTCCTGGAACTCACTTTGTAGACCAGGCTGGCCTCGAACTCAGAAATCCTCCTGCCTCTGCCTCCCAAGTGCTGGGATTAAAGGCGTGCGCCACCACCTCCCGGCCTCCCCCCCAATTCTTAAAGTCACAAGTACATAGAATTATCAGTGAGTGCTTTCCATGAATTATTTTTTTAAAATAATCAGGACAAATATGCAGAGTAATAAAAAGCATGTGATTTCATTTCCCTGGCTTTACATCTATCCTGGCTCTGCTCTGGTCTTTACTTTCTGATAGAGCAGGTTCCATGGAGGTAAGAAGCATGTAGATGAACTCAGTGAAATACTAAGGCTCCCATTCAATCCAGAAGTGATATCATTTCCTTCCAATTACTTACAAAGCTTTGTGCTTAAGGAGCCATTGTGTTACTGGGAATTTTATTGTTTCGCAGTGGTTTCATTGTCCTGAGAGGGCTCTCCATGGCTGTTAGAAACAGCCTGCTAAGGAGAAGGGCAGGGCCATAAGCTCATTTATTTTCAAAACAGGCCTGTGATTTTGAAGGCAATATGTCACCAGCCTATGGTTAATCAGAGGCAAAGAACGGATTTCCTACCTTGTGCTGAGTACACTATACATATTTCTTAGTAGAAGAGAGATCAAAAACCAATCCCAGGTCCTCTGGCGAGGAGATGAATGGAGAATGTATTTGTTTCATTTTAATAGAGGAAAAAAATCACTTCAGGGTATTTTGTAGAATTACACCAAGATTACAGGAACTTTCTTGGCAAAGGGCCTTTGAGCAGTGAGTACAAGACTCGCATTTCAGGTGTGTGTGTGTGTGTGTGTGTGTGTGTGTGTGTGTGTGTGTGTATGTGTTGACAAGGCAATTTAAAAATGTATTTGAGTTCCTGTATCAAGAGCTAGTTTGGGAGATTTATTGTTTATTGATGCAAAACTCAAAAAAGGATCTTCCCCAATATCACGACTTTCTTGCATTGCTATGCTATTTCTCAGGAAGGTTGACATGTTTTACATCCCGGCTTTCTTCATATCTTCACTTTACTCTTTGCCATAAACTGTGGATAAATACTGTTTACTGAAATGCCAGTGGCGGCAGATAGTACACGTGTTTCTTGACACATTCGTTAAATTACCATCTGCCTCAACATAAGTATGTGACCCTTTGTCAAAGAACTCAAAGCCTTAAAATAATTAGTAGCCATTTCCAGAAAGAGCAATATTATGGAAGGAAAAAAAGTCATAAACCTCCCAAAAAGCAATACTCTAGTAAATGGTGATGATCTTGCCGCATTCCAGAAGTAGCTGATGGAGAAGTCCACTTCTCCCTTCACCAGGTGACTGTCAGGTCTAAGGGGTGTCCATTGTTGATATTGCTAGCATTCATATGTCACTCAAGGCAAATCACACTGGAGCCTGCATATGATAATCTGCATTAGTCTAAAGCATTGTTTCTCACCCTGTGGGTTGCTCACATAGCAGGTATCCTGCATATTTACATTATAACTCATAACAGTAGCAAAATTAAGTTATGAGGTAATGACAGAATCATTTTATGGTTGTGGGTCACCACAACATGAGGAAAAGTATTAAAGGGTCACCACATTAGCAAAGTTAAAACCACTGGTCTAAAGTGGCTGAACTGCTAGGAGAGAAACTTATAACACCATCCAGTCAGCTCTGGATATGACGGTGGTGCATCATATTTTAAAAATCAATAGCATATTTATTCTCATATTTATTATAAAATACTTTCTAATATATATTGAAAATTTGTTTTCCTTATTTTTACCATCAAAAAAGAACTAACCAATGCAAGGAAAGGAAGAAAAAAATGACAGGTTGATCACTCGAGCTCAGAGTTCTACTTGTTGGATTAATCTATCTCTGGAAATCTCATTTTTCACTCTGAGAAGGCACAGCATGCAACTGGACTTCTACCTTTGAACTTGCATTTGCTATATTTACCCGTGTTTTCTCATAGGATGCTCTCACAGGCAGAGTGCGAGCTAAATCAGGCTCTGATAGGGTTTCCTCATCCTGAACTGTTCTTTGAGAACACTGTTTTCATAAATAGCCCGCAAGGCAATGGGTTTCTGAGGTCACTGTGCTTCACACAATTGTTCTCCAAGGGACTACGTGAAAGACAGTGGCTGGCTGCGGCCTGCAGTTCCTGGACGCTGGGTTTCTCAGCATTCAAGGGCTATCTCTTATGAAACAAAGCACAAGGCTGTGTGAGGGTGACCTTGGTCATTGTTCTTGAGGCCTGTGACTTCAGGAGTGGAGGTTGCTTCTAGTAGGATAGGACCAACTCTGAAAGTGATATCTCTTGGTCGCAGGATGCCCATAGGAAAAGGCAGGTGATATCTGGAATGGGATTAATGCTTTGTAAATGCTTCTCTACTAAAAACTGTTGTAAATACTTCCCTCCTCCTTCCTCCACACACTGAAGGATTCATCTCACCTATCTCAGCAGAGATAAACAAAATGGGATGCTGATCAGTTGCTATTTAATATGAGGACTATATTTTATAGACATATAGAGTAGGTGAATAAAACCTGTCTATTGCTTGATAGTTAGAAGAGGGTCAGGGGAAGGCAGGCCTTCTTTCCAGGAACTTTTCTCCACAGCAGATACTGTACAGAAGCAGCTAAGGTGTGGGAGAGGTCTTTACAGCCACAGTCAACAGCCTTTCCTTTACACTTAGCAACCCACTGAAATTTACATCTATCCCATGCCAATTCCCAGCACCAATCCCCTGCGACTCTATTTCTACAAAAGTTGTAGGATGTGTAAACACGGAAACAGAACAAACCATTTTTCTGTTTTTCTCCAGGACCCTGTGATTTATGGCAGTCCACCAGCTTTGAGGAAGGGCTTCTTGTGAGCTGGGGAAGACAGATCAAAGACTCTTCGGGCTGAATAAGCAAGTTACACTTAAATATGTTCACATTTTTCTTGAGTCCCTTTCCTTGGGGGAATGCATGTGGACTTTGCAGGCTGTGCATTACTTAAATGACTGTCATTAATTATTTCAGCATAAAATATATTTTAAGTGTTCTGATTCCATATTCAGAACAAGGAATAAAACATGACCACAGAATTACTTGCCTCTGTATCCCTGACTGTGTTATTTCTCCTTCTTTTGTAGAAACAGTCATTCTGTATTACTTTTAAATTTACTTGAAGTTAGACCCCTAAATTAGCACTGCAATTTTCCTAAGTGTACAAATCTTGGCAAATTCTTTTTTAACCGGCTTCTGGTAAAGGCGTGGACAGTAATATTGTCTTGGTTATGGATATCACTGAACTTCTTGCTTTGAGAATATAAAAAATGGTTGAAAATATGATAGAATTCAGAATAATGTGGTTTTGTTTGTTTAGAATCAGAATCTCATGTGGTTTTGGTTGGAATTGAACTGACTATGGAGCCACAGCCAGCCTTAAACTTTCTATCCTCCTGTCTCTATCTCCCAAGTGCAAAGATGATAGGCATTACCACCAAACCTGACTACAAACAATGTTTTTAAAGATTCCTGAAAATTGCTATTTCTTTGCATACAAAGAAGACATTTTCAGTGTCTGTACAATTATTTAAATACTGGGTTTCATGTGGGAAGACTGCTGGCATTTCAAATTAAGAAGAAACAAAGTCACTCAGGTCTTTATGTAGCCTGCCATGTTTGCATTGCCATTAGTACAATCACACAAATGCATATCTTTTTGTTATAGTTATTATTCAATGTTTCTCCTTGGATTGTAATGCACATGTGCGTGGGCATGTGCGCACGCGCGCGTGCACACACACACACACACACACACACACACACACCTGCATAATCAACACTCAAAGTTAATGCCTTGAAGACCGCAAAACTACAATTCAACTTATTTAAAGAAATAGTGTCTGACTATTTGGTTAAATTGATTTGTTATTGGATTTCACTGGCAAGTGAATTATGGATAAAAATGAAAAAAATACAGAATTTCTAAGCTCATTATGTATTTCTTTAAAAATTAACTTTTATTGAGTTTATTTGTGACAATTTCATGCACATATAATGTTCACCCTGATTCCTAATCCTACTGCCTTCCCTTCCCTGTAAGTCCCCCTTCCACACTCCCAAGCTTAATTTTTGCTGTTGATCTCCTGTTTACTGAGACCCCTTGAATTTAAGCAGGACTGTCTTGGTGATCATGGGCTTGGAAGTATTCCTTGGAGTTCACTGGGCTTTTCAGTGGTACTCAACTGAAGACAATAACTGTCTCTCCCCTAGAATTGATTACTAGGCTACCACTTAGCAGGTAAAGGAAAGGCCCTGTAGATCTCTTCCCTGTCTATAAATGACTTTTTGTTAAGATCCATTGCAGGCGATCATAGGTATTGTTAGGTCATGACTTCACTGGCTGTGCTGAACCACACAGACAATGTTCCAAGCCTTTCTCCGTATTTTCTGTCTTTTACATTTTTTCTACTCCATTGCCCATGATGTCCCTGGGACAGTCTAATGTTGGAATAAATGCCCCGTGTACACCTGAGAACTCATGTATCATTTATTCTCAGCACTTTAAGCACCCATGTGCCTCTTCATTCACTACCATTCATTATTATAAAGAGAGGCTTCTCCATTTAAGACTGGGAGGAGCATTTATCTATGGATATAGAAGTAATTATTTTGGAGGCACCTTGGTGCCATGACAATTTAGCTAAATAACAGTATTACATTCTTGCTTAAAATTTGAAACCTTCAACCACGGAGTTTTGATAATTTTTGCAGTACTTAGTATGTTTTCCTTCCAGTAAATTGGACCGCAAATCCAATCAGCAAGTGATTGGTTAACCCTATAACTGCCATACCACTGATCCTCCTGTGGACCCATGTTGCCTTGAAGGCTGGCATTGTAGCTTATAAGGCTCACAACTAAGTAAAACACTTGATGCCTCTTGCTCCCCAGCAGGCTGTATCAAACCTTCTAAAATTATAAATGTTAGCCAGCAGAGAAGATGCTTCCAACCTGATTTCTCTATACCATTCAATCAATGTATCTGGAGTCTTTAGCAGTAGAATCTTATTGTTTCTATTTAGCAAGCAAGAAGAGAAATGAATAGCTGTATTGTTTTGGGGTCGCTGAGGCCTTTCGACCAACAACTGTAAGAAGGTATCTCACATCTGTTTTTTGTTTGTTTGTTTTTGTTTTTGTTTCTCCCCTGAAAGCTTTAGCTTTGGGGAACAGCACTGTGCAGATTGTAGAAAATCTCTTTCCTAAATCTGGCTTCTTATACTTACATATATTTTCTTGATCTAGAAAGTAGTAAATTTCTATGTGTTTTTTTCCCCATACATCCTTAGGTTTAGTTACTTCTCCCTCCTTCATCCTCTCCTCTACCCCCACCCAAATTCTAGCTTTATCTTTCCACCTTCACAAGTACCTCTCTATTTTCATATCACCCAGGTTAAACAAGTTCCCATCCTAGGTCACCCTCCATTCAAATAATCTTCGTGTAGTTTACCTGCCTGGAATATAATAACTGCAGAAGTACAGATATTCAAGCTAAACATAAAAATGTAATACTTTGAAGGTAGAATCCATGTGTAAGAAAGAACATGTGGCATTTTTCCCTCTGAGTCTGGGTTACTACTTTTATTGTCTGTTTATTAGTTGATGGTCATGTAGGCTGATTTCATTTCCTATTAATAGTGAATGCAGCATCACTGAACATGTCTGATCAAGTATCTTTGGAGTAGGATACAGAATCCTTTGGGTATATACACAAATGTGAGTCAAATGGTAGGTTCCTGAGTTCCAATAGCAAAGGGAAATACCTGTGAGGTGACTAGGCACCCAGTGTAGGCCCTCAAGTGGTCAAGGTGGAGTTCCAGAGGGAGAAAGGCCACCTATAGGGTGAGCAGGCATTTGGAATAGGTTCTCCGGTCAGAACTCATTTCTAATTTAGCCATTAAATCTTGGTATGCATTTCCAACACTAATGTAAAGATCTTTCCTCTTTACATAATGTGTAAGGACTGTACTTGCATTTGGAATTTAGACATTCTTAAATCTGAGAACTTCTGCTTGGGCTTCCTCCTATGCCAGAGAAGGCTGGAAGACTGGAGCAACATTTGCAGGAGGTGGAGCCGTGTCATTTGGCACTCTGAAGAAAGAGAGCAATTCTATTTCAGAAAGTACAATTAGCTCCTGTGTGTCTCTAGGCACCTGGCTGCAGGTATGGAGCCCTGACTCCTAAAATATTCCTGTCATGTTCCTTAATCACAGATGTGACATTGCTCAGTTATGAAATGGCCTAAAATAGGGGGAATTTATTTTAAAATTCTAGAGATGTTATGTGCCATCATCAATGTAAAAGCTCTCAAACTCCAGGCTTTTGTCTCTTTCTTCTTCTTCTTCTTCTTCTTCTTCTTCTTCTTCTTCTTCTTCTTCTTCTTCTTCTTCTTCTTCTTCTTCTTCTTCATTTCTATCTATCTCCTTCTTGGTCATTTATAAAGAGTGGAAGAACCACTGAGCAGAATTTAACCTGCACACTCATGCAACTGGAAAAGGGAACTCACAACTCCTAAAGACACTGTGGACCACTCTGGGATTGAGAAGATACTGTTGACCTAATTACTTCAATACCCTATGAAATCTTCCTGTGCGATGTCTGAATTTGCCTAAGGTACTACAGCCAACTATTATTTTTTAAAAAAAGCTACTAAAATATTGTAGGTAATGTCCAACAGAGGAACTGATTTGAGGGAGAAAACTCAGCCACTTACTTTGTCTTTATTTTGATACATTTAAGAAAAAAAAATCTTACCTATCTGTCTTAATTAGTTTTCATCAGAATTTAGCACACTTCCATGCATCTCAATAGTTTACAGCTCCCAGTGATGACCTGAAATGTAATTCAGGGCCTTCAATTCAGTGTGGGGCTTTGTTGTAAATTTGCCATAAATATTTCATTAAGGAGAAATAAATAGGAGTCAAAAATGTCAGCTTTCCTTGCTTTTCAATAACCTTGAATGTTTTGCCCCATGTTAATATACTTTAAAATACAGCACAGTTGATAGGAGCACACTACATGTTAGCTAGCTTTGATGGAAGTGCTCTAACATGCTCAGTGATTTAGGTACAAAGTTTTTAAGAAGAGTTAAAAAGAAATAAAGAAACTGCTGGTGTCTGAGGGAGACATAGGAGTTCCTGTTTTTTAAGACCTGAGCTTGAGGCAGAGGGAAAGAGACACAAAACTCAACAGTGCCTTGTTTGTTCTTACAGGGCTTTGAATCCAACTCTTAGGTTCTCTACAGAGACACAGAAAAGTGTTTCCCTAGGAACATCTTTCACTACCCTTTCTGGCTGAAAGCATTTCCTTTGAACTAGTGCAAGCCAGGTTATAACACAAAGCCCCCCATCCACTCACCTACCCACCTCAGGCCAGGAGGAGGAGTAAAGACCTGTGTGTCCATTAGCCTGTGTGCAGACATATCTCAGTGGGGACTTAGAGTAATTAACAAATAGCACAACTCTCCCTTTTGTTAGGCATGGCCTTAGACCATTCTGACCACCATCCTTCAAGATAAAACTTTAGGGATAAATCAATGACAGCCTATGACTTTATAGAAATCACATTCATGGTGTCTTCATTTGTATTGGGCCACTGGGCTAGCCTGAGATAAACTATGAAAGAAACCATCCCTCTCCTCCACTTGGATCCCTTTTATGGGGGCCTTTCCTTAACTAAGTCTGACTCTCCCCCTCCCATCTTTTGGGTCTCAAAGGCAGTCATTTACGGATTCTATGTGTTTTTGAAGCTGTGTTAAATATCACAGATAAACAAGTCAACCATACTACGACACAAACCAGATGTTAAGCCACTAGCATCGCCAGAAAAATGTTATAATCTACTAATTCTAGTGTTATAGATATATCATAAGACCTTATCATTATTTCTCTGTTCTAAGGGCTTTTATTTTCAAAACTAGGGAAGTGTTATGTTATTTTATTTTATTTCAATAAATTTTGTAAAAGTTACTTAGAGGACTTGCATTAATTTTGCTCATTGCTTGAATTATTAGGTTTTAATATGTTGATGAAATCCTGTCTAAGAAGAACAAACATAAAAGACTTGACAGTGGTGAAAGCAGCCATAATCTAAACCATCATTGAGCAGAAGGTATGGACTGAAGAAGGTGGGGGTTGTCACAGAGGTTCCAGAAGGAACAAACAAAGCAAAAGACCTTGTGTTCTCATACTGTTCAGAGAATATCTTGGTACTCAGCAAGGGCAGTCATGCTTTCACACTGGTTATTTCCTGATAATGAAGATCTAAACATCTTCCTTTCCTTGACTTAATGGAAATGACCACTAAATAATCTAGTTCAGTGAGCAAGTGACAAATTGACAGCCTGTTATAAGCCCCTTTTCAAGGAAGAAAACAACAAGGTGAATGCTCTGATTTAATAGTTTTCCTAAAATACACAATCATTTTTATTTCATATATAATTAATAACATTTTATAATTGGTATATATTCATTGTCAACAGTACTGGGCTTCCTGAGTATATTTTCAGCTAAGGGTTTACTGTAATGGGAACATACCTCCCCATACATCCTCACCCTGGTGTCTCTTTCTGCTCTACTCCCATTAGGTATGTCTGTCCACTTGACAGTTACATGTCTACTTTCATGTCATAGACACAATCATGATTTTAATGACATGGTAATTTTTCTATACATGTCAGGTGAAAATGTTTAGAATAAGTCATTTGTTCTAAATCTTATCAAGCTTCTGATTCTTTGGAAATTATTAACACTATCCTGTCATGATGCTGTGTCATCAGATGTGACTAATTTAGGTGGATTATACATGAATATCTATTGCTTGGCCCACTTGAAGGACAATTCTACCATTTACTAGACTTCACCCAAGTGATTTAACCTCTCTGGATACCAATAAGCCTTCTACAAATGAGGGCAATATTTTCTGTATAGTGGCAGAAATAATCTAAGAAGCTAATATATGTAAAATTCTCTTTACAGCTAAGTTTTATTTCCATTTAGATTTTCCTTATGTCTCATCCAACTCAGCAACTAAGTCAGCTCCTTCTCTATTGCTTTTATGCAATGGAACATTGTCAGTTGGCAATAAAATCTCAAGTGTAATGTGTGATGAGCCAAAATACGTAATTATTATTCATGAATGCTATATGAAAATGCATTTCCTTTTGCTTTTCAGAATCACATACACAACATTTACTATTTCCCTAAACATTGCCAAATACAATTCGGTGATCTACGGTTTTGACATAGGTCTTGCTTACTATATATCAAGGTGAGCCTCAAACTCCTGGTCCTCCAGCTTCCCAAGTGTTGGGATTTCAGATGCACCACCTAGATTTTCCATATTTAAAAAAAAAAAAAAAACAAAAAAACCTTAGTTCCACATTAGAAGTGTCAGGAGAGCTCTTAAAAACCTTCCAGGGCTTAGAACGTACCCATCAGCGTCCCTCATGACAGAGCTTGGGTACTAGTATTTGCTGAAACTCCCCAGGAGATTCCATTTCAGGAGTAATGTACTTGATAAAATGCCAAAAGCAAGTCACTGGCAGAAGAACAGTGTGGCGTGTAGCAGGGAACGTGTCCAGAATTCTGCAGTAGTAGAGAGCTGTTCCACGTAAGACAGAGCCAACAATGGGCCACGACTGCGACCTCCCAGAACAGGATGGAAAATCAAGGGGAAGTGGTACTCTACTGGTAAATATGTGTAACACCCCAGAAGGCAAATGACTGATTTAGGGAGACTGGAATTAGGCAGCCAGAGCAGGCTCTAGTATTGGTAAGAAAGATTAGTTGTCCCCAGATCTCAAAGCACTTCAGACTTCATTTTGTAAAAATAAATCTCCTACCTACTGATATTTGTTTAAATAAAAAGAAACAAGATCCAGGGCTAATACTTTGGCTCATGATATCTGCTAGCATGATAAAGGTACTAGGTTCAAATCAGTCCTCCAAATAAGCCAAATAAATATAAATCATGATAATGGGACAGGAGCATTTTAGATCAGAAGTGAATCTGACTAGCTAGGCTTCTTAAATTCGATGTGACAAGAAACCAAATTGATGTGATCCCTGGAGTAAAGCTCATTTTCTTATGGAAGCAAAGCTCCTCATCTCTAAGAAGGCCAATTCAAATTCCAGGGAGATACATTGGCTTTGAAGGGTGTGGAAGGACTTTGCTTTTTTCTGGCATCCTAAGTAGGACCTTAGGAATCTTCCTGGGGAGATGGCCTTCTCCTTGGTTCATATGAATATTCATTACCTATATAAATAAATAAATCATGAGTTTCTGTCAATTCTAATTCAATAGCATCATTTAAGTATATCCAATTAACTTAATCCTCCTGTAATTGCCCTAATTGAAACTTACATAATCTCTCATGTTGATTACAACATCAGACTCCTAGCTGATCTGTTTTCTCAAGTATTTCTGAATATGGCCTGTGTTCCTGTGTTTTTCTATCTCCTTTCTTTGCATGTTATTTACAAATCTAGTTGACAAATGTGTCCTCAGCACTGGGAGCTCTGAGCATGTTCTGCATAGTCGAAAGAGCAAGTCCAGTTAGTCTGGGGTTCTTCTGCCCATAGAGAGGGCCACGTCCTTCCTCCTCTTTAATCAAATCTTTTAGTATCATTATATCTTCTGCACAGTTAAGCTATCTTCTATATCTGCTGGAATCACAGGTCACACTATCTGCTTTCTCAAGTGTCTGCTGATATTCTGGATCCCACAGGGCATGACACATAGGTATCAGAACTTGTTCTAGGGTCAGAAAATAAAAACATCTAATCCTGTGTCTCTGTTCTCTGGTAGTACTTGCTGAACGAGCTTAGAGGCCCAATCTCAAATTAATCTCCTTCTTCTTATCCTTTACAATCAATAAAGAGAAGCCCCTTCCCAATACTCAAGGAGAGAAGTGAGGAAAGCACTAAGCAAAAGAAGAGGCAAATCTACCATATTCCTGATAGCAAGGGTGTGGTAACTCTAAATGTTGCGGCTTGAATCCAACAGATTCAAACAGGCATCCCACAGACTAGTGAAGTGGTGGGTGAAGAGACTTCTAGCTGATGAGCTCCCTGAGACCTTTCATATTACACTTGTTCTAATTTGATTCTTGTTTATCTGAAAGGGGAAAAGGGTAATTAAAGAAACTCCTGTTCTACCAACGTGGCAGGAAAATCAGAATAGGTCTCTAAAGACTTATTTCTTTATAAATTCCTTTATATCTAGAGGTAGACAAAGTTATCGTATGGTTTCCGTGGATGAATAAAAGGAACCCTAAGAGCAATTATGAGGATGAGGATGAACTCCGGTAGTTCAAGCCTGAACTACGTTTTATGGATGCCTAAGTGAGCGGACACACCCATATCCGCCGGTTCTGAGCAACATAGAGATATAGCAGTCACCTTTTGTTTGGAAATTACGAGCCTGTCTTTTGTATTACTAGGATTTGGTTAGAAGCATACGGGTTGCAGTTTTAAGGACTTTGCTTTTTTCTGGCATCCTAAGTAGGACCTTAGGAATCTTCCTGGGGAGATGGCCTTCTCCTTGGTTCATATGAATATTCATTATTATTTTAAGGACAGCCTGGGCTACATGGAGATACCTTATTTCAAAAAAAAAAAAAGAACGACAACAACAAAAACAAAAGCACTTTATCTTAAGGAGAAGGCGCATCCTTATAGACTAACAGTGAGGTGATAAGGGGGTCCCCAAGTCCCAGTCCTGTATAGGACACCATTCCTAGACCATCCACAGAATTTCATTTCTAAAGGCAGCACATTCGTTCCACAGATTCAGAGTTACCTGGGAGGTCTCACAGAGGTGCGGGGGCGGGAGTTCGGAGGGTGGCACTGAGGGTGGCAGGCAGCGGCATGGCCCTTGGAGCTTTGCTGGGTCTTTCGATAGAACTTGCTGGCTATTACTTCAGCTTTCATTGCAAGTTCTTCATTTGAAACCAAAACCTGACTCATTTCAGCTCAACAGATGGAAGAAGAAAGAAAAAAAAATGACCCGAGAAATGTTACAAGTGTTTCCAGCCTGAACTCTTGATTTACTGTGAGTCTTGAAAGGGTATGCAATTTTGCAAGCGTTAGGGAAAGGTTTGAGAAGCACTTTCCAGCAAATTCTGCAATCACTTGAGATTTTTAGATCCTGCGGGGGGGGGGGGGTAGAGGGGGGGGAGGTGCGGGGATGGGGGGAGGGCGATGTCTCCTCTGATGTCAGGATTGTGCCTGAGTTCACTGAGAGCAAACCCTTTGATCTCTCCTGACCACTAATCCTGATGGCCTTTGCATTCATTTTCTTTTCCATCTGGAGAATTTGCGTTGCCTTGGTTTCCTGTTTCAATATCAAATGCATATTGCTTTCTGTATGTGTTGAACTGTATGTCACTGGTTTACCTTCAGCACATCCTGAAAGGAGATTACCAAATTTGGAAAGAAAACAGAGTCCATAATCAATCCATCCCACAGCTAATTAATTCCCTCCCAGCCATCTTCTTGTGATCCTGGTATCACATAGAAAATACTTTTTTATTGTATGCTTCTGGTTCTCTGCTGGGATAGGAGCTGAGTGTAGTCCCGTTGATGCACCAGGGTCAGCCACAAGACTTTAGCTTTAGAATCTGATGAACTCTGTCATTGAGAGACACTCAGAAATTAGGGCAGCCTTACCTTTAAGCCCCTTGGAAGCATTCATCCAACATCCACAGATTTTGGAAAGTGCCTTGGCAGGTTAGTCACTCAAAAAGATTGTAGTGAATTGCTTTCTACAAACTGCACACACTCTTCCTTGTGCACATTGGCACAGAGAAGATAGACTCTCCTAATGACTCTCTAACCGTCAGGCTTGTAACTAACATTATTAAACCGTAATTTTGCACAGATTTCATTTCTAACCTTCTATTTTCACTAGGTACTAGAACAAAAACACTCAAATGGAAAAACAGCAAACACCCCTGTAGGAGGTATACACAACCAACCGAACAAAGAAGGGTTGTGATTTGGGAAAGCAGAATGAAGAATTGAAGAACAGGCTGAATTATTAATATTTTTCCATTGTTCAGTGAATAGCTAGACTGACAATAGTCATTGTGTTCACAGACTTTTATTGTAACTGCGATTTATTGTATTGGGTACTAGGATCTGGGAACACATATTATCTGAGAAACAATCTCATACACGATGGCTGGTTTCCCAGGTTGTGTAAAACGCCTATTTAACTCATAACATAATTTGAATAAGTGATGCTATTGAATAAATGTTTCTTTCAACCATAACAAATATTTCAATGACTCCAAACCTAAAGTCTTTAACTGTAGATATGAAGCACTGGTAATAGGAAGTTTTAAGGATGGAGCTGATGGCATACCATCTTGAGTTATGGCTATAGACAGTGTTTTGTCTGTGACTCTTGTCCCTTCTGATGACTCCGAAAGCTAAAGATAATTAACTATACATCCAGATTTTTCCAGACCTGATCTCACACTTAGAGAGTTTCATTTTGTTTGATGAATATGTCTCAACTACTAGTATTATTTTCTTGTCTATCAAAACAATATAATTGATTATATGTGATATATATATATATATATATATATATATATATATATACACTATTACATAATTTGCATGAGTCTATTTCTGAGTGGCAATTTTTTCCAACTGTTCTATATACCCTTTCTTGGTCATAATCATTTATTCTTAATTACAGTAGGTTCATAGTATTTCTTGCTGTGTGCCAGCTACAGTATATTCTCATTTTTCAACCTGTTAATATAGTGAGCAATGATTGGTTTGAGGGATATTGGAACAGCCCAAAATTCCTGGAATAAACCCCACTTGTTCAAGGTACATAATGATTTTTATATATTGCTAAATATAGCTTGTTAGGGTTTTGGCTGGCAAATTCAGGTATTATTTTACAGTGTTCTTCCCTCCCCAGTTTGGTTTCATTATCGGAATAATGCCATTTTCATAAAACAAGTATAACCTCTACGATTTTCTTGAAAAGACTCTATAGAATTAGTATTAATTCCTCTTAAATATTTGTATGAGTTCTCCAATGTGATTGTATGGGCCTGGAAATTGTTCAAGAAAGTTTCAAATCACAATTTGAAATTCTTTACTAGCTAAACATTATTTTAATTGCTGACTTTGTATTGGGCAATTTTTAGTAGTTTGCATTTTTTCCACTTAATCTATTCCATCTATGTTTTCGAATTTACATGTACAAGGCAGGTCAGCCCATTCTTTATTATCCTTCTGCTGTCTACAGATTTTGCAGCAATATCTGCTATTTCATTTCCTGTATAATATTTGGCTTTTCTCTTCTGTTGTTGGTTTTACAGGCTTTCTGCTTTATGAGTCTTTAAGGAAGTAGGACTTTGTCCCACTGACGCTTCGGCCTTCTGTCTGTAGGATCATTCACTGCTCCTCTTACTCCATTGTTTTCTTCTTCCCTGCCTTGCCTTCCCTTTCTCCTTTCAATAGCCTGAAGATGTGGGCACTCACTCACTCACACTGTGTTTCTCTTCCCCACTCTACTCAAGTCCAGACCCTACCCTTCACTTCCCTCTCAGAGTTTCTTTGGCAGTGTCAACCATGCATAGGTTGTTCCTTATTTGTCTGTTTAATTCATTTTCAAATTTCCCATTAGCATTTCTGTACTTTATAGATTCCCTATGAACATGTTATTATTTCCAAACACCTGGAGATTTCCATGCCCTCATTCGTGCTTCACTTCCAATCTATTGTAAGCAAGAACATGGTAAAGTATCGGCTGCCACTCTGGTTTCCTCCAGTGAACTTTTTATTCCCATTTCTCATTTCTCATTGCTGGAGCTTGCACTTGGTTCTCTTCACTGTTATTGTTAATTTTTGATATTATGATTTAATTAGAACATTTCCCCCTTCCTCTTCATCCTTCCAAATCCTCTCAGACATCCCACCCAGCTCATCTTCAAAGTCATGGCCTTGCCAGGCGGTGGTGGCTCACGCCTTTAATCCCAGCACTTGGGAGGCAGAGGCAGGAGGATTTCTGAGTTCGAGGCCAGCCTGGTCTACAAAGTGAGTTCCAGGACAGCCAGGGCTACACAGAGAAACCCTGTCTCGAAAAAAAAACCAAAAAAAAAAAAAAAAAGTCATGGCCTTTATTTTCAGTAATTGTTGGTGCAGGCACATATGTATTTCTATAAACATGTATATTCTTAAATACAACCTGCTGAGTTCACATAATTTCACTTGTATTCACATTTTCAGACCTGACCTTTTGACCCTGGACAACAAATTGTTGTGCTCTTCCCTGGGAGGGCCACCCTCCCGCTCCCAACTTGACTCCGTTGTCCATCGTGTGTGTAGGGTTGAGACCTCATGGGCTGTTCTCTATCCAGTTTGGTCATTGCCATCATCCTTGACCAACTCACATTTGGGTGGTCATGCTGCTGAGACCTGGTGGCTATAAGTTCTTTCTATCATCTAATTAACCGTTGAGACTTTTATGTGCCTTAAATATGCGTTGATTTGTCTGAGTTAAGGATGTTATCACCCATTGAAGCATGCTTTTCATGACTGCTCTAAAATCCTTTTCAGATAATGTCCCTGTTATTGCATCGTTGTCCCTTTTTCACCAAGTGAATCCTTCCTTTTTAGGAGATCTGACCAGTACCTCATGTGAGGAGCAATTTTTTTCAACCGAAACCTGCGTGTTTTCACATCATTTAGGGGGACTCTGTGATATTTAAATCTTTTAGCCTTGTTTTGGTTAGCATTTTCTTTTAACACCAATCCTGCAGGAAAATAAATGGTTGCTTAGCCCCAAGAATGTATTAAAGAACTCATTTCCCATTGGGTCTTTATTGATATGTGCAAGGTATAGAGGACTCGTTTCTGATAATCAAATATTGGAATTTGATGTTGTCACAGGGTTTTCACTAATACAGTGGACAGGAAATGCCTTATTACCAGCCAACAGAATCCTCTTGTCTTTCACTGACACTATCCCAGTGAACACTGAAACACCTTATGGCAACTTCTTGAGACTGTAATCGTACCACCTGAGAACCTAGGCTCATCTCTCTCAGGATTTCCCCTCTGCACTGTAGTGTTTTGCTAAATTAGGGAAGTTATTGTTTAACCACTCTCTCTTCCTTGGTTCCCTCTTCGTAGTATGTTGCTAAATGAAATCGTGCTCTGGCTAGTTTTCCTTTCTGTTTAACTTTTGCTTTTATTTTTGTCTGCATTCATTATTGTTTCCAGGAGGCTGGCTTCTTCAGTCCCAAGTCTAAGATAAACGAGACAAGAAGAGCATCTAGAGACCACATAGCTTTATACCCCTCAGGTTCAAGTTCTCTGGTCAGTCAACCTTGTCATGTCTGTGCTTTAGAGTTTTAACATGATTTTTTTGAATGTTTGTTTGTTTCATTTTTGTAGTTCGTCTATAGTTTTAAGTTGTATTTAGATGGGGGAATAGGGAGAAATATATTACTCCATTTTCTTTGGAAACATTCCTAAACCCAAGTCATGAAGTTTTGTAAGCAGTCTTGTAGAAGACATTGTAAACATTAATAATTTTATTGTTAGATTTTGAACTTAACATTATCATAGAAAAGTCACTCCCTTAAGTTTAGAAAAAGGTTTATCGGGCATTTTAGTCATTGTTCATGTTGTAACAATGTTTGCCCTAAGGATTAAAATGAGTTTTGTTGACTTTCTCTAAATACTTGATTCTTATATATCTTTTTCTTGTATGTAGTTATTCTTTTATTCTAACATATTTTACAATTTATCGCAATTCTGCCCAGTCCTCACTTCTCTTTCTCTTCACATCTTCTCTCCTAAAGCATTCAGAAAACTATAGGTCTGCAAAGGAAGGGTCAAACTTCCTTCCTGGTCACTCTCTCACTAAATAATAGTGTAAAAAGGACACGGGATCTAGGGTGTGAAGTGTGTGTGTATGTAAGATTCAACCAGATCTATGCTATTCCCCTTATATGTATAGATGCATCTGTGACAAGAGTTTATAAATTCTCTCAGAGCAACCTAGACTCTAAAGCTAAAATTCAGCTTCAAACACTCTGAATTGTCAAATGTCTCAGAATTTAAAACATTTAAGAAGTTGTGTTTCAACTTTTACAACAAAATAGTGGAGAAAAAGCAAATGTTATGTTGCCCTGTAAGAATTAGCTGCTAATTATATAACAGACACATTCAGTTATCTACCCAGGTTGGACTAGACTGTATATTCTAGGATAGGAGTTGATATTCTTCTCCGTTATCAGTCTACAGTCTCCCAGAGAAAAAGAGTCAGAGCCAGGCTGTGTTCTTTAGAGCCTGGACTGTAATAGACAGTCCAAATGTTTACTAGAAAATGGGAGACAAAATGAAGTCCTGTGATTGCTAATATCTTTAGGACTTAATGTAGAAGAGAAGTCATTTCTATTGCCTCAGAGGGGTGTGCCTTTGAAATAAAAATGGATCCTAGGAAAAAGTCATTATCCATCATTTTAACTCCTGCAAAAGGGACAATTGTAAATAAAGAAATGCAAGCCAAGCATTCCACTGAAAGCAAAAGGGGTGCATTTGATAAACATGGGTGAACGTCAGACAGTATCTTCCTTCTTTATGCAGTCTTTCCCTGGCTCTCTAACTGTTGACACTGGACATGTTCCAGGCCCACAGCTGAACCCACTTCAGAAGTGCATTCTCATTTCTCACATGGTTATGGATCTATTGATCTGGTTAGCAGAGAGTCTGGAATGCTGTTTATACTCAAATTCCACGGGCATCTTTTGATCTTTTCCAGAAGACCAAAGTCCATCAGGGACATCAGATGAGACTCTAACAACTGCCTACTTAAAGGAGAGGTGGTGAAGAAGAAAAGATTATTCATAATTTGTAGCTAAATTTAATTCCTCATACTTCCCTGCCTGTATCTTACCTTCTTTGTTCCTTCTGCCGGGTCCTTGTGTTGCTACAGGTGATGAGGGAAATACCTGTCCCTCTTATAATGTTTTCCTTCACAAAAAAAATCCATGCCCCAAACACACACACACACACACACACACACACACACACACACACACACACACACTTGTATTTGAAAACATGTTCATGATGTTGATCATTCTGAACTTGCATAAAAAAAATCAGCAAGGTATGTGAAAATATTCAGATTTTTCTACAGATTGATTATTTTATGTTTCATTGCATCTTAAAGGACTTAGGAAAGTAGATAAATATGTAGCATAATCAGTTCACTAATACATACTACATAGTAGTGAGAAGAAAATGCCACATGCAAAAGGCTTGATGCCAACAGACTAGCTTAATCTGCCTCCTGCTAGCAGTTACTAGTAGTCTTCAGCAACTGGAGGCTGAGCTTGTTACAGGTCTTCTTCCTTAATGGGTTGCTGTCAAGTCATGTTACAATAAAATCTCTGATGTACATACAAACATGTGTTGACAAGTAAGATTGAGAGTACTTTAAAAAAATCATCTGTCAAAAGGAAATAGTGAACAGAGAAACTGTTACAATGAGATCCTAATTAGACTAGGTGAGAATACTTGGAAGGCTATGCGGCAGTTCTCAACATAGGAACAGTGAATATGTACCCCTTTAACAACATGCTATATAATGGGGCCAATAAAACAGAAATCTTAATCGCTCTTCTGGCAATCTGATTTTACAGACTCCTCTCCTGTGACCACGTAGCACAAGGAAGAGAACATTTTGAAACTCTAAGAAAAGAAATCATTTTCCTTATACTCTCTGAGGATCTTCAGCAGAATCTAAGAATTCGTCTGACCTGATGCAAATTCGCAGAAGTAAAGCACACATATTAAGTTTTCATGTTGTGGGAGCCATCGTGAGGAGACAAAGACCCAAAAGAGCAATTCAAGCAAAACACTTAAATAGTCCTAGTGGACACCGTGTAGACAATTATGAAACTATGATAAGGCAAAAGGGCTGTGACAGTTAAGAGTGAAAAAGTAACCAGACAGATAAAGGTTACTTGTCTAGTGTTTTCTCAACATTAACTCTGCATCTCTAGTTACAATACCATTTTTCCTCCAACACTTTTTCTAGGGTGGTTTTATACCTTGTTTTGAAAGGATCAGGAAGTGCAGGATTCCAGCATGGCCCCTGTTGTGTTAAAAATGTCTGGCTCAAATAATCTGTATGCCAAAGTGGCATACTTTTAGGGCAGAGAGAACACATTCTCCCATCCATTAGTCCCCTGTAGAGTTTATGAAGTATGGTGAGTCTCATAACAAATGGATGCTGGGAAAGTGTGTTCAAAGTTCAAAGGTCTAGTCACCTGGTCCAAAGGATATAGGTTAGGAAGGACTCAGAATGTAATTTAATGATGTGCTCTTCATTATGTTTTTTATTACTAGAGAGTGAAGCTTTAGAGATTAAAATATTGTAGCTGAATATAGTGGCCTTAAGAGTAGAAATGGATAGAATATATACACAGTTAGAATATCAAAAACTATTGATGGAACTAGGCCATGGGTTCCAACAAAATCACATGGTGTGGAAAGTTTATTCAAAGAGAGAGGCAAAGGGGACACAGAGGCTGCCTCTGGGGGAGGAAAAACAGCTCTTTATAGGGACTGTGACACATGCACAGGGGACATGAGACAGAGGGGGCAATGGAAATGTCCTGCCTCTAGGCAGCTAATGGTGACATTTCTTGTCACTGATTTGTCAGAAGGTCCCATTGTCACCAGGCAGACTGGCTTGCGAGGTTGCCTGATTGTTAGCAACTATTATCTAGGGGCTGGAGATAAAGCTCAGCAGTTGAGAGCGCTGACTGTTCTTCCAGAGAACTCAGGTTCAGTCCCCAGAACTCACATGGTGGTTAACAACATTCTCTACATCCAGGTCCAGGGGATCCCATGCCTCCTCTGGCCTCAGTGAGCACTGAACATACATTTTAAAATGGAGAACTATTGTCTACAGAGATGCCGTCTCTGTGAACTATAGAGCTAGGGCTCTTCCAGGCCTGATGTCCACACATTCTTCTTTAGTTCCAAATGATTCAGGTGTGTCATATCTGAATTCTAAAGAAGGGGCTACTGCATGAGGGTCGAGGAGAGAATGTGCAGTTTATCATAATGACGGTTAAGCTCTGGAACTCTGAATCAGCCTTTAGCGTTTGAAAGACATGGGGCATGTCTGCATTTGTGCTGTCTTGTATATTTATGCTTGTTCTACATATTCATGAGCAAGCAGCCGTTAATCTCACGAAGCACAGAAGCTGCAGTCTCCGTAGCACAGTCTGTTTTCCGCACTCATCTGGATTTGAGCACGCACTGTGAATCTGAAAGTTAAATTCTCCTTCCCAACTTTGTGAGCTGTAGGAAAGTCAACAAATACCCCTTGAAACCTTCAGTTTGAGAATATATAACTGGATTCTGATCTTAACTTTTTCCATAAAACAAGTTCACCTAATTGTAAAACAGTTGGTATATGCAAGGAAATAAATTAAAATATTGCTGTATCTTGTCTTCTTCTTGCAGATCCAGTGGAAAAAAATTAGGCATGCACGTCCCTGTGTGGTTGACTGCCACACCTTATTTAGGTGATCTTGTGTAAATAATTAGATGGTTTACAGGAGAACAATACTGAATGCGTAATCAATTAGAAAAAACAAGAAAATTATTGTTTGAGAAATCCATGCTTCCTTAGAAAGGCACAAAAGTTTTTATTTCATAAATAAGTTAACAGTGTGGTGATATTAAGGATCCTAGAACAACTGTAAACTTTAGAACTCATTGGAAACAGACCTTTTAGGTTCGAGTGGCAAAGATTGTTTTGATTATAAGATAATGTAATACAGCCACGATCAATTTATTATCTCACCAGCTCTATTCTCTCCAAACATTCCTGAAATTAAAATTCATAAGTGTGTCCAGAGCATGGGGATACATCTGTTTCTTATTCATTTACATCTTGTTTGCTGTGATGTTTAATGTGAATTATTAAAAGTTCCAGAAGGTTTTAAGCTTTGATGGGGCATGTTAAGCTTTCTCCCTGCACCCTTTAATACAGAGAAAGTTCTAGTTTAATTTGAAATTGAAACTCAAAATCTTGGAATGGGCTTGGAGAATTGGCACTAGACATCCCTCAGTGACTTACTTGGAACATCAAGATGTCTTCTCTGCCTGCCTGGTTAGCATTTCAGTGGCTTCTTTTTAATGTGAGATGGATGTTTCACTGAGTCCTGTGATTCCACTGCACAGTGGCAAGATTTCTAAAGTTAAATTTAAAAACTAAAATCAAGCATCAGAATCAAGCCAAGTAGTAGAAAATGAGTTCTTGAACTGGACTAGACCAAAATTAACTTCAACTTTGCAAGAGTCTAGCTGCTACTCCTCAGCACTGTAAATCAATGCGAACCAGATTCAACAGCCCTAAGGAGACAAGCATTTTAGGAAAAAAATTGTATTTCTTATTCCAGGTTTAGGGAAAGTAGAATAACTCCAATGCTTAAATAATCAAAGGTATGCATGCTATTAAGTACCCTACCAATGCTTAGGCTGATTAGTTTATCCTCTATTTTGGTTCTGTCCCTCAAGCTATCAATCAATTTAGGTATTCAAATTCAAAACATCTCACAGTTCTTTCTTTAAATATTCTGTTACATATATGCTTAATGTGTGTGTGTGTGTGTGTGTGTGTACCATAGTATGCATATTGTTTTGATGGGTCAACTATGAGGAGCTGGTTTTGTCGTTATACAATGTGGGTCATAGGAATTGAACTCAGGTCTTTGGGTTTGGCAGCAAGCTTCTTTACTTTCTGAGATGAATTATCAGTCCACCGATGTTTCTTAGTAGTAATTTATTTAAATATATCAGGTTTCCAAACTAAAACATTTGAAGAATAAACAGACAAATCAACATTAATCCTTTGGGAATAAATGAACGCATTATTTGCATCTGTGACCGAATATCTGACAGAAACAGTTTAAGGGAGGAAAGGGTCAATTTATCTTATAGATTCTTTTAGTCTTTAGTCTAGGGAATGCAGGTAATAGGAATTGTTCAGGTCATTGTGGTGGGGGCATGAGACAGTGGGGACTTATTCACGATATGGCCAACCAGGAAGCAGAGAAAGCTGACGGGAACAACCAATGGACATAATCTTCAAAAGTTCACCCTTAGCAATCTACATCCACGAGCCTAATCTCTACCTCCCCAAGAAAGGTTTTATAATTTTTAATTAGAGTCACAAACTAGACAAAGTCTTCAAAACATGAGCCCATGGTGGGACTTGTGAGACCTAAGCCCTAATAAACTATGTGCCCTCAAAACAGGAATACATTACTTTGTGTCCGAAATGCTGCTCATAGCTTCTGTTTCTATTACTAGTTCTTTAAAGGAGTTTCAAAGAGCTACAACTCTTACAGAGTCTGCCAAAAGTCCGTGGAGTATCGAAGAAGAAGGAACAGCAGAGTAGTGATATCAAAGTAATAGCAAAACCCAAGTCATGGAGAGAGGCAAGTTGCACAGTGGTGCTAATGACTCATGGCCCAAGGCTGCCATGGGGGGAGTGTGGTGAATGGAGCTTTGGTGTGAATAAGCTCATACTTGAGGGCGTTTGTTCTATGCTGCACGGTCTTCTAAGGACTCCATAAGCATTAGTTCACATAACCTTTAAAGCATCCAGAATAGTTATAATTACCCACTCCTCCGCCCTTTTTTTCCAGGAACAAAGCAGGTACAGAGAGGTTAAATAACATATCTGAACTTGTTCCACCAGCGAGCTGTGGAGCTAGGACTGCAATCCTAGTAATCTGGACTAGGAATCTGTTCCTCCCTTGTCCACCGTGCACCAAGCTGCACCTTGTTGCCTTTAGGGGAGATATTGAATGATAGATGACTGGGGTCTAGTACATAAGAAAAGTTCAGTTTTCTAAGACATTTTGGGGCAGGGAGGTTTGCATAGAATAGGGAGAACTTCCTGTGATGCTGCCTATAGTATATCCTTTTAGTGTGATTTACCATCTCTCTGCTACTGATGAACAAACCAACTTCTAATGTATTCTAAAAACCTGGGAAATACATAGTCAGGTATTGTAACCTTTTTCCCAAAAGCAACAAGAAGGTGAAAGCTTTAAAGTTGGGATTCTATTAACACAGGGCCTCCTGTGAGACCAGCGAATGAAATTCCCTACCAACAAAAGTACTTGAAAAAAGAAGTTACCCAAAACAACTGAATCTGGGGGTTCTAGGAGTTAGGGTTTGTTTTTAATGTAGCTCCTATTTTAATGTAACAGGAAATGACTAGTATGTAGAGGCAACTTTCACGAAGGTCCAGACGTGGCTTCTTCTAGAGGAAAGGTGAATCCTCATTCAGAAGTAGGTGGGGTTTTTGTCTGTGCCTGGTTGCTCTCCCTATTTTTATCTGTGTGAACAGAGAAGATCAGAAGGAACTAAGTTGTGCCTTACATCCCCACTTGCTAGCTCATCTACAGCAAGTGTGCCTGGGAATATTCTAGAGGTATTTTAATCTGGCTTGGTCTTGCTTTTGGTTTACATTAGAACATGGAAAGTACATTTTAGTCAAAAATGCATGGCCCAGTGAAGCTTATGTGTGCTGTACAGCCTAATGAGTTGGCATCTTGGAATCTTAACTATTCCCCACCCATATTTCCTGTCTGGTGTTGGCAGCTTGAACCACCACACCCATTTCCCCTAGCAACACCTTCAAAGGTGAGCGCTGTTTCTCTGTTTCTCAGATGGTTCACAGTCACTTTCCTGGATTAACAGGAGAAAGGAAAGGCTATCTTTCTCTAGCTTCCTCATCTGCACACTATCAACCCAACCTCTGAGTTCCCACAATCCCCCACACTCACAGGTTTCAATCTCCTGTGAAACACACACACACACACACACACACACACACACACACACACACAGAGCATAGGTGATAAGTCAAAGAATTCACTGCTGTGTCATGGTTTTCCTTCCTCTGAAAGGAATAGAAATTGAACCTCGGAGTTATTTGGGAAAATGAAAGAAAATGGGTCACTAGGAAAATTCAGCCTCTAGCTATTTTGACCACAGCACATTTCATTTCTACTTAGTTTAATAGAAGTTAATGGCTAAACCATTAAATTAGGTGCCTTTGAACTCTCAGAAGAGAGTTTATGATGGTTCAATGTAACTTGTGAAGTTTCTGGGATTTATTATTGTTCCCCTCAGTGACAACACAAAATGAGTCAAATAATAATTTTGTGCTATCAATTAAATGTAAGCACAAGAAACACTTTCCCAATGTCAGTGTGCATGATGAAAGCATAGAGACCTTTTCCTGTTTCCACTGTTCACTGCGATGTTTCTCCTCCAGCTGCCAATGACTCCATCTATCAGCTCTTTGACCTGTGATCTTCAAACAAAGGTCATGAGGATGACATATGTGCTACTGCTTTCGACGAATGGGAATAGGAGAGGAGTTGAAATGTAGAGTCCCTGTGTTGGTTAATGTGAGTTAATGGATTAACATGTGAGGAACCTGTACTATGAGTGATCAAGATTCTGGCTTCAAGACTTCTCAATCTATCTCATATGTATGAGTTCAGATCTCCCAAGATTCACATAAAAGCCACATGGGTATGTCAGCCCACCTATAACTTCAGCACTCTAAAGAAAGAGGCAAGGGCTCCTAGAGTCCGTTGGAAAGTCAAACTAGCCATTTGATGAGCCTCAGTTTCTACTGAGAGACCTCCCCTCAAACAATAAGATGCGGAGTTGGCCATACATCCCTACAGACCTAGATGGTATTCAGAAGCTCTTGGTTCTGAGTTTAGCTTGGAGCATGGTAATAGAAAATAAATTGGATTGTTGATCTTTTCTGTACTATAAGCCACTTTTATCTTTTAATTCTTCTTTCTGCCTACATTGACATCTAGGGAATCTGTCATCTTGGAACGGACACTCTTTTAGATTTCAGTCAGACTAAGAGAGATCAATATCTCTTAGAATAACTATTTTCAACAAACTTTGTAAATGTGAAATTATCAAAAGTATCTTTAAGTATTGTCTATACTCCAGATTCAGGTTCCCCTATCATTAACATCTTAAATTGGCACAGTCGCCTGCCAGTAGCACCTCAGTATGGAGTGGGGCCTGAAGAATACCTCCCCCAAGTAAGCCAGATTTCACCTGCTTAATCTTGTGTTGGGCTAGAACAGGTAACCAATGCTGTTACAGGTTTATAAGTTCAATCACTTGATTTTGCCTGGATTTAATCTAAGTTCAGTTTTATACATTTCACTTTGTGTCAATTTTCTGTGAAAGATAGGACACCTAGATTCATCTTTTTAATGATAGTTCTCCATTGCTGCTAAAACAGAATGGCTTAAAACAGCACAGATGTATTAATTTATAATTCTAGGGATCAAAAGTTTTAATCATGCCTCATGGAATGAAAACAATGTACAACTTCAACCATCAGGGTAATCTGCATGCACTCCTTTCCCAGCCCAGGGCCAACCCATATTCCTGGATATTTGGCCTCATTCTTCCCTTTTCAGAACCAGGAACATCACACCAAGTCTTCTCAGATTATTCTTTCTGTGTCTCCCTCTGGTGCCCTCTTTTGCTTTTCTTGACCCATGTGATTTTACTGGGTGCATCTGGATAATGCAGTGGAAACCCTTTCTAAACATGTCAACTATGTACCAAAGTAATTCTGTTTGCATAACAGTTTCGAGTTACAATGTCAAGTAGCCCAAGGGATTCACAAGTTCAGGAACCAATTGTTGAAAAGATTATCCTTTTCTTTGTTGAAATTGTCCCTGCCTTTAACAAAAGCAATTGGCTATGCTTCTATGAACCCACTGTGGTTAGAATTAGTACTTTCCTGGCATTCAATAATGTGGGAATACTTTTCTATATGCCTGCCTGGCAATTTCTTTTGTGAAATATTTGCAGGTTTCTTTTCATTTTGTCACCTATGGTTGTCTTATTAGTTCATGGAGTGATTTACTCTGAGCAAAGAAAGGACTTTGCTTACATAGTTATATGAAGGTGGTTTCTCTCAGTTTACCATTTATCATTCCACTTTTTAATTTCAGTGCTACAGATAAAAACCCAGAGCTTTGAGCATGCTTGACAAACACGATACTGCTTAGCTATAGCCTCAGACTCCTATGTTTTATTTGAGAATTTTATAAATGTGTATAATGCAATTTGATTAGGCCCATATTCTTTCACTCTCCTCCTACACCTTTTCTACCTTCATGTGCTTCTTTCTTTTTCTTTTGTAAAGGCTACTGAGTTCAATTAGTGCTGCCTGTATGTGCATGAATGTAGGACCATGTATTGGAACCCAGGTAGCTTCTTAAGGGACTGTATCACTGAAGAACACAAACTCCTCTCCCCAGAATCAATCACTTGACAATAATTCCTAAACTAAAGATGAGACATCATGATTTCCCTCTCCAAACTGTGCATGGGCTTGGGACAGGTCTTATGTATGCAGTCACATGTGGGCAACTGTGGGCATATATAATAAATTTGAATGTATTTGAAAATTAAAAATTCATTTAAACTATTTGTATATATTCCATTACCCAGGTTCCTCTAAATGTCCTAGTCAGATATTATTTTTTAATTTTTTTTGTTGTTATTTTGTTTCATTTTTCCATTTATATTTTATTAGATAATTGCTTTATTTGCATTTCAAATGATATCCCCTTTCCTTGTTACCCCTCAAAAAAAACCTATCTATCCCCCTTCCCCCTGCTTACTAACAGCCCCCTCCAACTTTCCTGACCTGGCATTGCTCTACATTGAGGCATCAAGCCTTCACAGGACCAATGGCCTCTCCTCTTAGTGATATCTGAAAGGGCCATCCTCTGCTACATATGTAGCTGGAGCCATGGGTTCCTCCATGTGTACTCTTTGGTTGGTGGTTTAGTTCTTGCGAGCTTGGGGGGTACTGGTTGGTACATATTATTGTTCTTTCTATGGGGCTATAAACCTCTTCAGCTCCTTAGCTCCTTTCTCTAGCTCCTCCATTGCGGACCCTATGCTCAGTCTATTCATTGGCTGTGAGCCATGGGTATTTTGATTCACCTTCTAAGAAGGATCAAAGTATCCACATTTTGGTCTTCCTTCTTCTTGAGCTTCATGTGGTCTATGAGTTGTATCTTGGGTATTCTGAGCTTTTGGGCTAAAATTCACTTATCAGCTAGTGCATACCATGTGTGTTCTTTTTTGATAGGGTTACCTCGATCAGAATGATATTTTCTAGTTCCATCCATTTGCCTAAGAATTTCATGAATTCATCATTTTCAATAGCTGAGTAGTACTCCATTTTGTAAAAGTACCACATTCTCTGTATCCATTCATCTGTTGAGGGAAATCTGGGTCCTTTCTAGCTTCTGGCTATTATAAATAGGCTGTTATGAACATAGTGGAACATATGTCCTTGTTACATGTTGGAACATCTTCTGGGTATATACCCAGGAGTGGTATAGCTGGGTCCTCAGGTGGTACTATGTTCAATTTTCTGAGGAACTGCCAATCTGATTTCCAGAGTGTTTTTACCAGCTTGCAATCCCACCAGCAATGGAAGAGTGTTCCTCTTTCTCCACATCCTCTCCAGCATCTGCTGTCCCCTAAGTTTTTTGTCTTAGCCATTCTGACTGGTGTGAGGTGTAATCTCAGGGTTGTTTTGATTTGCTTTTCTCTGATGATTAAGGATATTGAACTTTTCTTTAGGTGTTTCTCAGCCATCCAGTATTCCTCAAATGAGAATTTTTCATTTAGCTCTGTACCCCATTTTTAATAGGGTTATATGGTTCTCTAGAGTCTAAATTCTTGAATTCTTTGTATATATTGGATATTAGCCCTCTATTGGATGTAGGATTGGTAAAGATCTTTTCCCAATCTGTTGGTTGCCATTTTGTTATATTGATAACAACATTTGCATTACAGAAACTTTGCAGTTTTATGAGGTCCCATTTGTCAATTCTTGATCTGAGAGCATAAGCTATTGGTGTTCTGTTCAGGAAAATTTCCCCTGTGCCCATGTGCTCCAGGTTTTTCCCTGCTTTTTCTTCTACTAGATTCCATGTATCTGGTATTATGTGGAGGTTCTTGATCCACTTGGACTTGAGCTTTGTACAGGGAGATAAGAATGGATCAATTTACATCCTTCTACATGTTGACTGCCAGCTGAACCAGCACAATTTGTTGTAATTGCTGTCTTTTTTCCACTGGATGGTTTTAGCTCCTTTGTCAAAGATCAAGTGACCATAGATGTGTGTGGCTTCATTTCTGTGCTTCAATTCTATTCCATTGATCTATCTGTCAGTCATTGTACCAATATCATGCAGTTTTTATCTCTATTGCTCTGTAGTATAGTTTGAGGTCAGGGATGGTGATTCCACCAGAGTTCTTTTATTGTTGAGAATAGTTTTTGCTATCTTGGGTTTTTTGTTATTTCAGATAAATTTGGAAATTGCACTTTCTAACTCTATGAAGAACTGAGTTAGAATTTTGATGGTGATGGCGTTGAATTTGTAGATTGCTATAGACAAGATGGCCATTTTTACTACATTAACCCTGCTAATCCCTGAACATGGGAGATCTTTCCATCTTCTGAGATCTTCTTCATTTGAAATTCTTGTCATACAGATCTTTCAATTGCTTAGTTAAAGTCACACCACAGTATTTTATAATATTTGTGACTGTAGTGAAGTGTGTCTTTTTCCTAATTTCTTTCTCAGACTGTTTATCCGTTGAGTATAGGAAGGCTACTGATTTGTTTGAGTTAATTTTATATTCAGTCACATTGCCGAAGTTGTTTATCAGGTTTAGGAGTTCTCTGGTTGAAATTTTGGGATCACTTAAGTATATTATCATATCATCTGCTAGTAGTGATACTTTAACTTCTTCCTTTCCAATTTGTATCCCTTTGACCTCCTTTAGCAGTCTAATTGCTCTGGCTAGGTCTTCGAGTACTATATTGAACAGGTATGGAGAGAATGAACAACCTTGTCTGGTGCCTGTTTTTAGTGGGATTGCTTCAAGTTTCTCTCCATTTAGTTTGATGTTGACTACTGGTTTGCTGTATATTGCTTTTACTATGTTTAGGTATGAACCATGAATTCCTGATCTTTCCAAGGCTTTTATGATGAAGGGGTGTTGGATTTTGTCAAATGCTTTCTTGGCATCTAAAGAAATGATCATGTGTTTTTTTTTCCTTTGAGTTCGTTTATGTAGTGAATTACATTGATGAATTTCTATATATTGAGCCATCCCTGCATCCCTGGACTGAAGCCTGCTTGATCTTGTCGGATGATCATTTTGATGTGTTCTTATTTTGGTTGGCATGATTTTATTGAGTATTTTTGCATCCATACTCATAAGGGAAATTGGTCTAATGTTCTCTTTCTTTGTTGGGTCTTTGTGTGGTTTAGGTATCTGGGTAATTGTGGCTTCATAAAATGAATTGAGTAGTGTTCCTTCTGTTTCTATTTTGTGAAATAATTTGAAAAATATTAGTAGTAGGTCTTCTTTGAAGGTCTGATAGAACTCTGCCTTAAACCCACCTGGTCCTGGGCTTTTATTGGTTGGGAGACTGTTAATGACTGCTTCTATTTCTTTAGGGGTTATGGGAATGTTTATATCATTTATCTGATCCTGATTTAACTTTGGTACCTGGTATCTGTCTAGAAAGTTGTCCATTTCATCTAGATTTTCCAGTTTTCTTGAGTAGAGGCTTTTGTTGTAGAATCTGATGATGATTTTTTTGGATTTCCTCAGTTTCTGTTGTTATGTCTCCCTTTTCATTTCTGATTTTGTTGATTTGGATACTTTCTCTGTGCCCTCTGGTTAGTTTGGCTAGGGGTTTATCTATCTTGTTTTTTTTTTTTTCTCAAAGTACCTGCTCCTGGTTTGACTGATTCTTTGTATAGTTCTTTTTGTTTCTACTTGGTTTATTTTAGCCATGAGTTTGATTATTTCCTGCCATATACTCCTCTTGGGTGCATTTGCTTCCTTTTGTTCTAGAACCTTCAGATATGCTCTCAACCTGCTAGTGTATGCTCTTTCCAGTTTCTTTTTGGGGGCACTCAGAGCTATGAGTTTTCCTCTTAGCACTACTTTCATTATGTCCCATAGGTTTGAGTATGTTGTGCCTTCATTTTCATTAAGTTCTAAAAAGTCTTTAATTTCTTTATTTCTTTCTTGACCAAGTTATCATTGAATAGGATGTTATTCAGTTTTCATGTGTATGTGGGCTTTCTGTTGTTTTTGCTGTTATTGAAGACCAACCTTAGTCTGCGGTGATCTAATAAGGTGCATGGGATTATTTCAATCTTCTTATATCTGTTTCTGTTGGTAATGTTCTTGAGTTTGCCTTTAGCCATCTGGTTATCTCTGGTGTTAGTTGGTCCCGCTGTCTCTGACTGGAGCTTGTCCCTCCTTTGGGCCTGCAAGCCTTTCTCAGCACCCCTGGGAGACCCAGCTTTCCCCTGGCACAGAGGACTGTGGCTCAGCCCAGCTCCTAGCTGCAGATGGAGCCTAGAAGGACCCTGTCCCAGCTGCTCTGCCACTCCTGTGTTCCCTGCACTCCTGGCCGTACCGCCTTGCACAGTCACTTGTTTATCCTGGTAGAAAAACATTCTTTCAACTCAGAGTACGTCCTTGTTAAAAACTTATAGACTTAATTCTTTACTTTTTAAAATAAAAAAAATAGGAGTGATTAGAGACTAATGGCCTCCACTGTCTGCTTCTGATTCTGCCTTACTTAGTTCAAATTCTTGGATGGAATTCTAGGAGAGAATGTGATTCTCTAATTCCTATGCCTAAGAATCACTAGGGAAAAAATTAAAACCATCTTTTGGCCCACTCCCAGGAATTATCACTCATGAAAAATGTATGGTCCTGAGAATATACATCTTTGGTCTATGGTTTTTATAATTCTGTCCCCATTATGAGTACTCATTGGATCATGACTATGCATGTGACATTTAGGGAATGGAGATCTCCAGGGCTGAAGGCATGTGAAGATGTGAATTCACAGAGATGGATTCTAGAAGGGGAGAGAATGCAGAGCATAAGAAGAAACAGCATTCACTGAGACCTGTCACTGCAACAGGCAGACTTGGATACATTCTACAGCAGTGCTTCTTAACCTTGTAAATGCTATGACCCTTTAATAGAGTTCCTTGTGTTGTGGCAACCCACAAGCATAAAATTATTTTCGTTTCTACTTCTTAATGGTGATTTTGCTGTTATGGATTGTAATGTAAACATTTTTAGATCTAAAGGTTTATTAAAGGGGTTGTGACCTGCTGCATGAGAAGTGGGCTATTGAGTCCTGTCTTACCACACACATCTGTTCCTCTTGCCTTTTTCCCCCACTGCCTTTCCCTTTGTCTGACTTCTGGGAATGACTTATACCTTGTTGCCCTGGTGATTTCAAAGTAGCTTAAGAATTCCTACTGTAAGTTTTAAGACTGACTCGGTGATGCATTTGTTGTTGCTGTTTATAAATACACCAAAGATGTAAGGGTGCTGTCTTCTTAAAATCTGGGCCAGTTTTTTTTTTTTTACTTTATTCTAGGGAGAACATTTTAGGAAATCTTGTTACTTGTATTACTTCGTATAACAAAGTTTCCACTTTGAAAATGAAATGTAAAACACTGGATCAGGAGATTCATCTCGCATGCATTCAAGAGCACAAATGTGGAGTATTCTGTAAGCAAAAACCGTCTTGGTTTTAGAGACATAGAGCACAGAATTCTTTTTACTCAATATGATCCTTCTTTGTGGATAAATGATGTTAAGATAATATTTTTAGCCATGCAGGTTGGGAAAGGTGGAATTTATCAACTGTGAATTCCAGCAATTTACTGTAGGGTATGTAAACTAGCAAAACATATGAAAATAGGAAAAATTTCATTGACTGGACTAGTTACATCATTCCAAGCTACCTTGTGAAGTAGTTTTCAGGTCAACACATGTATCTGCCAGTCTTTATTATGTTTTATTAAATAATAATAAATAACAGGTGCCTCCAGTGATTATTTTCAAGTAATTTCAAGGAAGCCTTAACTCAGCAACTTCTGGGTGGTTATGAGATTATCTTTTAGCAGTGTTTTCAATCATCAACCCAACAGCATGTGGGAAAACTCAGCATTATGATGAGATAAAAATATGGCCCAAGTGAAACTGGCAGTATATTTAAGGAAGCTCAGATATAATCCTCTCATTGCCATTTTATTAAAGTTTTGTTAACTCCCCCTAACCAACCAATAACCCAAACATTTTCCTTCTTTCTTCTTTCCCATATAAATTGTAGTGCTGAGAACAGTTCCATATATTTCCATCTTTAAAACATAATGTAATGTTTTAAGGTCATAGAAAGGGAATGCTGAGTTAGGGTAATTCTCATTTTCTTATATCTTTGTTTACTCAATTTTTGGCAGTTATTTTCTTGTTTAAAATTTATTCTTTTTGAGATTTTTTTCATTAGTTTGCTCTTCTCTTTCTTCCCTTCAAACCCAATCATATAATATACTCCTCTTTTCTCCCTTTCAAATCTAAGCTTAAAATGTTTAAAAATACTTTTAAAATCTTTTCAATACAACATGACAGAAATGAAGATACAGGACCAAGCAAATGAACTATTGAATAAAGGTGCTTACCACAGAGATTGAGGTACAATGTGATCAGCAGATCCACACTGTACCCTCACTTCCTCCCTCCTACCACCTCTCTCTCTCTCTCTCTCTCTCTCTCTCTCTCTCTCTCTCTCTCTCTCTCTCACACACACACACGCACACACACAAATGCAATAATAAAAAAGAAATGAAGTCCAGTGATACTCGAAGTTAGTTAAAGTGGGAATTGGAGTGACACCATCATTCCATATATCTGTGCTCTGCCTACTGATGGATTTTAGAAAACACTGAGAAGTCTGGAAAGTCGCCAGGCAGAATGATGCTTGGTGTACCGAACTGTGAGAGTTATGTGTGTCCACAGTATGAGCAGTATCGACTTACAGAAGAGTGTGCTGGCATTCATGCCTCAGATCCTCCACTGAGCACTGTTGCCAAATGAATAATGTTCTATAAGCCAAACACAAGAGTCCTGAGGCAAAATTACTTAAAAGTGCTTACCATCCACGGAATCGTTGCTACAAATATGGTGGACAATACAGTCTCTTCTCCCACCTCACTTAACTCACAAGAGAAAATTAATGGGGCCTGCAGTTTGATGAACTCAGAATTCAACCCTACTGTTAAGTAAATGTCACCAGCAGGAGATCTGATCCCTTCATACAGAGAAGCTCGGTAATTGATTTTTCTCATGAAATAACAATATTTGATCTCATGGTGGGTAAAAGAAACAGTTTTTAAATTCCATAATAAAACTATAACTCTCAAAACTTACCAGATCATTCTTGCAGAGGTCATGTCAGTGCAACAATAATAAAGAATTATAATACTACTTTGGAAGAAAAATACTAATCACATAGGCATCAAATAGGAAGAAATTTCATAGGATATTACTTGTTTTATGCTGTGAATAGTAGTTATATTTCATATATATGTATATGTACAAATTATGGATTATATAAAGACAGACATTTGTGGAGGTAGAAAGATGACCTTGCTCTTTAAAAAAAAGTGCTTTTTGCCCTTGTAGAGAACTTAAATTCAGTTCTCCGTATCCACATCAGGATCAAAACCACCTGAAACACAGGCTCCAGGGAGTCTGTTATCCTCTTCTGGCCTCTGTGAGTACATGCACACACACAGCAGACACACAAACACACACATGCACACTCACACATATATAAATAAAACCAAATCTTAAAGAAAGGCACTTAGAATGATGACTATCTCTTAAAATGGGTTTAATAATATTCCACAAATTTTTAAATGTGGTCTCATTACTATTCAATTTAAGGTATTTGTTTAGTTCTTAAAAGTATATTTTATTACTTGTATGTTTGCGTGTCTGTGAGAGAGTGTGCACTTGAGTTCAGATATCCTTGGAAGCCAGGCCAGAGTGGCAGTTCCCCTGGAGCTACAGTCAGATGGGGCAATGAGCCACCTGACTTAGGTGCTGAGAACTAAACATGCGTCCTTTCTAAGAGCAGCATTTGTTCCTAACATCTGAGTCGTCTCTCAATTCATAATATTTCAAAATGTTTTCTTGATCTACTGATTATTTAGATTTTTTATAAATTTTTATGTCTAGTGACACTTAATTTCTAAACTTACCGTGCACTGCATTAGAGTTTTCTAACTGAGATTCATTGTGTACAAAGACCATAGGATGAACTATTTTAGTCTTTTACGTCCTTGAAGACATTGTATGGCCTAGGGTATGATATAGTTTGGTAAATGTCCCTGTGTGGTTGAATATATAGTCAAATACAGAGTAAGTGTTTACATGTGATTAAAATTTAAATAAGCATTTGAATATTCAATTTCTTCAGAGTTGATTGAAGACAGTATACTTCCCATTAATGTTTATAACCTTTTGATAAAATTATACCAGAATGTGAATAAAGAAGAAATATGAAACAGACAGGAGCTTGGGAAGAAAGCTATGTCCTGAGAATATGGGAAATGTACCATTATTGAAAAACCTGCAATGGACTTATTGATTTTATTTGATTATTCATAAATCATTATTAAGTCATTACTATTGACTACAGATAAGGAAAAGGATTGACAAATAAAGATGACAAGTTGTCCATGAACTAGGAATCCCAGTATCTATAAGTAAACATCCCATAATAAGTACCCTGTCTCCTACATTGCAGCTAAACCAAGTTGTCTGGTTTATAGCTAGAGAGAGTTGGAAGATGAAGGAAATAAAGTAAAAGTTACAGTCCTACTATTTTCTTGATGGAGAAGTGAAAAAAATCAATCTGGAAATTCACCAGTCCCATAAAAGTGGAATTGAATGATCGTGTAAGAAGGTAAAGAATGGGGTCTGTGCTTTTGGTTTATATAAATATGATACAAGCTAGAGTCATCAAGTTATCTGCAAATAGGAATCACAGTTGAGAAACTGTCTCCATAAGATTGAAACTAACCTTCAAGAATAATGATGAATCATATATTCCTATCTAGAGCTCTGTAAATCCTCCAGCTTTAGGTCAGAGTTTATGCAAGAAGACAGGCTGCTGGGAGAACTGGTAGCGAAACTGAGAAACAAAGAACCAGCTTATACCTGTCAAGGAATAATAATCCATTGCTTGGAATTGATCATTAGTGCTATTTTGAATGACAAAGGCCCTCATAGGTGCATATATTTGAGTATGTGATTTCCATTTGGTGGAGTGTTTAGGAAGGATTAGGAGACATGGTTTGCTTGGAGAAGAGGAGTAGCCTTTGAAGTTTCAAACAAGGCCATGAGGCCCAGTTTTGTTCTCTCGCTCTTGCTCTCCCTCTCTCCTCTGCCTTCTGTATTTAGATCGGGTTGTGTAAGCTCTCAGCTACTGCTCCAGTGCTATGCCTGTCCGACTGCCACCATACTCCCTGCCATGATGTTCATGGACTATTCTTCTGAAGCTGTAAGAAAGCCCCCAGTTAAAAGCTCTCTTCTAATGCTTTGCCATATCACAGCATTGAACAGTAGCTAAGACAGAAATTGGTACCAGGGACTGGGGTGTTGCTTTGATCATGCTGCTTATTGGTGTAGTATGGATGTGGGACCTTGGATTAGGAAGCAGTTGAACATTTTAAGTGGGGCTGAACTGGCCAGTAGAGTAGAAGCTTAGAAGGCAGCAGTATAGACTACAGAAACCCAGTCCAAGAGGTTTAAGAAGGGGAGATATTACTAAGTGTCCTAGATACCATTCTTATGATATTTTGGCAAACACTAGCTGATATGTGCCCTTATCTTAAGGCTGAATTGAAGAGTTTTGAACTAATGTCATTAGCAGATGAGATTCCAAAACAACCTAGTATCGACCTTGTCACACAGTTATTAGTAACCACTCTTGTGAATATTTATAATGAAAAAGGTCAATCAGGACAAAAATAAATACAAATCGTACAGTTTGAAGAGAAAAGGAGCACCAGAAAATGTACTGTTGGATCCAAGCCTTATGTTCCAGATGAGTTTAAGGAAAAACCTGAGGGAAGATGAATAAAGGGAGTGGTACTCTTAGGGCAAGTCATCTTCCAGCTAATCCTGCAATTTGCAGAAACAAAAAGCTTGTGAAGCAAAGGAAAACTATCAAAAAGTCAAAGCTTATCAAATATAATTGAAGGATAGGGTCAGAGTCCATCCCAAGCGAGCAGAAGAACTTGGCAGCTTCAGGCACAGGGTTCTAGATTTATCAAGAAAAGTACAGAAGTGCAGAGGTTGCCGAATCTTCCATAAAGGTTAAAGACAACTGCTGAAGCCAGCTGTGCTCCTGGAGAGGCCATTGTGTGAAGCTGGGAAGGTAAGCCTGGACTGCACTGGAGTTCCGAGGATGTTGGAGATGCTATAAACTTGGGATACATGGCCAGGAAAGTTGCAGACAGAAAGTGGAAAAAGCCCAACAGAAAAAAAGTATGCTGCAGTCAACAAAGCTGGACGGAATGTGAGATGGGAAGAGGCATCTAAGTCAGGCTTTTGAGTTTGTGCCACTGGATTTGTATCTTACTCTGGTCCAGTATTTTTTCACCATGTTTCCTTTTTTGCATTTGGAACGGTAATGAATATTTTGTGACACTGTTATCAAAATTTCTTGTTTGCTTTTTTTTTAATTTTAATTTTTTTATTTTATTTTATAGGAGTAGCAGTTAAGACAGTGCCTTGAGTCTCAGAGGGATTTTGGGCATTTTAACCATCTTGAGACTGTGTAAGACTATGGGGACCTCTGAAGCTGATCTGAATGCATTTTGCATTACATAGCTACAAAGTTACGGGGGTCAGAGAGTAGAATGTGGTGGTTTGAATGAGAGTGGTCCTCATAAGCTCGTATATTTGAATATTCGGTTCTTAGTTGAACTGTTTCAAAGGATTAGGAGGTATGGCTTTGTTGGAGGAGATGACACTGAGGGTAGTCAAAAACCCCATCTCAGTCTTTCTGCCTTCTGCCTGCAGATAAAGATGTAAACTCTCAGGTACTCCTGTAGCACAGATCTATAAACAAGCCTCCAATCAAGCTTTCTTGATTAAGCTGCCTTTGTCATGGTATCTCCTCACAGCAATAGAAGAGTAAATAAGAAACCATCTAAGAGAAACTATCAGGCTAGCTTATCTATACATTAATCACTTCTGTCAAGAGTATCAACAATTCATTGTAGTTATTTCATTGAGTGTTTTGCCAATAAAATATTTTCATCAAATACCTACCACTAGAGAACATTAGCTCACTAAAGGAGATTAAGATATAGTTCATTTTGGTCTCTACCTTTTTAATTCTTGACCAAAAGGAGAATAAAATTTTACCGAGAGAAAAACAAAGGACTCTTCTCCTACTTGGTGTAATTTTAGTTGTTATGATGCCTTTCTCTCCACCAATCTCTAATTCTCATATCATTACCTCCTTATTAAGTGCTTCTGCCCCTCTCTCTTCCCTAAAATCCTATGTATTTCTGATATAGCATTTATTATATTCTAGTATCGGAACAATAGATATCTTGTCCTATACCAACCAGAGTAGAGTTTTTGAGATGTCCATGATTCATTCTAATTATGCATTCTTAGGTCCTGACATGCAATTTTTATGCATTAAAAGTAGTTAAACAAATCAGTATCTGAATAGATGAGTGCTTTTACATCTTAGTTTCTACAGCACTGGGTTGTGCCACTGAATGCCCAGACCGAGCCCTGGGTTTTCTTGAACATCTGTTGCTTCTGCACATACGCCTTTACTCATTGTGTCCATTGTATCACCAAGGACTCCTGAGCAAATTTTATTGTTGGGAAACAGCCACTGACAATGTTGTTTCTCCTCAAATGAAGAAAATTCTTTAAATCTGTAGGAATTTTGCCGTGTACCTTTGATGTGAAAATTGTATCATCTATTTTTGGAAGAACTTGCTGTTACATAAGAATATAAAGAAGGAAGCAGAGAGAGGCTACCAGTCAGCCTTCATAATCTGTAGGCTTTCATTTTCAAAGCAAAGACGGCAGATTAAATTCTCGAGTCTTGAGTTTTACTTGTAAGGAAGACAACGTTCAGAACTTATTCACATCTGACGTCTCAGTTTATAAATGGCAAAGCTGAATGCTTATGCTCAGAGCTCCATCTGGCCTTTGCATCTGGGTTCCCACAGTGCACCCTACTATCTGCATTTTGATCTGGTCTTTGCATCTGGGCTCCCACAGTGCACCCCAATATCAGCTTTTTGGAGGATGTCACTCTGAAACTGTAAGACTCTGATGAGCCTTAACTTACTGAAGACCCCCTGAGTGAACAACACAGAGTTGGGAATCAATGCAAAAGCAAGAGTAATTTTATTGTTCCAGCATGCTGGGGTTGCCCAGCATGCGAAGGAGAGAGAGAACAACTCTGAGCAGCCCATTCAGCGAGTTTTTATACAGTTTTCAGAGCAGCAGCCATTAGGCACAATGTGATTGGCAGAACAATGTGACTTTTAAACGGATTAGTCTTTAGGGAATGAGGGGGCAAGGACTTCCCTTGTCAGTGGGTGGCTGATGGATAGTCGGTCCTCAATATGTCTATGGGCTCTGGGCCTCCCCCACCCACAGGTGGCCATGGTTGGTCCTGTTCCCATCCCCAATTCCCCTGTGGTCTGAGGAATGTAATTAAGCCTCTTCCTTCCATAGGGGAGGGGTGTCTAAGTGCTCCATGACCTTCCAAATGCCCTGAGCTGACCCCTTCAAAACATGCTACTGTCTGCTGACATGCCTAGGTACTCTAGGCTGAAACTCCACAATTCTTTGTTGTTTGGATCAATGCAAGCTCCCCTAACTGTAGTATTTAGGATGACAGTTATTATCTCCCTTGCATACCAGCTCAGCATAACCCATTTCTTCCTTGATTGGGCCTGTACTCAGATTTGTTTCTTGTTTCTTAGTCTCTCACACCTATGTTTTTCTTTGCCCCTGTATTCTCTCTCTCTCTCTCTCTCTCTCTCTCTCTCTCTCTCTCTCTCTGTGTGTGTGTGTGTGTGTGTGTGTGTGTGTGTATGTGCGTGTGTGTGGTTTCCACATTCTCCATTCCCAAGAACAAATGTGAGCAAAGTTGCTTGAGGTTAATACTAACAAGTGGGAGATCATGACACTGGATCTCAGGTACTGAACAATTTTTTTTTTCTACCTGAAAGGTGAAGTTTGAAAAGAAATTGTTCCAAGTGACATCTTACATAAACGACACATCTAATTTTACCTTGTCAAATCTTTATGCAAATGATTAAACCTGAGATTTCTTTTCACCCATAACAAACATGTTATAGCCAGCAATTACCAAACAAGATTTCAAGATTTATATTTATTCTGTATATATATGTATATAAGACATATATATATATATCCTATATATTATTCATTTAATATTCATTTATCTTTTTTAGTGTGTAGATGCTTTTAGTCTTCTGTAGCAAATATGTTATCCCATGATCTACATTGTCTCTTATTTAAATAGATCGTTGCAGGTTAAGTCTTGAGGCAAAACCAACCATGGAATGCTTCTTACTATTTTTCACTAATCTAAAATAACCAAATTGGTTTGGGAAGGAGAGAAATTTTTTTCTTAGAAAAGTATTTTTGTTGTTTCATTTGGTTTTGTGGGTAACCCAGTCATCTCCAAAAAACCTCAGTAGAGAAGGTAGGTGACCCACAGGCATAATTATAGTCCCATTTCCAAATTTAGATAATGTACCACAGGTTGGGCAACACTTTGGGAGGCTAAACAAATTGTTACAACAATGGCTAGAGATAGATTTGACATGAAAAAGCCTATGTCTCTTTATGCACAAGTCCTTCTGCTAAAGCAACCTGCTTCAAATGCTAGTTAGCTGAGGCTCTGTTAGAATAGATTTTAAGAAGGTGCAATAATCAAACCACTATAGTCAACCTGCAGAATACCCTTATGATGTTTAGAGTTATGTTTTAAAAATGATTCTGACAGTAGATTTTGGATCCAGTAGACAGAGAAACTTAGCAAGTTCTGTTCACGAAACTTTGTGACAGTATACTGCATAAATTCATGCAAGGGATCTTTGGCTTTTAGAACAAAGCAGATTAGATAAGAAGGGTAGTTCAGACAATGCCTCAAATAACAGTATCAATGATTGTCTTTGTTGGGTAAGGAAGTTGACAGCATCTCTAATAGTTTCCACTACCTCAATGAAGCCTACAGTCTAAGCAAGAACTCCTTCTGAAAAAGTACCTTGCACAATTTGCTACCTGCCAGCAACTTCTTTCTATAACTCTCACCCCAAGCATTCCATTATCACCCCAAGCATTCCATGTTTTGAAGTTGTAGTGCTGTCAACTTGCATCTTCTACCATTTCCCTTCAGATTCACCCACCATGGTAGAGTATTAATAATTGTCAAAGTACCACACAGATAGGTAAGGCTTCAGTCAGAATATTCAGGGCAAGCCCGATATTTCTTAAGGATGCTGATATATATATATATCCATGAATGGGCTAGTTCTATATCAACTTGACACAAGCTAGAGTCATCCAAGAGGAAGAAGCCTAAATTGAGAAGTGTCTCAACAAGAACTGGCTGTAGGGTCTTTTCTAAATTAGAAATTGATAGGTGAGGGCCATTGTGGGTGGTGCTATCCCTGGGTTGGTGGTCCTGGGATCTATAAGAAAGCAGGCTGAGTATGCCTTAATGAATGTGGCAGTGAGAAACATTCTCCCATTGCCTCTGCATCAGCTCCTGCCTACAGTTTATACCCTGTTTGAGTTTCTGTTCTGACTTCCTTTCATGGTGACTAGTGATATGGAAGTGGAAGCCAAATAAACCTTCTTCTCCAAGTTGCTTTTGGTCATGATGTTTTGTACCTCTGCTGTTTCTATCGCAACATATTCTGAAACAGAGTCATGATGATCTCATACTGAGTTCTAGCAGCTGGTAGATGTGTAAAGTTAAAATGAAAATGAAAAGAGAATCAGGGATCAGAGATGTAGGTCAGAGTTCAAGACTATCACACATGCTTGATCAATATTTTTTAATATGCTTCCAATGAAAAAGAAAGCAAATCAAATTGGAAAGCCTGATTAAAGCTAGCATAAGCAAAAGGCATAACTGAGTAATGACCCCAAAACTGAATATACAGTTAATTTCTAAGTGATAATATAAAGTCTTGAAATAAATGATCAACAAACCTTAACATATCTTCACCTCATTTTAGCCCCCAATCAATTCTTCCATATGACTTGACTTAGGGAAATGTCATCTTATATTCCTGAGAAAATTGGCAACAGTTCCTTGAACTACAACTTCATAATCTATTTCCATAAGTAAATGAATGAATGAATGAATAAATAAATAAATAAATAAATAATAAATCCTGAAATCAAAAGTCCTGAGGTCATTATAGAAACCTGGGAAACACTGAATCATAAGGGTGGAATACTCAGGCTTTGTGTATCTGACGAGGTGTCCTGGAACAGAAGTACAGACTTCTTCCCTCAAACACTGGGGAGACTTATGTTTCTTGGGTCATAGGATGTAAGGAAGAAAGAAGTTAGTACTGGCAGAAACAGTAGCAAATCCACTGTGGACAAAGTCCTAACAAATGTGGCATCTAATAGCTCCTGTTCCCCCCTCATTTCTAATATTTTACCATAAATCAGGCAGACCCATTTTGATTTGACTGAGAAAGATATCAACAATAATACTAATTTTATCAGTCAGCACTTTTCTCCTGTGTTCATCCCTGTATCTTGTTCTCCAGTAAGAGGTTTCAACAAGAAAGAACTTGGAATTTTATTACATGTCTATGTAACTTATTATCTTAGATCAGAAAATCTTAATAAGCAAATATCTACTTACCTAAGATTTATGAACTATAAAATGGCTTACATCTTGTTTCTTTTCCAGGGGGAGGTTCAAGACAGGGTTTCTCTGTATAGCCCTGGCTGTCCTGGAACTCACTCTGTAGACCAGGATGGCCTCAAACTCAGAAATCTGCCTACCTCTGTGTCCCAAGTGCTGGGATTAAAGGCATGCGCCACCACTGCCCAGCTGGAATGTTTTTTGTATTAGAGAAAATAATGCTTACTTAGGTTTATTTAAGGTGTTACATAGCAAAAATACTATAAACATTCTGGCATTTATTTCTTAAAGAGTTTTAAAGTAGTTGATGCCATAAAGATGAAGGAACTAGTATGAATAATGTCTGAAGACAGCCCGGCTTCTGTGCTGTATCTTCTTGCTATATTCTCCCATGGCAGAGGATAAAGGGCAGCTTTCTAGAGCCTATTTTAGAAGGGATCTGGCTTCATTCTTGGAAGCCAAGTAGCTCCCCAAAGCTTACCTTCAATTCCATTACTTTAGGAATGGGATTTCCACATGAATTCATGAAAACATAATGTTCAAACTATAGTAAGTAGCTTTATTGTTATTTTAAATATAGGTCTACTTGATAATCTATACTGAAACAAAATAGTGTTAAATAAACTAATAGTCTCTGCTTCTCAGCTGACTGTTTATTACTTCTGAAGTACCGAATATTCTAAGGAATTATTCCAGGAGTTTATGGTATATAATATTCTAGGGAATTATTCCAGGAGTTTATGCTGTACAATTGAATTCTCAGGTCACTGGAACTGTTTCCACCAGGAAGCCATAATTTTCTGCACTCATATGGAGATAAGAATATAAAGGGCCCTGATATCTTCATATGGAATCCTATAAAGCAGTAGAAGGGAGTCTTTTAGCTCACCCCAGGGTAGTTCCTATCTTTTCCAAAGAGCTACACAGTTAATTCTGCCAGTGCCATTCCAAATCAGACAAAATTTCGCTATCATCCAGGACAGATGGCTGTCACTAGACAACCACTGTCCCGGTTTTACCCATCACACACGGTTTGGTCACAGTAAAGTGGAACCTTTATTGAACAGAGATGCCTTCAGCTACTGTGGTTAGGTGACAATTAAATCACACTCACCATAAAGCAGGTCCCAGAGGCCTGAGGAGAGCAGGGGGATACAGGGTCAAAAATACTAAATCGCCATAACTGGGACAATTGGTCCTTAACTCTCAAGAGCCCGTTTTTCCTTTCCACTCATTTCCAGCATGTGTTGGAAACAAGGTGGAAAGGAAGCGCAACAACATAAACGAAGAGAGATGAATGGAGTTCACTTGCCGGCAAAAGACCGGAGTTAAGATTCTGTCTAAACTCCACCCCACAGTTACCTGGCAACAGCCAGGTATGCCCCTCCCCACAGTTACCTGGCAACAGACAGGTAGGTTTGAGCCACTGTAAAGGGGGCTTCTTGCCCCTCCTCTCTCTCTAGCCTCTCTTACTTTCTTAACTTCTCTCATGCCCTCTTAGGCTCTTCCCTTCCCTTCTTCCCTCCCCTGCCCTCCCCACGTAGTCACGGCCAGCCTCTGCTTCTCTACTCTCTCCTTCTCTCTGCCTTTCTCTGCCTCTACTACCCCCTTAACTCCCCTCCCCATGCCCTAAATAAACTCTGTTCTATGGTATACCATCTCATGTGTCCGGTCCCTCAGGGGGAAGGGATACCTTGGCGTGGACCCGCTGAGGCACCCCCTTCCCCCACACGCCCATAGAACATATTTTTATGCCTATTTCTCTTCTTACGATCATCTCTCATTCCAGTTTACTAACGTCTTGAAGTTTGACAATTTCCACGGGACTCGTGTCTGAGCACAGACTGCCAGAAGTGAGCCCAGCCTTTACAAGCCTATGGCAGGATCTGTGTCTTTCACATGGTCTGGCTCAGCCCCCTCCCTAGCTCCTTGTCATTGCAGAAGCCACAGTTTCCTGTCAGAGAAAGCCCCAAGTGACCCGCCTGCTCACCAGTGCTCTGTCTTTGCCACGGCTCTGATTGTGGTGGATTCTTCAGCTTGGCCCCAACTCAAAAGAGTAATTTCTTTGGGCAGTCTTGGGCCAAAGCCCCAGCTGGAGAGGAAATGTCAGGAATCGTCTTTTGTCACAGATAAGACTTAATGAGTCCAAAGCCTACGTGATTAAAGGAAGTCTGTAGAAAACTGAGTGGTATTCTTTGATCATTGTTTAAAAGACGTTTACACAGTCCCTGGGGCAGAGAAAAATTAACATATAAAAAAATCCATGGCAATTTCTTTATCAGTAGCTATAAATGCAAACCTGGTGTGTTTGCTGCAAGTTGGGTCTGGTGTGGATGAAGATGTGGAGAAAGGAAAAGGAGAGTTCAAGTAGGAATAAAAAATAGTAAATTATGAATGATTACAACAAACCAAAATTATCAATCCACCTCTAGGCAGCTGACAGTGCAGCTTGGGTAATTTTACCTGCGATTGTACGAACTATGACCAAAGATACTACAATTTAAAGACAACAGTGATCCCATGTTTTTATACCCGATTACAGAGGGAAGATTTTGGACATTGGGACATTAAACTGGTGAGAATTCTAATTATTGAAATTCTTTAAGCAAAACTTCACGATTACATCCTAATATAGCAATCCTGGAACAAAAGTACCTTCAATCTGTTGGTTGAACAACAAAGAAGCTTTGTCTCTTTTGCAAGCCAGGGAATCCATGGCCAAGGTACGGAACTGGTCAATCTAGTTGCTGTGTTTTATAAAAAGGTAAGAGACCCGAGATATGTTTGGGGGTGGGGGGGGGACATGGTATGATGTGCGGGAAGCGGGTGCCTCTGTGGGCCCATGCTGAGGTCTCTAATGGACCAGCCACACATCAGTATAGTATTGAATAAAGTTTATTCAGGGCGTAGGGAGGGGAGTTGAGAGACAGGCAGAGAGAGAGAGAGAGAGAGAGAGAGAGAGAGAGAGAGAGAGAGAGAGGAGGAGGAGAGGCTGGTTATAAGCAGGTGGAGAGGAGGGAGGGGAATGGGGGAAGAGTGGGAGAGAAAGAAGAGGGGCAAGAAGCTCCTTTTACAGCGAATCAGGCACACCTGCCTGTTGCCAGTTAACTGTGGAGCAAAGCCTAGAGAAAGTGCCCACACTAATATCTGACAAAGACCTGCTTCCTGATGCTCAGATGTCTTTTGGCTGTAGACTCTCTTATCAAAGAATAGAGAGAAAGGGAAAGCTATCTTGTGCCTTTTGTGTGTTTACTTATTTATTCAGAAAGGCTCTCACTGTATAACCATGGCTAACCTGGAACTCATAGAGCACCTCCTGCCTCAACCTCCTGAATACTGGGATTAAAAGTCTTCTGGCCTTGTGCCTCATTTTAAAGGCATTAAACCCAATCCTGAGAGTTCCATTCTCATGACCTAACAAAATCCCCTAATACCTAATGCCCTCTCACTGGGGTGAGATTCTACACAGGAACTAAAGACATTTAGTGCAGAGCAGAATCACAGTTTGCTATGAAGAAACAAGAGCTAAGGCTCAGATAAACAGTTAGTAAATGGGAAAGACAAAGTTTAAACTCAGGAATCACTTTGAAGTTCAAGCTGTCTTCTAGAATCTAGCTGCCTTAGTGTCCTTGGGACATGCAGTGTAAAACAGCTGGAACTACTATGATTTTCTCTTTGTCTGAACACCTTACCTTGTCTCCCCAGTCCTCTCCCATGACAGAGTTCAGGCTAATACAGGTGAAAGATTTTGATTACACCCTGGAAAGAATTTACCTTCAACCTGAGGGGTAGTGGGAGAGATAGATGTATTTCTATAGTGGAGATTTGACATACTAGGATTGGAAATGTCATTCAAACAATTCAACCACTGCCTCAGCTGTGAATCTGTTCTATGGCATGGAGATGCAACTATTCTCTTATCGATTGACTACGTGATGTGAATCCACTCCCACAGTCCTCGGGAAATGCCCTGTGAGGAAATCGACTGATACCTTGAGTTAGATAGTACTTTTTTTTCTTTTTTTTTTTTATTATTTTATTTTCTTTTTTTAATTTACATTCCAAATCACTTCCCCTTTCCCGTTTCCTCCCTCCCCAAAAGTCCCATAAGCCCCCTTCCCTCCCTCTTTTCTCCATTCAACCCCCTCTCCTTACTCTGTCCTGGCATTTCCCTACATCCAGTCTTTCCAGGACCAGGGGTCTCTACTTCCATCTTTTTAGAAATCTATTGATATGCGGATTGTGTCTAGGGTATTCCGAGATTCTGGGTCAATATCCCATTATCAGTGACTGCATACCATGTGTGTTCTTTTGTGATTGGGTTACCTCACTAAGGATGATATTTTCAAGTTCTGACCATTTGCCTAGGAATTTCGTGAATTCATTGTTTTTAATTGCAGAGTAGTATTCCATTGTGTAAATATACCACATCTTCTGAATCCATTCCTCCGTTGAGGGACATCTGGGTTCTTTCCAGCTTCTGGCTATTATAAATAAGGCTGCTATGAATATAGTGGAGCATGTGTCCTTATTGCATGCGGGTAAAGTCTCTGGGTATATGCCCAGGAGTGGTATAGCCGGATCCTCCGGGAGTGTCATGCCCAGTTTTCTGAGGAACCGCCAGACTGCTTTCCAGAGTGGTTGTACCAGCTTGCAATTCCAACAGCAGTGGAGGAGTGTTCCTCTTTCTCCACATCCTCGCCAACAACTGCTGTCTCCTGTGTTTTTGATCTTAGCCATCCTGACTGGTGTGAGATGGAATCTCAGGGTTGTTTTGATTTGCATTTCCCTAATGACTAAGGATGATGAACATCTCTTTAGGTGCTTCTCAGCCATTAGATATTCTTCAGGTGAGAACTCTTTGTGTAGCTCTGTACCCCAATTTTTAATAGGGTTACTTGCCTCTCTGGAGTTTAACTTCTTGAGTTCTTTGTATATCTTGGATATTAGCCCTCTGTCGGATGTAAGGTTGGTAAAGATCATTTCCCAGTTAGTTGGTTGCCGCTTTGTCTTTTTGACAGTGTCTTTTGCCTTGCAAAAACTTTGTAATTTAATGAGGTCCCATTTGTCTATTCTTGATCTTAGAGCATAAGCTATTGGAGTTCTGTTCAGGAAATTCTCCCCTGTGCCCATATGTTCAAGGTTCTTCCCTAGTTTCCCTTCTATTAGTTTCAGTGTGTCTGGTTTTATGTGGAGATCTTTGATCCACTTAGAATTGAGCTTAGTGCAAGGAGATAAGGATGGGTCAATTTGCATTCTTCTGCATGTTGACCTCCAGCTGAGCCAGCACCATTTGTTGAAAAGGCTATCTTTTTTCCACTGGATGGTTTTATCTCCTTTGTCAAAGATCAAGTGACCATAGGAGTGTGGATTCATTTCTGGGTCTTCAATTCTGTTCCATTGATCTACATGTCTGTTACTGTACCAATACCATGCAGTTTTTAACACTATTGCTCTGTAGTACAGCTTGAGGTCTGGGATACTGATTCCCCCAGAGGTTCTTTTACTCTTGAGAGACCTAACACCAATACTCTTCAAACTGTTCCACAAAATAGAAACAGAAGGAACACTACCCAACTCGTTCTATGAAGCCACAATTACACTAATACCAAAAGCACACAAAGATCCGACGAAGAAAGAGAATCTCAGGCCAATCTCTCTTATGAATATCGATGCAAAAATACTCAATAAAATTCTTGCCAACCAAATCCAAGAACACATCAAAACGATCATTCACCACGATCAAGTAGGCTTCATCCCAGGGATACAGGGATGGTTCAATATAAGGAAATCCATCAATGTAATCCACTACATAAACAATCTCAAAGAAAAAAACCACATGGTCATCTCATTAGATGCTGAGAAAGCATTTGACAAAATTCAGCATCCTTTCATGCTAAAGGTCTTGGAAAGATCAGGAATTCAAGGCCCATATCTAAACATAGTAAAAGCAATTTACAGCAAACCGGTAGCCAGCATCAATCTAAATGGAGAGAAACTTGAAGCAATCCCACTAAAATCAGGGACTAGACAAGGCTGCCCTCTCTCTCCATATCTTTTCAATATAGTACTTGAAGTTCTAGCTAGAGCAATTAGACAACAAAAAGAGGTCAAAGGGATACAAATTGGAAAGGAAGAAATCAAACTATCACTATTTGCAGACGATATGATAGTATACTTAAGCGACCCAAAGAACTCCACCAGAGAACTCCTACAGCTGATAAATGACTTCAGCAAAGTGGCCGGATATAAAATCAACTCAAGCAAGTCAGAAGCCTTCCTATACTCAAAGGATAAGCAGGCTGAGAAAGAAGTAAGAGAAATAATACCCTTCACGATAGCCACAAACCATATTAAGTATCTTGGCGTGACTCTAGCCAAACAAGTGAAAGATCTGTATGACAAGAACTTCAAGTCTCTGAAGAAAGAAATTGAAGAAGACCTCAGAAGATGGAAAAATCTGCCATGCTCATGGATTGGCAGGATTAATATAGTAAAAATGAGCATCTTACCAAAAGTAATACACAGATTCAATGCAATCCCCATCAAAATCCCAACTCAATTCTTCATAGAGTTAGAAAGAGCAATTCAAAAATTCATCTGGAATAACAGAAAACCCAGAATAGATAGTACTTTTTAGGCGTCAAGTTTTTCCATGCTTTGAAAAACACATTTCTTAGAGCCAAGACAGATTTGTGAAGAGCCTTGTGAAAACTTCACTGTCACCTTTCACTAAATCTCACCTCTTCAATTCTCCCAGAGTCAGATGGTAGAAGGAAGCACACCAAAGACAGACTATGTGAACAAACCTCACACCCTTCAGTCCGGCTGTGCTACAAGCTCTGGTCCTTCCAGAAATCACCAACTGTTGCTTTTGCTTCCATTGGTTTCCTCCTCCTTACACCTTTCCCCGAACATGTGGAAAGACTCTGGGAAAAGGACACAGGTAGAAAGTAGAAGAAACATCCCACCTTCTAGGAAAGGTCCAGAGATGAAGAAAATAAGTTTAGAAAATTGCCACTTTGATTTGCATCATTGTGATCACTGAACTTAATCCCCTGTTGTTAGAAAGGAAAAAAAAATCTAAAAACAAACACGGCTATAAAATACCTCTCAGATACTGAAAAATGATTGCATAAAAATGTATCCTGAGTATATATAAAAAAATATTCCTTTCACCTAAGCAGCATATTTCACTACTTCAAATATATAATGTAATGGCACCTATATTTGGGGAAAAATTCATACAGACAGACATACCCCGAGAGGCAGGTTATTTGTGCCCATCAGTTATCTCTGATGGGCAGGATTGCCCAGGATATAGGAGCACAGCAGCTAGGCCAATACCCCATTCCTAGATGCAGCCTTTGTCTATGATGTACAAGGAGTACCTGGGTCCAGAGAGACAGAGAATCAGATGGGACTTTTGGCCTGTGGGGGATGGAACACTGAAGAGAAAAGATCATAGACCCAGAATCACAGGGTGCCTGCCCCCCCGACTGCGGTTTCATGTTGTACACTTTCAGCCATTCAAGATGAACCATGGTTTTAAAATGCTTTATTAACTTTTAGTTTGCTGCATGGGAGATCACATTTACATAGATTTATTACTGTGAGTTGTTTTACTTCCTCTATTTCTTATGAGCGACTGCTATTAAGCTCTTGTTGCACCTAATTTTGAAAATAACAATTTTTGTCAAAGATGTATATAAAAAGAAAAAAAGGCAAACAGCAACAACAGAATCCTCAGCCCACTGTATACATGAGATTTGGTACTATGCCTCTTACTGCCACTTTGAAGAAACATCTTTGATAACTTCTAAAGAGACAGGGTTTAGTTTGGCTCACACTTTGGGGAGCTCCAGTCCAAGGTCAAGTGGATCAGATGCTCTGAGTCTCTGGTGACCATGCCAAGTAGCTGTAGCAGGAAAATAGGGGCTAGGGTCATATGAATCCTCTAGGTCAGTGCTTCTCAACCTGTAGGTTACAACCCTTTAGAAGGTCAAATGACTTTTTTTATTTTTTATTTTTTTAAAAAAGACAAGGGTCACCTAAGAGCATGAGAAAGCACAGATATTTACTGAATAATTCATAACAACATCAAAACTACACTTATGAAGTAGCAACAAAAATAATTTATGGTCGGGGTCATTACAACAAGAGGAACTGTATTAAAGGGTCACAGCAGTAGGAAGGCTGAGAATCACTGCTGTAGAAAGTACCTATAAAGGCCTAAGTACCATTCATTGAGCCCAACTTTATAAGTCCCTCTTATTTCCAAACAACGTCTTGTTGAGAACAAAGTCTTTGATACCTGGGTCTCTGGGGGGGGACATTCAATATTAAAACTATAGCAATATTGAGTTCTTAGTCATGCACTAGGGTTATTGAAATGAAACTTCTGTGGAAAAAGAGGTCTACTAAATTAATTAATGTATCGAGATCTTCACTTCATACATTCTATGCTTCATAACCAGAAAGAATTGAAGATAAGGACAAAGAGAGAGAGAGTATCTTAGGGAATTAGAATTCTTCTATGTCAATATAAATTGTCTAGAATTTTCACAGTGAAACAGTATACTTAATAGACATTAAGGATTAAACTGTACTTTGAACATACATATGAATGAGCTAATCACTGCTTAAAAAACAAACAAAAACAAACAAAACGAAAGAAAAACAAAACAAAAAACCCTCAAAAAACCACAAAAAACAAAAAACAAGAAAAATCAAAAACCCCAAAAACTTCTTTGAAACGTCACTACCAAGTGTAGACAAGGCCTTGCTTGTTGCAGAATTTACTATGTTGGAAGACAGCCTTATTGTTAAAATATTTCCAGATGTGAACATTACAATGTTCACATACTACTATTGATGTTCCACACAATGAATCCATGTTTATTATTTTCTCTGCAGGATGAGATTGCACCTCATGGCTCATGGTAGGACAAATATCACAACAGGTGGTTAGGAACAAAAGATACTTTAAAAATATTTTAACAGACACAGTAACTGTTATAAAGCACAGAATGCTTTGTTTAATACATGTGTAACGATAAATCATTGAAATAGGTGTAGGTATTATTCTAACCTTTGTTATTTCTTTGTAATGAAGCCTGTTGCTAGTAACTAACCTTAACTAACCTCTCTTCATCCCCCAGCCTCTGATAATCAACAGTGTACTTCTCTGAAATTATCATTCCAGATTTACATATACATGAGATCATGTGGCATTTGTACCTGGGTTTTCTGACTTACCACATTTAATCATTATATAAAACCATGCTTGTTTAAAAGGTCACTTTTGTTAAATTTGCCATTTGGAGGGCTAGAGCAGTGTGGGTGATATGAACATTTATTCACTTTGTTTTCTGATGCTGCCATCCACAGTGGGCTGATCTTCCCGCATCAACTAGCATAATCAATGATTCTACACTACATGCCCACAGACCAACTTGCTCTAGGGAACTCCTTCACTGAGACTCTTGCCAGGTGATTCTAGAATTTGTTGAGTTTACAATGAAAACTAACCACAAAAATCACCATCCCAAGTTTATATAAAATCCATCCCTATCCTCTCCCACACTTGTACTTGGACCTGTGCACCTCATGTGTTTAAACCATAAGTAAAACTCATGTTTTAAAGCACAGTGTTTCCACTTCATATGAGGGGGAATACTCATGTATTCTAAGTAACTTTTCAACATATTTTAGGGAAAAAACAGTGCATATCCATCTACCCTTTGTACCTTTCTTTTTCTTTGTGCGTGTATGTGTACACATGTGCATATGTGAAAACATTTCAACAATGAGACTGTCTTCAGAGAAGTCTAAGTTTTTCATCAAGCAAAGAAAGCCCTGTCTACACTTCTTTCAGCAGCAAATAGCAAGCACATTCATACATATGTCAAAAGTATGCTTTAATCCTTGACTATTTACAGTGACATGTGAGACTTCAATTCCCAGGATATGATCTACTTATGTTCTTATCTTGAATTCTATATAGTTATGAAGCATAGCTTGTAATGAAATGGAGAGATTAGCACAGTTATTAATAGAAAATATTTGAGTAAGCAACTCCATTGTATATACAAATACACACATAATATTTAACTTGTCAAGGTATATAATACAATGTTGAAATTCATCATTAGCAGCAGCATTCTTATTGGGCCTGGTGGTGTATACATTTAGTTCCAATATTCAGAAGTAAGAACAAGCAGATTTTTGGGAGTTCAAGGTCACCTTGGTCTACATAGCAAGCTCTAGGCTTCTTAGGGATATATGGTAAGGTACCTTCTAAAGCAAATAATTTACTATAAGTGTATTTTAAATATTTTACTGTTTCCTCTATTTCTGTAGTGTTGATTAACTGCTCTGAGATTTCATTCCTTCATAGTTATTTCTTTGTCAGCTCTAACGTTTCCATTCTCTCTCCTGTCTTAGGCTTGCATGGTGTTTTCCCAGTGGTCCATATTTAATGATTAATACAGTCACAGCCAGGTAGTGTTACATTTAACACATGGAACTGGGATTCAGTTACCTGTACTGTATGCCAATAGACAGAAACAAAAGGATTCCTCTGTGCTGGCAGCCCTGCAATGCAGCTAGAATCTCCTGCCTCCCTCCCATGTGTAGTGTCTGAGATGGGCCAAGTTCACACCCTGCAGCTCTATAAAGCTGCATAGAGACCTGTGTTTAGAAGGCTCTGATTCACAGCATAGAGCCCTCTTGCCTCAGTCCTGAAATTTCTAACAATTTTATCTTTGGAACTGTATTCTGCCTGTTTCTAATGATTGGAGATTCCTCTTGAGAAAAAGTAATAAATAATGTTTGGGGTTTTGAAAAGAAGCAAAACTATCTTCTCAAAACCTTGAGCTGAGGGATAAGCTGTAGAATAGAAGAGAGTAGCAAGGTAAAATGGCTTAACATTGTTTAGACTCTCTTAGAAAGGTTTTGTTGTAACAAAACCTCTGGTGGTGGTAGTTTTGTCTTGATTTGTTTTTCTCTTTCTTACAAAGGACTCATGTATCCCAGGCTGGCCCCATTTTGTTATGTAGCCCAGAATAGCTTTGCACATTTGATCTTATATCTCATTCCCACATATACTTGGACTGTAGAGGTGTACTACCATACATAACATTTAACTGAGATTTTTTGTCATTATTTTTTATTTGATTGTCATTATTTTTGTGCACTTTTCTACAGAACCATATTCATTCATGCAATACAAATGGGGGAATAACTAAATAATTAAAATTAAACAGAGTCAAAACTTTTCTAGGAAAATATAATAAAGATAGTAAGGAACTCAGTAGAGTCTACAGGATTTAAGTTACACAAGAAAGAATATGATTTGATCTCAGCACAGGAGCTAATGATGAGCTCATGGATCAAGTGGATTCAACAGTTGGATGAATTGTTTCCTCAGTTGGGCTAAAAATTAGAAGAGTTAGAGATCTGTACATAGGTATCACATTGTAGCAATTGATGGCATTATTATTGGTAAAATATAGACTGAAACTTGAGCATGGGGTGCTGTGGAGGAATGGAGAGGTTCACCTTATGTGAAACATGATCCAGACTCAGTGTCAAGGGGAATTGAAGAATGTGTAGTTATGAAATCCATCTCCAGAGAAATAACAACAGAATTGAGAGGAAGAGATGATGGTGACCAGGAGAGGCAGTGAGCATTTGTGCCTGATTCTGAGCACTTTCAAGGTATGTCTGGCTAGAGTACTGCATAACTATCATTCTATCATGACATGCATGGAGGGAACAAAATCTCCCTCGTGCCAAAAAGTAAAACAGATCAGGGATCTGGTGGAGTTGGGAATTAAAGGATGTATGTTCTCTTATCAAAGAGTAAGAAGTACATGGTCGGGGGGAGGAGGGAATAGAATAGCTTTTAGTAATTTGAAAGTTATTTGTTTGGTTAATGCATTTTTATTTACTTAAAATATAGAGTCTGTCACAGTCAGGAAACTGGGGACAGTCGGCTGGATTCTTCCAGCCTCACTTTGTATCTATATTATTTTCTATTGAATCCCATCTGGTAAGTTTGGACACAGGACTACATCAAGATCCTACTACTATACCCAATATTTTTGATTGAATCACATCATTGTGTCCTAAATATGGAAAGGCAATTATTATATTCTCCTGTCATGCAGCTAACAAACATGTCTTGCTGTGTGTTGATCATGGAGCTGAATAAAGTGAAGCATAGAAACAGACAGAATGTTATGCTTTGGCCCAAAGACTTGTAGACTCTGAGCAGTGATGTGGTATCATGGCAACTGGAAGCACTTGCATCCTCCAACAAGGCTACAAGGACAAGAAGGGAAGAGCATGTACTATGTCCAGTCTTCAACTCGGAACATAATTATCTTGTGGCGTTCAATTTGCAAAGTCAAATTTCACTCTGGCTGTGGAATTCTGTGCTCCATCTGGATCTCAACATGTCAGAAAGGTCTATAGACTCTGGAACTGGGTCAAGTGAAATCTGGGTCCCAGAGCTCCAGAGACAGCCACCATTATGAGGCCACAGATGGTGGCACTGTCATCCAGCCTCTCTCTTCAGAGTGGCCACATTTCAAAAGCAGCTGTAAGAGAAGAAACTCCATAAAGCGGATCACATGCTAAACTGCTTCTTTGTTTTGTGTTTGTTTTTTGACTTTGTGTGTGTGTGCATGCGCGTGTGCATGTACGTGTGTGTGTGTGTGTGTGTGTGTGTGTGTGTGTGTGTGTGTTAGTGGAGATTGAGCCCATGACCTAACACATACTAGGTAAGTGCTTTGCCACTGTGCCACATTACCAACCCTATAACTTTTTCTTTTTCTTTTTGTCTTTTTTGGCAGAGTTATTCTTTAAAGTCAGAATGAAGTAAACTATCTGTGACCAACAACATGCAGTCATATCCCATGACTGGGTGTTCATGGTTTGTTATGCTCTGGCCATCTTGAACTGATAGTCACACTGAAACTCTAGGCAAAGCAAGAATCAAGTTTTTACATCTGCTCAGATGTTCTGGATCATGGGCTACATCACTGAGATCATCAGGATTTCCTGGCAAAAGTATTTCCATATATATATCAGAAGCAGAAGAAATTTCTGTGTGATGCAACAGAAGTCCATGGTGCATCAGAAACAATCACTAAAATACTGATATACTGCATGCTCATCATTATTTTTAACTAGCTCTTCCATTAAAATTCTCACCTGAATGCTTAGGAAACATATTTAAAATTCATCAAAAGTGAATTCTTATTCTCTGCCAAACTCATCACTATCTGGAATTGCACATGATTGTAGATGTTAGTTGCCTTGAGAGTCATAGCTTTAAACCCTGGAGAGGCTTTAGAAGTGTCCATACTACATTGGATTCTCTCTTTTGCGCTCTCCCTTTTTCCCTCCCTCCTGCCCCCCCAAGGGACAGGAATCACGATGCATTTCAAGATCCTGTGTTCAAAAAGCCCAAGCTCAAATCCTTTTTTTTTATTTTCTATATTTTTTATTTACATCCCAAATGATTTCCCCTTTCCCGGTTCCCCCTCCCCAAAAGTCCCAAAGCTCTCTTCCCTCCCCCTGTTCCCCAGTCAACCCCCTCCCTCTTCTCTGTCCTGGTATTCCCCTACACTGCTGCATGGAGCCTTTCCAAGACCAGGGGCCTCTCCTTCCTTCTTCTTGGGAATCATTTGATATGTGAATTGTGTCTTGGGTAGTCTGAACTTCTGGGCTAATATCCACTTATCAGTGAGTGCATACCGTGTGTGTTCTTTTGTGATTGGGTTACCTTACTTAGGATGATATTTTCCAGTTCCAACAATTTGCCTATGAATATCATGAATTCATTATTTTTAATTGCTGAGTAGTATTCCATTGTGTAAATACACCACATTTTCTGTATCCATTCCTCTGTTGAGGGACAACTGGGTTCTTTCCAGCTTCTGGCTATTATGAATAAGGCTGCTGTTAACATAGTGGAGCATGTGTCCTTATTGCATTCCGGGAAGTCCCCTGGGCATATGCCCAGGAGTGGTATAGCAGGGTCCTCTGAGGAACCACCAGACTGCTTTCCAGAGTGGCTGTACCAGCTTGCAATCCCACCAGCAGTGGAGGAATGTTCCTCTTTCTCCATATCATCTGACAGAGGGCTAATATCCAACATATACAAAGAAATCAAGAAGTTAGACTACTGAGCCAAATAACCCTGTTAAAAATGGGGTACAGAGCTAAACAAAGAATTTTCACCTGAAGAATATCGAATGGTTGAGAAGCACGTAAAGAAATGTTCAACATCCTTAGTCATTAGGGAAAAGCAAATCAAAACAACCCTGAGATTTCACCTCACACCAGTCAGAATGGCCAAAATCAAAAACTCAGAAGACAGCAGGTGTTGGCGAGGATGTGGAGAAAGAGGAATGCTCTCTCCCTTCTTAATCCTCCTCTCCTCCCCTCCCTTCTTCCTTCCTTCCTTTCTCTCTTTCTTCCTTCCTCTCTCTCTCTCTCTCTCTCTCTCTCTCTCTCTCTCTCTCTCTCTCTCTCTTTCTTTCTTTTGAGACAAGTTCTCACATGGCCTAGGGTAGTCAAAGAAAGTTTCTACTTAGCTGAAGATGACATTGAACTCCTGATTTTTCTGTCATGCCTTCTGTAGTGCTGGGCTATAGTACTTTGCAAATATACTATAGTCAATAGCAGATAAAATATGGACTTGAAGATATAATACTTGGTGAGCAAAGGCCAAGAATATACTGCAGATTGTTTTTCTTTATTAAATCTCTGGTTTAAAATAACTGGCCTTGAATAAATGACCCTTCACAAAAAATTAGATAGATACATTTTCTGCCATTTGGAGCTCTAGCTGTTCATATAGAATGATGGTTTTCTACTAATGGATATTTGATGATATCTTCTGTTTATATTATTAAGTTTTTAATTTGGCCAGTATTATTCTATTTTAAAAACCAAAAATCCTAAAAGCTCAAGTAGTTTTGGCATCAAGCAGAAAGTCAAGGTTGCCTTGAGTGATACATGGGTTTCTTGATGCTTTTATCAATTTCAGTGGAAGCTCTCCAGCTCTCTTGAGATGACTTTACAAGGTCATTGCATACAGATGACTCATCATGCTGCTGCTAGAAAATAACTTTGGGAATAAGCCATACGGAGATTTGAAAGAGCCTGGTTTCTCTTTATGACAGTTATGCAATCATAAAAAATAGCCTTAACACAAAGAAATGAGCCAGGCTATTAGAAAATGAACCTGCTTATCTTGATTAACTATGTAAAGTTTTGCCTCTGTATTATGTGGCCCCTAAAAATGATAGGGAACAAATAATTTTTCCAAAATTGGGAAATAATTTTTCCAAAATTGTGTGACCATGTCTATAGCCACTGGTATCTCATCTATTTAGACATTTGCAAGCTTAATGAGGCAGATGTCAAGCTTAAATACGAACTACAGCCATTGATTTTGGAAGCACGTTTTTGGTATTCAAGACTTAAAACCTATTTTAGGCATGGTTTTTCACAGGTAATAATTTATTGTTTACACAAGTAAACAAGAATCACCTGTCAATAAAAAGCTGATGGCCTATTAGCTAAGGCAGGAAATAGGAGGTGGGAGTTCTACCAGGGAAAGAGGTACTCTGATATAGAGTCAGGCACAGGAAAAGATTCATCCCAAACTCTAAGGAAACAGACTCACTTACGAAACTGAGGAGAGGTAACCAGCCATGTGCTACAGAATAAACAAGTTAATTTACAAGCTAGTCAAGGAATGAGCCAAAACTTGTGGCTTAGGCATTTATTCACAAATAACAAGTCTCAGAGTCATGATTTTTGGAACTGGGTATGGGTAGAAAAGCCCACAGCTAACACTGCTGCTTCTCTGGGATATTTTTAATAACTCCATTTACAAGAATTCACATGAAACTTGAGGCTCTTTTCCTTTGATATCTGATGCACAGGTGATATTCTCAAATCCTGCTGTTGTGGTACTCAGCTTCTACTCAGCCACTGTGACTTACAGCCATGGAAATGCTGGTTTTCATCCATGATGCCTTATTTTCACAAACTCAGGATGCCAAGTAAGTGTCTTTTTCACCCCAGACTTTATTGTTAACTGCTGACTTGTGCGAATTTCCAAAGCACCAGATTCCTCTCTGAATTCTGAAGGTGATTGTGGATTTCCAGACAGTCTCAAGTTTTACCACTCTACCTTCGGCTGCTAAGAAAGAGAATATTGCTGTCACACTGTCTCAGCAGAAGGTTCCCCTAGAGACAATCATGACAATGGTCTGAGAAAACACAAGATCATTACGAAAGAATCAACAACAACTCTTGGTGTGTCCTTGTCCTGGATATTTTGATTAACCTGTTATTTATCCATAATGTCTTGGAAGCCCTCCAGATCTCAAACTTCTGATAAGACTTCACATACAGAGTTATGGGCATCAAAGAGCTGGCAGTCCTCCATGCTTCAGTCAGCTGAGGCTGGTTCATTAACCCTTGACCTTTGACTTGAGGTCTCACCTTAAATAACAAGGGTTTCCATGCTTGTTTGTATTCGGAGATCTTTAGTTCTAACCCTAGGGTGATCATTCAGTCTATCAGCATATTTGGAAAACAATAGTGAGAGTGGTATGAGTATTAAAAGATTTCACTAAGGCAGGCCATTCAGAAAAAGGTAAAAACTATGTGAAGCATGATTACTACATGGAATATCCAACCCTTCTAAATGATTACTGTTGACCATGGTTCCATTAGCCTAACCAAATTCTGTTACTACGAATCATTGCCAGTGAGATGGCTCACCTGACAAAGTGCTTGCTGTTAGCTCAATGGCCTGAGTTCAGTCCCCAAGACCCACATGGTAAAAAAGAGAGAGTCAACTCCTGAAAGTTTTCCTCTGGTTTGCACACACTTAGTAAATAAATACCATCTATATTTAATTATTTGTTTATTTATTTAATTACCTTTGGAGACTTTCGTACCTGAGTACTATATTTATACCATTTCTTCACCACTCTGTCCAACCTCTAACTCTTCTCATGTCTCTTCCTCCTCTCAAATTCATGACCTCTTCTTGTTCAATCACTTTATATATATATATATATATATATATATATATATATATTGCAATTTCATATATAGAAATTGCACATATATATAATTAATGAATATTCAATTATATGAAATATATGTGAATATATAATATGAATGTCATACATATACATATATGTACGTTTTCATATATATACATATATACATATATATATATACACACACACACTGTGTAGCACTTTGACACAATGCAGCATATAAACAATGTCACAGATGCAAAGGACAAAATGTGAAAGAATTGAACCAAATAGATCACAGAACCTACACAGTATAAGTCAGACATTTATACATAGATATTTATACATAAATATGTATGTATATATTTATATATATATACATGTATGTATAAATTAGGTCCATTTGGGGAGCTCCCTACTAAGTTATCCAGTTCCAAATGGTCATTCTTAAATACATGTGCATACAAGTAACACTAAATATAATTTTTGTCCATGTTTCTGATAAAAAATAATCATTCAGTATTTATTACATGATAATTATGCCAGGTACAAATATTCATTAGTTTGGATCTCATTAGTTTAAAGGAAATGAAAGTAAAATTAGACACAGTTGCTTCTCATTATTGAAAGTATTTACATTCTATAGAGTTTCCATGACTTCAGAATCAGCAATAGTAAATCATTGCTCTCTGGAGAATATAAGGCCATATTTCTATAAACCTCTAGTAACAACATTTTCACCAAATTCCCGTTGCATAACCTTGTTTTATGTGTTTCTGTTTTAAAATACTGCAGGCAACATATATTACAGGTCATTAAAATTGAACTCATGGTCAAAAGTATATAATTTATACCAAAAGGAATTGTGTATAACACAGGTATTTGCATCATAAGGCTCACTATAGGTTTTTTGTTCCTAGAAACACTAGATACTCTGTCTGGCATTTTGATACAATGAAGCATAAAAATAACAACATCATAGACCCAAAAGACAAAATATGAAGGAGGTGAACCAAATAGATCACAGAAGGTACACAGCATACGTCAGAGACAGGATGACAGAGATTCACCTTGTTCAGTCTCAGTCAGAAATTTCAGCCAGGATTGATTCACTTTACTCCTGCTGAACCTGTGTGTGTCCAGAAATGTCCACTAACCATCCTGATCATTGACCTTGAGGTTATAAGATGATGTTCAGTTTAGGGATGAATTCACAAATGAGGAATCCACAAATAACTGACTCATCATCAGAGTCAAGTTGAAAATATAATGAAAATAGATTTTACATATAAATTAATTACATATTTATTAACTTAAAATGAGGGTCAAAAAAATATCATCCTTGATTTGGGGATCTTGTACTCCAGACCCCAGTGCAAGCAGTGAACACACAGCAAGTACACAGTGTATACAAAAGGGCACAGGGAAGATGATGGACAATTATTTGGAATTTTGGTTTCTAAACATGAGTGGAGATGTCATTGACAATACTATGACAAATCAGGAGAAACACGGAAATTTCTTCTCCTACCATAGCTTTTCTGCCTTTGGTACCCAGAGGAGGATGGAAACACTCCTCAGCTTATCCAGAAAAAACATACATATGTCCAGAACACCCCAGTGAGCTAGCCTATGCTACTCTTGTCACTGTCTTCTGAAGAACAACTCTGGTCACGTATATGCACAGGGGCATTAACTCTGTAGATCCTCATGCAGTGCACAGAAGAAAATGGAAGATGGTGCAGTTTCTTCTGTTCTTAGCTTGTCAATTGAGAGGTATGGAAATTCACATCTTCACAAACAGAAATAATATCGAGTTATATATACATGAGATCCTGATTACAGAAGCAGATCGATGAATTTTAGCATTTGAAACATGTTTTTTTCTGGTTAAAATGAAGCACATTTGCTCAAGGTTATAGAATTAATTACTTGCAGGACCTAGATAAAAGGGACCTGCTTTAAATGATAAATTTGTCTGGAAGAGTATATACATTTATATATTCCAAATTTAATAAAATTTTAATTTTGCTAAAGGTTGAATTGTTAAAGTGTCTGTGTGGTGTATTGAAATGTCAATTTAGTACATCTTGAAAATGAAACACATTTGTTAAAAGTCACTGGTAGTTTAATTTAAAGATGAGAAAGTCTAAATGCAAGCAAAGATCAATTTACTTATTTAATCTAAGTGCTATAAGCCAGAGAAGTTAGTCCTGTGTCAGACTTCTGCAAAAAACCTTAAGTATGAATTCAATAACATATAGTAAGATAATGAATTAGCTAGAAGTCTGTCTATGAAATCCCCTATAATACTTTTATCTTTAACCGAAGACATATTATTTATAAACTGACTATATATCAGAATTATTTAATCCAACAAATAAGGATCTCAAGACCACATTTAAGAACGGCAATAAATAACCTGCCTTAAGCTTATAAGAGAACAAATTAGGGAAAAATGCCAGTTATTTTGAATGATTAATGGTTCTAATATAAAAAGAATTTCTAAACAGAAAGAGTAAAGTATTTAACTTTGAAGAAAAATGGGCTAAGGATGTGAACAGAGAACACACACACAAACACACAAACAGAAGTACAAAGGCTACTACTAACTGTGTGGAAATGTGGTCAGCCTTTCTATCCTTCCACCCAGAAGTCAAGTTTTACACAACACACAGGAGGAACTGCACCTGCCTGTCACAGTCTGAGCAAATCTCCTCTGATGTGCACCTGCATCACGTTAGCCTCCATCTCAATTTTGCATGATACTCTTCTCACTCTCCCCTTTTCCATTATCACCAGTAATAGTAGATTAGGTCCTGCTTCATCTAGGAGCATGACCTCATTTTACATCTGCTGATAACACCTTCAAAGTCCCTGTTTCCTAATAGAGAACAAAACCTGAATGGATCTTTTACATGTGTGGATAAGCTGTGATATATCAAAACAATGGAAATCTATGTAGTTACATAGAATGACTTATAAATCTATATACTTCTATAAAACAATTCTTATAGTATATTCTGATAAATAGCAACACAAAGAAAAATATATGTGATGTCTTCATTTAACTTGTACCATATATACTTTGTATAGAATTCCAAAAACATACATAGATTTGTTTTTTGTTTATGCCTTTAAAAATGCACTTACCTTCACTTAGGTGCACATTTATGTGCATTGGTGTTTTGCCTCCATGTAATGTCTACATGAGAATGTTAGATCTTGGAGTTACACAGTTGTGAGCTGCCATGTGGGTGCTGGGATTTGAACCTGGGTCCTCTGGAAGAACAATCAGTGCCCTTAACAAGTAAGCTATCTCTTCAGCCCCTCCAAAACATTTATATTAAAGAGAGTTACTTAATTATGGAAGGGATAATATAGAGGTTAGAAAATAGAAGAAAAGTTTCTATGAATATCAAATGAGTTGCCTATTTGACTTCAGAATCCTATAAATGTTTGTAATTATAAAACAAGTTAATTTAAAAAGTAAATTCTAAACATAAAAAACAAAAACTTAAGAATATGAATCCATGTAGAGTTAGTGGAATAGTAAAGACCATTTCAATGTACTTATATCTAAATAATATGTATTTTTCTAACTATATCCACATGAATATGATAAACAGTGGGCTCATCCAACTATACTTAACCCTTCATTTTGATCTCCAAGTGTCTTTCCCATAAAAAAGAATCAAGGGAGTGGTGATAGATATATAATTGTTTTGAATTAAAAGTATTATAAAGCAAACCTATCATGACCAAAAATAAAGCTATCAGTGACTACTATAATTTTGTCTAAAAGATGCAGAAGCCAACTTTAATGATCCTTCACTGTCTAAAACTGGGATGGTCTTGTAAACTAAGGAACTTGAATTAAGCAACACCAAATATACTTCAATTTATGAATCCATGATTCTATTAAAAATGAAAATAAAATAAAAACATTGGCCACCACCAGTTTCATTATTTTAAAAATCAGCAAGTCAAATGAAATAAGTGTTTACATATAAATTATATCTCAAGGGGATGAAATAGTTTGAATTAGGGAAACTTTTATTAATAATTCAAGAAGAAACATAATCAATTTGCATCCAATATTGAATTAATGGATTCAACAATAATTGTCAGTGTCTGCTAATATCAAAAGTGAAAGACAAATAGCTATTATTATACAGCTGCTAATAGAAGTGGCCATCACCGTGTCTGAATAAGTTTTTAAACAATATTAGCTTGCAACTTGAATAAACTCAGCGATAAATGTTTCCCAAGAGAAGGAAATTCTAGATGTCACTAAGAGTGGCATAATAATAAAAATCCATGATATAGGAAAAGCTACAGCACACACTACCTGTTTCCCTTAACAGCTATTTAAATCAATCAAATGAAGAAGCTGCTGCAGAGAAGCACAAAGTGCGAGTTTAGAGCAAGATGCTCTAGGGTTAGATATTTATCCAATTCAAAACAGTAATTATTTGGGATTTCAATTCAAACAATTTGAGCATTTAAAATTATCACCAGAGTTTGTGGAACTGAACTTTGAAGTTTGACTACCTATTGGTAGTATCATTGGGCTCAGGATAACATGCAATAATACTCATGTGGTTATATTATAAGCAAGGGGCTCTTGTCTCTTAAAACTCAACATTGAGATGTTTACAGCTGTAATCATATCAAACCTGGGATTTGTTTCACAACAATCAGGAATTGGAAAGGACAAACAGGTAGGGAAAAAAATCAAGGTGCCCTTGAATTATTGAGGTTGATGACAGGTTCATAGAAAATTGAAGAGACCATTGCCCCTGCTCTTGTGTATACATACATACATACATACATATATATATATATATATGAAACTTTCCAAATAGTTTTGTATATATATTTACTGTATGCATGAGTTACATAGTAAATATATACATTGATACATATTCTTAATGTGTCTCTATGGAAATGTTTATTCATTTATACCTGTAGATAAGTGTATAAACCTATTGTGATTAAGTAAACCTGGTAAGTTTCTGGTTCACCCATTTACACTATCATTCAGTGTATTGATGCTGAAAGAGCATTGATTTTGGGAACAATCAAGTCATCGCTGTTCTCAATGTCAATCATCATTACCAAACTAAGCAAAAGTATTTACTGATCCATACGGTGATTCCACAGAGACAATACAAGATATAGTGATCACCAAGATTCCACTTAATCACTCAGCCCCAATCACTGTTCAACCCCTCATGTTCAGTTGTATGTGCATGTAGCAGTCAGGATGGTACGTGATTGGAAATGTTCTAAATATGTGCATTAGAGCTGAAATATGTCACCACTGACACCCATTTCTCTCCTGGGCAATGCCAGATGCCTTGTGAGTTTGACCTTTTCATTTTGATCTGTTTCTTTTTCTCACTAAATTAGTTTGTTCATTAGTGGTAAAGTTCAAAGTGCTACGAAGAAATGGATAAATTGTCCCTTTCACCTGGAATGGCATGAGAAATGATTTGAGGACAATGTTAATGAGTGTAGATAGCAGAAGCCCTGCCACATGGGAAGTGGTGGCCAGAGGAATGAAGGCTGCATCTCCTCTTCTGGGTGCACACTGCCTCTTGCTGCTCCCCCTCTGCTCATTGCCATGTTGGATTCTTTTCTTGTTGTTTGTTTTAAGGGAGGGAGGGAGTATTCACCTGTTCATTCTTTTATATGTGTTTATTTGCGTCAGGGTCTAAGTGCTGATTGACTAAATAGAATGGATGTGTTTAACGAGCATGGTCCCCGTATAAACAGTAGGTTCCCGTGGTAGCTCTTCCTCAGGACTCTCTTGTCAGCTTCGTTGTTCCACCCTGCATTCTTCCTTGAGACCTTCCAAATAGGGCCCTGGGAGGAAAAGGAGAAAGGTCACACCATTATGACTTCCTTTCTCATGGGCCTTTACGTTTTATTACTTTTTTCCAGGAATGTGCTAACGCTGAGAAATATTTGTCTAGTAATTCTGGGATGGTCTATTGCTGACAATAACATCCCTAAGATATTTCTTTTCCAGAACTAGGATCCTGGGGCCTCTGTGCCAGGACCAGAAGGTCAGTTGTTTGTGTTAGGAATTCTCATAGAATTTAAATGTCAAATAATTGCTTTTCATTAACACAGACTCTGAACGAATTACATTCTTTAATATTTATTTTTATTCTTCTCTCTGTCACTGTATCTCTGTCTCTGTCTAATTGTCTGTCTATCTTTCTCTCTCTCTCTCTCTCTCTGTGGTACATGGGTGTGTTGTATTGTGGTTGTGTAGGTGTGTTTCTGCCACATACATAAAAGTGATCAGGGAAGACAGAAGAACGTGTCTGGTCCACTACTCCTGACATTACAGATTGAACTTATGTGGATGCTAGGAATAGAATTCAGGTCCTCTTGAAGAGCAGTGAGCATTCATAATTGATGAACCATTTCTTCAACACAAAATTATGTTCTTTATGGCTCAAAGTTTTACATATTAGATTAATTGAATTTTTTTGAGCTTGTCCCTTGTCAGATTATATGAAACATAAATTTGCTCAAGAACTCACTGAAGAGGCCTGAAAGACAGCTCAGTAGTCAAAGACCCTGTAGCACAAAGCAGAAGAGTCGAGTTTGCATCCTTAGAACCCATGAACCCATAGTGAGTATGGGAACTTCTATGTTATTTTTACCTCAGAAAGGGGACATAAGATATTTCCAGAGCAAACTATTTTTCCAGAGTAGACTAGCTGTATCAATAAGCTCGAGGTTTGATTGAGAGATCTGGCCTCAAAAATTAATGTGAAAGAGTGATGGAGAATGATTCAGGATGTATACATGTATGTGTATCTGTATATACCAACACACATGCAAAATACATACATACATACATACATACATGTACATACATATGAAAGGAAATAAAGAGAACTTGTTAAAATTATCTATAGCCATGCATCTCTCTATTTAAAGTAAAATAGTGACTAGAAGTGGCAGGTGAGATATGTTTCCTTAATAGAAATTTCTAATAGAAACATCAGTTGGCTCATCCTCATTTTAAAATTGCCTCTAGTCTCACATTATCTGGCTTATTTTATTGCTAAGCATAGTAACTGTTTCTCCCGGATGTTTAGGCTCAAAATCCATTGACTTTATCATATCCTCTTGGGACTAACCTCCATTTTCTCAAAGCTCCCTTTGAATTGATTCCTAGAGCAAAAACAATACATATGGTCAAGCCAGGCTTCATATTAATGGCAGGCATTGGGGGGATGGTCCTTGACACTTAACATTGAGACCCAAAAATTATCTACTGCCAGGTCATCAAACATAGCTGCTTTTATTGAAAGTAAAGTGAAATAGCAATAATATGTAGGCTTCCATGTCAGGGTAGCTTAATATCTATTGGTTAGTCTTGTTCAATATGATAATTATCACAATATGATAATCCTTAAATTCTCCTTTCAGCAAATGGGCTCAGTGTGGTCTACAGAAGATTGCAACTCAAATAAGAAAAGGAAGACTCATTCTGAAGTGATCATGACCACAAACCTAATGATTGTCCTGAATGTCAAAAGAAACACAACGCTATGTTAGCTAAACTCCTCTTGATACCAATCATCATGGGGTTGCTGAGAAGGGAAACCACGATAGATACAAATGATGACTTTTTAAAGGTGGATATGTCCTAATCTACAAAACTCTAAGCATACTATACTTTGCATTGAGGTTATGGGGAAATTATCCTGATTCTCAGGTGGACACAGTACAGCCACTGGGATCCTCCGACATGGCCAGTCTTTCTAAATCATGTTCAAAAACACTGTGGCAGAGAAAAAAGAGGTCAGACTGCTACTGAGGGAATGGTCCCTTCCTCTAGCCTCCCATGCAGGAATATTAAAACACAGATTGATGAACCGATGCTCTCTTGAGCATCAGTGATCCTGGATGTGAGGCTAAAAGAAGGCACCAAATGCAAAAGCATTTCAGTATGCACCAAGAACAAGATAACGAACTCCCTGTGGAGTTGCCAGAAAGAAACACAGCTTTCTGAAAACCGATTCCAGTCTACTGAGAACCATGGCAGTCCTCTAACAAGCAGAACTTTAGGATGATAAATCAATAGTCCCAGCTACTAAGTTTATTATAGTGACCCTAAGAAACTAGCCCTGGCACTATACACATTGAAGGGAGTCCTTGTGGATCCCTCTGCCTCCATTTGTCTTCTTTGACTTTCCCACGCATTTTGTCCTAATTAGTCCTCAGGTGGTGACAGGGTCAGGTGGCTCTATCACTTCCCTGCTTCTTGTCCTTCAGTAGTCCATCAAAGGTCAGACTGCTAGTGGAGAGATGGTCCCTTCCTCTAGCCTCACATCCAAGAATATTAAATTAGGAAAGCATCAGTGTTCCTGGATGTGAGGCTAAAGGAATCACATTTAAGAAAGAGAACTTTTATGAAAAATATTTTAAAGGAATGACAAGATGTTAACTGTATTGTGTGCTTTTCTAAAACATGTTTGTGTCTTTAATTATGTTAAACATAGCTGTCACTTCTAAATGGTTAAAAATTATTCAATATTTGTTTTTCTATTTCTTTTTTAAGATATGAAGTATGTAATCTCTTACTACAGTCAGTCCACTGATAATGCATTAGTCCTTTCTCCTATATAACCATAACTTAGACTTCGTTGCCCACAGTCTTCTCAGCCCTTGTCCCTCCTCACCCACCTCACATCTGGTAATGTTATTCTCCTCTTCACCTTGTGAGAACATCTTTTATAGATTTAATATATGACTGAGATCACATGATACTTGTCTTTCTGTGTCTCCTGGCTTATTTTCCCCAAACATTATGATCTCCAATTCATTTTGTTTTCTCACAAACAACAAAACCCTCATTTCTTCCTCCACTCTTTTAAACAGGACGTCATTATGTAGTTCTTGCTGGACTAGAACTTACATCAATATTTCTTCCTCTGTCTTCCACATATTAGGGTCCCAAGCATGCACTACTATGATAGTTTCATTCATTTAATTGCTAAAGGGTATTCTAGTATATTCATATACCACATTTTCCTTATTCATTCAGCCATTGATGCATTGATAGACACTATGATTTACTCATTTTCTTCACTATCATAAAGCAATATTATGGCAGCAAAACTGTGATCTCATTTCCTATCACTGGATCTAGTGGTTCCGCTTTTAATTTGGGGAGATATATTCATATTGTTTCTGTAAGGGCTTTATTGACATATAGTCCACCGGACAATGTGCTTGGTTTCACTTTTTTCCATGAGCTACTATTTTTTTGTGTTTTTCATAACAGCTATTCATAATGAATAAACATGTACCCCCCCCCCCACTTGTTGGAGATAAGCAGCTTTTTATGTACCTGTAGGACATTTCTGTATCTCCTTTTAAGAAATATTTCTTTAGGTCTACTGACCATTTTAAATCAGAATTTTCTTCTTATTTCACTGTTATTTTGTTTAGTTTCTTTTGTATTTAGCTCTCAGCTCCCTTTAAAAATGTAGTCCGAAGATGTTTTCTCCCTTTCAGCCTTATGTCTTATCATCTACTACACTGTTGAAGCATTTTTGGTTTAATGTAAACCCATTCATCAGTGTTTGCTTTGGGCTTTGGATCTCTGTGTTGGTGGGATCCTGTCTCCCAGATGATTGCCTAGACCAAGGAGGAAGAGTTTTGCATGAGATTCTTCCTAGTGCTTTCAGTGTTTAGGGTCCTCACATTTAAGTGTTTGCTCCATTCTGAGGGAACTTTTATATTGGAAAAGCACATCTCAGATCTGTTTGCTCTGCTGTGTCAGTCTGCAAATTCACCTCAAGCAACTGATGTCCCCTTCTTGCTCTGAGTCAAAGACTCTCAAACTTTCTTTGTTGATACATTTCCATAGAATCATAATGAACTTTTCATGGTATCCCAAGGCACAAGTAAATGCTTAATAGTCCCCTTTATTACGTACTTGATTACAATTCGCTGGTTCTAAAGAACTTAATGAATATTTATGTTCTAACTTAAAGGCCAGTTGAGACATAACTCTTATAAACCGAGGGGAAAATATTTAATTGTTTTCCTAAATAGTCACAGTTTTAATGGGATAGGTTTAACTTTGGAGTACCCAACTTCTCAGACCTTGAAATCAAACTGGCCACTCCCATCCTCAGTCTTTGTTCTGCACTGATTGCCTTACTGCAGTTATGTGGCTCATATTAATACCCAAAAGCCTCGTTTTGCAAGAGAATAGGAAGAATGTGTGTAATTTTTTTATTTTGAGATGGTGGCTTTGTAGCATTGCCAAGAGAACAGCAGGGTAGCCCTTCCTCCTGTGTTCCATTGGACCTTGGGGCACTGTAGTGAGCTTACAGGGACAGTGCAGAATATTTAAAGTTTTATGTGGAGAAAGCTGTCATGCTTTAGTTAGTAGCTGTACTCAGCGATTCCCTTTGCCACACCTTTATTTTTCCAAAATGTAGACATTTTTGTTTACTGATTCTCCCACCTACAACATCATTTTTTGATCAGCTCTCATGATCAACTCTGCTTAAAGTAATTTCTATCTTTTCTTAGGATTTACTTTAAATGCCGTACCTTTTCTTTGGGAAATATCTCTTGATTTTCTTATCATCATGGGAACTCCCTCCCCCTCAGGCAACTTACCACATTGCCCTCAACTCTTCACCTTGACCTTCCTTCTTCAGACTAAAGTGCTTAAGGCTTAAGAAGCAGCACGTGAGTTGAATCTGGCAGCACAGACTTGTTAACACACCTACTTAGGAGGTGGAGGCAAGAAGATCACAAAGTCTACACAATGAAAACATGTCTCAAAATAAAAAGGAAAAAGAGGACTGCGGGTAGACCTCAGGGGTATGGGGCTTGCCTTGCATGAGGGACACGCTACATCAAATCCCTGACAGTACAAAACAACAACAACAAAACAAAACAAAACAAAACAAAACCAAACACACACACACAAAACAAACAAACAAACAAAAAACAGTACAAAACAAGTAACCTTGGCACTTACTTTTCGATCCCAGCATCTAACCAGTATGCCTTGCAAAGGTCTATTGGTTAAAGAAGACGGAGACAGCCAATGGGTTATAATAAGAGGAGGATTTTGAGGCTATCTTCCTTATACTGGTCTCTGATCGGGTTTCCCTAGGAGTAAAATCTGGGATAAGGTTTGGGTGTGTGTAGTTTATTGGTGTGGTATGGGGAGGTGAGAGAGAGAGTAGAGAATGATGCTGATAAATGTGTATTCTTCCTCAGGTTGCTATGAAGGACAAATGAGGTTCAGGCTCATTGGCGAACTTTGGACCATTTGATAAAGTAGGACTTAGACTTAGAAGTAATTCAGCTGTATTATTTATCCACCAAGTCCTTAGTCACTAATGGATTCTTTCATGGGATAGCAACTCTTGTGACTTTTCTGTGAGTTGTGACGGAGTGGACTCTATAAAAGATGGAGGTCTTTAGAAGAATTCTGGTTTTGCCTTTGAAAATCGTTGGGTAGTGTTGATAGACATGGTGAGTTCAGGGACTCTCTGATGTAGAGCCATCTCTTTGGGGTTTCTCCCCACTTAGATCATTTAGTTCCCAAACAAACAACACAGAGATCTTTATATTTATAATAAGATTAAAAGCACCAGAGCTGGGCAGATATCAACCGTCTATACTGTTTTGTTTAGTTCCCTGTTAAAAATCCTGAGATGTCACTTGCCATGTTCTGCCTGGGGCACTTCTTCTCCAACAGGCCAACTTCATGGCCAGAGCTCATGTTTCACCTACCCCATGGCGACTTCTTTGTTTTTCCTTTCTTCCTAGTGGTCCCACCCTGAGACCTCAAGCCCTGGAATCTTTGTTCCACCCTCTGTCTTCTGCCCAGCCCAGGATGTAGGCATTTTTATTAACCAATCAGAGATAACTTGGGGTGGGGTGGGGGTTAAGGTTTACACAACAAAAGCTAGTATATATCCTTGTCCCTGAGGATTTCCTCATGGGGGAAACCAGGCCTTGGGAACAAGTATTTAGCATTTGAAATGTATCACATTTTCTTTGTCCACACTTCTGTTGAGGGATATCTAGGTTGTTTCCAGTTTCTAGCTATTATGATATAAGCTTATATGAATATACTTGAGCAGGTGTCCTTGTGTGTGATAGGATAGAGTCCTTTGGAGATATGCCCTAGAGTAGTATGGTTGGATCTTGAAGTAGCTAGAATCCCAACTTTCTGATGGACCACCATATTGATTTGTATAGTGATTGTACAAGTTTGCACTCCCACCAGCAATAGAGGAATGTTTTCCATGCTTCTCATCCTCATTAGCATGAGCTGCCAGGTGTGAAAATGGCAACAGAGGAGTCAAAATGAATCTTGAAACGTTTCAAGAAAACTAAAACTGTCTTTTCCAATGACACTTCAAGATTCATTTTGAATCTCTGTTGATCCTTTTCACAAGAAAGAAAATGGGGTATTGGTTGTTTTGAGAGCTATCTGGTCTGTACTCCAGAAATCGATGGTGTCATGCTAATGAATAGCTCCCAGAAATATAAAGAATATCAACTTCTTGTCTAGACCATTTAGAAATCTATGACTGGACACTGATTGTAAGGCCTTAACTATAATTAAATTATAATACTACACATAGAAACCTAGAAATTTCAGGTTAAGGACTTAAAAATGATCTATGATCTTTTACAGCAAACATTTTGCTGACAAAAACCAATATCAGCTTATGATGTTTTGCAGTCTGTCTATAAATGAAAAGAGAGTCATATAAAGACACTTAACAGATATAATAAAGATGAAAACTTAGAAGCATCTTTAAGTATAACTTTATTTGCTTCTTAATGTCTCTTTACACTTCAATATTCTATTGACTGTTAGCTCCTAAGTATTGATTTAGCAAACAAACCCCACTGTCTTTTATCATGATCCCTACCTATGACCCATCTTGTAACAGCATATAGTCCCTACTACTTGAGCTTGATCTATTGGTGTTATTTCAGTGGACTTTGTCACCACACATCTTCTTGAACACTAAGTAGTACTGACCTTACTTCCACAGTGATTGAAATGAACTACACCTCCTAGTTTTACAGTCAAGGTCCTAGTGCAGACTGCTTTCCCCAGCATCAAAGCAGGAGCCATGCATCAACTGGGGTGTTATTTATTTGTTTGTTTAAAGCATATAGTTCTAAGACTCATTCTTAATCTATATTTGGATCACAACACTGATCTGGCATTTAAACTATTTGCCTTTGATCATTTAATAGCTTAGTAGAATTTGGATTGCATAGATAGATAGATAGATAGATAGATAGATAGATAGATAGATAGATAGAAAGAAAGATAGATAGATAGATGAAAATAATAATCAAAGAAAAGGAGTCTAACAGTTTGAGAATAGGGATCACAAAGGGGTTAAAGAGGCTGTATCTGGAAAGGCTGGAGGAAAGAAAGTAGAAAAAGAGGTGCAATTCTATTAAAACATGGTTTTAAAAAGAAATGTGTAGTATGTATAAGAGAGATTTCATTGAATTTTGGGAAAGAAAGAAATTGGGATTTGAAAAGTTATAGACTTTTCTCCAAAAGACAGAAATGAATTTTGTCACTTTGTAGTAGAAAAATATAGACAGATTCAGGCAGAATTAAATCTACCTCCAAAACATTGTTGTAGAGCAAGAGAGTAAGCATGCCTATGTAGATCAAAGAGAAGATAAAAGAACACTGCCCTGGGCTACATGTGGAACTTCCCCAACTCTCCATGCATGGCGTAATGCACACCCTTTGAGAAAGAACATGTCTGCAGATTCACAGGCACCAGACTCCCACCTAGCTCTGTAACTGAGACCCCAAAGCAACCTGAGCCCATGTTGTGTAAATGATTTGCATCTTTTTCTTTGAGATGAAAAGACTAGCCTGCTCAGTGTCCCTACCATCCTCATAAATTACAATGTGATCAGAAATTCTACAAAAACCTGCATCTCTCCTTTTCTACAAATACAATTGAATGCTATGTCACCCCAAATGAAATATTACAGTCATTGTTTCACTAATATCCTTTAGAGGAATTCCTTGTCGGTGCCTCTGCATACAGTTGAGCACAAAATCTACAGATCCTTCCTCACTCCCTCCCCATCCCTGACCCATCCCTGCTCTAAGAAGAACCTTCCTCCTTTGCTATTCATAAAGGACATGTCTTTATCACACACACACACACACACACACACACACACACACACACACACACACATATTATTTTCTTGTTTTCGCTAGCTCATTAGCTGTCTCCCAATCCCTAGTCTTAAGACTCTTGACACTGTTGGACTCTGACATTTGCTACTGTGCCTTAGCACATGTGAAGCACTGCAAAGGACAGATTTTCTTCTAGGCAGATATTTTTTTCCTAAGTGATAGAACCGACATAGAACCGACATGACTGCTTTCAGGCCACGTTGCTTAAGACTCTGGGTCCCCATTAAATTAATATTACATCCTTCATTTATTTACTTTATTGAATCATTTTTAATTTAATACAGGAGACAGTGGGACTGTGTGAAAAATGAACACAACTACGGTTCTTCTTGTTTTCTGGCCATATAAAATGTGAATTGTTTTAGCAAAATAAAAAGGAACTCTTTTGCTATCCCACCTTCTGTGATGTGTAATGAGTGGTTGCTTCATCCTATGCTGAAGCACATCACTGCCCCCCCTTTTATTTTAATTTCAATGGTCTCTAATTGCTAAAAGAGGAAAACAAAAGAGACTCAAGTTGACAAGCACTAAGGTTATTTGGTAACTTTCACTTAATATACATCTTGCTTTTCACACAGTAGCAATATTTGTTCTTGTTGTCATTAATGATAGCATAAGCCCATTTGGTTCCCAGAAAGGTATTAATGGCACACTTCCTATTTATTGTTATAGCTATCTAATTTTCTTTCAGGTAATGCAATGTTTGTTATTTTAATTGAATGGGTCCAGGAAAAACTTTATCACCAACTTTCTAAAATGAGGTCAGGGGATAGGTGGCAAGGGTTAAACATATATATGTAGTCATCTTCATTATCAAGTGATTTTATGACCACTAATGAATAGGAGGTGTCATCCCAGTTCTCAGTTGCAACTTTTCAGTGTTTTTGAACCACTTTTCTGAAGTTGGTTGCCTGTAGCTGTACGGTGAGTCACCTCTTGAGAAGAAATCTGTTCTGTTTAGGTGAAAACATTTAGTATTTTTTATTTCTGTTACAGATAAACAGCAAGCATTGTGCCTCTCCACTGGAAGCAGCTTGCCTCTTTATAATTAATACTAAAACTCAAAATAGATGCCCTTCAGTCACTCTCCAGAGAACTTCAGTCAAAAACAGATTTCAGATTAATGATATTCAGAAGTCATCATTAAAGCAGCTTCTATGTCAGGTTCTCATCTTCTAGAAAGTTCTAGCAAGGAACACACTTAGAATTCTTTGTTTAATTGTCTTCCAGACTGCCAGTGTATTCAATGTATCTTCCAAATGTTGCTATCACTGTGTTGGGTACCACCACCACATTAGACAATGCTATCATTTCTTACAAAAACTAATATCTCCTTCTGGATGGTACCAGTTTTTCCCTGGTGACACCCACTCTGTTGGTTATCACTGCAGATGCTACCATTGAAAACATGACAATCTGGAAGCATAATTCTATATGGACACCCTGTTCTGTAGCATCTACTGGGTACAAGATATTATCATGAAAAGGGTATTCTGATGGGTGTCTCCCACTCACATTCTAGACATACTCAGACATTTTTCAGATCCAGACAATAATTCCACATGGGCTCATGGTGCTATGGAATCATAGATAGTTGTGAGCTACCATGTGGGTGCTGGTAACTGAACCCACATCTTCTGGAAGTGCAGCCAGTGCTCTTAACTGCTGGGACATCTCTTCAGCCCCTACTTATATCTTGGAAATAGAACAAATAGACTGTTCCCAAGCCTATGCAAAAAGATACATTGGTGTGAAATGCAGCAAGACTCGCTGATAGTATCTGACTCACGGTTCTGAGTGAATCAGCAAGAACAAAATGCAATTAAAATCATCACCTTTAAATTCATTATTTCATAGCCTTTTGTATTCATTTTGATCATATCTACCCACTATTCCCTCTCTCAAAGTCTTTGCAGGCTCCTGCACAACACATCTCTACTACCAACTGAAATAAGAAACTTCTCTGACCGTGGTTACAAACAGCTCAACTCTATGAATATAAACATACTTAGAAGGCAGTTTGATAACTTTAAGTAAAGTATTATCAATAGCCTCTCTGCTGAAGCCTATGGCTTTCCTAGCTATGAATTTTGACCATGTTTATAGTACTAGTTCCTTCCCAATAGAGGGGTTGTCTATCTGAATAAACAGTTTGCCACTATTGTACTAAAGGGTACACTTTGTTTGATAGGTCAGTATTGTAGTATAAAGTACCCAGGATTGGGTAAGTCTACTGATGTCTTTTCTCCCCCAGCAGCCTGCATAGCACCTAGTTATGGTTGGCACCCACAAACACAGGCAATAGCCTGCATATTTGATGTGCCTCTGCAGCCTCCCTGATCAATAACCCCAAGGAAAGTAACCCACACCTCACACTGAAAGTTTCATTTAATAGCCTGTGTCTTCTGTGAACAGCATTGTTCATTCAGGTGGAGTACCTCTTTTCAAACCCCTTTTAAACAAAATTAGGTTTTTAGTTAGCTTAAAAATGAGAGAGTGTCATAAGGCCTTGTCATACATCCTTAGTTTTGGTTGGCTCATCCCCATCTCTACTTTTCCCCACCCCAATCCCTGCTTAAACCTTTGGCTCCCAGGAATCCACCATAGTTCTTTCATATTATGTCTGTTCTTCTGTCTCCTATGATCATAGTTTTACTTGAATTCCAAGGACATGTGTTCCCATGTAACTTCTTCAAGCAAACTTTATCATATTAAACACATTGATTAATCCTCCACCTCTCCCACTTCCCCATCCTTCTCCCTGTACTGTCTGCTTTACCCTCTCTGTCCAGTATTCTTCATTTCTCCCTTCATTTTCCTTAAATTCTACCTCCCTTCTCTACCAATGCATCATGCCATGGCCATATCTATTTTTCCTACTCTTCATGTGTAGGCTATGCCCACAATACAAAAGGTTTGAAGCTAGGACCCACACATGTGAGAAAATATGAATTGTTTGTCTTTCAGTGCCTGAGTGACCTCCCTCAATCTCATCCCTTACCTCCAAATGTCATGATTCCACCTTTCTTTAAAGCTGAGTAATATTCCTTAATGCATATTTTCATTATCCGTTCATCAGTTGATGGATGTTTTGATTGCTTTAATTGCCTAGCTTTGTTAATAGACAAATACACTTGTTAATGTCTCACTTTAGTTATGCAGAGAGCCTCTTTCAATTGGTGATTAAGAATAATAAACACAAAGTGGTTTTTATATACCAATTAGAATATAGAGAGTTAAAACAGCATCAGTAATATCTAATGAAATAAATAATCACAGTGAGTTTCCCTTCATTAATCATTCAGCTTTATGTAAGGAGTTCTTGTCCTGCTCAACTGTGGGTCAAAGGTCTGTTTGCATGGACTCATTTCCTTTGATAAAAAAAATTATTCAGTTTGTTGATGTGGTTAGAAAACTGTTTAAATAATCCTTAAGCTCTGATTCTTGTATCTGCACAGTATTTACTAAATTGTCAAAAGGAACAGCAGGTTGGACTCTTTTTACAAGGCTTTGAGATTATCCTGCTTTGGTGAAGAAACAAAAATCTAAGCTTCAGGACAGAGCAGAGCTTTAAAAGAAGCAAAGGAGAGTTCAGGAACTACCTGCTTCTCAAGCTGAAGGGCTGTAGTCGGTTTACTAGAGTGACTAATAAAAAGGAAGGGAAGCAATAATTCTCCTGGACTGCAGTGCACAGCTGCCCACTGAGGCCTGATGGTTTTGCTCTGATAATAAGAAAGAAGCAAATATTTCTTTGAGACATACTTTGGTAAAGCATATATTCATATTTTATTTCTTAAAAGCTAAAAACCAGGGCTAAGGGATGTGACTATTGCTTTATAACTGCTATAATAATGTTGAAATATGTATATGATATTAGGTCTGCCTAGCTAGTTTAATGTCTACCACTTCTCTATTTATAGGGGAAATAACAATATTTTGGTTCCTCCAGGAGTCTACTGAGAAATCTAAAAACAATGTATCAAATAATATTTTAAAATCTTATGTTTCTAGCCGGGCGGTGGTGGAGCACGCCTTTAATCCCAGCACTTGGGAGGCAGAGGCAGGCGGATTTCTGAGTTCGAGGCCAGCCTGGTCTACAGAGTGAGTTCCAGGACAGCCAGGGCTACACAGAGAAACCCTGACTCGAAAAAAAAAAACCAAAAAAAAAAAAATCTTATGTTTCTTAATGTTGAAAGCAATTTCAGGAGAGCAAAATCAAAGGGGGGTCACATGAGAGTATTTGGTCACATGGTTACAACAGAAGGTTTAAGCCTGATAACGATACAAGACTGTAGTTTAGTTACCATTGGAATTATATATATATATATTCTTATATATTAAAATATATATACCTAAAGTATTGGTAAAGTTGGCTATGAAGCCAACTTTATTCAAGGTGGTCATGATGATAGATGGATACAGGGATCACTGAGAGTGATTTTTCGCTTGGGAAAAGATGTTAGACTCTCTCTTAGATGTATCATGCATATTCTAATTAACTCTATTTGGGAATTAAAGTCTATTCTTTTACCCTTTGTAAGCAAAAATAAACCTTGTTAATTTGCATATACCCATGAGTATCTGCTTCAACATTTTTTAAAAAAATCTCGCCTACCACCAAGTATGCTGTTATCTAAATCTATGTATATCTATAATATACTTTCACTTCCTGCTTTGTGATTTCATATGCATCTATTTAATATTTTAAATTAAACATGGGTTCTGATTATTGATTCAAATTCACTGGATACATATTTGTGTTTGAAATAATGACATGATTATGAAAACATTGCTATTGATATAAAGCCACAAAAATAAAAAGAATGCAAAATAATCTCCCAAAATAGAGGAAAAAGGAAACAGTTATAGAATTATGTATCTTTGGTCAGCTTCTGGAGAAATATGTTGCCCAGCCTACCTTCTTTGTTGTAGTTTCAAAAATTTGTTTAAACAAAAGTATTGTCTTTCTAGAAGTAAGTTCCCTTATTCTAGTCTCAAGTTTGCTGATGTCTTGTGACTTTCCCTATGTGACCCTGTTAATAGCTCATAAGCAAATAGAGGATGCAGATCCCTGACTCAAGGGTAAATGGAAGGTAATGTGGAAATAATGGACTTGACACAGTTCTGAGTTACTAGCAGCAAAAAATTGCCAGAGAAATACCAGTGCCCATCAGTACATCCACACCACAACCCTGAGACCTAAGGCTAAGGAGCACCTTAGAATATGGGGCAGAAAAATTGTATGAGTCAGAGGACCAGGATGGCTGCAGCAAGATCCTGTTTTCAAAAAATGAGGGAGAGGCCGGGCAGGAAGTGAAGGAGGATAGGGAGGAGAGGGTGAATCTGGGAGGAGTTATGGGAGCAGTAGATGGTGAATATGATCAAAATACATGGTATGAAATCCTCAAAGAATTAACAAAAATACCTTATTTTAAAAAATCAGAGAGTTGGAGCCAGGAGTGGTAGTATACGCCTTTAATCCCAGCATTTGGGAGGCAGAGGCAGGCAGAGTTCTGAATTCCAGGCCAGTCTGGTCTACAAAATGAGTTCTAGAACTCTGTTTATAAGAGAAGGATATATACATATATATATATATATATATATATATATATATATATATATATATATAGAGAGAGAGAGAGAGAGAGAGAGAGAGAGAGAGAGAGAGACAGAGACAGAGACACAGAGAGAGAGACAGAGAGACAGAGAGAGACAGAGAGACAGAGACAGAGAGAAACAGAGAGAGAGACAGAGAGAGACAGAGAGACAGAGAGAGAGAGACAGAGAGACAGAGAGACAGAGACAGAGAGAAACAGAGAGAGACAGAGAGAGACAGAGTCAGAGACAAAGACAGACAGACAGAGACCGAGACAGAGAGGGACTTCTGAAAGTAATTTTTCTTTCTCCTCCACCTTTGTCCATTTTGTGGTCTCTTCTCTATCTCCTGTGTTGCCAGGGAAGTGACTGGAGCCCAGGAACTGCTACAATTCTTACCTAGCTGCTGCAAGACAAAACTGGGTTCTATTGTTCGTCACATCTTAAAATTACAACTACTGTCAGCTCTAATTACCAAAACCTCTACTTACAGAATTTGACTTATTTTAAGTAGTGCATTAAAAAAAAACCTTTCTTTTTTTTTTTTTTTTTTTTGTGAGAATGAAGCAAAGGGTGACGGACACATCCTTAGCTGGCAGCCTCCTCCTTACCGTTGTAATCTCACTTCTCAATGACACAGAGAAACTGCTGTTTCCAGTGGCACAGCCCACACAAACCCACTATATCTGAGTTTGACTTCTGTACTTTTTGGCAAAAAATACACCTTTTCAAAGGTTAGAAATTTCTTGATGACGGAGGTTGTCACTTTCAAATCCAAAGCAGCCTTCCCATTACAAAATTTGGAAGGCCTGTAAATAGAACATCGTTTCTATATTTGGTTCTGAATTGATGTCTTTTCTAGTGACAGGTGAGGGCATATGCAACCATTTTAGCTCTTTGAGGGGAGAAAGCAATCTTATTTGTAGTATGTGTTGATTTCCAGGGAGTGGACGCTGGCAAACTGGCTGATTTCAAATTAGAAACACTGTATCTCAGACCGAGCAACTGGTAACAGAGATCCTGACCTTCCAGCAGGCTGTGTGGAGGCAATCTCAGGAGCAGGGAAATAAAGTGATGAACAGTAAAATAACTAGAAGAGGGTTTTAGACTTCACTGCCTTTATTGTAAACAGAAGTTATTTAATTATAGCTTTATATAATTCTATTTTAAGTAATTAAAAGTGTTTAGACACTAGATCACAGCATTCTTGAAAAGGTAGCAATTGGTTCCTGCAAGTTGGTACAAGTCAGTTCCAGCATTTAGAGACCTTTCTGATTCTTGCAGTGCCTGCTCCAACTCAACAATGCTTGGGGATAGGATAAGTAATTAATATTTACTGGTGGTGTTTGAAACATAGTGCTTACCAATTTACATGCTTCATAAAATATGTTATCTGTTTCATACTTACTATGGTAGTACTCTGTATTATGTTAAATATTGGGTACTTTATACATAGCATCTCATTTCATGCTAATTTAAAAAATTGAACTCTAATGTGCATTTTACTGATAAGAAGCCTGTGGTGCATGAAGGGGGCAAACCTCCCTCCCCTAAAGCTTTACCTTATTACATTAGTAAGGAAGTATCTTGCTTTACTTTTATATCACTGTGAGAAAGACAATGACTAAAAGCAGCCTGAGGAGGAAGGGATTTATTTTAGTTTACAATAGTACTCCACCATAAAGGTACTTAAGAACAGAAACTGAAGGCAGGATCCTGGAGACAGGAACTGAAGCAGAGGCCATAGAGGAGTGCTGCTTACTGGCTAACTCTTCTTCATTTTCCAAGTTTGCTTTCTTATATCTTCTAGGACCTGCTCAGGAGCGACACCACCCACAATGCCCTGAGCCCTCCCACATTGATAATCAGTAAAATGTCACATAGTCTTGCACATGGGACAGTTTTGCTGAGGTATTTTCTCAGTTGAAGTTTTCTCTTTTCAGGTGACTCTAACTCTGTCAAACTGACAAAAAAAAAAAATCTAACCATATAATTGTCTCCTTGTCACCTTGACATACACAGATAGCTTTTCTATTTTTTGTTTAACTCTAATATTTCATCAGGATCAAAATATAAAAATAAAGAAATAATTAGCCCAGAAAGTATTTGGAAAAGGAGTATCAGCCAGATGTATAACAAATGATCCTTTACTATTTATCTTTACAGTGGATTTGTTAAGTTGATTTAACTACTAGGTTTTTTTCCTTTTACAAATGATGAACATTAGAATTGAGGAATAAAGAGGAATACCTTCAAAAGCAGATGTGTAAACTCTTGTCCACTTTTAAAGTCTACCTCCTGTCCATCACATATATCCTCACTTCCACATCAGCATGCTCCTTTTATTAAGGATAAAATAATTTGGATTAGTAAGTTATATCCAAGGTTTAGAATCACAGTGATATTTCTCCTTATTTGTATTTATAAATGGGTAAAAAGAAAGGGGAATTGCTTGAAAAGAAACATTCAGGTCTGTAACTCTAAACCATCAGAGCTGGGAGAAGCTGTGGTGTTCATGATGTGAATCTCCTAATATGTTGTCAGAAATATTCCTTTCTCACTCACCAAAGTAAGTGCTGTGTTTGAAATTCTAAGCCTTTCTGAACAAAACAAAAGAAAAATTGAGGCTCGAACTTAAATCTACTTTTCTTCATTTATCCTTCCTATGACAGACCTCTTCCCCATGGTAACTCACCATAACTCTAAGCTAATATAGTTTGCACTTGTATTTCAAAGGGCAAGACTATTCTTTTCACTTTAGTCAATACTGAAATCAATAGCAAGTCTCTCTGATTGGTTGGTTGAATAGCATGCCCATTAGTAGAACAATCCCAGAATAAATAAAATACTGTCATTGATTAGACCTAAACGATTTCCTAATTTCTGTGATCAGGGTTAAGAAATTGGATACTAGAAAAGGAGAATTGAGCCTAATGATAATATATAAAACACTAAACAGTAATTAAAAGGTTTGATGGATAATTTAAGATGATAGCTACAAGAATACTATAATACATAAGTGGAGGTCACAAGTTGAGAATTTCTTAGTGTGTTGACAAATAGAGAACCTTCTTGGTACAATGTCTCCCTAAAGCCCATTCTTTCTCATAGTGTTTTACCCAAACATGGAAGAAGGGATTTTAAACATCAATGAATAACCTCCAGCTTCTAATCTGGCACATTTGAAATACTTCCAACACTTGCTTTTACAAGTCCTCCAAATAAAAGCTAAGAGATTAAATTGGACAACAGGATGGATGAAGTCTTGATCCTCTTCAAGATCCAGAGTGCCAAGAGTGGCAAAATGTGTCTTGATAATGTGAGAGTAAGAAGTCTATTCAAACAGAGTTGTCACATGGCAAGGTGTAAAATACAGTCTGGTACCTTATCGTTGTTAAATTTAACTAAAGTGCATACACTTACTCTATTACTTCAGTGAGCTGCATAAGGTATCTTCAGTAGTTCCTGAACAGAGGAACCAGATTTCTGGTGATTTTTTTTTTTTAGCCAAAAATGTGGAAGACAAAGTAGCTAAAAGAACACAGGACAGAAGAATCATCCTTGAAGATGATAACATAACCCCTGATGCTTGGGCCCCTTTCTGTTGTAAAAAAAAAAATTACTACCCTTTGCTTGTAAAGTATTAGAGCCTCCCATTTTACAAGTTTTCTGGGGAGTAGAGATGGCTGAAATTATGAAACTCAAACTCAGCTCAAAGGACCTAAAATAAAGTATTTTTGTCTTGTTGTGTGTTTGCTGAAAAGATAAGCAGAAATAGAAGAAAAACACTTTAGAAATGGAACATATTAATTATGGATGTTTCCACCTGTTGTGTGGTCATCTTGCCTTTTCATGTTGCTACCAAAAAAGAAAAAGGGAAGCAGAGAAGTCACAGAGGCTTGTGCATCTCATGACCTTCAGAGGACTAGAGCTTCTGGACAGAGACGTCTCCACCTCTAGCACAAAATGAAGTTAGGATCTCATCTTTGGGGTTTAACCAAACAGATATGCAGCATCTTGGACTTCACATCCTTCAGAATTCTAAAATTAAGATGATAGCAATGAGTGGTAAGAGCCAGTTTCCTATATGGTACGTTCTTGGCATGTTCTGACAAGATGAGGAGACAAGGGATATATTTAATACTTCCTTTGTGGGGGCATTGATCTCATTCATGTGTTCTTTGTCCCTATTGCCTAACTAGACCTCAAAAGCCAATTTCTTGACTCCATCATTACTTCTGGGTGAAGATCTCACTACGAATTTGGTGGTGGAGGCCCAGGCATTTAGTCCACAGAAGGTTATATATGGAATGAGGTTAAAAATTTTAGGGTATTGGTTTCCAGTGGACTTCAAGCTATCTTCTGTTTTTCTTTCCTCTTAAAAGGGACTCAGCCTATAATGGAACTAAGAAACACTCTGATAGAAGCAGTGTCAGATGAGGAATTACCAAATAAAGGCCAGGAATGGAGTGCGAGATGCTTCAAAGTATCACATTTCAAAGAGATTGATGAGCTCCAGGATAACCAGATCACTGAAATGTTCAAGACAGGGTGAGTATGGTACCCAGGGAGACAGCAGTAATCAGAATGGTTTAACTTACAGATCTTTACAGGGTAGCATTTTCCTTTACCCTTCTATTTCACATGGGTTGTATTTTAAGTGGATAACTTTATAATTTACCCACACATTACAGGACTTCAAAAGAAAATTATGGCTGAAATTGGGAAGGGATGAATAGTGCTAGTAGTAGCTGCAGAGGGTAACCTTGACATCCCTCTTTAACTACGGCCTCCTTTGTCATGTACTTGGTTAATACATGAAATGCAGTAATATATTTGTTATCTTCATGGCTTAGAAAACTCAGAATATAAAGGATAGACAATGTGGACTACTACTAAGTAGACAATGAATCTTTTTATGCGTGCTCCTTTAATTCAGAGTCTGTGAAATTAAAATGTGTTTCTCAGCCTCTTGCAGTTCTGATCAGAGTGTGACATGAGTTTAGATAGGCATTTGCATCCTGTGAATATTTAGAAATTTTACTGAGAGTGAAACTACACTCCTGATGTTTCTACTGTGAGCCTCTTCTCTTTCTTTCTTCCTTTCTTTCTTTCTTTCTTTCTTTCTTTCTTTCTTTCTTTCTTTCTTTCTTTCCTTTTCTTTTTCTTTTTTCTTTTTTTTTTTTGATACAGAAAATATAACTAAAATCCTTACTCCCAGGAAACTGGTGCCTTGAACATCAGAGATGAAGGGGAAGAATTTTTTGTTGTTGTTCACAATGTGATTTTGGAGTTGTCCTGTGGTTCCTAAGCCAAGAGCTGTGCCACTGGTGTCTTAGTTCCTAGAGCACAGACAACATGCCATGGCTAAGCTGTGTCCTTGGCTTCCTCCTCTCCCTGACTCTCATCCTTTGGACATACTTGGGTTTCAGAGCCCCAGTGTAGAGTACATTTTCAATGCTGTTTAAGCAAGTTATCCCATCTGTGAATCCCTTCCTTCCTAAAGCCTGACAGTGAATTTTAAATTCATTTTTCAATTCATCCTCACAATGCTGAATTGCTTTATGGGCAAATTATTTTCATGTTTTTTAATTAATTTTTTTAGCCTTTAGAATTTTATATATGAATATTATACTTTCATTATTTCAATTTCACCCTTTATACCCTCCAACTTCCCCATCCCCCCAACTCCTTCATAAGTTAATGAACTCTAAGTGTGTGTGTGTGTGTGTGTGTGTGTGTGTGTGTGTGTGTGTTACCTGTCAGTTCTCTTTCCTAAGGAAAGTTGATTTGCCAAATTTCCCTCATCCAAGTTGGTTCTTTTTGACTGGTGTGATCATTATATAAGTCTTGCAGGCATGTTGTTATGGTTTTATGAATATAACATCCCTGTTAGGTCTAGATGACACTATCTCACACCTGGTCCTCTGGCTTTTACAATCTTTCTTCCCTCTATTTCATGATTTTGTTTCTAAGCTTTAAGTATACTGGTTGTGTTGTATATGTTCCAATTGGGGTTGGGCTCCCATAGTTACTTACTCTCTCCATTTCCACTAGCTATGGACTCCTTCAATAACCTCCCCTCTACTGCAAACAATACACTTTTTTGTTGAAGGGTAAGAGCTATATGTTTATTCATTTTCATGTGAACTCTCTATTGTTGATGTAGTCAGGTAAACCCTTACTGTGGTAGGTATAGACTCCTTTTTGCCATGCTTTGTTTACATAGATGAGATAGCCAGGAGGGAGGGAGGAGAGAGAGAGAGAGAGAGAGAGAGAGAGAGAGAGAGAGAGAGAGAGAGAGAGAGACAGACACTGACACAGACACAGACACAGACACAGACACAGACACAGACACAGACACAGACACAGACACAGACACAGACACAGACACAGACACAGACACAGACACAGAGAGAATAGCTCGAAAGGCACTCCCTCACCCAGAAGGGAAGAAATTCAATTCTTATTCATGCAACAGATAATCAATACAAATTTATTGCTTGAAAATTTCCTCCAATAGCAGTTAAACTTGTGACCCAAGAGTAGAACCGGATAGTCATTTTCCACAAAAGAAATTTCTGTGGATCTAAAATGGAACTGAGACTCTGAGAATCAACAAATCTTCAGAAATCTGTATGTTTTAGTCACCAGGCATCCTTGTCTGTGATGCTTTCACCAGCAACATCTTTGATATATAGAAGCTGAAATTAGTTCTGAATCTGAGACTTCTCTTCTGGTACCTACCACCCCTCTGAGGAAGATGTGTATGACTTGTGTGATGAACAGCAGTCTTGTGCCCTGATATGTGAATTGGATAAGTCTCCTATTCATTCTAAGATCCTTGGGGTTTTACAGGGGTATCAGACTTCCTTGAGTCACAGTGATATTTGCAAAGAAGCTCTTGTTTGGGTGCCAGAGTTTAATATTGCTTTTCCATATGGTAAGATTTTAGATGCTTAATGGGTTCTAAAGACTTCTCATTTGTTCTTGAGTTTTTCTTAGGGCAAACCAAATTTAAAAAAAAGAAAATTGAATTTAATTTACGCAAATGTGCAGATGAGTATAATGCAGTGTTAACTGAATTTTTTTCTGATGCCGCTGAGAGTCATTTTTCTTTAGAAAAAAGAACATTCAGAGGTTTAATTTAGTTTAAAATATAAATATTCAACTTATTTGATATCTCAGATTTAAAAGATCTAGTTACCCCACAAGCTAGTAACTTTAGCCTCCAAAGCTGTCATTTTACATATAGCAAATTTTTAATACCACTTTGTTTAAAAGGTTTCTATTGAAAACTTGAGTTCAAAACTATAAAACAGCATTCAATGCTTTATTTTCTTTCCAAGTCTGTCTCTTTTCTTAAACACAATATCCCATTATATTAAATTATGCTTCAAAGTCTAATAATTCTGTAAGTGTTGCAGAACTTCACACACTGAAGTGTTTCGAAACAACCCATTAAATAAACACTACCACTTATGATCACAAGCCTTAATTACGTATTATGATTATGCATTTTAATCTGAATTTATAGGGTGCTTACTCTGATGGGCACTAATTCATTTGAAACTTTTGAAAAGATGCAAAGTTTCTAATATTTTCCCATTTCTTTCCAGCATGGAAATTTTTATAGTGTGGTTCTCGGAAACAATTTTCTGCTCACTTTTGAATCTTTGTGAGTCTGAAAGTTACTTCTGCAGGAAGTAATAGCCATCTACATTAACTGGGATGTCTTTACATGAATAGGTTTTTGTTTTTCAGGATCTGGGTCTGTTCATTAAGGAGAACCACGTCAAGTTATGAATTGTGTTTTCAACCTGACTGTTAAGAACCAGAATGTACCTGGGATACTTCCTCTATGACTTGTTAGCTAGTCTCTATGTGTTCTGTAATTTCAGATGACATGATAGGATTTTCACTTGGCCTTCTTCCTTTTAGTCCATTGAATGCATCATTTAAGTATTATGATGAAAATTCCCATCCAGTTCTACTACACAGATTTCTTCTGCTACCATGTTTAAAAAACAAGTGAACAACACAATAGAACAATTGTCTAACAATGAAGACATAAGACAATAACAAGAGTCTTAATTCTGGCAAAGTCAGTTTTCTTTGAGCAGTTTTCACATGGGTAACATTTGACAATAATATGCAAACAGTCTGGTATATTTCTGGCCTGCTCCTAGTTCTTTGAACAAATCATTTTGGTCCTTAGTGCTGCAAGCACGTTTACTGAAAAGAAGCATTATGCTTTTTCAATATTAGAACTAATGAAGAACATCCAGAAAAATTGCTATCTAAAGGCTCTATCTAAAAAAAACATGCTGTAAGCTGTGTGAACAGGCCTCTGGTGGGAGGCTCAGGTGAGAAGCACAGTGGAGAAGGTCTGGATGACTTTCTGGGTACTCGTCAGTGAATGAAATTGGAAAAGTCCCTTAACTATTGTATTAGTCAAGGTTCTTTAGAGTCACAGAACGTATGCCTAGTCTCTATATAGTAAGGGAATTTGTTGATGACTTACAGTCTGTAGTCCAACTCCTCAACAATGGTCAGCAGCAGCTGTGGATGGAAGTCCAAGGATCTAGCAGTTACTCAGTTCCACAAGGCAAGCAGATGAAGAAGAGACAGAGTAAATCTTCCTTCTTCCAATGTCCTTATGTAGGTCTCCAGCAGAGGGTATGACCCAGATTAAAGATGTGTTATACCACGCCTTTAATCCTCCATGATGACCTTGAACTCAGAGATCTCCCTGTATTAATCTTCTGGGATTCATAGACACTATGCCTCAAGATCTCCATACCAAGATCCAGATCAGAGTTCATTCCAGACATAGTCAAGGTGCCAACCAGAAATAGCCACTACAACCATCCTTACCTCTTCTTCCCAGGCTTCCCCATAGCTGTTCTGTGAGACAATTATGAAGAGTACAAAGACAAAATTCGTGAGTGGACCTGAGACATGAGAGATGTCAAGTGTGCTCTCTCTTACATCCTGTGGTGTGATAATTTCTCCATTTTCAACTACACACTGCTCCTACATTCTGACACTGATGATGACAATGCCCTGAATGGCTCTAGAAAAATGCTTTCAGACTTCTCTACTATGGTCTGCAGATACATTCCAGGCTAGGACATTTTAATGCTCTGATCTTCTCAGTTCATTCCAAATGCCCCAAAGGAGAGAGTTTTAGGAAGTTCACATTGTGTGTGCCTTCACGGGTTTCCAGTACAACTTGTCACCAAGATTCTCAGCTAACAACCATCCCCAATGCCTTTAATTTGTGTTCATTCTCTAACATTAGTGCTCACACAAATCAAGGTTTCAGACTAAAAAATAACCTATAGGGAAATGAATAATATTAATTAAATTTTAATAAATTAAATTAAATTTTAATGTAAACCCAATAAAAAACTTCTCTCTAGGAGCAATTAAAAAAAGACAGAGCATCTGGGGCTGGCAAGATAGCTTAGCAGCTAAAAACACTTTTAACACAAACCCAACAGTCTAAGCCTAATTCCCCCAAACCTCTGTGGTGAAAAGAGAGATCTGACTCCCCGGAGCTGTCCTTTGAGCTTCACATATATGCTAGGATGCATGTGAATGCACACACACACACACACACACACACACACACACATACACATCCCACAATAATAAATACGTAAACAGATTAATTAGTAAAATTTTAAAAAGACTGTCTTTCCCTGCTTAAGAACATTCAAATGTGACCTGCCAGGTCCCCCTGGGCCACAAACAGCAGCAGTGAGCTGTGCTCTGTACTCTGGGCTCCATCATCAAGCCCATGGCTCTCCCTGACTTTCTGGGGAGGCCTGCAGGGTTCCAGGAACATGTAAGTCCACCTGGGCCCAGCCAGCAGAGGTAAGCAACATACTGTTAACTGAGTTCTATTGTTAGACCCATGGTTTTACTTGTCTTCCCTAGAGGTCCTACTGACTTCAGAAGATACAGCCAATATGAGGGACAACCAGAAGGCTAAAGGCCAGCTTAAGAATACAAACAAGTGAGTTGTATCTTGGGTGTTCTGAGATTTTGGACTAATATCCACTTATCAGAGAGTGCATATCATGAGTGTTCTTTTGTTATTGGGTTACCTTGATCAGGATGATATTTTCTAGTTCCATCCATTTGCCTAAGAATTTCATGAATTCATTTTTTTTAAATAGCTGAGTAGTACTCCATTGGGCAAATGTACCACATTTTCTGTATCCATTCCTCTGTTGAGGGACATCTGGGTTCTTTCCAGCTTCTGGCTATTATAAATAAGGCTGCTATGAACATAGTAGAGCATGTGTCCTTATTACATGTTGGAGCATCTTCTGGGTATATGCCCAAGAGTGGTATAGCTGGGTCCTCAGGTAGTGCTATGACCAATTTTCTGAGGAACTACCAAACTGATTTCCAGAGTGGGTTGAATCCCACCAGCAGTGGAGGAGTGTTCCTCTTTCTCCACATCCTCTCCATCATTTGCTGTCCCCTGAGTTTTTGATCCTGGCCATTCTGACTGGTGTAAAATGGAATCTCAGGGTTATTTTGATTTGCATTTCCCTGATGATTAAGGATGTTGAACTCAAGAAGGAAGACCAAAGTGTAGATACTTTGATCCTTAATGGAAAGTGGTTCAAAATACCCGTGGCTCACAGCCAACCAATAGAATGAACATAGGATCCCCAATGGAGCAGCTAGAGAAAGGACCCAAGGAGCTAAAAAGGTTTGCAGCTCTGTAGGAGGAACAATAATATGTACCAACCAGTTCCCTCAGAGCTCCCAGGGACTAAACCACCAACCAAAGAGTACACATGGAGGGACCCATGGCTCCAGCTACATATGTAGCAGAAGATGACCATTTCAGACATCAATAAGAGGAGAGACCATGGGTGCTGTGAAGGCTCGATTCCTCAGAATAGGGGAATGCAAATGAGGAAATTGGAGGAGGGGGGTGACCAGGGGGAGGGGGATGGGATAGGGGATTTTTGGTGGCCTAAGGAGGAAAGGGGATACCATTTGAAATGTAAATAAAGCAAATATCTAATTTAAAAAAAGAATACAAACAACAAGAACCATGGCAATATAGCTTAATCAGAGCCTATTATCCCACTGCAGCAAGTCTTGAATACCCTAACACAGCCTATGCACAAGAAGATGACCATAAATCCAAGCTTATAAAGATGACAGAGGCCTTTAAAGAGGAAAAGGAAAAATCCCTTAAAGAAATAAAGGAAAATACAATCAAACAGATGAAGAAAATAAAAAGAACAGTTCAAGACCCAAAAATGGAAGCAATAAAGAAAACACAAATGGAGGCAATCCTGGTAATGAAAAACTTAGGAAAAAGAACAGGAACTACAGACACAAGCATCACCAACAGAATATAAGAGATGAAAGAGAGACTCTCAGGCATAGAAGATAAGAACATATAAGAAATGTGGGACACTATGCAAAGACCTCCTAAGAATAATAGGAGTAGAAGAAGGAGAAGAGTTACTGCTCTAAAAAATATTTTCAACAAAATCAGAAAATATTTTCAACAAAATCCTAGAAGAAAATTTCCCAAACCTAAAAAGATATAAACATGCAAGAAGCTTACAGAACAAATAGATGGGATCATAAAAAAAATCCAACCACATGATAATCAAAACACTAAATATACAGAACAAATAAAGATTATTTAAAGCTACAAGGGAAAAGGGAGAGATAACAACAGAAACTGAGGAAATTCAAAAAATCATAGGATCCTACTACAAAAGCCTGTATTCAACACAACTAGAAAATCTCGAGGAAATGGACAATTTCCTTGACAGATACCAAATACCAAAATTAAATCGGATCAAATAGACCATCTAAACCGTCCTATAACCCCTGAAGAAATAGGAGTCGTCATTGGAAGTCTTCCAACCAAAAAAAGCACAGGTCCAGATGGTTTTAGTGCAGAATTCTATCAGACCTTCAAAGAAGACTTAACACCAATACTCTTCAAACTGTTCCACAAAATAGAAACAGAAGGAACACTACCCAACTCGTTCTATGAAGCCACAATTACACTAATACCAAAAGCACACAAAGATCCGACAAAGAAAGAGAATCTCAGGCCAATCTCTCTTATGAATATCGATGCAAAAATACTCAATAAAATTCTTGCCACCCGAATCCAAGAACACATCAAAACGATCATTCACCACGATCAAGTAGGCTTCATCCCAGGGATGCAGGGATGGTTCAATATGAGGAAAACGATCAATGTAATCCACTATATAAACAATCTCAAAGAAAAAAACAACATGGTCATCTCATTAGATGCTGAGAAAGCATTTGACAAAATTCAGCATCCTTTCATGCTAAAGGCCTTGGAAAGATCAGGAATTCGAGGCCCATATCTAAACATAGTAAAAGCAATTTACAGCAAACCAGTAGCCAACATCAATCTGAATGGAGAGAAACTTGAAGCAATCTCACTGAAATTAGGGACTAGACAAGGCTGCCCTCTCTCTCCATATCTTTTCAATATAGTACTTGAAGTTCTAGCTAGAGCAATTAGACAACAAAAGGAGGTCAAAGGGATACAAATTGGAAAGGAAGAAGTCAAACTATCACTATTTGCAGACGATATGATAGTATACTTAAGCGACCCAAAGAACTCCACCAGAGAACTCCTACAGCTAATAAACGACTTCAGCAAAGTGGCCAGATATAAAATCAACTCAAGCAAGTCAGTAGCCTTCCTATACTCAAAGGATAAGCAGGCTGAGAAATAAGTAAGAGAAATGATACCCTTCACGATAGCCACAAACCATATACAGTATCTTGGCGTGACTCTAACCAAACAAGTGAAAGATCTGTATGATAAGAACTTCAAGTCTCTGAAGAAAGAAATTGAAGAAGACCTCAGAAGATGGAAAAATCTGCCATGCTCATGGATTGGCAGGATTAATATAGTAAAAATGACCATCTTGTCAAAAGCAATATACAGATTCAATGCAATCCCCATCAAAATCCCAACTCAATTCTTCATAGAGTTAGAAGGAGCAATTCAAAAATTCATCTGGAATAACAGAAAACCCAGGATAGCTAAAACTATTCTCAAGAGTAAAAGAACGTCTGGGGGAATCAGTATCCCGGACCTTAAGCTGTATTACAGAGCAATAGTGTTAAAAACCGGATGGTATTGGTACAGTAACAGGCATGTAGAACAGTGGAACAGAATTGAAGACCCAGATATGAATCCACACTCCTATGGTCACTTGATCTTTGACAAAGGAGATAAAACCATCCAGTGGAAAAAAGATAGCCTTTTCAACAAATGGTGCTGGCTCAGCTGGAGGTCAACATGCAGAAGAATGCAAATTGACCCATTCTTATCTCCTTGCACTAAGCTCAATTCCAAGTGGATCAAGGACCTCCACATAAAACCAGACACACTGAAACTAATAGAAAGGAAACTAGGGAAGAACCTTGAATATATGGGCACAGGGGAGAATTTCCTGAATAGAACTCCAATAGCTTATGCTCTAAGATCAAGAATTGACAAATGGGACTTCATTAAATTACAAAGTTTTTGCAAGGAAAAAGACACTGTCAAAAAGACAAAGCGGCAACCAACTAACTGGGAAATGATCTTTACCAACTCTACATCCGACAGAGGGCTAATATCCAATATATACAAAGAACTCAAGAAGTTAAACTCCAAAGAGGCAAGTAACCCTATTAAAAAATGGGGTACAGAGCTAAACAAAGAGTTCTCACCTGAAGAATATCTAATGGCTGAGAAGCACCTAAAGAGATGTTTTTCATCCTTAGTCATTAGGGAAATGCAAATCAAAACAACCCTGAGATTCCATCTCACACCAGTCAGAATGGCTAAGATCAAAAACACAGGAGACAGCAGTTGTTGGCGACCATGTGGAGAAAGAGGAACACTCCTCCACTGTTGGTGTGATTGCAAGCTGGTACAACCACTCTGGAAAGCAGTCTGGCGGTTCCTCAGAAAACTGGGCATGACACTCCGGAGGATCCGGCTATACCACTCCTGGGCATATACCCAGAGGCTTTACCTGCATGCAATAAGGACACATGCTCCACTATGTTCATAGCAGCCTTATTTATAATAGTCAGAATCTGGAAAGAACCCAGATGTCCCTCAATGGAGGTATATTTACACAATGGAATACTACTCTGCAATTGAAAACAATGAATTCACGAAATTCCTAGGCAAATGGTCAGAACTGGAAAATATCATCCTTAGTGAGGTAACCCAATCACAAAAGAACACACATAGTATGCAGTCACTGTTAAGGGGATATTAACCCAGAAACTCGGAATACCCTAGACACAATTCGCATATCAATAGATTTCTAAGAAGATGGAAGTAGAGAACCCTGGTCCTGGAAAGACTGGATGTAGGGGAATGCCACAACAGAGAAGCAAGAGGGGGTTGAATGGGGAAAAGAGGGAGGGAAGGGGGCTTATGGGATTTTTGGGGAGGGAGGAAATGGGAAATGGGAAATGATTTTGAATGTAATTAAAAAAACTTAGAAAATAAAAAAAAAACTTAGAAAAATAAATGAATAATTCATTTGTAAAGCAAATAAAAAAATAAAAGCTACAAGGGAAAACAACCAAATAGCAGATAAAGAGACCTATGAGGAATTATACTTGACTTCACAACAGAGACACTAAAATCTAGAAGAAGCTGGACAGATGTCTTGCAGATGCCAGGAGACCACAGATGTCAGTTTAAAATATTAAACCAGGCAAAACTTTTAATCACCATAGAAGAAGAAAAATGAGATATTCCATGACAAAACCAAATTTAAACAATATCTATCCACAAATCCACCTCTATAGAAGATACTAGAAAGAAAATTCCAACCTAAAGAGATAAACTATACTCAATAATATACAGAAAATAAAGAACTCCAAAGCAGCAAAACCAAAAGAATGGAAGCACACACACACACACACGCACACACACACACACACACACACACACACACACACACACACACCCCACTTATGCATACCACACCACACAACAACCACTAACATTAAAATAACAGGAGTTAATAATCATTGGTCATTAATATCTCTCAATATCAATGGATTCAATTCCCAATAAAAAGACACAAGCTAACAGGGTAGATGCAAAAACAGAATCCATAATTCTGCTGCATAAAAGAAACATACTTCAGAACCAAAGATAGACACTACCTCAGAATAAAGGGCTGGAAAAAATGTTTTCCAAAGAAATAGACCCAACAAACAAGCTGGAGTAGTCATTCTCATATCTAACAAAATAAAATTTCAACCAAAAGTAATCAAAATATATAGGGAAGAATACTTTATTCTAATGAAAGGAAAAATCCATGAAGATGACATCTTATTTCTGAACATCTATGCCCCAAATGAAAGGGTACCTACATTCATTAAAAAAAGATTAGTAAAGTTTAAACCACACATTAAACCTCACTTATTAATAATGGGAGGCTTCAACAACCTACTCTTACTAATGGACAAGTCATTGAGACAGAAACTAAAAAGAGAAATAATAGAACTAACAGAAGTTCTGAACCAAATAAACCTAACAGCTATCTACAGTACATTTTATCCAAACAAGAGAATATACCTTTTTCTCTTCACATCACAAAACCTCCTCAAGAATTGGCCATATACTTGATCACAAAACAAGTATCAATAGCTCAAAGAAAATTAAAATAAAACCTTGCATCTTATCAGTCCACCATGAATTAAAGTTGAACTTCAACCATAATAGAAACATCAGAAAGTCTACAACCTCATTGAAACTAGTTAACTTTCTACTCAATGATCACTGGGTCAGAGAAGAAATTAAGAAAATAAAGGCACAACATATCCAAAACTTATGGCACAATGAAAGCAGTGCTATGAAGGAAGCTCATAGTACTGAGTGTCTTCATAAAGAAATTGTAGAAATTTCATACTAGCACCAAAAAAGCACACCGGAAAGCTCTAGAACAAAAAGAAGCAAACACAGGCAAGAAGAGTACATGGCAGGAAAGCCTTGAACTCAGAGTGGAAAACAATAAATTAGAAACAAAGGGAACAATACAAAGAATCAACAACACAAGCTGGATCTTTGGAAAAATTAACAAGATAAAAAAGGCCTTAGCCAAACTAACTAAAAGACAGAGAAACATCATCCAAATTAACAAACAGAAATGAAAGGGGGGTATAACAACTGACACTGAGGAAATCCAAAGAATCATTAGCTCTTCTTTCAAAAGACTATAGTCCACCAAATTGGATGAGCTAAATGAATGGATGAGTTTCTTGTTAGATATCACTTACCAAAGTTAAATCAAGATCAGGTAAATAAAGTAAATAGTACTATAACCCATAAGAAAATGGAAAGAGTGATTAAGAGCCTTCCAACCAAAAGAAGCCCAGGGCAAGATGGCTTTAGCACAGAATTCTACCAGATTTTCAAAGAAGAGCTAATACCAATATTCCTCAAGCCATTTTACAATATAGAAACAGAGGAAACAATGACAAAGTTCTATGAGGCCACAGTCACCGAGATACCTAAACTATACAAAGACTCAGCAAAGAAAGAGAATTTATCTTATAAATATTGAGGCAAGATCCATCCCATGGGCAGGCACCAAACCCTGACACTATTACTGCTGTCATGTTGTGTTTGATGACAGGAGCCTAGCATGACTGTCCTCTGAGAGGCTCTACCAGCAGACTGAGACAGATGCAGATACTTACATCCAACCACTGGTCTGAGATCAGGGATGCCTATGGGAGAATTAGAGGAATGGCACCCCCATAGGGAGAGCAACAGTATCAACTAACCTGGACACCTGGGTCCTCACAGAGACTGAGTCAACAACCAAAGAGCATGCATGGGTTGGTCTGTGACTCCCCAACACAAATGTAGCAGAAGACTGCCTTGTTTGGCCTCCCTGGGAAAGGATGTGCCTAATCCTGTACAAAATTGATGCCTCAGGGAAGGGGGATGCTGGGTGGGTGAGATGGGGTTGATGGGGTTGGGAGGGAGCACTCTCTCAGAGACAAAGGAAAGGGGAATGGGTAAAGAAGTCTGGGAGGGGGCCTGGAATGGGGACAAGATTTGGAAAGTAGATAAATAAAATAATTTAATAAAAAAACAAATTTTGATGCCAAAGTACTTAATAAAATACTTTGCAAACTGAATTCAAGAACACATCAAAGGCATTATACAACCATGATCAAGTAGGCTTCATCCCAGGGAGGCAGGGGTGGTTCAATATATGAAAATCCATCAATGTAATCCACCATATAAACAAATTGGAAAAAAATGCATGATTATTGCATTATGTACTGAAAAAGTCTTTGACAAAATCCAACACCCCTTCATGTTGAAAATCTTGGAGAAATTAGGAATACAAGGCATATACCTAAGCACAATAAAGGCAAGAACGTACAATAAGTCAACATCAAATTAGATCGAGAGAAACTTAAAACAATTCCACTAAAATAAGGGACCAGGCAAGGCTGCCCACTCTCTCTTTACCTATTCAATATAGTGCTTGGAGTTCTATCTAGAGTAACTAAATAACTAAATAAGACCACTAAAGGAGATCAACGGTTTACAAATTAGAAAGAAAGAGGTCCAAGTATTACTATTCACAGATGGTATGATACGTAAGTTATTCCCAAAATTCTACCAGAGAACTCTTACAGCTGATAAACATCTTCAACAAAGTAGCTATGTACAAAATTTATTTTAAAAAAAAGTCAGTAGCTCTCCTTTATACAAATTACGAACAGGCTGAGAATGAAGTTAGAGAAACCAACTTCATTGGTTTTATAGAGTGTGGTCACTCTTCACAATAGCCATAAATAATATAGAATATCTTGATGTAACTCTAATCAACCAAGTGAAAGACCTGTCTGACAGGAACTTCAAGTCTCTGAAGAAGGAAATTGAAGAATATTTCAGAAGATGAAAAGATATCCCATACTTATGAGTCTGTAGGAATAACAGTAAAATGGTCATCTTATCAAATATAACCTACAAATCCAATGCATTTCCCAACAAATTTCCAACACAATTCTTCACAGACCTTGAAAGAGCAATTCTCAACTTCATATGGAAAAGTAAAAATCCCAGGATAGGTAAAAAACATTATTTTCAATAGAATGACTTCTAGATTTCAAGTGGTACTATAGAGCAATGGTAATGAAAACCACATGGTATTGACATAAAATAGATAGGTCAATCAGTGGAATTGAATTGAAGACCTGAAATAAACACATATATCTACAGACACTTGATTTTTGACAAAGAAGCCAAAACTATACAGTGGAAAAAAGAAAGCACCTTTAACAAATGATGCTTTTCTGACTGGATGTTGGCATATAGAATGCAAATTGATTCATATTTATCACCCTGCACAAAATTTAAGTAAAGTGGATCCAAGACCTCAATGTAAAACCAGATACACTAAATCTAATAGAAGAAAAAGTGGGGAATAGCCCTGAACACATTGGCTCACAAGAAAACTTCCTGAGCAGAACACCAACAGCCCAAATAGTAAGATCAACAATTAATGAATGAGACCTCATGAAACTGAAAATTTCTCTTAAGTCAGAGGACACCATCAAAATAGAACAAAATGGCAGCCTATATAATAGGAAAAGATATTTACCATCCCTTCATCCAACACAAGGCTAATATCCAAAATATATAAGGAACTCAAAAAAAAATTAGACACCTACAAACCAAGTAACCCAATTAAAAATGGGGTATAGAGCTAAACAGAGAATTCTCAACAGAGAAATCTCTAATGGTTGAGAAACACTTACAGAAAAAAACCCCTTTCATCCTTCTTAGTCACCAGGGTAATGCAAATCAAAATAACTCTGAGAATCTTACAATCTTCAGAATGGCTAAGATCAAAAGCTCAAGTGACAGTACATGCTGGTGAGGATGTGGAGCAAGAGGAATGCTCCTCTATTGTTAATGGGAGTACAAACTTCCACAACCACCCTGTAAATTAATTTGGTGCTTTCTTAGAAAATTGGGAGTAGACCCAGCTATAATACTTCTGGACATATACCCAAAAGATGCTCTACCATACCACAAGGACACTTTGTCAATTATGCTCATAGCAGCCATATTCATAATAGCCTGAAACTGGAAACACTCTAAATGTCCCTCAACCAAAGAATGGATAAAGAAAACATGGTTTATTTACACAACAAAATACTACTCAGCTATTAAAAACAAGAACATCATGAAATTTGCAGGCCAATGGATGCAACTAGAAAATACCATCGTGAGTGAGGTAACCCAGACTCAAAAAGAAATACATGGTATATACTTATAAATGAATATTAGCCATAAAGTACAGGATAACATGCTACAATGTACATACCCAAACAAACTATGTAATAAGGAAGGCCCAAAACAGGGTTCATGAATCTCACTCAGAAGGGGAAATAAAATAGAAATAAGGATGGATGAAGGGAGGGAACTGAGTGGGAGAGAGGTGGAGAGGGGACTAGGGGTGTGGATTAGGTGTACAGAGATAAAGGAACAGGAGAGGGTTGGAAGAAAGAATAGAAATCGGTGGCAGGGGGAGATCTCTGTGATGAGGGAAGGTGCTGGGAGTCTATGGGACCTAGCTAAGACTCCTAACACCTGGGTATATGGAGCCTGAAGTGCCCACTTCCTGAAGCCAGGCAGGTCTTCCAGTGGAAGGAGGAGGACATCAATCTACCCACAAAACCTTCATCTCAAAATTTGTCTTGCCTACAAGACATGCAGGAATAAAGATGGAGCAGAAATTGGGGGAATGGTCAACTAATGACTGGCCCACTTGAGACGCAGTCCATGAGAGAGAGCCGATCATTGACACTATTAATGATACTCTGCTATGCTTGCAGACAGGAGCCTAGCGTAACTGTCTTCTGAGGCTTCATCCAGCAGCTGATGGAATCAGTTGCAGAGACTTGCTGACAAACATCAGGAAGAGCTTGGAAAGTCTTGTGAAGAATCAGGAGTGTTGAGTAAACTGGAGGGGTCAAGGACACCATAAGAAAACCTACAGAGTAAATTAACCTGGGCTCATAGGAGTTCACAGACTGAACCACCAACCAAAGAACATGCATGGGCTAGACCTAGGTCCCTTACATATTTGTAGCAGGTGTGCAACTTGGTCTTCACGTGAGTCCCTTAACAATTGGAGTAGGAGCTGTCTCAAACTCTGCGGCCTGCCATTTGACCCCTTTCCCCTTGTTGGACTGCCTTGTCTGGTCTCAGTGGGAAAGGTTGACCTTGATCCTGCTGTGACTTGATGTGCTAGGGTGTACTAGTACCCATGAGGGGCCTCCCCTTCTCTGAGGTGAAAGGTAGGGGGAATAAGGGAGGGAGATATAAAGGTAAGACTGGGAAGAGAGCAAGCAAATTGTGATTAGAATGTAAGTGAATAAATAAATTAATGAAAATGAAGATACTCTCCTTTATCATCATTATTAGTTGGCAAATTAAATTGATTCTATGTCATGTTTCCCGTATTTTGTTATATTTTCAGGACTATCATCATATTTAGAATCTCATTGTCTTGATTCAATTTAGATTGACAATTACCTAATAGCTATTTATTATATATCAGAAATGTACTAAAATTTGGGAATATTGAAATAAAATATAAACCATTATTTTGACCAATTTCTGTATCCTTTAGTGAGATAGGAATTGAACCATCCCAGTAGTATTTTAAATAGAACTGAGAATAGGAACTAGACAAATACAAATATTGGAGACACCAATCAATTATCTAATTTCATTCAGATAATTCTTTTTGCTACGTGACAATGTGCTAAATACCTTACAGCCCATATTACATCACCCATTGTCCCTGCTTACTAGGTACCAGTGCCATGTTGCCACTTGATAAGACAACCAACATTCAGACATCTCACGTTCCTTGAGGAGGCAATTCTCAACTTGACACATACTTCTGAAGGATGGTAATTGTTTGGTTCTCTATACCTCATAATGTTCTATTATATCTTTTGCTCAGTGAGTTATTTTCCCAATGTATTCTACATATTCATAACACTTCTCTGAAAAAATCCACTAAAGATGACCCACTACTCAATAAATAAAGGTCAAACAACAACAGAAAAAGAACATTCAAATCCTAAAGGAGAACGAACAAGAAAAATGAAAATGAATGATGGGGAGTTTTTTAGAAACTTTTGAAGGAGACAGAAATCCACCCATATCACATGATCAAACCCATTAGGCAAGAGCTTGAGGGTAAAGATTGGCAACTGGGCAGTGGTCCATCAAGAGCAAACCAACTCTGACGCCACACCACTGTGACCTTACACTTTGTGTGACTTGAGTCTTGATCGTGGCATCATTTGAATATTCACCAAGCAAATCACATTTCCTGAGGCAAAAATGACAGCAATAAGAAACCTATGTTCCATCCCCAGCGCACTATAAAACAATTTAGACTTTCAATGCCTCCGCTACTCATTCACGTACTAAGTGAACACCACAGTCTGAATCACCTTCGCAGTCAAAGGATGGCAGATTCATTCCTTCCAGCATTTTTATTTGTGAATATGAATTCCATTTTCATTAAAAGTAATAAGAAAAAAATGCCACATTTGGCATTTAAGAAAATTCAGCACTTAAATTAAAAAAACTAAATCAGGAGGCAACTCACAATTTTAAGGTAAGAAAATCCTGAGCATCTCATAACCCTTATGGGACTTGCATGGGTGGTTTTTCAGACTTGGGGCAGAGTCCCAAGGATTACAGTAAGTCACACACTCATAAAGAAACTTATGATACTTCTTTAAGATAATAGAAAGAGAAACTATTTGTTCATCTAAACATGATACAGGATTTAAGGTACTGTGCTTTGCACCATTTAAGATCTTGCCATTTGAAGGTACAGGGAGGAAACACATGGTAGAAACCACAGAGCCACGAGTGGATAGCCCTCCAAGTAAATATTTAAGACATGGTGTTTATTTAACATAGACACAAAGGGACTGTCTTCATGTATCTGAGTGAAGGTGAATGACTCATGGGTTCCCCTTCTTCCTGGGCCTGAAAAAGAGGAAATAGGGAAGAAGCGGGCTTAGTTAAGAGGGAGAAATGTCAGCCCCTGACTCTGAGATGTAGCAGGAAGATGTGGGCTGACTGTGCCAAGGAGCTGCACTTCAGGAAGGAAGCCTTCCCTCAGCAAGTTTATCACAGGAAGCCAGATGACTGTCCTGAGCTCCTTTCCCAACCCCATCCATCCTTGGAAGAAACTGCTCTTTTAGGGTAATGTTCCTTATCAGCACCTGCCCCTGCCCCTACTCCTTAACACCAACTTACAAAGCTAATTATTGTCCATGTAATTTGTGGATCAGAGAATGATTAAAATTTCATTAGGGACTGCCTGGTCTTAATAACCTTCCGTCTCTGAGATAGCTGGCCAAATAAAATTAAGCACCAGGGATAAGTCAGAAACAAACTGTTTCCTTTGGAAGGATATTCAATAAATGTGGCTGTTCATCTGGAATACATATAGTGAGTTTCCATTTTGAGAATTCAGTTGTTACTAGGAAACTATCTCATCTCCTGAACAAATTTTACACGGGTAGATGGTTTCGTAGGACTGGGATTCACAGCAGAGAAAAACAAAAGCTAGGAGCAATAGCTGTCACCATTGGGGCTATAGACTGTTCTTTTCGATTCTAGAGGACAGCATGATGTGACAGTGTCCCCTCCCACTTATCATAGCAGCCTCCATATTGATGCTGAACATATGGCCTTTGAGGAGGAAACTGCTTTATCTGAAAACTTTCCTTTATGTCTTCAAAGAACAACATGTCTCAAAGAGACAAAAAGAACGAGCCATTAAGTTCTAGTACTCCAAACCATTTGTGTTATGTTCAAAAGTTTGACACGTGAAACATTTAGGTTTAACTAACCTAGAATTAACTTTTGGTTAGCAACAGGTTGTTCTTGCTGTGTTTAGAATTGGTTTACATGGGTTTTGGAGGAGTTGTAATTAACTATCCAAAATATCAATCACTCCAAGGAAATCACTGAGTCCTTGGATAGAAAATTATCCGGTTGACCAAAGAACAATTTTAGAACCATTGTTATCATTCCTCCCTCACACTCTCTTTCCCCTATTCCCTTCCTCTGTTCTCTTTCTGTGGTTATATGCAAACCACAGAGGGGAGAAAAGCCAGAGGGGAGAGGTGAGCATTAAGAATTCAATTAACTAAATGAACTTTCAAGGCTGACATGCTATGTGGGAAGCAGGAGCTTGATTTATACAAAGGATCACAAAATGAATGAGAAACGATGATTGGTCCTTAAGCAGCTGAGAAACAAAGGTTTAGAAGGGGGAACAAAATACACATGGGAGCAAATACAGAGACAAAGTGTGGAGCAGATACTGAAGGAAAGGCCATCCAGAGACTGCGCCACCTGGGCTCCATCCAATATACAGGCACCAAACCCAAACACTATTGTAGTTGCCAAGAAGTGCTTGCTGACAGTAGCCTGATATAGCTGTCTCCTTAGAGGCTCTGCCAGAGCTTGACAAATACAGAGGCGGATGCTCTCAACCAACCATTGGACTGAGCACAGGGTCTCCAATGGAAGAGTTAGAGAAAGGACTGAAAGAGCTGAAGGTGTTTGCAACCCATAGGAAGAACAACAACATCAACCAACCAGAACCCCCACAACTCCCAGGAACTAAGCCAGCAACAAAAGAGCACACATGGAGGGACCCATGGCTCCAGCTGCATATGTAGCAGAGGATGACCTTGTTGGACATCAATGGAGGAGAGGTCCTTGGGCCTGGGAAAGTTCCATGCACCAGTATAAGGGAATGCCAGGGAGGGGAGGTGGAAGTGGATGGGTGGGTGGATGAGCATCCTCTTAGAAGTGGGAAGAATAGGATAAGGGGTTTCCAGAGGGGAAACTGGAAAAGGGGATAACATTTGAAATGTAAATAAATGAAATATCCAATTAAAAACATAATCTAGAGATGAGTGTAGGGTGTAATTACAGAGATTCACATGCACGATTTGCCCAATGATTACTCAAGGCAAAGAATGAGGAACAAGAGATTGGAATAGTTTGAAAATCAGCAAAGAGAAATTATTTTGAGAGTAGTAACACTTGTCCCTGAACCAATAATTCAATCTTGGATCCAGAGCTGAGATGAACTAAAAAAAGTGTTCATGAACTAAAAAAAGAGTTAAATGCGAAATGAAATGAAGTGAATTGCAATAGCAGCTTCACTTCTAAGGGCAAGGTAAAACCTGATCCATGAAAACTGCCAGGAGCATCTCCTGGTGACAGGTTTTAACCTTACGTGAGGGATTGCCTGCAGAATCTGAGGCACTTAAGTCTAATAAGATCCAGGGTGTAGACAAGGACAAAACCCAAAAAGGGGAAGTTGATGGTCTTGAGAGAAAGCCTTGACATTTTAGAGAACATGTTTCTCATCCTCAGAACTTTTGCTTAGAAAGGAGAAAAAGTAATGTCGAAAAATTGCAAATTTGAAAGATTTGAGAAAATTGTATAATGAATGTATGAGACTTCAGAGGCTCCCCATTTATTTACAGACTGGCATCTACGATTTCCATTTACCAACTCCCTCTGGCTTCTGAAATAAATGCAACCAAATGATTTCATATGAAATATTTCAGCACATAGCTCCAAAACTAGTATTTTAAAACTAATATATAATAATATACATTTATATATATATACATATATATATATATATATATATATATATATACACTCTCAAAGCAAGATGGTTAAATCAAACACCTGTATCTTGCTTTGAGAGTGTATATATATATATATATATATATATATATATATATATATATATATATATATATATGTATATATAAATACCAGGGTTGGAGAAATGGCTCAGCAGTTAACAGTACTTGCTGCTCTAGCGGAGGACCTGGGTTCAGGTCTGAAAGCAAACATGGCAACTCACAACTACCTATAATTCTAGTTCTAGGGCACTCAACACCCTTTTTGACCTCCCTGGGCACCAGGCACACATGTGGTAGATATACATACATGTAAGCAAAACATTCAAACACATGAAATATAAATAAATACAGCTTTAAAATACATAAAGACATAATATCACATTTTAAAATACTGACTAATTAAAGGAAAATTTGAGATTCCAAAAATAATCCCCAGATAGTGCTGACCCAAACTATAAACTATGACCATCAATGTGACCTTCTGTCCTGTTGAAGGAGTGTGGAATGGGTCCTAGCAAGAAGATACAGGTGTTTGATTTAACCATCTTGCTTTGAGAGTGTGTTAGCAGCAACAGAATGAATTTTGTTTCAGTCAATAAGACAACTCTTGGTCTTCTACTCTTATACAAAGAAAAAGCAACTTCAATTTTTACTTTGGTAAAGTTCTTTTTTTCTGTTGCTTTCATAAGAAATGAAGATTGTTTTTGCTGTATTTGCAATGATGATGGGTATAGCTGATAATCATATTTCTTCACACTAATCCAATCTTCTCTAATCAGAAGTGTGTGAGATGCTCGGAAGAGTGGCCCCACAAGATCGCTTTGTCATGTGCATGTTATAGACCTGGCCAGTTGGTAACCCTGCAGTTCTTTCTATGAAGCAAGATTCAATAAACATTAAACTCACAAGAAACCACCATTTGTACTCATTTTTAGTCATGTGCTCAAACAATGGCAATTTACTCCCTTTCTAATCTGGGACTGGGCATTCACAATTAAAGTACATGTAAGGTTAGTGTCTCATGAGGCCTCTCTCATGGCCTGTGCTTGGTATATAATCTTGGGGTCTATTCTATCTATGTGCACTCCTTGTATCTCTCCCTCTAAAGAGACCAGACTGTCAGCTTACAATTTTACCTCTGTGACCCCACTTAACCTTAATTATTTCTGTCTTGGTTATTTGTCCTGTTGCTCTAACAAAATATGTGGAAGATATATCTCATTTGCAGACACAGTCCATCATGGCAGGACATGACAGGGACAGGGGCTTGAGACCACAGGTCATATGGTGTCTGTAGGTAGCAAGCATGTTCTCTAAAACGTCAAGGCTTTCTCTCAAGGCCATCAACTTCCCCTCTCTGGGTTCTGTCCTTGTCTCTACATCATGACCCTTATTAGACTTAAGCGACTCAGATTATGCAGGCAATCCCACAAATGGGTGATCAGTATTAACTATCACAATGTACTGACTCATTATTAGCCTATCTCCTGATACAGTCATGCCGAATTTGTAGATTTGGGGGAAACACAATTCATTCTGCATCACCAGCTAACTCTAAAGACCTCAGGGAGATAAGTTGTCCTTGTCCCTCAAAAATGTAAACATAACACATATACCGGATCTTTTAATGCCCTTTGTTGTTATAAGTTTAGCCTCCAATTGTTTTTTTTTTGTTGTTTTTTTTTAATTTTTTTATTTATTTTATTTTATTTTTTTTGTTTTTTTGTTTTTTTTAGGCTTCCAAAGGTTCATTTCTTTTTTTTTTATTTTATTTTATTTTTTTAATTTACATTCCAAATCACTTCCCCTTTCCCGTTTCCTCCCTCCCCGAAAGTCCCATAAGCCCCCTTCCCTCCCTCTTTTCTCCGTTCAACCCCCTCTCATTACTCTGTCCTGGCGTTCCCCTACATCCAGTCTTTCCAGGACCAGGGGTCTCTCCTTCCATCTTTTTAGAAATCTATTGATATGCTGATTGTGTCTAGGGTATTCTGAGATTCTGGGTCAATATCCCCTTATCAGTGACTGCATACCATGTGTGATCTTTTGTGATTGGGTTACCTCACTAAGGATGATATTTTCAAGTTCTGACCATTTGCCTAGGAATTTCGTGATCTCCTTGCACTAAGCTCAATTCTAAGTGGATCAAAGATCTCCACATAAAACCAGACACACTGAAACTAATAGAAGGGAAACTAGGGAAGAACCTTGAACATATGGGCACAGGGGAGAATTTCCTGAACAGAACTCCAATAGCTTATACTCTAAGATCAAGAATAGACAAATGGGACCTCATTAAATTACAAAGTTTTTGCAAGGCAAAAGACACCGTCAAAAAGACAAAGCGGCAACCAACTAACTGGGAAATGATCTTTACCAACCTTACATCTGACAGAGGGCTAATATCCAAGATATACAAAGAACTCAAGAAGTTAAACTCCAGAGAGGCAAGTAACCCTATTAAAAAATGGGGTACAGAGCTCCACAAAGAGTTCTCACCTGAAGAATATCTAATGGCTGAGAAGCACCTAAAGAGATGTTCATCATCCTTAGTCATTAGGGAAATGCAAATCAAAACAACCCTGAGATTCCATCTCACACCAGTCAGGATGGCTAAGATCAAAAACACAGGAGACAGCAGTTGTTGGCGAGGATGTGGAGAAAGAGGAACACTCCTCCACTGCTGGTGGAATTGCAGGCTGGTACAACCACTCTGGAAAGCAGTCTGGCGGCTCCTCAGAAAACTGGGCATGACACTTCCGGAGGATCCGGCTATACCACTCCTGGGCATATACCCAGAGACTTTACCTGCATGCAATAAGGACACATGCTCCACTATATTCATAGCAGCCTTATTTATAATAGCCAGAAGCTGGAAAGAACCCAGATGTCCCTCAACGGAGGAATGGATTCAGAAGATGTGGTATATTTACACAATGGAATATTTTATTTTTTTAATTTACATTCCAAATCACTTCCCCTTTCCCGTTTCCTCCCTCCCCGAAAGTCCCATAAGCCCCCTTCCCTCCCTCTTTTCTCCATTCAACCCCCTCTCGTTACTCTGTCCTGGCGTTCCCCTACATCCAGTCTTTCCAGGACCAGGGGTCTCTCCTACCATCTTTTTAGAAATCTATTGATATGCGGATTGTGTCTAGGGTATTCCGAGATTCTGGGTCAATATCCCCTTATCAGTGACTGCATACCATGTGTGTTCTTTTGTGATTGGGTTACCTCACTAAGGATGATATTTTCAAGATCTGACCATTTGCCTAGGAATTTTGTGAATTCATTGTTTTTAATTTCAGAGTAGTATTCCATTGTGTAGATATACCACATCTTCTGAATCCATTCCTCCGTTGAGGGACATCTGGGTTCTTTCCAGCTTCTGGCTATTATAAATAAGGCTGCTATGAACATAGTGGAGCATGTGTCCTTATTGCATGCAGTAAAGTCTCTGGGTATATGCCCAGGAGTGGTATAGCCGGATCCTCCGGGAGTGTCATGCCCAGTTTTCTGAGGAACCGCCAGACTGCTTTCCAGAGTGGTTGTACCAGCCTGCAATTCCACCAGCAGTGGAGGAGTGTTCCTCTTTCTCCACATCCTCGCCAACAACTGCTGTCTCCTGTGTTTTTGATCTTAGCCATCCTGACTGGTGTGAGATGGAATCTCAGGGTTGTTTTGATTTGCATTTCCCTAATGACTAACGATGATGAACATCTCTTTAGGTGCTTCTCAACCATTAGATATTCTTCAGGTGAGAACTCTTTGTGTAGCTCTGTACCCCATTTTTTAATAGGGTTATTTGCCTCTCTGGAGTTTAACTTCTTGAATTCTTTGTATATCTTGGATATTAGCCCTCTGTCGGATGTAAGGTTGGTAAAGATCATTTCCCAGTTAGTTGGTTGCCGCTTTGTCTTTTTGACAGTGTCTTTTGCCTTGCAAAAACTTTGTAATTTAATGAGGTCCCATTTGTCTATTCTTGATCTTAGAGCATAAGCTATTGGAGTTCTGTTCAGGAAATTCTCCCCTGTGCCCATATGTTCAAGGTTCTTCCCTAGTTTCCCTTCTATTAGTTTCAGTGTGTCTGGTTTTATGTGGAGATCTTTGATCCACTTAGAATTGAGCTTAGTGCAAGGAGATGAGGATGGGTCAATTTTCATTCTTCTGCATGTTGACCTCCAGTTGAGCCAGCACCATTTGTTGAAAAGGCTATCTTTTTTCAACTGGATGGTTTTATCTCCTTTGTCAAAGATCAAGTGACCATAGGAGTGTGGATTCATTTCTGGGTCTTCAATTCTGTTCCATTGATCTACATGTCTGTTACTGTACCAATACCATGCAGTTTTTAACACTATTGCTCTGTAGTACAGCTTGAGGTCCGGGATACTGATTCCCCCAGAGGTTCTTTTACTCTTGAGAATAGTTTTAGCTATTCTGGGTTTTCTGTTATTCCAGATGAATTTTTGAATTGCTCTTTCTAACTCTATGAAGAATTGAGTTGGGATTTTGATGGGGATTGCATTGAATCTGTATATTGCTTTTGGTAAGATGCTCATTTTTACTATATTAATCCTGCCAATCCATGAGCATGGCAGATTTTTCCATCTTCTGAGGTCTTCTTCAATTTCTTTCTTCAGAGACTTGAAGTTCTTATCATACAGATCTTTCACTTGTTTGGTTAGAGTCACGCCAAGATACTTTATATGGTTTGTGGCTATCGTGAAGGGTATTATTTCTCTTACTTCTTTCTCAGCCTGCTTATCCTTTGAGTATAGGAAGGCTTCTGACTTGCTTGAGTTGATTTTATATCCGGCCACTTTGCTGAAGTCGTTTATCAGCTGTAGGAGTTCTCTGGTGGAGTTCTTTGGGTCGCTTAAGTATACTATCATATCGTCTGCAAATAGTGATAGTTTGACTTCTTCCTTTCCAATTTGTATCCCTTTGACCTCTTTTTGTTGTCTAATTGCTCTAGCTAGAACTTCAAGTACTATATTGAAAAGATATGGAGAGAGAGGGCAGCCTTGTCTAGTCCCTGATTTTAGTGGGATTGCTTCAAGTTTCTCTCCATTTAGATTGATGCTGGCTACCGGTTTGCTGTAAACTGCTTTTACTATGTTTAGATATGGGCCTTGAATTCCTGATCTTTCCAAGACCTTTAGCATGAAAGGATGCTGAATTTTGTCAAATGCTTTCTCAGCATCTAATGAGATGACCATGTGGTTTTTTTCTTTGAGATTGTTTATGTAGTGGATTACATTGATGGATTTCCTTATATTGAACCATCCCTGCATCCCTGGGATGAAGCCTACTTGATCGTGCTGGATGATCGTTTTGATGTGTTCTTGGATTCGGTAGGCAAGAATTTTATTGAGTATTTTTGCATCGATATTCATAAGAGAAATTGGCCTGAGATTCTCTTTCTTTGTCGGATCTTTGTGTGCTTTTGGTATTAGTGTAATTGTGGCTTCATAGAACGAGTTGGGTAGTGTTCCTTCTGTTTCTATTTTGTGGAACAGTTTGAAGAGTATTGGTGTTAGGTCTTCTTTGAAGGTCTGATAGAATTCTGCACTAAAACCATCTGGACCTGTCCTTTTTTTGGTTGGAAGACTTCCAATGACAACTTCTATTTCTTCAGGGGTTATAGGATGGTTTAGATGGTCTATTTGATCCTGATTTAATTTTGGTACTTGGTATCTGTCAAGGAAATTGTCCATTTCCTCAAGATTTTCTAGTTGTGTTGAATACAGGTTTTTGTAGTAGGATCTGATGATTTTTTGAATTTCCTCAGTTTCTGTTGTTATCTCTCCCTTTTCGTTTCTGATTTTATTAATTTGGATACTATCTCTGTGCTCTCTGGTTAGTCTGGCTAAGGGCTTATCTATCTTGTTGATTTTCTCAAAGAACCAACTCCTCGTTTTGTTGATTCTTTGTATGGTTTTATTTGTTTCTACTTGATTGATTTCAGCCCTGAGTTTGATGATTTCCTGCCTTCTACTCCTCTTTGGTGTATTTGCTTCTTTTTGTTCCAGGGCTTTCAGGTGTACCATTAAGCTGTTAGTGTATGCTGTCTCCCGTTTCTTTTTGGCGGCACTCAGGGCTATGAATTTTCCTCTTAGCACTGCTTTCATTGTGTCCCATAAATTAGGGTATGTTGTGCCTTCATTTTCATTAACTTTCAAAAAGTCTTTGATTTCTTTCTTTATTTCCACCTTGACCAAATTATCATTGAGTAGAGCATTGTTCAGCCTCCATGTGTACGTGGGTTTTCTTTTGTTTTTGTTGCCATTGAAGACCACCCTCCTTCCATAGTGATCTGATAGGAGGCATGGGATTATTTCTATCTTCTTGTATCTGTTGAGGTCTGATTTGTGACCAATTATATGGTCAATTTTGGAGAAGGTACCATGAGGAGCTGAGAAGAAGGTGTATTCTTTAGCTCTAGGATGAAATGTTCTATATATATCTGTTAGTTCCATTTGGTCCAAGGCTTCAATTAGATTCACTGTGTCCCTGTTTAGTTTCTGCTTTCCTGAACGATCCATTTCAGAGAGCGGGGTGTTGAAGTCACCCACTATTATTGTGTGCGGTGCGATGTGTGCTTTGAGTTTTAGTAAAGTTTCTTTTACGAATGAGGGTGCCCTTGCATTTGGAGCATAGATATTCAGAATTGAGAGTTCTTGATGGTGGATTTTTCCCTTGATCAGTATGTAGTGTCCTTCTGTGTCTTTTTTGATGACTTTAGGTTGAAAATCAATTTTATCCGATATTAGGATGGCTACTCCACCTTGTTTCTTGGGGCCATTTGCTTGTAAAATTGTTTTCCAGCCTTTTACTCTGAGGTAGTGTTTGTCTTTGACACTGAGGTGCGTTTCCTGCATGCAGCAAAATGCTGGGTCCTGTTTACGTATCCAGTCTGCTAGTCTATGTCTTTTAATTGGGGAATTGAGACCATTGATATTAAGAGAGATTAAGGCATAGTGATTATTGCCATCTGCCATTCTTGACGCTATCTTTATGTTTGAGTGGTTATCTACTTTTGGGTTTGATTCAAGAAGGTTATTATCTCATTTTTTCCAGGGTGTTGTTTCTCTCCCTGTATTGGAGGTTTCCACCTATTATCCGTTGCAGGGCTGGATTTGTGGAAAGATATTGTGAAAATTTGGTTTTATCATGGAATATCTTGGTCTCTCCATCTATGGTGATTGAGAGTTTTGCTGGGTATAATAGTCTAGGCTGGCATTTGTGCTGTCTTAGTGTCTGCATGAGATCTGCCCAGGATCTTCTGGCTTTCATAGTCTCTGGTGAGAAGTCTGATGTGATTCGGATAGGTCTTCCTTTGTATGTTACTTGGCCCTTTTCTCTTACTGCTTTTAGTATTCTTTCTTTGTTTAGAACATTCGGTGTTTTGATTATTATGTGACGGGAGGTATTTCTGTTCTGGTCCAGTCTGTTTGGAGTTCTGTAGGCTTCTTGTACGTTCATCGGCATCTCTCTCTTTAAGTTAGGGAAGTTTTCCTCCATAATTTTGTTGAAGATGTTTACTGGCCCTTTAAGTTGCAAATCTTCACTCTCATCTATACCTATAATCCTTAGGTTTGGTCTTCTCATTGTGTCCTGGATTTCCTGGATGTTTTGGGTTACACGTTTTTTGCATTTTGCATTTTCTTTGACTGTTGAGTCGATGCTTTCTATGGAATCTTCAGCACCTGAGATTCTTTCTTCCATCTCTTGTATTCTATTGTTGATGTTTGCATCTATGACTCCTGATTTCTTCCCAAGGTTTTCTATCTCCAAAGTTGTCTCCCTTTGTGATTTCTTAGTTGTTTCTACTTCCTTTTTTAGTTCCTGGATGGATTTGCTGAGATCCTTCACTTGTTTGTTTGTATTTTCCTGTATTTCTTTAAGGTATTTTTGCATTGCCTCTTTCAGGATTTCTTCCTGATGACCCACGTTCTCCTGCATTTCTCTGAGTGATTTTTGTGTTTCCTCCTCATGGGAATCCATCTGTTGATCCATTGTCTCCTGCATTTCTTTAAGCAGTTCTCGTGTTTCCTTTGTAAGGGCATCTAACCGTTGATTCATTTCTTTAAGCAATTTTTATGTTGCCTCCTTATGGGCATCCGTCTGTTGACCCATATTCTTCTGCATTTCTTTATGCCAATTTTGTGATTCCTTTGTGAGTGCATCTACCCGTTGATTCATCTCGTTAAGCGATTTTTGTGTTGTCTCCTTGTGTGCCTCCATCTTTTGATCCATGTTCTCCCGCATTTCTCTAAGCGATTTTTGTGTTTCCTTTGTAAGGGCTTCTAACCGTTGATTCATGGTCTCCTGTAACTCTTTATGAGATTTATTTGTGTCCTTCTTGTGATCCTCTAATAGCATCATGAGAAGTGATTTTAAATCCAGATCTTGTCTTTCGGGTGTGGTGAGGTATCCAGGACTTGCTGCTGTTGGAGAGTTGGGTTCGGATGGTCCCACATTACTTTGATTTCTGTTAGTAACATTCCTACGTTTGCCTTTTGCCATCTGGATACCTCTGATGTTAGTTGGTCCTGCTGCCACTGGCTGTTGGTTGGACCTCCTGTGAGCCTGCAAAGCTATTTCTGCCCCCCCTGGATTGCCAGGATTCCCCTGGCACCGATTTCTGGGGCCTGCCTGCTCCTGAGTGACTTTGGAGCCCTAATGTGCCTTGCCCCAAGTGATCTTATATTGGGGAGGCCTTGCACATCCAAAGGCTCAGCCTAGTGGATGCCTGGAGCAGAGGTCACCAAAGGGAGGCTGGTAGGCTCCTGCCCTGTGCAGGGGTGAGTGATCTCTCCTGGGGGGGGAGGGGGCGTCCCTCTGCCAGGCAGAAGTCCCACAGCAGAGCTGGCGCGCTGGTTACTGCAGATCAGCCCCGCACTTGGGAGCCGCATACACACAAGCCGCCCGAGACCCAAGCGATATTATGCCTGTCTGTCTCAGAACCTGGCTGTCCCAACTTCCCAGTCACTGGAGCCTCCAGTTGTTTTTAAAATGCTTTCATTATTCAAAGGTATGAGATTATACTTAAACACATAAATAACATATTTCATCGACATAATTGTTCGTAAAACACCCTTTCCCTCCAGAATCGAGAATCAGTTTCATTCTTTTAAGAATCACCACTCCTCAAACACTTCTACCTCTTTCCCTCCATTAGCCCAGCCACTGGAGAGTCCACCATCAAATTATCTAGTAAGCTGCCCTAGAGTTTCCCTGATTAGGGTATCAGCAGATACTATAAGTATGTGGTTGTCAGAGCTAGAAAAACAGGCAGGATGTGAAGCTCCATTTGTACTACATGGTGAAACCTTTAAAACTCTTTCAGCTTCCTTGGAAGTGCATAGAAAAATAATATTTATTTTGTGAGTGAGAAAACTAAGGATCAATAAATTTCTTAGTTGCCTCCAAACTCTATCTAAAATTGCCCTGTGAAACAGCCCTATCCCATTAAAGCAGGGCCCATTGAAAGGCCTTGGGAAGCAATGGGGGCCATGGTTTTGAGAATGAGAAGATCTTAGAGAAGATCGCCATTTCCCTCTGATTTCTGTTTTTAGAGCCAGATGGAGCAAAAGTCAATAGACCTCTGTCTATAAAATCCCTGGTATCGACCACGATCTACGTCATGCATTGCTTCCACCCCTGCCTGTGCTGCTCTTAACCATTTTTATGAGGTGTTCCTCCCTCTTGATTTTTAAATAGCAGGCCTGTGTTGCCTTGGAGATGGACTGATTAAAAAAAAAAAACCAAAAGACTGTAAAGTTCTGCTTAATCCAACGAAAGGACTAACCTAAATCAGACTATTTTGAACAAGTAACTTTCCCATGTCTAATTCATAATGGAAGCAAAACAACTTCATGGCGGCCTACTCTGCTTAGCTTTCTTCCTTCCTAGTCACATTTACCAAACAGTTTAAAAAGTTGCATCGCACTCATTCACCGGATAGACACACTCACTTACCTGTGACTTTGCTGGCTTCCTATAGTGAACTTACAGCCAGGCATAGTACATGGGATATTCCAACAATAAATTGTTTATAAGTTTTGAATAATATACTATTCTGAGTACAATAAAGCTTTATAGCATCCCACTTGATAATACTCAAATTATGGGTCTTCTCCTTTTGTGGGGTATTCAGACTGGACATTCTATTTCTCCATCAGTCACTTTCATAGCCATCTCAGTGATGGGCTGGTCACATCCTGCAGTATGTGTTTACTACACTTATATAGCAAATGGACACTGTGTCATCAGGCGCATGCCCATCACCTCACTTTAGTTCACCGGGTCGGTTCATACCCATGACATTATCATCTGAGGTAGAAAGTATGAGTATCATGACGTATTTTATTAGACAGTCATTGCATTAACCTAACTTTAATTATTCTACATTATTCTTATTGTTCCATCTGACTATTAGTTATTGTTAAGCTCTCACCGAGTCTAATAAGTTAAACTATGTCACTGAGAAGTACGTGCAAGGAAAACCTTGCTGCTATGTGTTTTAGGGAATGAATTCTCTACAGGTGAGGTGTGACTACGATACACAAGAGAATATTGCCCATTTAACAACATTGTTTACTTTATAAATTGAGGCAAGAACTCAGTTACTTGGTCAATTATTCCATTTCTTGTAAAATGAAGCAGACTTTAAGACTGAGTTTAAGGTTGACTGCTCTGTCTTATTAGTTACTCTGACACAGTATATGTCTGCTGAGTTCCTGTGAAGATAGTCTTGGTAACAATAACAATTCTATATTTAATATTGTTACTCCACTTAGAGTCTGATATTCCAGGTGGACTTAGGTTGCTATTAATTTACACAGCTCTTTGAACATCATTTAAGTCTTCACTGTAGGGAATAATAAAGAATTAAAAAGTTCCTCAACGGAGGAATGGATTCAGAAGATGTGGTATATCTACACAATGGAATACTACTCTGCAATTAAAAACAATGAATTCACGAAATTCCTAGGCAAATGGTCAGAACTTGAAAATATCATCCTTAGTGAGGTAACCCAGTCACAAAAGAACACACATGGTATGCAGTCACTGATAAGGGGATATTGACCCAGAATCTCGGAATACCCTAGACACAATCCGCATATCAATAGATTTCTAAAAAGATGGAAGGAGAGACCCCTGGTCCTGGAAAGACTGGACGTAGGGGAACGCCAGGACAGAGTAACGAGAGGGGGTTGAATGGAGAAAAGAGGGAGGGAAGGGGGCTTATGGGACTTTCGGGGAGGGAGGAAACGGGAAAGGGGAAGTGATTTGGAATGTAAATTAAAAAAATAAAATAATAAAAAAAAAACCCTTCATTCTCCTGAAACAGGGTTTCCAGTTCATTTGTTTTAAGGAAGTTATAGAACCTTAGATCCACAGGAATATAATGTAACTTATATTTGAGTTGATGGATTTGACTAGAAGAATTTTCCCTCAATAAATAGTCATCACTGAGGCTTCAACTCAAATGTAGCCACTCCGGGCAAGCCTAAAGAACTATGTATAGACTCATAGCTGGACTTAATTTGATGCTGATGCAACTTGTAATATTTAAAAATACTCCTGATATTAAAAACAATAAACAATAACTCAGACAAGACCAATATCAAGTTAGGTTAATCTCATATGGTTCAGAAACACATTTTAACCAATATTTGGAACATCCTTATGATTCAAGGAGAAACCACGAGATGCTACAAATAATAGTAACTTTCAATATCTATGTTTCCTGTATTTATTTATTTATTTATTTATTTATTTTTGGTCCCTTGATAAGACGAAATTGTGCTTCATCTTGAGGTTTTTAACCTGATTCACAGCATCTCTACATTAGGTTTAAGGAAGTGCCCTAACCTAGTGTAACAGTCACCATGAGTTTCTTAAATTTCTCCTCCTTCTTTGAGACAATTATGTCTTTTGCACCAAGGCCCAGGAGCTGGACCATGGCATGCTCTTACCTTAGGGATAGTGTTAGAAGTCCAAGGCTAAGTGAGAAATTTTTTTCTCATGGCCAAGAAACCTGTGGATTCCTTTCCAAATTTGCATTTAAAAAACCATCTGTCAAATAATGACTTACTTATATTTCAACAGTTTCACTTGGCAAAAGCCACATGCAGACAATCAGCAGGCTTCTGTCATGAAAACTGCCCATTAGAGTTGCCTCAAGCCAGCTGAAATGACTTGGTAATTCCGCCTCTTTCAATTTCCAGATGTAGGCTGTCATTTGCAGGATGATGCATCTTTGGGCAAAGCAGGATTCTGCTGCAGAGGCAGATCTAGGAAGCTCACTAGAGCTGTCCACAGCCCTGCCATAGGTGGAGAGCAGATCAGAGCTGCTCTGAGTCAGTTTCAACTCAGCCCAGTGCCACAAATTCCTTTCACATACATTCTGGCAATGGCAACTCCAGAATCCCAGGGACCTCCCTTCCTACAGCAGAAAAGAAGGTAGGGATGGATTATAGCCACTGCAGCTGGTCTTGGACTATTGTTGTTACTTATTGTTTCCTTTCCCACGATTGAATTTCAGTTCCTCTATTTTCAGTTGCAGGGCTACTGAAGTATGTCCTGCATTCTCACGCTGCCATCCTGACTTTGGAGTGCCCTGCAGAGTCTGCCCATTATGCTCAGAAATGGGCAAGGAAATATTAAAAGAATACAAGTAGATCACATGAGTACCAAGTATTTTTCTTGACCCACAGTCTCTGTCTCTCTCTCTCTCTCTGTCTGTCTCTATCTCTGTCTCTCTCTGTCTCTCTCTGTCTCTCTCTCTCTCTCTTCCCCCCCGTGTGTGTGTGTGTGTGTGTGTGTGTGTGTGTGTGTGTGTGTTGTGTGAGAAAGAATATATGTCAGTGCTGTGTGTTTACACATGTATGTATATTTGTATGTATGTAGTACATGTACACATATGTGTAAGCACATGTGCAGGCATGTATGATATCTAGAAGTGAACACTGGGTATTGTGCTTTATCACTTTATAGAAAGGCGAGTTCTTAAGACAGGTCTTTTTCTGTGAGAACAAAGCAAGCTTTTTAAAGTAGAAAGAGCCCAAGGCATTCACTGTGTCACAAAGAGACTCTCCTTCATGAGAAATGGTAGAGTGGTGTATCTTCACCTACTGGGTTTTGGTAGTAAGCTGAACATTTAACGATGATACCAGCTAGTTATCCATGAGATGGCAGTACATGATTCTCATGTCTGACCTATATCCCCACCTTGTCTACCAAATTGTTTATGTTACCATTGGACCAGTACAGTTTTTGATTGATACAAACTAAACAAGATATGCTTTCTGCTTGGTTAATGAGCACTTTGTCTTTAAACCCTTCAGTGGATGTTAAGATTTCCATACTCCATGCCCACTCCCATATGCCCAAGCTTATGCCTCGACCCTATATCTTTTCTGTCCTTCAAATTTCATTTTTATATTCTAGCCTTCTTCAACTGGCCAGGCCATCTGCCATTGTCTATAAATTCGTATGAATACTAATTTCAGGCCATTTCTCCTTCCCACAGAATGTACAATCTGTCCTTTGGGAAGTTTGGTTTTAGTTCCCCTAACTTTCAGGGTTTTGTCTGAGTGGAGCTGGAAAGACCTGCAATCAAATTACAGCCCATCCATCTGCACACCAACATAGCTCTGTCTGTCTTCATCAGTGTGCCCACTGGCGTGGTGGTATTCTGGTTCACTGCTATAGTGTTATCAATTGCAATTGGGTCTGTTCAACCTTAAAACTTGGTGGTCTTATAGGACCTACCTCATGCTGAGCCTTTCTCAACTCACAAACACTCAGACCAATGCTCAGTAATGTTATGACATCAGCAGTTCAGGGCTTAGTCTGAACCTGCTTTCTAAAGTTGGACACTAGGGCATGGGTTGGAAACTACGCTAAAATTGTACTCTGGGAGATACCATTGGCTATATGAAATAATGAGATAAGAAACGAGGAATAGACAACGTATTTTTAAAATAAAATAATAGTGACACCGAGTATAATTTGTGAATACCCTACTACAGAAAGCCATGACCCAGAAGGAATTTGCAAGGAACAGATAGAGACAATGAGCAGAATACCAAGAATGTCTAGAAGGGTTCTTCTTTTAAAGCACCTTTGAACAGAACTGGGTGGCTATTCCTTCAAGAGGGGATTGTTCCAGTTTCTTTGATTTGTGACTCTTGATATCATCCTTTATCTCACTGAAAGGGTGGCTTTCTTGCATTAAAGTTTGCCTTAAGTTACAGAATATTTTAAAGAAGCAGTTTTCATATTGGATATTGGGGACCCCTGCATCTCAATCGGTGGTTTTCCTAACCATACATAACATATCACAATCTTGATAAGAAATTTCCCCTTCTTTACCAAGGCAAGCAATGCTGTGAATTTAGTAATGAAAGTTCACTGCATACATCAGGGAAAAATAGAGAAAGACAAAGTGAAGAACATTCACAGTCTCAAGGGTGAGAAGTCCACTGGTCAAAGTTTTAGCCTTACTACTGAGGATGGAAGATGTGAATATAGAACCCATACAGTTCTATTGTAGTATACTAGGAGCCATAATAACTTTGACTAAAGTAGTTCTTTGCTCATAGATACAACTTAAGCCACTATTTTAAGCAAATAGGTTCTTTCATCAGTAGGAAGAATTGCTTTAATAATTAAATGAACGAGCACTTATAAGTTAAAATATAAATCTGTGGCTCATTTCCAGGAGGAAAGAAGAACATTGACTCTAAGTGCAGTATTCAACAAAAGACACTAGCAACTTTGCTTATATTTTGATTTCAGAGCATGGCAGTAGTGTTGGGGCCTCTATGGATTAAGCATATGACATTAGTCATATACTGTATTATTCTGAATTTATGTTCAATCATCAGAAGTAGAGAGCCTTTAAATTTTATAATTTTTGAGGTAGTGTCCTTACTCCAGTTTAATAACAAGAAATTTGATCTATAGCTCAGGTCATCATTGAATTCATGACCCTTTTGACTCTTCCCTCTGGGAGTACAAGGTATAGGGTTGTGCCCAGCCCTCTTAAGTTTTACTTTCTAAAAGATACAGCATACAGAAATCAGCACACCAAAGCTTATGATCAGTCAAGGCAAAAATATCCAATACTAAGCAAGAATTGTTTATCAAAAGTTTCTAAATTCTTACTGTCATTGGAACAGATTGAAGTTAAATCATGCCTGAATGTCTCCTTCCTGGGATGGGCAAGCTGGCCTTCTAGCAGAAAAGTCACATGAGGATAAACAGCATCTGCCTGCCCAGAGGCCAGGATCACTTTTGGGTGTGAACTCTCGTGAACTCTGTGTATTTGAGTGGAGGAGTATTTGCTTCACTATGAAAGTCAGACATGGCAGTATTATAGGAATCCAATTCCTCAAAGGAAATTTCCAGGAAAATCTTTTATATTTTACAAATTCTTAAAGGAAACATGGAAAATGATACTAGAGTACCAATACGGAGAAGTAAAGTAATTCTTAGAAGAAATTGTATGTGTGTGAGTGTGTTTGTAAGTGTACATCTGTGTGAGTGTGTGTGACTATGTGTGTGACTGTGTGTATATGAATGTGTGTGAGAGTGTGTGTGAGAGAGAAAGAGTGTGACTATGTATGTGTGTGTGTGATTATGTGTGTGAGTGTGTGAGAATGTGTGTGTGACCATGTGTATGAATGTGTGTGAGAGAAAGAGTGTATGTGACTATGTGTGTGAGTGTGTATGAGTGGTTGTGAATGTGTGTGTATGTAGGAGTGTGTTTATGTGTATGTGAGTGTGTGTGTGTGTGTGTGTGTGTTGGACATTAAACACAATGCCTTATATGTGCTAGACAAGTATTCTACCATTGAAACCCACCTTAGCCTAGTGACAAATTTAGATCCAATGCATACTTCCCCACAAATAAAAGAAATGTTAATTATTACAGAAGATAAATATTTGATTCATATACATGAAGGCATCCTGGTGTTCAAAATGGTTTCACACAAAAATTGACAATCTAAAATTATTTATTCTGCCACATAGTGTATTAGTATTTCTTGCTGTCATAACAGATTGGCACAATTTCATGGCAAGCAGCTGCATAAATTATAGTTCTAAAGACAAGAAGTTTAAAATAGGTCTCACTATGTGAAAGCTAAAATCTTAATAGAACTTTTTTCTCTCTTTTCTTTTTTCCTTTTCTGAAGGTTTTAGGGGAAGTTCTATGGCTTTGTCTTTTCTAGTTTCCATATGTGACTAAAATCTTTAGCTATATTCTCATTTTTCAAAGACAACAGCATAGCATCTTCCATTCTTTCCTTTTAGCCTTTTGATTCCCTTGATGGCTCCTGTGATTTTAGTGGATAAGTTTCTTATTTCAAAATCATTTAATTTAATTATACCTGAAAATACTTTTTCCATTATAACAGAACTCATTCAAATGTCTAGAGAGTGAATGTGGTCAATTCTAGGGACTGTTCTGTATACGACAGGGATGTTACCAAAAGGGAGGAAATAACTCATTGTATTTTTGATTTAAGTTTATTTTCTTATTGTGTACTCATGGCTTTCCATGTAAATGGAAGTCAAAGAATAACTCTCTATTTTCTCCAATAGGTTCCCAAGATCAAACCCAGGTCTTCTGTCTTGGTGGTCAGTATCTTCACCCAATGATCCAACTCATCAGCCTCACGTCAATATTTATTTTTTATTTGTTTTTTTAAAATGTATTTCTCTTTAATTATATGTGGGGATCTTAGCCTGTGAGATGTGAGATGCAAGGTAAGTGCCTGTAGAGGCAGGAAGTGTTGGATTCCTGGAGCTCAAGTTACAGGAAGTTGCATGCTTCCTGATGTGGGCACTGGGTAGAGAACTTGGGTCCTTTGCAAAAGCAGTATGCACTTTGAACTGTAATTCAGATAACAATTAGACCTGTTCTTGTAAATGAAAGATTATAAATATTGTACATAAAAATTGGTAACAACAATAATAACTAGTTTCAAGTGTCTAATAGATCACAAATGTTTTGATGTACTTTTCAATCCTTACAGCCCCTCCAAGATGCCACTGTATTTCTCTTACAGGTGAAAGACTTAATCCAAGTGACATGAAGAACAACTTTTGTCCAGAATTGTATACTAAGCTGGGTCATAAATTTAATGTAGGTCTTTTTAAGTTCAAACCCATCATCTTTTACTGTTGGCCATATGTTTGTATGCAATCAGCTGCACTAACAGCACAGAAATGACCAGAGCTTGACTTTCTTGGAGAAGAAAAAGCGCCTCAGAGAACAGCACTAGCCTTTCTGGGGAGACTCTACTGGGGATTTTCTCAAGGGATCATTGTCATTTCCTACGCATTTCCTTCCCTGACCATCTCCCAGTTGTGTAGAGAGACAGCAGAAGAGAAGCTAGGTTGGGGATTGAGGAGACACTGGGTTCTTCTTGGTGGACCTAAAGTACAGAATGTATTTCTACAATACAGAAGGGGCCACTCTATAGTTAGGAAGACAGACATTTGCAAACATTCTTTGAAACAGATTTGACTTTTGGATTCCAGAGCTTTAATTGATTCTTAACTTGTCATGCAAGCAATGTTTAACCCTTATTCCATTCTAATTATTTTAAGTAAATCGCCCTATTTTGAAGAGGTTTGTCTGAATTAGCCAATTCTCTATTTTAATTATTTAAATGGATTTCTGTTATTTTAGGAATAAAGCTAATCAATACTCTTCTGTGTGACCCAGAAGGTACCTGCACACTTTACTAAGGATTCCCAACCAATGTCTTCTCACACCCCATTGATCTTCCTTCTGTTCCTCTGCTCTCCCTTGTTCCTTCTCACCTCAAGTACATCATATAAGCTGCTTCTTCAACCTGGTATTATCTTCCTCTACTACGTATCCTGCTAATAAGTACACATTCTTTCCATTCCAGCCTAAATACCACTTCCCTTCATTTCCAAGAGTCCAGATATCCATCCCCTCCAATTTCTGGAATTTCATTCCCCCTTCATTTATTGCCAAATACATATACACATTCAGCTCGAATGTCACCTTCAGGTAGACGTCTCCTGTGAGCACCACCCCCAAAAGATTGCTTACATTTCCATACTGTGTCCCTTCTAGAACATCTTGCAGTACATATTGCAATTCCCCTGAGTAGTCACCAGCTTTCTTTTGAATATCTCATTCCCTTTGAATGAGCACACAAGGGATGAAGCTCTGCTCAGGTGTTTGGCTATACATAGTCATTTGATGGTTGTTGAGGAGGTGCTTGTAAAGCACTCAGTATCACTCCATACAGCACAATCAGTAACTAACCGCTCAATACATCGTTCTGTGAAAGCAGCAAACTCAGCACAATTCATCACATAGTGATCTCTCAATTACTCCTTTTAAACAATAATCTTCAAACTTCTATTTTAAACAAAGCCTCATGCTAAGAATAGCACTTGGAATGTAAATTAAAAAAATAAAATAAAATTAAATTAAAAAAAAAAAAAGAAAAAAATGAGCTAGGAAGTGGTGGCACACACCTTTAAACCCAGCAAATATAAAAGAAATTTGAGTCATTAGCCAAAGGGACCCTGTAGAGACCCCACCAAACAACACTACTATTACCAATGCCCTCGGTTACTGATTATTATCCACAATCTGATAATAAGACTCTATTGCTGAAGACACTGAATACTATGTCATCAAACGTGGGGAAATGGAGCTACGTACTATTCAACAGGAGGTTTCACCCCTACTAGCCAGCATTCACAGAGCTGGAAGGTACTATGCAAGCTACTGAAAAAGAAAATTAATCATCAACTTCATACTGCTGAGAACTTTGAGCACTTGTTGATTCTTTGAAGCAGAGAGAGAGAGAGAGATAGGAGGGAGAGAGAGTTTTAACCTCTGAAGAGTATATCAGGAACAAGAAGACAGGTGCTGGAGAGAAGACTTAGTGATTAAGAGCACTTGCTCTTTTTGTTTGAGGAGCTGGGTTCAGTTTCCAGGACCACAAGGTGGCTCATAGCCTTCTGTAACTCCTGTTCTAGTAAATGCAATGCCCTTGCTGGCCTTCATGAGCACTAGCCTTGCATATCTCTCTCTCTCTCTCTCTCTCTCTCTCTCTCTCTCTCTCACACACACACACACACACACACACACACACAGAGAGAGAGAGAGAGAGAGAGAGAGAGAGAGAGAGAGAGAGAGAGATGCATAGGCAAAACACTCATATAAAATAAAAATAAATTTTTAAAAGATAATGAGGGAAGAAAAGCTTTAATTTAAGTTGAAGTTGGTGAGGAATTCTCTCTCACTCATCGCCAAGACATTAAAGAAATAAAATAAAATATGTCATTGGAACGAAGTAAGGGATTAAGGATATGTGTGTGTGTGTGTGTGTGTGTGTGTGTGTGTGTGTGTGTGTGTGCATACATGTGTGGAAACAAAGAAGTCATGCATATGAAAAGGATATTTCACAGAAAGAATATGCCAAACACACAGGAATATTTGATTTATGATCCAAGGTGAACTGTATTAACCTATTGGATTATATTTCTAAACAAAATACACACATACACTTGCTAAGCAGACAAGAATTATACAGGATCATTTACATATATCATTACAAAATATGTTTATATTCTAAGCATATACATATATTATTTTGAGACATGTCTATGTATAACATTTAATCCTTAACAAATAGAGCCTTGACTACTACTGTCAGTTAGAAAAGAAAAATCCAGGGAACATACCTTCTCTCAACTTTAAAAGCTTTGGGTTTTGTGGTATATTAAAATGATTACAAAGTTATTTGCCATTTCCCTCATTGAGTTCTAGGTGATTGTGTTTCCGCCCTTTGCATATGAATAGGCTATTAGTGTCTCTAATGGAAAAATGTAGAAGAAGAAAAGTAATCTCTGTTCCCCTGGTCTAAGTCTTGGGGTACTACCAACTTCCCCTTTGTACTTATTGAAATACATACTCTGGATGAATGTTGGATGCTAAGGAAGATGTCAACGTACTGAGACTATCAACTTGTATGATGCTAAAAATATGGTACTCTGAAGGACCACATGGAGAAGAGATCAACAGGGTGTTCCAGCCATCACACACTAAGCTCCAGGGGAGGACACAGACATCCAGGAAATACAAATTGGCTGGAACTCAGTCAGAGCCTCCTCCTACCCACAGAGCCACCCAGGAGAGCCCTAGTTACTTAGACAAGTTGAGCCACCTCTGTGATGGCCTAGGGAACTATGGAGTACGAAGAGTGTTGCTTTCCATCACTAAACATGGGAGTGACTGGTATATAGTCATAGGTAATCCAAAGGGCTTTTTCACTGGAGATTGTTTTAAAAAGAGGCTTTTAGTTTTCCTGAAGCACTGAAAACACTACGATTGATTCTCAGAGAATCAATATTCCAAAGTCTCACTTTAGAAAATGGTTTACTTACCTCCAAAAATTTCCATGGTGAAAATACTTTTGACATTCCTTTCGCAATTATATTTTGTGAGCCCAAAAACAGAAAGAGGAAGGAGAAAGGAGGGAGGGAGGGAAGAAAGTAGGAAGGGAGGGAAAGAGGGAGGAAAGGAGGAAGGAAGAAGTAAGGTATGGGAAGAAAGAAAAAAGGAAAGAAGGAAAATTATGCTTGGTATTTCATAATTATGTCTGCCCTTGAGCTTGATTAATGCAATTATTTCCATAATGTCTACACTGAGCTCTATGTAGCTTTTTTCCTTTTTCCTTCAAAACCAATCATAAAAGAGGTGCATCATGGGAATATTAGAAACGAAATGGCAAGTCCTCGCTAGGCAATTGGACAGGAGGAGATGTGGAAACCTTTCACTCCTTTGTTCAGCTTCCCCCAAGGTGTCTGCTCGAAAGGACACAGAACTGAGGTGGAATCACCTGGCCCTGTGCGTTTAGAAAATCAATTCCCTCCTAAAGGCCAGCTCCAGCAGACAGAACAGCACTGCTGCACAAATTGGTCTGCTGTACTTGTTTGGTCTGCAATGTCAATAAGGCTGAATTTTCACTGTGGAGTTAATTGAGGCTCACAGATTCAATCCTGAATCTGTTTGCTATTTGTGCAAATACACTTAGTTTCTAAGAGTGAAGCTTTATAGAAATATCCTGCCCTTTACTAGCTCAACATAAACCTACTAATATCTCTTGAAACTTGACTTTGGGTTTTTGTTTTATTTAAGTATTACACACACACACACACACACACACACACACATTCACTGGACAAGGGCAGTTTGTAGAAATTATAAGCACTTTTTAAACCAACAAGTCTATACCTAATGTACAATCGGCCCTTAAATAACATATAATCTTTCAGCCTAATAACTGACATTGTGCATTTCTTTGCTTCTATCTTTAAGAAAGAGCTAAAAATACTTCCTAAATAGTCGTTTCTCCTAGTAGGGCATATACAAGATGAAATCCCATCTAGCTTCAATGTTCTGGTTCAAACTTTAGGAAAGGCTTAAAGAGAAATACAGCAAATACTCATTTTGTTTTGCCCCCAAAATAGTAAAGAAAACTTCATATATTAATACCTATTGCTTTGACAATAGAAAGAGGCAGAGGTACAACACGATACAATGCTATTAGTGTGATAAATTAACCAATAATGTCCAGGCAACAGGGGGATGGTGCTATGATAAAGTAGAACCATTACTTGACATTATGAAAATGGGCTTTGGGTAATATTCTTTATATACCAACATAACAATCATGCCCCAAGCACAACTAAATAAACCACTGTTGGATATTTCTGATGCCACCTCTTATTAGGTAATAAACCAAACTTCTCTCTCACTATATACTCTTCTATTGTACTTACTTGAAACTGAAACTTGAAACAGGGCACATGCTATTTTCTCTGGAAATTTCAGTGTTAAGTGCTTTAGATATTTATACAAATATACAACAACAAACAAATAAACAAAAATCATGCGTGTATTCTTATGGCATGGAACTCCTTAAAGAATCATAGAAAAATCTCAGATTTAAAAAAGTAATAATTAGCTAGGTGTGGTGATGCATGCCTTAATCTCAGCTTTCTGTGAGTTCAAGTCCAGCCTGGTCTACATAGTGAGTTCTAGGAGAGCCAGAGCCATGTAGAGAAACCATATCTCAAAAAATAACAATAATAATGATAATAAATATATTTATAATAATAAAAATAAAATCAAAAATTAAAAATAATAATTAAAAATATTAGCACAAGGTGATTGCCAAGATTGAAGATTTTCAAATGCCACCCACAGAGCCTGGAAAGTGTTTCAGTGTGTGGTCAACAGCTTCTGAATCTCCTATTATGACAAGGAAACTTGATGTCTACATAACAGATGCTTTTCACCATGGGGTGCCAGCTATAATTGCTAACCAAGGGAACTGTCCAAATGATAGTCCATCCCGTATTATCAACGTTAAACTTCTTTTCTGGAAAAAAAAAAGAGTATCTGAAAACAGTGGCCTCTTCCAAAATACAGATTTTTGAAAATGACCTTCACTGTTTTCCAGAAAGCTCCAAATGAGTGTTTGGGTGGGGTAACTGGCAATGTACATGAGGCATTGATTCTGCCTCCTCATGGGGTTGGCTGATAAGTTGCATACACCATCCATGTGCATGCTGCTTGTCAAAAGCGATTGTTAAGGTGCTACCAGTCACTTAGCAGCAGCTGTAGGGAACCATCAATGAGAGAGTCGCCTTCAAACGACTAACACTACAATCATCATATCAGCAAATCTGATAGAGGGGCAATTAAAAACAATTAGTTCTTAGTACTCATGGTGCATTCTTAAATATGCCAAGAGAAATTGTAACTATGTGTGAGATCTTCAGGGGCAATGAGAGAGCGTCCTAGCTTCTCAGGTTATTACTCCTGACTGCCTTTGCTCTTGATTTATTTGTTTCACTATATTTGTGCTGAGCATTTTGACTATCGATGCTGTTACATACTTTTGCCTACAGATGTGAAAAGTCAAAGGTTTCATTTTGAAAATCAGACTTTGGCAACCCCAAGCATCCTCCCCAGATGATATGTATTAGCAGCAGGCTGTGAAGCATACCTGTCCTCTAGTCAAGGCTGTCACCCCCAGCTTTACCCATATTTGATGCCTATGTAGCCCCTGGAAATATCTGGAACGTGTCTTCCATGCCTTCCAATCTATCTGAAGCAAAGGAACAATTGCCTGCCCTGCTCTTGTTTTCTCATGATTTCTTATGTGACTGCAAAGGTCACAAACATAATCAATTTATATAATTAATAAAAATTTAAAAATAGTTATGTAGGACTAATCAAAGAAAAAAAAAGCAAATAAAATATAATAAAACCACTTATGCTTGCAATAGCAAAACAAACCCAAATTCCAACTTTATCTTTGATGGCATTGATGGCAGTAAAATGTAAAATATCCCTTTGGAAAGCAACTTGGTATAATAAGAAAACCGAGTCATTTATTTATTCATCCAAAGGCTTTTATAATTGCTGTTAGTTAACAATTATAAAACATGGCAAATACCGGTGTAACTGCAGAAGTCCTGGACAGGGAGAATGAGATAAATTACACCCCACTTAATGTGGTAGCAACTAAAGATGGATATTCAGAGGAGTTGAATTTTGAGGTAGATCTTGTACTATTCCTGTCTTCATTCTTTTATGCATTCTTTCACCCATTAAGTCTATATTGAACACTTTCTGTGTGCTGGGAACTGTTCTAGGGATGGAAGATATGGTAGGTGACACAGTGGCAAAAATCTCGGCTCTCATTGAAGTTACATACTGGTCAGAGACAGACAAAAAACAACATAAATAAATAATAAAGTACAGTACTTTGCTAGGAAGATTTAAGTAGCAAAAAGGGAAAAGTGAAGTATGGTAGCTGTTGACACTTGATAGAGCATTTAAAGGAAGTGAGGACAGAGCATGCAGCCATTCCTGGGTGTGAGCATGGACAGGAAGGCTTTGGAGAGGGAACTGGTCTAACATAAGGGACAGTAATGTGTGGAGAGGAGTGTAGCTGGGAGGAAAGGAGGAGAGCCAGGTTATTTTGATCATGTCAGTACTTGGTTTTTTCTTTTAATGTGATGCCTGGTCACTAGAGGGCTTGAGTAGAGAGATAATGAGGACGTGTGTATATTTTCATACACTCACCGTGCTCAGAAAGAAAAAAGACAGCTAGGAGGCTCACTTATCCAGAGAGCTCCAACAATGTTTTGACAAGCTGAACAGCATGGCTAAATGAACATCTGTCATATCCACATAAGCAATGTTGACCAAAGTTACCAACTGTATGTCAGAGGCCCTAACAGGATTCATCAAACAGTTGTACTTTCTTGTAGCTATGACTTATTATTGCAAAAGAATAAAAATAAATAAATTGGTAAAGGCAAACACTCGAGTAAAAGATGAAAGAAAATGGCGGCAACCTTCCAAGTATCCTTTCTCTATAGACACGCATGTGCGCACACACGTACACAAATGTGCTTAATCTTTCAGCATGGGATTTTGCTGACTTGTGTGAAATGCAGTCTACCAGGAATCCCACTAGTAACTCTAGTGCCCAAGGTTTATATCAAAGGCTAACCATGTAGATACCCCAGTCCCACAAATAACAAATTTTCCAACTGCCAGAAAGAAGTAGATGTTCAGCACAAACACTGTAAAATAGTTTAGGTACTGTTAACCAGTTTTATAAGTTAAGGAATAAAGAAGGTAACTTTGTAGACTTTCAAACTCTTGACATCAGCCAAAGACTAACAATACAGGCAGTCTTTCTACAAATAGCATCCCAAGGCCTGTTCATGTTGGTTCTTTACAGATGAGATAGGGGAATGAAACAAAGATCTGGCCAGGGAGGGGAATGGTAGCTATGGGTGATTGGGCATGAAAAGGGTGCATAAGAAGACCAGAAGAGCTATCTCATCCTTCACACATCTGTGTGCAGTAAAACACACAAGGGGTGGAGCCATGATAACAACACACATATTCCCTTTCATTGTGTAGCTTGTTCCTGATTTAAGTGGAGAGCCAGACACCAGTGAACCTTGTATTGCCTTGACAACCAAGAGCTGGTCAGCAAGGATGTGGTGGACAGGATCATAAAGAAAGACCCTGAGGTAGCATGGTCCTTTCACACCAGTGTATGGAAAACATGCTACGTGACTAGATTGGGATGAACAGAGGAACAATATGTCTGGGAACTGATAATTTCTATTGTTCTCATTCTCTTACCTGTTGATTAACTGATCTATGTAGTGGCACCCCTGTAAAGACTGGCCTTACTTCACTTATGCATTCTATGTGTATGCACTGAGCAATTACTAATGCCAATGATGTGATATGAAACAGGACTAATGTTCTCAATGCTTCTTGAGGGGGAGAAAAATGGTCATTTGATCTTCATGATTCTCATCATTTTCCTTCTCATAAATTTACCTTTCCTCTCTCTCTCAAACGCGGACCATCATAAGTTTTCCTCCCAGATCTTCACTCTCTCCTAATTCATCCTTCAACCTAAAGATAACTTATATTGCTTAAACACCAGTTCTAAGATTATTTCTAATCCTCAAAAATTATTAAATATTTTCCTACTTCAGATCAAAATCAGAAACTAGCACTGAAAGTTATTAACACACACACACACATGTGCACGCATGAGTCCACACACACATACATATGCACAAACATACATGTATGCACACATATGTGCTCACACATGCATGCACACATGTGTGCACATATATGTACACACAGGCATACATACATATACATGAACTCACATACATACATGCACACACATGAGTACATACACACATATACACACACAAACATACACACATGCACTCAAAAACACATGCACACATGTGTGCACACAGACACACAGACATACTCATACATGCACACACATTGTACACACACACACGTTCATAATGAACATGCTAATTTCTATCATTTTCCCAGATGTTCTCATCCAATTTCATTTTTTGGTGGGACACTCCAGGTGCTATGCCATCTATGTTATTATCTAACTGGTTGTCTTACAATGTCCTCCCTCTTCTTTCTAACAGCATCTAAAATCTGCAGGATACAAGTCCATCTTCCAATGATTCTTTCCTTTTTAGATTATCTAAGGATAGGAACTTTTTGATAGATATATTTATTTTTAATTAAAATATAATTACATTATTTCTTCCCTTCTCTCTCCATCCTCTTACCCTTTCCATGTACTCCTTCCTTGCTCCCTCTCAAAGTCATGGGCTCTTTTCCTTTAATTATTATTGTTATATATATGTACAGATGTCTATGTATAGACACCTGCTGTGTCATTTCAATGTTGCCTATATGTAAATTATATCAGGGTTGACACCTTGGGACTGGATAAGAAATCAGGGGATTCACCCCTGGAAATGACTAATTCTCCCTCTCTCTGATCACTGATTAGTTTGTAGGGCTTTGTCTAATAAGGGGAGATTAGACCCCTTAGAACTCCATGAGATTTCACCCTTACACAGATATTTCTTCTTTCTATTTTTCTTTGCTTTATCTCACGTTCCTACCAATTTATGTCAATCTTAACTTTCTATCTGTTACATCTAAAATACAACATTTACTACACTTAGGCAGAGCCAATAGTCTAGGTAGGAAGAGTGATGGGGTCTTTGCCTATTTATTTGTTTTCTTTGAAAAAAAAGATGTTGTTTATTCTTCTCTGGCTTAGAGCTCACTATATATTCTATGTATTCTTATGATTTTAAATTCTTGATCCTCCCTCCTCTGCCTTTCAAGTACAGGGATTATAGACTTGTGCCGTTAGTCTGGTTTATATATTGCTGAAAATTGAATACAGGGTTGTATGTAACGTAAGCAAACATTCTACCAACTGAGCTACATCTCTACACCATGGAGTCATATTAATGGCATTTAAGATCTCCTTTCCACATTTAAGATCCCCTTCCCACATTAAAACATTCCCTCCACCTATTTATTGAACCCTAACATTATGCAATTAACAAATACCTCTGTCTGCTTGGCATATGATTTGTCTTCAGCTAAATACACTAGCATGTATGGAAAAGGAATATGTTTCAATCTTAACAGCATGTTATTATACCTATTAGTATGGATCATTCTATATATCTGCTGTAAAGAAACTTTCTGAAGGAGCATTTAAGTGCAAGAAGATATGGAAGAGCTATTTTATAAACAGCAAGATCATGATGAGAGAGAGGGTCCTCATAGAATGGAAGGATACACTTCCTCATCAGTCATCCAGGCCAACTCTTTGAACCTTATGGGGGATGGAACATCAAACACCTCTATTCTCATGCTTATACTAATCAGGCTTATAAATAAGACACACATCCTTTGTGCACCATCTGCCAAAGGCCATCAAAATGAGACAATGAGAGCAATATCTTAGAACAAGAAAGAAGAGAAACAAATGATTGCTGAACATAAACTGTGACAGCAGTAATGTACTGGAAGTGAAGGTCCTAGGTAGTGGCTGGCTCACTCATTTTTTGAGTTCATTCTCCTGTAGCTTAATAACAACTTTGATCTGCAAGCCTTTAAATGTGTTATTTGTTCACAACTTTGCAAAGGTCTTGGAGTCCTGATTTGGAAGTACAACAATGAGAAGCAATTTGCACAAGGCAGGTGTCTGGACAAATGTTCCCCTTTATCTACATAAACCAGATGCTCAATGGCTTTAACCGTGTTGAACAGAATGCATATTATTGTTCTCAAGCTGGCTGTACACTCCTCCAGCAAGTCCCACTTGTGCAGACAGTTCTATTGCTGTTATCCATGGGGAAACTGTGTGTGTGTGTGTGTGTGTGTGTGTGTCTGTCTGTCTGTCTGTCTGTCTGTCTGTCTGTCTGTTTTCCTAATGACATGTTTCTGGTTTACAAAGGTTAGTCTACTAAAAGTTCTCAGATTTTTCTTATCATGATTAATATATGCCCCAGGAAGATAGGTTTGGAATACAGACACTAAAAACAGATTTACTCAGCATGTTTTAGAACTATTGGAACTGATTGCTTGGGGTAAAAAATCATCATACTATAGATCAAATATGATGCTCAAAGCATCATCATTTTATTTGAGCAAATTGATTGTGTCATAAAATACATAATCTGATTTGATCTTGAAATTCAGTGTTTTTCTATTAAACCAACTATCCTCTGATTTGACCCTGATTTAAATACCAGAACAGGCTGCTTTTGCAACACCAACCAAAACTACATTTAGGGTGAAATAACTCAGGTTCTGGTGAATGTTCTCATATCTAATTTTGACTATATAGTAATGTAGTATACTATAGTATAATATAGCTTAACTGAACCATCTATTTTGAAGGGGGTGTTATAGAACTTTTACATCTGGAGAGATGATATATGATATATATCATGTCCCCTTAGGAAGGAATAAGATTTTTGTTCCTAAAATGAATAGACACTGCTATTATTAACAATTATAGGCAGAATTAAAAAGGGACAAAAAAAGAAGACTAGAGAGTCAGGCTGTAATATAAGGTAAGGACAACTAAGTATTTCTGAGGCTGAGAATCATTCATGTTTGAACTCTCTTGCCTTGAAATGCATCTGAAATACCAGTGTTTTGAATAAGCTACCCACACCCCACCTTAACACACAGAACTAGGCCTATTGTAATAGACATATCCCACCCAGAAAGGAACTGTGTGATCGTTTTGGTGGCTATGAGATATTCTTGGTTTTGAATTTCACATTTGCTATTCCTGTTCAATTCTCTCTGTGTTAATAAAGACACACAAATAGTACAGACTGAGAAGATGGTCTGAATTCTAACCTTGGGACACGAGAGGTAAGAGTCATGGAGGCAGCACCTGAAAGGATGAACAAAATGCTAGTTAACTGTCACCTAGGAACCATGGAAGGAATGATTCTCCATGAGCATTAGGAGCTAATGAAGGAAACAGCAATGTAAGGAGAAGCATGTCATGACGTCAAACCATGCACAGAATTGTGGCCAGATAGATGGATACAAACTCATATTCAGATGTATGCCAACTGGCCAAGAAATACACTGATGAGGTACAACCCTGCCTGCCTTCATCTCCCTCCCCCCCACACACACACACTCATACAGATTAACTTGAAACCACTCACTATCTTCTTGAAACTTAAACAATTTCTGTTATATTCTAGATCCTATCATGCCTTGGAATTTTGATGATTACCAGGTCATCGTCCTATTTTGTTTATATTTTTACTTTTTAATATAAATCACAACTGAAGTTGACAAGGTTGCTTTTGATTGGGGGAAGAAATTATTTCCATTCAGCATATGTGGGCAGAAGCCAGTTTCTATTGCTGTGAAATTGCATGGATCTCAAAGCATATTCAGACATACTTTCCAGCATGTAGTGAGTCTGTCTGAGCTGGTCAGTCACTAGCTATGGATCTATGTGTTTCTTCCACTGACTCTCAAGCACTTTACACAATGCAGATAATGAACCCACAGTCTGGTTTTAGGTGGGTAAATGCAGATTGAGATACATTTCTACACAATATCAACCAGATATTCCTGTGCAGAGAGGTGCCTTGTATGTTCATATAAATTGACCTCATGGTCAATACATAAATGTGTGAATGTAGCAACATACACAATTTACATAGTATGAACTTAGGACAAAATAAGGTTCTTGTCAAATGTAACATGTGTTCAAGTCAATGCATGTACATGGATATAATCCAATGTAAACATCTAAGACATTTTGGAAGATGCCATGGCATGAACTGAAAGTGCGTGTACTAAATAAACCAGTAACAGCATCTATACTTAAATCTGCAGTTTTTGGTGAAGGCCAGAATGTTTGGAATTTATTTTAAAATACTTAAGCGGAACATTTTCTCTATAGCAGTGGTTCTCAACCTTCCTAATGCTGCGACCCTTTAGTACAGTTCCTCATGTGGTTACCCCCAACCATGAAATGATTATTTGTTACTAACTTCATAATTGCAACTTAGCTCCCTTTATGAATCATAGTGTAAATATGATAGAAGCTTGCCAAAAGGGTCATGACCCACAGGCTGAGAACCACTGCTCAAGAGGTTGCTGAAATAGGGGATTCAAGGGAGCTAGTTGCGTTCTTCTGTCCCTCCTGTTGCCTTGTTGCTAAGAGTTGGATCCAGAGAAGACAGTACTTTCTTTTTTTCTTTTTCTTTTTTCTTTTTTGATTTAAAATTTTATTGGGTTCTTATAACTCTACCACCCCTTACTCCATCTTTTTTTTCTATATTTTTTATTTACATTCCCAATGATTTCCCCTTTCCCGGTTCCCACCTCCCTGAAAGTCCCATAAGCCCTCTTCCATTCCCCTGTTCCCCAGTCAACCCCCTCCCGCTTCTCTGTCCTGGTATTCTCCTACACTGCTACATCCAGTCTTTCCAGGACCAGGGGTCTCTCCTTCCTTCTTCTTGGAAATGAATTGATATGTGAATTGTCTCTTGGGTATTCTGGGCTTCTGGGTTAATATCCACTTATCAGTGACTGCATACCATGTGTGTTCTTTTGTGATTGGGTTACCTCACTAAGGATGATATTTTCCAGTTCTGACCATTTGCCTAAGAATTTCATGAATTCATTGTTTTTAATTGCAGAGTAGTATTCCATTCTAAGAATGTTATCCATTTTCTAGCTGGAAGGTAAAGCCATGAACGTTTGAATAAAACCAATATTATTTGTTACAGTTTATAAAGGACAAGCTAGGCAGTTTCCCCCCAGGTGTAGCCTATGAACACTCCATTTTCACAGATACCTAAAACCATGTCTATCTCAGAGAAGTGAAAAGGCAAAACTATATGAGATAGACTTGAATTAACAAATTGCTGTCTCCAAACTCATTTAGCAATCATTGACCTTTACTTAAAGTTGTTTATGCATTAATTAATTATTTAAAAGACAACTAGCTGGATTCTTATGTTTAATTCTAGCTAAAATGTTTTAGTAAAGTATCATCTATACATAGCTCTGACACACAGAGCTTTGCTCATACAATGCATTGGTAAAGTAACAATTAATCTAAAGCAAGATTAGAAAACTGAGCTTATCGTTGCCATGAATATCCAAACAATACACAGTCACCCATTCCAAAAGCAACACTTAAACAGAGGTGGAAAATAGACCCCATGTAGAAGCCCAAACCAGCCAACAGCTCAGAAATCAAACCTAAGACAGTGCAGGGATTGGGGATGAGACCCTTAAGAGAACAACCTCAGAACTGATCTCTGAGTAGTGAGGGAGAATTTTTTTAAGTAGAGCTTTGCCTGCTAAGATGGAGGACCATTCAAAAATGTCTTTATCTCACTGTATATTAGTGACACTAAATTTTCATTACTGTGCAATTGGACAATTGAATCTGACACATTTTAACAGTGCTTATCAGAGGAGAAAGAAATGTTCAGACTCCACTCGTTATGTAAATGGATGACAGGTATGAGCATACTAGTGGGGGTTTGAAAGAAGATAATGGAAGTGTTCTGCTTTATATTGTGAGCTGTTAAAACTGGGTACGTCATCTATGACTTTAACAAAGGACAGGAGGAAATATGAGAAATGCTACAGCAGAAGCAGAATGTGTATTTGATTGACTGTGCACAAATTACCACAAGCATCAGTTTTATATGAAAAAGATTCTATATATGTCATATTTTAACTTCAGGTATATGAGAAGATGAAAAATTATATCTTAGGAACAATAAAAGGTTAGTAAGTATATTCATGCATAATGTTTCTTAATGTCTGGCTCATTTTTTCATTGATTTATTCAAAGAATGTTTTCTGAACTTCAGACAACTCCTAGACAAAAAAGACAGTTTTATATTCCCAGCCAATATATCATTGCTTATAAGAATCAAGAGACAAGAATCTCATCGAGTAGATTTATATCTATGAACAAGATTCTGGGGGCACAGAAAAAATACATTTAGAAATATTTCAGTAAGATATGCTTTCGACCGGTGTGTCACAATACACTTACATGCGGTGTTTTTCAAAGTTATACATGTTAATACTAAAAACTGAGGGTGTTCGATGTCTATCATCTATTTTCAAATTATAGCATAATGTCACTGAAAGTTCACGTCTGAGTTAAAATTTATTCTAAAACAATGACACATATTTTAGATATGGCCTAGAAACAGTCAATTAATGCTGTGTAATTCACAAAAAGACAAATATTATTGAGTCTGAATTTCAGACCATCCCAGACTTTGCTGTCACAGGAACTCTTTCCTCCTCTTTCTCACAGTGTTTTGTATAGTGGTAGTGAGAAGAAATCAACTCAGTTGCTCATAAAGAATGCAGAAGTTCTAGAGATTCAAGACAATTCCAGATCCACAACATTGCTTCTGGTACAGATTAATCTGACAATGTCAATTGAAGAGACCCAGGAATACCCCCAAAGGAGTAGTCTTTCCCAAGTACAGATTTTCTTAGTTCAGTGCTAACATTTTCAATGAAACTTGGGACACTGATATTTGTAAAGGGCAGCTATTGTATATAATTAAGCCCCCCCCCAATGATAAGTTATTTTTTGTCTTCTTTTCAATATACTAAAATACTTCTGGTATTAGCTATTCAAACTCCTGTTTGTTTGGAATTTTTTTATAATAAACTATTAGGAAGGAAATAAAATATAGCTTGAAAACCTGCCCTTACCTGGATGGCGCTAGGCCACCTTCGATTCTTTAACTTCAAAGACTGTAAAAGAACAGGGATTCTTACCCCGCTTTTGAGCTGTCACATTAGCCTGACACTGTCCCATGGGTGCTGGAAGAAGACACCAGTTTCCTGACTCAGAGGCAAAGAGTTTACTGCTCACAACTCAAGCAATGCAATAGCCACAGAATCATCTGCACCCACAGTGACTCTCCCTGCAGGGTTCTTTCTCACCAGGGCCAGAGGGTCAGGTGGTGATTGCACAAGCAAGGGTTATACAACAGGAGAAGACCAGCCACATTCAGGAAACCCAAGTCTACCTGACCTTGGCCTCAGAGGGAGACAGAACACTCATTGTAAGGAACAGTAAACCTATGTTTTGCTCCAGAGGGGAAGAAACAGCCTGTATTCTAAGACACAGTGTTAGACAGTTTGGAACAAAGGGAATCCAATGCCTCTGCTTGAGAAATTGTCTCAACACATTAAAAACAAAACATCTGAGAGGTTCCACCCAGAAGCTGACTCAAGGATATAGATACCCACAGCTAAATGGTGGATGGAACTTAGGGACTCTTATAGAACAGTTGCAGGGAAAGATTGTGGGTCCCAAAAGAGAAAAGAACTCAACAGGAAGACAGAATCCACTAACCTGGACCCTTTGGTCTCTCAGAGACTGAATCACCAACCAAAATGTATACATGGGTTGGACCTAGGCACCCCTGTACAGATGTAGCAGGTATACAGTTTGGTCTTCATGAGGGTCCCAAACAGCTGGAGTGAGGGCTATCCCAAAAGCTGATGCCTATCTGTGGGATATGTTCTTCTAGATGGACTGCCTTCTCTGTTCTCAGTGCAAGAGGATATGCTTAACCTTGCAGATGCCAGGGTTGGAAGACACTCAGGGGGTACTCCACCTGCTCAGAGAAAAAGGAGAGGACTGTTGAAGGGAATGACCAGGAGAGGAGGAGCAGTGAGTACAATGTAAAAGGTGAGTAAAAAAGAAAAGAAAAGATAATGATCTGATAGCAGAAAATCACTCTTATATTAAATAAAATAATTAAAATTAAAAAAAAAACAGAACAAAACAAGACAAGAAAACACAGCCTTTAACCGACATAATAAAATAGCTGCCCGTGTAAGTGTTAGTAAAGACACTTTGTGTGCCAAGTCTTAAGCATTGACTGTACCATTTAATTGGCATAAAACTATCCTGTGGTATTTACCCTCTTTATTTTACAAACAAAGAAAATGAAGCCATCAAGTCAACTAGTCATAAAACTAAAAGCCATAGTTTTACTAAATAATGGAGTCAGAATTTGAACACAGACCCTTTGCTTTGAATCACCATGCCTTAGTACCACATTTTAATTGTATGCTTGTATCCCTGTGTACCATCCCTTTGCAATTAACTGTTCCTAAGCCTGCCTTTCCTGCTAGGCCACATTCTTCTTGGTTAGTAACAATGTCTTTCTTGTTTTGTTTTATTCTGTTCTGTTTTGTTTTGTTTGATTGGATTTGATTCTCAAAGTCTAATAGTATTTGACTAATAGATAGCAGATAATCAAATTATGTCATTTGGAATAATTTTTAAAAAAATTATTATTGTTTAGTAAAAGCCCTCTAGAATAAGGAATTTTTACTCCTTTGGGTCTTTTGTTTTCCTCCTTGGGGTCTTTATGGTGGCCTATAATAGGAACAAAATCTATTATCAGACAGATTTTCATAAAGTGTTAACATTTTATTTTGTTTATTCAAGCAAACATTTTATTCTTATATATGGATGAAATTGAAATTCAAGTGTTAGTGACATATTTAAACATTCCTGCCATTTCTTGGTCAGATTGCTTTGGAATTATCTTAGCCTAAATTTCAAAATGAATTAATATTTACTTTTATTAATGTTTTAACCTTGGGTAATAATGGAGTAAGGGAATACTGGTGAGGAAAGATTCTCAGGGGTCATTTAGTTCACTGAACCAAAGTGGTTCACCAAAGAAAATGTCTAAGGAAGTCAAGCATTCAAGGAATATAAATGTGGAGTTAAATTTGTAGTTCAAAAGTAGAAACCCACTTGGCTTAGTGTTTTTGGTTTTTTTGTTTTTTTTTTTGCTACCATGGCAAAATACCATGATAAAGGCAACTTAGAAAGACAGTTTATTTTGACTCAAAATTAGAAATTAGGTTCTATAATTGTGGCAAAGTCAAAGCATCAGGAACACAAACAATTAGGGACATCATATATTCAATCAAGAGCAGAGAGAAATGAATGTATACATGTCTAGTCTTCTTTTCCACTCATACAGCACAGGAACCTGTGCCTAAGGAATTGTGACACCCACAGTGGTCTGGAACTTCTTACAGAATTTAATGAAATCACAACAATATCACTGAAGATGTACCTATAATCTAACCTGACTATAGACAATTCCTGACAGAGACACTCTTCCCAAGTGATTTTACATTAAATTAACAATTAAAACTAATGATTACACCAATTATATATATATATATATATATATATATATATATATATATATATATTCTTTACCCTTTTATTAATTTATTTATTCACTTTACATCCCGATCGAAGCCTCCCCCCTCTTCCCAGTCCTACCCTCACATACCTCTTCCCATATTACCCAATCCTCTTCTCTTCAAAGAAGAAGTCCCTCATAGGTAACAACACACCTTGGCATATCAGGTTGCAGCTGGGCTAAGCTCATCCTCTCCCACTGAGACCTGACAAGACAGTTCAACGAAGGGCAGGGGATCCAAAGGCAGGCATCAGAGTCAATGACAGCCTCTGCTTCAATTCTTAGGGGACACACATGAAGACCAAGCTGCACATCTGCTATAAATGTGTAGGGGATCTAGATACAGCTCCTGTATACTCTTTGGTTGGTGATTTAATCCTTGTAAGCTCCAATGGGCCTAGAGTAATCGACTCCATAGTTCTACTTACGATTTCCTTGACCTCTCCAGATCCCTCAGTCTTCCACAAGATGGCCTGAGCTCTGCCCAGTGTTTGGCTGTGGGTCTTTTCCTCTGTTTCTATAAGCTGCTGGATGAAGCCTTTCAGAAGACAATTATACTAGACTTCTGTCTGCAAGCATAGTAGAGTATCTTTAATATAGTGTCAGGGGTTGTTGGTCTCTTCCATGGGACAGATCTCATGTAGGGCCAGTCATTGGTTGGATATTCCCTCAATCCTGGCTCAATCTCTATCTCTACACAATTTGTAGGCAGGATAGATTTTAGGTTGAAAGTTTTATGGGTGGATCGATGTCCCCTCCCTCGCTCCAGGAGGTGGGCATTTCAGTCTCTATAGCCACAGCTGCTAGGAGTCTCAGCTACAGTCACACCCATACATTCCCAGGACCCTTCCCCATCCCAGGTCTCTGGCTTGCCCCCACTCTGATTTTTGTTCTCTCTCCCAGCTCTCTCCTGTTTCCCCTCCCTCCACACCTGATCCCCATGCCCATGACCTGTGGGGGCAAAAAAGAAGGGGCGTGGACTGAGCGGTGCATGGATCTCGCTCAGGCAGAGTCCATGCACAGGGATTGGGGAAGCCGGCAGGACGCCCGCGCCTCACCGCAATAGCAAGCACTGGCACCAGAGTATAGAGCATGAGGCTGTCCAGCTAGCGGGGGTGAGGGGGATGGGGAGAGCAGAGGAGGTCCCGCTCAGAAGGCAGTGCCATTCTGGTGTGGACCTCCCCAGTACCCTTGGGCTGTTTGGCTGACTGAGGCGGCTGTTGTTGCTGAGATGGCTTGACTGCGATGGTTTAAATCCTTCCCTTGTGGCATGAAACGCTGAGGCTAGCTCCGTTCAGTGAATTTGATAAGAGATGGCTCATAGCTTTGCTGCTTTATTATTAAGAAAATAGAAAGAGAAAAGGAAACAGAAAAATAAAGAGAAAGGAGAAAATAGAGAGATGAGAAAAGCCATGACCACATGGAAAGGGGAGAAAAAGAGAGAGAGAGAGAGAGAGAGAGAGAGAGAGAGAGAGAGAGAGAGAGAGAGAGAGAGAGAGAGAGAGAGAGAGAGAGAGAGAAAGAGAGAGAGAGGCGGGAAAGAGAGAGGGCACTGCATATATAGTGAGTCAGGTTACCTGGCTATTGCCAGGTAACCAAGAGGCAGGAAAAGCCTGGATGCAGCCAGGTGACTGCAGAGGTGGAGTTCATTCAGAACCTAGGCGCCTGGGGCATGGCCTCACGTGACTGATGGCCGCAGGATTATGGAGTTGGCCTTGTCTCACACCAGGGTCCCACAATGCCCCTCTTCACCCCCTCTCACATCCAGTTCCCTCCCCCCATCCAACTCCAATGTCTATTTTATTTCCCCTTCTGAGATTTAAGCATCCTCTCTTGCTCTCTCTTTCTTAATGGCTTTTAAAAAATCTTCTTATGGGTACAACTTGACATAAGCAAATTCTCATTTTTCTTATTTTGAGATAAATACTTGAAATTTACAAAGTTGTTTAGTTTTGCTAATAGCCCAAAATTCATTCTAATTCACTGATGTGTTAGTAGTTGGTTGGTTTTGTTGTTGTTGTTTTTGCTAGTTTTTTTGTTTGTTTGTTTGTTTGGTTGGTTGGTTGGTTGGTTCGTTTGTTATGGTTTGATTTTGTTTTTTGAATTCCACTGACAAATTAATTTTTGTAACATGAGTTAAGAGGTTTCTGTCCAAGATCATCTTGGTCCATTGTTATAGGTATGTGGTGCGGTCCATTTATATATTATGTATAAATATACATAATGCATATATATTGTATAATATATAACATGTATAAAGATAAATAACATAATAAATATGTATAAATATACATAATATATACATAATGTATATACATCATACTGCATATATGTATACATACTGCATATATATACTGTAGGAGCATTATTCTCTCTCAAAAATGCAAATTCCTTCATCTATTATCCTCTAGGAGAGGTCATACTTAATGACCACATTATAGCTGCTGCTAATTTTTACAGAAATTCTGTATTAGTGTCATCCCAGTTTTACCCAAATACAATTATTCTAAAAGAAGATGATGAAACCAAGTCAAAAATGCTGACATCTTGGAAACAGGGTGGTGATAACTCAACATTTGCAGCCTACTTGTCAAGAGACCTACAGCCATTCTTCTCCCTCCAAGGACAGTATTGCCTCAACATTTACAATCTAGCATCTCAGAGATCAGCATTTTCATGTTCAGTCCAGAAAATAGTCTGCTCCTATGCTCCCTTAGGGTAACTGGAAATTTGGTGACTTAGAGCCATACTATGAGATGTGCTTTTCTAGTACTTCAGCTATTAACTTTGGAGTGGAAATTCCTAACACATGCCACTTCAAAGTTAAGATTTTCATTAAATATAAAGAAGGAAACAATGCCTTACAATACCTCCTCTGTCTCTGTCTTCTAAAGCCTGCTCACTCAAGACTGTAGGAGCATTAATCTCTCTTAAAAAGGCAAATCCCTTCATCTATTATTATCAGTCCCAGAGGCCACATACAAACGGTTTATTTTTATTCAACTGCCTTCTAGTCAACTGTCTCCCTTGGCTCTCCAAGCCACGAGAAATCTCTAAATGATCTAAAACCACCCATAAGACTTAGAATGCTGTGATAATGTTTGACTCAGAAGTGGGATCTAGACATCAGTGAAATGTTTTAATTGAATGAAACCAGTAACATAAGCAAGAAAAATTCAAATCATGCTTTCTTATTCACATTTTTAAATTATTGATTGCATCTTAACAGAATAAATAATGCATAGCAGTGCCTTGTTGGTTTGCATTGCTATCACATATTAGTAAGAACCATTTCTCTCAAGACCAGTTCCAATTATCACAGATATAGACACCCCCCCCAAGCCAAGCAATGGCCCAGTGCATATAAAATCACTTAAAATAAAAAATATAAATTAGTTTTGATTGAGAGATGTGTATAGAAGCAGTACTGTGTTCTAGCTCCAGTAGACAGCATACAGTGCTTCCAAGTATGCTCTGCATATTACCTACTTCACATGACATTTTTTTCAGATAAAAAGAGACTAGAGTCATTTTGCTATGTGAGTTGAAAGGGTTCGAATTTATCTCAGTAATACCTAGAAGACCCATACACTACAAGAAATACCAATTCAATTGTTTTGGACAGTTAGTATGACTAGATCCCATACCACAGTTGTCAGAAGGACAGCGTTTTGGACAGTTAGTATGACTAGATCCCATTACCATAGTTGTCAGAAGGACAGCGTTTTGGACAGTTAGTATGACTAGATCCCATTACCACAGTTGTCAGAAGGACAGCACAACCAGTTGGTCTTCATTTGCATCTATACTGTTGTCACCCCTTGGTGAGTTTATCCTTCATTGATTTAATCAATGAACTTTATTAAGCCTCAATTATTTGTTGGTTACTGTAGAAGTTCTGGGATATAATTAAGGACATGTAAAATACCAAACCATCTTACAGAACCTGGAGAGTAAGAAAAAAAATGTAGTTCTGAGCTGCTGGAAATGAAGAATAGATAAAAAACACTTCGAGAAAGGGATACCTGACTTAGGCATGGGAAGATTCCAGAGGAAAGTATGCCACAATTGAGCCAGAAATACCTGATCATCTGGCTTTGTATACATTCCTCCAACTGCCAGGAATGTCTTCTTGTCAACCCTCATTTAGCTTGTTGTTAGCACTGTTAAGGTTTCACTTCAAATGTCACTTTCTCAGGGACATGTTTCTTTTTTTCTATTTCACTTTCTGAACACTGATGATATATCTTATTAAATGATGCCTTTCTGTCTTTATAATCCATCTGCAGATCACTGGTATTAAAGACTGGGTATATTTTCTATAATTGATCGATATTTGGGGCAGATAAAAGCATAGAAGGGTCATCAAAATACTGGCCAAAGTGGGTATCCTGATGAAACATAGATCTTGGCGCAAATATTTGTGTTACTAATAACCACAGGCTATTATAAGCAAGGTGAGTTATAATAAAGGATTTATAAGAGGGTAAAACAGAGGTATTGAGAGTTTCACTGATGTTGAGGAACTTGTGGGCAGGAGGTAACTAAGTAAGACACTGAGAAGAACATCAGGGGTTGTTGAGCAAAATAGCTTGAAGTTGTTACAAGACGTAAGAGTGGCAATAGGGTAGAATGGCTCCACAGAAGAAGTAGAAGCTGATGGTGATACCCAGAAAGAGACCAAGAAATAGATAAGTGGGATATTGATTGAGTTATCCATGAAAGATTCAAATTTGAAGGAGCAAAGCTAGAAAGCCCAGCAGAGAGGGAAGAGCACATGACAGTATGAATGATGGACCATGTGAACAGCAGAGAGCATAGGGTCATTATAGAAATCAAAACAAGGTGACCGGAAAGCAGCTATAAGTTATACAGGTCATATCAAACCTGCTCAGTGGGGCTGGATGATAGCCCTGTGATGGCTACCTTATTTTCAAGGGCTTTATAGATTTTATTAAGTAAAGAAACAGAAGTCAGGAAAACAAGTTGAAGGACCATTTATTTGGTCTGTTTTGGTTTTATTTTACTTTTTTTTTTTTTTGATGCTAGGGAATTATCCCAGGATAGTCAAGCTAGCCAAGTGGTCTACTACTAAGCCACAGTTGCTAAACTTGACTTTGAGATAGTGTCTTTTTAGGTTCTCCAGGATGGCCTGAGACTTCATTAGTAGCTGATACTCCACACTGGCCCATGTTACCCAGCTACACGAACTTTGGCTATAGAACCCTCAAGCCCAGCTGGAGAAACATCAAGCCCACCTAAAGAAAATTTGCACAAGTATCCTAGAAGATGAATCAGGAAGTTGTATCACAACATAACTCTTGTTGGAAGGGAGTATTTGCAGCTCAGAAACTGAAAGTGGCTGAGTGTGACACTCTGTTATCTCAAAGGTCAGTATCATCGTGGACTCTCACTGAGAGAAACCATATTAATTCCTTAACTTTCCTTAGCATATCATATTGGATTTTGATAGGTAAAACCAGACAAAAACATTTTGTTATACCTCTTGCTCTTTCAGTTGCAAGACGGAGCAGTACAGTGTATCACAACAACAAAATCTACTATAGATCTGTGGAAAAAGCAGTCTGATTATAGAGATGTAGAAATGAAAACAGAACACAGCAGAGAAAAGTTAAGTAGAATCCACGGTCATAGATTATGTAAAGATTCCTACGCTCTGGAATTGTGTCAGAACTGATTCAGTCTGATTTTAAGGTTTTAACTGATAACTTTTAAGTTTTTAGCTTTGATTTAGAAGATAAATCAAAGGCTTGTTAAAACTCCTCGAGGAAGTAGTCAATAATTGTTTCATTATCATTGTTGATTTATACTTGTTCGGTTGTTTTGTCTTGTTTGTTGAGTCAGGGTCTTATTACATAGCCCAGGAGAGCCCTGCCCTAGCAAATCTCTTACTTCCGTGCACTGAGTTTTCTGCTGTGTACCACCATAACCAGCTACTTATTACTCTTGCTTGTAATGTGAAGAAACTGGAATGTAATCAGTAGTATGATTTAGAACTAGGCTCTTGTTTATCAGAGAATATTTAGAATCCTGAGGAACTTTCTAAAACACTCCACATTGCTTCTCTGGTCTCACAGTGAACATGATTTCATTATAAATATTCTAAATCCTAATGCATCAATTATGCACATATTAAAGTACACTTGCATCAATCAGATGGTGCCTGGGATCTATACTGACTTGCTTAGATTTGTACTGATTATTTCTATTACTGTGCCAGTCAATGTCTCATGATATTAAATTATATTGTATTTGGTTATTCAATTTACTAATGTAATTCCCATTTACATGTTTAAAAATGAATCCATTTATTAGTTGCCTTAACTATGCTGCCCACATCTAAGATGATTGTGGATTTTTTTTTTCTTAAAGGAGACTGAACATGTTATGAGTTAAACTCTTCGTGAGAGGAAATTAGTAGGCGACTTATTTGAAAGATAGAGATTACAATGGCATAGCCTTTAAGAGGGTAGAGACTTCTTCATATATAGTTTAAAAGGTCAAAGATATTAATAATTGTTTTTGGTAACCTAAGCTAAACATCTTTGGAAGGGCATCACAAGCACTCACTGCTGAAGCATTATCTGAAACTCGGGTTCACTGGAACTCCAAAGCTCTCCTGGCCTGTAAGTTTCACAAAGTCAAACTCTTTCTTCAGCAGAGGATGTACCAGAATGCCTTCCATCCCCGCCCTCCACATTTATGTTCTTTGTCAGACCAAAAGCATGCATGAGCAACAAAGGGAATAAAAACACTAAATAGCTTTCACATTTCTGTGTGCTCACCCAGTGCAGGCAGTCTGACTTATGCTTCAGTTAAATGAAATCCATCCACGCCAAGACACAACAAAGGGCAATAAAGACATGATGTGTTAGAAGGTCAGATTTCAATAGCAAAAGACAAGTATGTCGGCACAGAATTAATTTGCCTTGGCAGCTTTGATCTTTTTCTCAAAGTGAGTTTGGCACTGGATCAAGTTCTCTTGAGAGAAATTTATAACAATTTGTTAACATGTCATCAAGAGGCTCGTATATATTGAAATATGGTTGAGTTAGAAATATGCTTTTGTATTTTGCTTTGCATTTCTTATTTTCTTCAGTACAGTCTATATATAATTTTAAAACATATGTATGTTTCAATGAACATAATTGTTGAACAGTCATAAAGTTAAATTAAAAATTTGATAAACAAAAAAATTAAACAATGATCTAATACTTTCTTGAAATAGCACCTGTAAATTATTTTTGCTGAAAGCACTTGATATATACATTTTCTGTTCTTTTTGTTCACACTCAAATTTGAATGGGGAGAAATGACACAGAAAATTCTGTTTTGTTGAATAATTGTAGATAGTACATTTTCTTGATGTTCTTAGGATGCTGCATTTAATCTATGTAAAATAGAGCCACTATCTCTGGCTCTAATTACTGTGGATGATTTCAGTTGAGGTCTCAACTAATAAGATTAATGCCACAGATGTTTTATGAACACCATTATAATGTCCATAAAGTACAGAGATCCACAAGTTGTTAGTTAGGGAGGACTCTTATCTGTGTGAGTATATACCAGTTCACTCATTTTGACCAAAGCATGATAGATTGCAATTAATTTTTATAGATTTTATGAATATACACATGTGCATGAGTGTATATAATTATCATTTAAGTATTATCTATGTGCAAGCAGGTTAAATTTTAAGTTCCCAGTTGAGTAAGGCCAAGCTACCTAAATAAATATGAGCAGTAATTCCCAGAAAGGTTTTAGATTACCATGACTTATGTTGTGACCATAAACATTTATTAAGCTACTGTCTCTTCCCTAGAAATCCTCCAAGACCCTCATAACCATTATTCAATCATTACCATCTTAATATATTTTTCTTAAAGAATATTAAATGAATATTCAATCCATTCCACAGGATGATCTATTGCTTATTATAAGACTTTGCTCTTTTATGAAAAGAATCTGTACTGATATAAAGATAAAATAAGATACAATGATAAAGCAAATAATAATTTAAAGCTATTATTATTATTTTTGTTTGTTTTTTTTAAAGATTTTTTTTTACTTATTATATGTAAGTACACTGTAGCTGTCTTCAGACACTCCAGAAAAGGGAGTCAGATCTCATTACTGATGGTTGTAAGCCACCATGTGGTTGTTGGGATTTGAACTCAGGACCTTCTGAAGAGCAGTCAGTTCTTTTAACTGTGGAGCCATCTCTCCAGCCCCTATTTTGATTTTTTCAAGGAAGAGTTTCTCTGTGTAACAGCTCTGGATATTCTAGAAGTCACTCTGTAGACCAGGCTGTTATCACACGCACAGAGATCCACCTGACTCTTCCTCTTAAGTGCTGGGACCAAAGGTATGAGCTACTACCTGTCAACTTTAAAATTAACTTCTTGAGACAATGGGATAATACTCTTATTAATTGTTTCCATTCTCTTTTTCATGTGACGATCTGTCTTTCTTTGAAGTAGACAGTTACAATTAAACAGAAGAGCATAAAGAAATACTGAGTTCTTCTGTTCCAGGGGAACAAGGGAAGAGATGTTAGGGTAACAGTTTATTCTGGAGAGCCTTATAAAAGAGACACACCATCAATCCCCAGATGTTCTGGCCATAACTGTTGTCTCCTCAGCAATGCCAGGAGGGACAGATGCCAGAAAGAAATTCACATACTGGCCATCTGATCACTCGCAATTGCAAAAGTATGCCACAGAGCTCATAAAAGGCATAATTATGATCCTCTCTTATTGCTTTTCTAGTGCCTGAATATTTCACTTTGCATGTTGACAAAGTGATCTCTGAGCTGGTAGACATTCCATAGAAACGATTCTTATAAAGCTTGAAGAATCTGCATAAAATCACAAAGGACATTCACAGCAAACACACTCAGAATATAATTAATCTTTCTAGGTCTTGGAATAAAGACAAATCCCAGAATCCAAGTATTATAAATATATGCCCTGAAAACCATCACCTAACCTGACGATGAGTATTTGGTCAAGTAAATACTGTCAGTGACACCAATGACCCATATTTGACTGAGAGCCAAGGGTGACTTCATAACTACATGTCCCTCCCAAGCCACTCTTATCCAGTCTTTTAATTATGGTAATAATGTTACTTATAATATGTTACCACCAAATAGCCAGAGGCTTGGGCATGGTTCAGAGCAACCCTAAAATAAGACAAAGAACAATAGAAATATTATCCAATAGAAGAAGACTTCATGCAGGCACTATGACAAAAGGGCAACAAAAGAAAATGAGGCAATTATTCACATCAAAATATGTTCAAGTTGGTGATGTGCCTAGTATGACAGCCCAGGTCGATATGTAGTTTGAGCTCTGCAAACATCTTCATAGTACCAATTCCCAGCGAAATGACAGAATTATTTGATGTACTTGAAATTTAACTTATTGATACAACATTTGTCCTCTAATCAGCTTAGCTGGAGTTTAAATATTAGAGAAAAGGATATCTAATGTCATTGAGCTCATAAATTTCGTGTGTCCTGGAGCACACAAATTCATAAGCATAACACAATAATGCAGATGAGATTCACAGCCAGCACAGCTGCCGCTGATGGAGTCTGACTATGTGATAGACACTCAAAGTACCTGACGCATGTCTTCTCGATTCAATTCACTGGTGTATTGAAATACACACTATTATTGCTCCTAGTCTACTGGCATGTTAACGTAGGTAGTTTGGCCATAATTTGTTTCTACCAAAGCCTAGACTCAAGAAGAGACCTAAGTTTCTTTGGTTAGCTATCACCTGTACAAACTCAGGAACAAAGGAAAGCAATAATATTCCAGTTGATGGCCATCATGAAACCAACAACTATGCTATCCTGGCTAATATGGGGACTCTCCTTTATCATGGGGATACACATATGGTTTTGTCACTCCTTATATTTACTATGCAGTTAAGAGAAAGGACTAAAGGCCTGCATGAATAAATTCACAGAATTACAGGTGAAATAGACATGAAGACATGGTAAGAATATCAAGACTTAGGAAGGAGAGGTATAGATAGATAGATAGATAGATAGATAGATAGATAGATAGATAGATAGATAGATAATAGAACAAGATCTCCAGTGGAAATAAAATCAAAGAATCCTTATAAGCTGCCTTCCTTTCCTGTTGACTGTCACTTTCAATCAAGCTTTATGCTCTTGCATAAAGCCTTAGTGTCTATACCTAAATCCATAGATTCTAATTCCTGCCATGCTAGTCACAAAAATAATCTGGCAAGACAAAGAAAACATTATTGAGATCAGAGCGATGGCTCAGCAGTTAAGAGAACTGGCTGTTCTTTCAGAGGTCCTAGGATTGATCCCTAGCACCCACGTGGCAGCTCACAACCCTTTGTAACTCCAATTCCAGGGGATCCAGTGTTCTCTTTTGGACTCCATGAGCACTACAAAAATGGGGTACACAGATTCACATGGAGGTAGAACACCCATACATTTAAAATAAAAATAATCTAAGAACAAGAAAGAATAAAATATAAAGAACAGTTTTGTCAATATGCTAATGTTCTTTTTCTACCCCATCATTTAGCAGTCATTTCTGTGATAGGTAAATCAGTAGTGAAGACTATTCAATATTATCATGTAACCCAAATGCTGCTCTTAATTCCACATTGGACAGGACATGATTTGTTTAGGTTGTTTGCCATGGGCCTTATCTCTAACACAAAGAAAGAATCCTTCTGCGCCCGCCCCCACCCTGCCTCTCTCCTTTAAAGAGTTACTAAAATCCTGAGTAATAAACAATTAAATGACTTTTGTGACCTTTACACCACCTTTGCTACCTAATTTCTGTCTGAAATTGATTTTACGCATCCAGATAGAGCGTAAAACACTTATAATAATGGATGATGTGCATTTTATAGCTAAAATCCCAGGCAGGGCACCCAAAGAGTCTCAGACTTGTTATTAAATTGGTAACGACTGAGGTCAAATATTTTGGTGGAGGAGACCAAATGTGCCTAGAATTTCTAGGCAACTGTCTTCTTCCTGATTACTGACAGCCAAAAGGCAAAGAACCTTTAAACTTCTAAAGAAAAAAAAAAGAATTAGTGCCCTTTTATAAAAATTCACATTATTCATTATGAAACTGCTAAACATATATATGCAACCGATTCACATATATATATATATATATATATATATATATATGAATATATGTGTGCATGTATGTATTTCCCGATTGTACACAGCTTCAAGAGAAGTCCTAATTCCTTCTGTACATGATAACAATGCAGATCCGCTCAACCACCAAGGTCAGCATGCATCCTGGGTTAACCCTGATGTTGAAGATACTCAAGAGCTTAGAAACAAAATTGCAAAAGTAGCTCTTGGACTTATTTACTATATTTCTATAAAACTTGAACAAACTATCTCTCATCACATAACAAGATTCAATGCAATGCTCATAATTTTGCACCAAATAGCAACACCTTGGATAATAGACCTTGATCTGGCTATAGATCTCAGCAGAACAGCAACATGGCTTCTGTTTCATGACTTCAATATTTTGTTTCTGGAGTCAATGTTTGAGATGGAGCCTTAACTCAGCCACTCAACAAAGCCTTTGTTGATCAGCTGCAGATCCGGGCAGTCTATGCTGAAATGTCAACATACCTTATTATCCCGAGTTTTATAGATGAAGCTTTTGCCCCGTGTTGGTACTGAATCAGAGTGATTAAGCAGAAGGGAGAGGATGTTAGGTATCTACATGATGATGCAATGTTTCCCTACACTAAGGCTCTAAAGTAAGAAGGACATGAACGGTTTGCGCCAGCACACTATCCAGATTCGTGAAAGGTCACCAGTTCTGGAAAGAGACAGTTTGATGAGTCATTGTAGCTGTAAAAAATTTTTTTAGCTATTTAGTTTCTTTGTTTGTGGATTCTTCGCGGTTTCTTCTCCAGTTTCTTAACAATATCTTCTCTGGCCCAGATCAGTTTCTCCTGGCTCAGCTGTCACCAACGGTCCACTCAGTTTGCTAGTCCAATTCACTGTCTCCCATTTTCACTCTGCTCAACCTCTTTTTTTTCCTTTTCTCTAGCCCTGCTCAATCTTTCTTCCTGCATCAACTGTCTTCTCAGACCCTACTCTTTCTCCAACTGGATCCTACTCCTGCCTACCCCCTAATCCTACTGCCCCCTCTCTCTCCTATTACTAATCTCCTTCAGCTCTAGGCCTCTGCTGGCTTTTGATATCCTCTCCCATTCCCAGAAGTCCAAGAGCCAACCAAAGGGCATAGGGTCATTTAAAGGGCCAAGCACATAAAATATTTCATATTAAATTTCCCGCCCTCATTTTTTCAGCTACTAATTATGCAGCTTTGGGGTTGATTTTCAAGTCTGTCTAGAGTCTTTTGCAGGTATCTCTGGTGTCTGGTTTGAGCTTTCTGTTGACCTATCAGGAGCATATCCACAACTGAGATAAGAATCTAACAGTGATGCTTCTCTTTCTTGTAACTCGGGTACCATATCCTGAACCGAATCTGAATTCCCAGATGCTCTTACATTCTGTTGTCTTGTGTTCTGGAGTTCCTCTCTGAAGTCTCTCAGTCTCTGCTCCCAGTTCTATGAATCTTTTGCTTGCAGCCCCAGTTTGGGCATGCAGGATACAGTATCCATCAAAGTCTGTCTTAAAGTCTGGCTCATAGGCCTGTCAGTGGTTAGCTGCTGAAAGTTTCTTGACCAGGCTTTTCTGGCTGTCAGGGTAAGGCAGTGTTTGGTCAGGCTCTCTTCTTTGCTGTTTCCTTTTTATAAGCATTTCCTTTAAGGTGCAATTAGATCTTTCTACAACTTCTTGCTAACACTCTCCATTTTCCCTAATTTATTTTTTTTATAACAAATACAGGGGAATTCCATGGGCTGGTAGACGCTTCTATATGTAGTACCTCCAACTGCTACTGTACCAGCTGCCCAAGTGACTGTAATTTTTGTTTAGTTAAGGGTTATTGGTATAATTTCAGCAGTGGCCCACTTATAAATTTGAAAACTGAATTGTTATTGTGTCCTGTTTTTGAACAACCTGCAGAAGTCTATGATTGTTCTGGCTGACATTTTTCTATACCTTCCCCAAGAGCATCTTCCATTTCACCCCTTATTTTAGGGATTGTTTCTAGTATTGAGGGAATATTAATCTGAGTTCAGCACTGCTATAATAAATCTCATCAATAAATGTATGACTATGTCAGCCACATAAGGCTTTAACTTTCCTATTAGACCTTCTGGCCCCACACCTTCAAGCCATCACATACTTTATTTATCTGAGAGAACTTTCCAATTCCTAGAAACTGGGTTTAAATATTTTGAAGTGGCCATTCTGAATTCTAAGATTTTTGTCAAATAATAATTAAGTCAACTTCTGTATCCACTAAACCTTCTATTTAAGTGTCATTCACTTGCAACTTTGATTTTGGCTTCTGATCATTAAAAACTGTTTGCCAGAACATACATTTTCATATACTTCCTAACCCTCCTGATCTTCTACTGGAGTGGCTTTGTCTTTGATGAAGAGAAACAGTAGCAGCTGAGCAATCCTATCACTTTTGTTAAATTGTATCTCTTTTTTATTTTACATAAGCCATTATTTTAATTTCTCCTGTAGAATCTACATCTATAATTCCTGAGTGCACAATAAGTCCTTGGTTAGTTAAATTGTTCTTGAAGGAGAAGGATCATAAACTCCAGTAGATATTTCATAACATTGAATATTTGGGGATAAATGAGATGTTTTTTAATGGCCAAGTCTAGAGCAGCATTGCCTGCAGTAGCATGCATCAGATCTTCAGTACTTAGCTGAGGTTTTTCTGCCTGTTTGTTATTTTCTGGCAAGAGGGAACTGGCTTGTACTTTTTGCTTTGGGGTTTCAAGCTAGGCATCCTACCCCAACTCATATTGTTTTCTGAGAGCAAGAAGTTTCCTTGGATATCTCTTTTGGACCTAAATAATTTTGTTTCAAATGTCCATATTTCCCACAGCTAAATCATTAGGCATTTTGATATCAGAGATGACTAGCTATAGTTTGAAATATTATATTAGCATTTAGAGGCGTTCTGTGGAGTCCGGATACAAATTCAGCAGTAGCTTCTCTTGGAGGAGAAGTGGAGTCCAGGACAGACCTCGTGTCAATGATGTTGTATTGTGAAGCTCTGTTCAGTTTCTCTCCCCGATAAGTTTGGGCTTGGCCTCTGCTGGGCTTTCATCTGTTTTGCTTAGTTTATTTGACAATAGTTTTCTAATTTTGATTTCTTCTAGGTATAGCTGCTTGTATCTTTTCCATTTCTATTTGAGTACAATCTACTTGACTTTTCATTTTAGAGAATTCAGATTCTAGGTCCCTTATTTTGAGCTTCATCTGGGTTTTTACTGAAGCATATTATTTGTGTCCAAACTTCTCTAGCTTGTCTTGGTATGCTATTTGTGACTGAAAAACTAGGCTGACTTGTTTCCTTGTGTTTAGCATTTTTCTTCTGTTTTTGAGTCCCAATCTTCTCTAACTTGACCTTTATTTATTCCAGGTGTTCAGTCAGTCTTTCTTCCATTTTATTTCCCAAGCTTCTCTAATTGCACCCTTTCCAGTAGCTGGGCCAGTCTTTTATAAGCAAATTAGTCCAACATGAGGAAAAGGAGACAAGAAACTGCTGCTAAAAATCCATGCCCCAGGATGTCCCAACAACCTGTCAGATTCTTTGAAACAAACTATCCATCTCTTCTTTTCCTGCCTTTTACTCTATGGTACTTGAAATCAAGCCTCCCATTCCGCCTAGCCACAATGGTGGCCACGTGTCTTTTAATGTTTCTTTATTCCTTCAAACAGCCCCAGGTGGGGCACTAATTTGTAGTGGTAAATATTATTCTAGACTGCACCCCTTTATTGCCTTCAAATATCTATTAGGGGGTTCTACCTCACTTCAGAGCATTTAGTTTGCAAATAAAAGACAAAAAAAATCTTTAGATTTATAATAAATTCTAAAGCACTAGAGCTGGGTAGGCATCACCCCTCTAGGCTATTTTGTCTGCTTCCCTGTCCAAATCCCCAAGATATTATTTTCCATAGGCTCTGTTTGAGCTGCTTCTGTTTCGTCAGGCCAGCCCTTGTTGCCACTTGCTCACAGTTCATACAACCTCCTTCCTCTTCCTCTCCAGTCCCTACCTGAGAGTCCAAGCCCAGGAACCAGCACTTCACCTACCAACTGTCAGCAACTTTTATTTAACCAGTCAGAGAATATTGGGGAGCAAGGTTAACATGACATCACTTGGTGTATGTGAGAATGTGTTCATGGGACTGTAAGCAGATCTTAGGGGCCAGTATTTAGCATTTGATACATAACAGCACCAGATCATCTCCCAACAACCCGTGATTATTCAGGGATGTGGTGATCTGAGGGTGTGGGAGGGCAGAATACATCTGCCTTGCCCTGGCAATGCAGACTCAGCAGTAATGTGTGTTTGTTGGCCTATTTTGCTAGCAGAGCCTGGTGTTCCAGTGACAAATCCAATATTTGGCTGGATCCTGGCCCATATTTTGGAGATCCTTTGGACCAGCACTGCCCAGGTGCTATTTTCAAGCATTCTTTCATGCCTGAACATTATGACAGAACTGACTGTGATTTCCTAATACCTAAACCACGGTGGAAATCGTGCTCATGTCTTCAAGAGTTCCCCCCAAATGCCAAAACATTGGTATAGAAGAAAAATCCTTGGAGGAATGAGTTTAAGGAAAAAGAAATAGAATTAAACACATAAGAAGAAGATGGTTCATATTAACAGGAATGAAATTTCAGATTCAATAGCTTTCTGCTACTAAAAGGAATACTGAATCTAAATCAAGTTGTAAAGAAAAGTGGGTGACTTAGTTCACAGTTTTAGTAATTCCAGTCCATGAACAATTGGCCATATAATGAAACTGCTAAAATTGTGAGCTAAAGTCACATCTTTTTCTTGATAATTTAAATTATGAATATACATCAGGAAGGGAGCGATAGGGGAGTAAATTTACTCACCTTATAGTGAGGAAAGAAAAGAAAAGAGGAAGAGATGAAGAATCACATAATTCCCTTTGCCAGCAAGCTGCTAATTGGCCATATAATGAAACTGCTAAAATTGTGAGCTAAAGTCACATCTTTTTCTTGATAATTTAAATTATGAATATACATCAGGAAGGGAGCAATAGGGGAGTAAATTTACTCACTTTATAGTGGGGAAAGAAAAGAAAGAGGAAGAGATGAAGAATCACATAATTCCCTTTGCCAGCAAGCTGCTAATGGCCTGAGATATTTTTGTTAGTTCTCACCTCTTATATTTCCACTACCTCCCAACAGTGCCAAGTTGGAGACCAAACTTTTACCAGGTGGTTTGAGGGACCTTCCCAATGCAAATGACAGCATCAAGATGACCGAAGAGGGATGGCTGTGGTACGTGGTGAACCTCCTATAAAGAGGTGAAATTGATCTCTCTTCTTGAATCTGGGCTAAGCTAGTGACAACTCAGATCACCATGTAAATAATCCCTTTGGGAGATATAGACAGTAGAAGAGGTTCTAACATTGGGATTCCTGTCAATCCTCAGACAGATGCTTTCAGAGCTGCTTACCACCTCATACATATGCATGAGAAATACCCAACAAGCTTAGCTTTAAAGGATTGCTGTAGAAATAATATTTAACAATGTTGAGCTAGAAAAAAATGTTTAAAGCTACTTTGTTTTATAGTGATTTTTTTTAAAAAGCTACTGAGAGTTGAAAAGATAAGATTAGGGATATCTCAAACCCCTCTTTTTTTGTATGAATGTGCTGTTGATTATTGTATTAAAGTGACACAAGATGATAAGTGTCAAGACCTAAAAGTAAATTCTGGGCCCAATAATTTCTTAGATATGAAAGAATTTAGGATGTAATAGGAATCAGTAAAAACAAACAAACAAACAAAAACAAAAAGACCTGAGGCCATGTAATTAAAGAGAGCAAAAAGAAATATATAGAAGGGTTTGGAGGGAGGAAAGGGAATGGGGAAATGATGTAATTATATTATAATCTCAAAACATTATCAAAAAATACTTTAAAGAAAGAAATTGCTAGAAAAGAAAAAGAGAGGGCTTCAGGGTGAAGAGAACATGCTGTGCAGTCCTGAGAACTAGAGCTCAGATTTTAACTTCCCTGTAAGAAGTCTAGCAGTGTACTAGGGTCTGGAAGGGAAGTTCCAAGGAATCCAATGCCTTCTTCTGGCCTCTGTCTATGCACAAATGTGCACACAAACAAATGCATGCATACACATACGGAAATGAATTTATTAAATCTTTAAAGGAACTTCAGTGGTTAACAAATGCCCTCTAGTTATAGATTATTATTCTTGCTGAATCATTTCATTTATACATTTTAGCATGAGGCAACCTGGATCTGCAAAAGAATATTTTTGTTAAAATCTTAAATAGGTAAAGGAGTTCTAATTACAGGTTTTAATCTACTGAGCTGCTCAGGAGCAAATCAGCGATAAAATGGAGTGGGGGAGGGACGAATAGACTATGTCTCAAGAGTTGCACTGCCCTGAAGCAATACAACCTTTGTTTCCAAAATCCAGTCTATTGCCTCTGCAAAGGTGAAGCAAGCCTATGCAGCCTCCATCTTCTTTCTACTAGAGAAGAAATGTCCCTTATATACATGCAGTTGAGTCAGCATATCAAGTTGCAGTAGGACTGGTTGCATATTCTTCTATTGAGGCTCGATGAGGCAGCCTAGTTAGGGGAAAGGTATCCAAAGGGAGGCAACCGTCAGAGACAGCCCCTGTTCCAGCTATTAGGAATCCCACATGAATACCAAGCCACACAACTGCCATGTATGTGTACTGGGTCTATGTCCATCCTGTGTGTGCTCTGTAGTTAGTGGCTCAGTCTCTGTGATCCTTTAGGCCTAGGTTAGTTGAGTCTGTGGGATTTCATGTGGTGTCTTAACCTCTCTGACTCCTACAATTCTTGTTCTCCCTCTTCTGCAGGATTGCCCAAGCTCAGCCTAATGTGTGGCTGTAGGTCACTACATTTGTTTCCATCAGTTGTTGGGTGAAGCTTCTCAGATGGTGACTGTGCTAGGCTCCTGCCTGCAAGTAGAGCAGAGTTCCTTCAACATGTCAGGGGTGGGCTCCCTCTCACGGTATGGGTCTCAAGCTGGACCAGTCATTGGTCAGTCACTCCCTCAGTTTTTGCTCCATCTTTACTCCTTCACGTCCCGCATGCAAGACAAATTGTAGGTCAAAGGTTTTGTGGATAGATCTGTGTCTAATTTCTAAAGAAACAACTTAATGCTCCTGACGAAGACTGACTCTATGACTTATGTCCATTGTATAATTTGCTTTTTCTTCTTTTTAACTTTAACCTTAGACTCCATCTACATAAACTGATAAAACTTGGGCACTGAGAACAAATATGAAAAATTTAAAAATAACTTAAATATTAAGTATCTCTGATATTTATAGTAGTGTATATTCACAACATTTGTGTTATAATCCACCATATAATATATATTGAGAGAAGGCCAAAAGACCATATTCATTATGGTTACCCTGAGAAGTATTAGCATTATTCCACCATTGCTTATAACTTACCTGGCATCTCTGTGCTTTCCTGGCTAATTATGAACATACCATCATGTTGTCTAAGGACTCTGACACACAGAGCCCAAAACATCGGGATGCCACTACCTTACATAGAACATTTTACAACCATTATCCACACAGCCTCGTCTTTGAGACATGGCCCTTACCAGAGTGCTGTGCCCTCCTCTACCCCACAACAGAAGGCACCGGTGTGTCTTCTATCCTTTCAAGGAATGCTCCTCTCACCACAGTTTCATACCTAAATAGTCAGAAACTTAGACAAGTGTCACCACTTTCCAAAATCAAAGCTTGTAAATGATAGGCCTGAGATTTGAACCTTTACTGCTTGACTTCAAACTCCATTCTGCAACAGAAATATTTGCAACAGAGTCATCACCCCCTTTTATCTATAAGGTGCTTGAAACACAAAATAGTGTTCTGATAGTTGGATCATCTGCTTCTTCAAATATACATTAATGAATTCTTTCTATGGTTAAAGAAAATTTGCATTGGCTTGTTGTTTCCTATAACTAAGAGGGCTCTGGTTAACACATTAGTACTCATGTTGAAAACCTAGAAGAACAAGATATATACCCTAAGATGGTTATGGAATCCTACCGTAGTAGGTACTATGTTCATAATTAAGGGTGAGCTGGGCTGTTGTTATAAGAGAAGAAAAGCTAAGACACTTAGAAAATTCTCATCTTCGCCAGCTAAGCAATCAATCCCCCAGCCTCTTAATAGAGAGGTTTTGTTAATGTGGAAGAAAAATGCTTCCTTGGTTAGTTTCCACCTTTAAGAATTGTGTGGACAGTTTTCTAGTAATTCTCTGAAACACAGAAATACTCTGCTTAAGTTTGAATTGTGCTACTTACAATCCTCATCTGCACTATGGTTTTCATCTCTTACTGTATAATTGTGCAAAATAAAGCACACTGTGAAATTTCTAAGGTAGAAACACAGAGGCAAATATTTAGTTCAGGACATCTGCATTTCACAATTAGGGAACAAAGATTTCCTTACTTACCTAAATATCCATTTACTCCTTTCATTATCACAATACTTACAAATTGTCTTTTTCTCACTAAAAATTAAATCACCTGGTTTTCTCTAGACATGTGAAATGTCGTTCTAATCTAGAAACCACACACAAGAGTAAAATCGGACTTCAAAGTTTCCCATGAAAATAAGATGATGAAGAGTGCTAGCTTTGGTTTGATTCCCTGTTGCTTTTGCTTGTGTTGTTCCAAACACAGCTAAAAGAGAGTTCCAGTGTGTTCACAAAGCTGGGTAGGAGCTACTTGTTTCTTCCATGTTCTTTAATACTAATGGTCTTGAAGCTGGATATAGATAGATATACACAGGGGCCAAACGTGTAGCACTCTGATGTCACTTTGTTAAAGCCCCTTGTTATCTAGGAAAAACAGACAGTACATCTGCGATCTCATGCACCGAGCTACCTGGACTCAACGTAAATCCTCCAAGACTTGTAATGTCTGTCACACCAGCCCTGGGCAATCTCCACTCATCTGCACCTACACTACAGGGCTCACAAAAGTCCGATTGTTAAACCTGCCCAAGGGTTTCTAACACAACTAATTAATTACTGCCCTTGTCTCAAGAAAATCATAAAATATTGCTCTAAGGATGGCACGCACTATCCTTGTTATATTCTGCACTTTGCATCTCCCCTAAGTCTGTGAAATGATGTGTGTAAAGGTAAAAATAAAATAAAATAAAATAAAAGTGTAATACTTGATTCCAAGACTCATCAAAGGAAGTAGTGTTATTCTTTCTCCCCATTAGTACCAGGTTCCGGCCTCTTTAAATACTATCTGAAATGCCTTTCCACAGAAGGATGGAGGGGCACATTCTTGTGTGTGCTTCTTAAGAAAGCTTAATGGCAGTATTTTTAGTAGTAACCACAAACCCTGGACCAAAGCCCAAAAGATGAAAATGTTTAAGAAGCATTGCTTTGGCTTGTATGCTATATTCCAAACAGAAGGCCCATTTGTCTGGCTTACGGGTGAGGCTCTGTATTAAGTTCCCATCCTGGGGAATGTTGCCAAAGAGTAGGATTTGGGTCTCATAAATCAAGTGGAGCTAACCTATTTAAACTGAAACTCTATCTTTTGGGACTGAGGGCTTTTTAATAGGCTAATCCAGCAATGCAATTTTCATAAATACCAGTGATTTTATTTCAATGTATAGATCATTATTTGTGTTTGAAGTAGTGTCAAGTTATATGGAAATGAAACTGGATATTAAAACTTAAAATAGAAGAATTTTTAGCCACATGTCTTAAGGAGTTCTTGGATGAAAGGACACTTGGCAGAGAGTTAGTTCTTTGACGTGACCTACCAAATTATCCTCCAAATAGTGTATATAGAGCCTTAGCTTAAAACATGGACAATAAACAAAGCTATAAAGTTGCTCATCTATATACTCATACTCTAACAGACATTTTGAATGGCAATGCTCATAAATTCTGTCTTGCAACTAGGATCAGTATAACCTGATCTGATTTGAATTGAAACAGCCTAAAACTGTAACAAGAATGAAGATAATACAACATATTTGCATAAACATAGTCTGATGTTTATTCCTAGGTCTTAAAACATATCATAAAGTGGTTCCAAGGACAAGATGCTGGTTGGCTTATTGTGAAACTTATTATTTTTAAATAATAAATAAAGAATTTTTAAAATAATTTTTTTAAATTATAATATAATTATATCATTTCTTGCCTCTTACCTTCCACCAAATATTCCACCTCTACTTGCTCTCCTTCAAATTCATAGGCTCTTTTTCTTTAATTATTCCTACACACATACACACACAATACAACCTGCTCATTCCATGTAATGTTATTTGTATGTACATGACTTTGGGGCTGACCATTTGGTATTGGATGATCAATTGTGTGTTTTGCTGGGGAAACCTGCTTCTCTGATCTCCCCATCCCATAGTTTTTTTCCTCTAGTTGTCTAGGGCTAAAGCCCTAGAGCTTTCCTCCTTCCACATTAGCATGTCTACTGGTGTTGTTTTTGTTTAGGTTATGTTTAGGCAACCATGTTGGTGAGACTCCATGACTGTAGCTTCAACATTTCTAGGAGACAATCTTACAGCTAACTCACCAACCCTCTAGATGAGCGAATCTAAACTTCTCTAATGCAGAGGAGACCATAGTTCCTTATTTTGTGTTGACCTCCGCCACCACAAAATTATTCCTAACTCCTTCTTAACTGTAATTTTGCTACTGCTGTGAATATTAATGAAGAATTCTGATATAGAGGATATCTGATATGTGATCCCTGTGAAAAGACTGTCCAACTCCCAAATGGGTCTCGACCCACAGGTTGAGAACCACTGCTCTAAAATTAGTTTCCTTCCATTCTCACCCTTGCCATGATTCCTGAACCTTAGATTATAACTGTGTTATGATTATTTTCTGTAATAGTCTCTGTCTAAACATTATGATTTTTTTAATTGATAGATTGACTCTCAGAAGTAAATTCTTAGCTTTACATAAGGTACTATGTCTCACATCTCTGAGTACCCATAATGAAGTGGCATTAATTTTCACAATGGAGTCTGAGTGCTAGATTTCAAATCCTCCATCTACTACATCAACATGAAACATTAGACATAGAATCTATCCTTCCAAACATGTTTAATTAGTCATAAGATCATGGAATTATCAGATGTATTTAAATGAAATTATTTGTATTGGATATTTAACATAGTAACTATACTATATTAGGAAATATAGTAATTACTTAATAATTCATTCATATTATAGAAACATTAGAACACTAACTAATAAATTATGTTTTAGTTAATGGAAAATGTTTCATTTCTCAAAGGCACAGGGCTTGTGTCACAGTGGCACAGAACAAACTCAGGAGTGCTGTGTCAGACTGTTCTTGCTGCTCTAACAGAATGCTGAACTGTGTGTGTATGTATGTGTTCTCGCTGATCAAGAGAAAGTCCAGCAAGTCCAACGTCAAGGTACATCAGATCCCATTCCTGGTAATGGACATCCTGCTACACACTGCTGTGCTTGGGTGTTCTAATGTGGGAGAGAGATGGGGCGGGGGGGATGAGCTGTTGTCTTATTTCTTTGTCTAAAGACACTGATTGATTCCATCTTGAAAAATGAATATACTCCTCCCATAACCTAATCTGAATATAGTTAACCTCCAGCTGCTCCCCAATTACCCTTTAAATATCATCACATTGCAAATATAAGTTGAAAGTACGACCTAAAGGGAAGTAAAATTGTACAAACATTTATAGCACACATGCTTAAAAGTACACTTGACTCATTTTTTTATCTCCAGCAAGAGAGAGATAGATGTTATTTGGCAACCAGGAAAATGTAAAATAAAACTACTTTGAGATTCCATCTTACAGCAGCAAGAATGGATACCATCTTGCTAGGATGTAGGGAAAGAAGATTACTCTCCATTGATGGGGATGTAAATTTGTGCATCCACTATGAATCGATCCATTATGGATGCTCAAGTTATATCTACTACATAGCATCTCTTTGAGAATATGAGAATGAGGATAAAAACAGCACATGACTCAGCTACATAACTTCTGAGTATATACCCAAGGAGTCTAAGGCACCACACCATAAATATTCACAATTTATGTAGGAACTGAAACTAGTTTAGATGTTCATCAACACCCAAAAATTTTAAAAATGTATTATGCATGTATAAAATGGAATTTTAGGCAGCCAGAAAGAAACAAAGAATTCATGACATTCATAGGAAAATGGACACAACTAGATGTCATTATGCTAAGTGAAGTCGGTCAAACTCAGAAAGAAAGATATCATGTTTTCTTTCACATGATATTCCTGAAAATTATAAATTATGTACTTGTACACATATATGTGTTCATATGTATGCTCATAGGTCAGCAAATGGACAGGAGATCATGAAAGGAGAGGAAGAAGTATCAAAGAATAAGAAATAGAAAAGAGAAAGAGATGCTTGTACATTAAAGCAGAGGGGACTAAGTTAGGGAAGAGTGGGATCCAGGTGGAAAAGGGAAGTTGGTGGGACAAGGAAGGAACAAGAACAAAAGACAATGACAGGCATGCATGCAGATGCCATTGTGAAACTGCTATTTGTGTGTTAGCCTAAAATAATCAACTCAAAACTAGAAAAACAGTAAGCTATTCACTATTTCCTTGAAAGAACAGAGATGAGGGATTTGTGAAAATAAGAAAGAAACAGAGACAGAGAAGGCAGAGAAAGGGAGAGGAACAAGGAAAAGAACACCAGAAGACAGTTTTGCACACTAAAGTGGGTCTCCTATACAAATACAAGGCATAGCTGTGGATCCACGTTCAAATTGAAGAGCTCTTTCAAGAAAAGCCTCATAGAACTCTGCCATCACATGGTGTGACAGACTCCTTTGGTCATACCTTAGCCTCAGGCGTTATAATTGGACCTCTATAAATCTACATTTACAACCATGAAGAGGAACACAGTGCAGCAGTCTGGCGGATCCCATGAACTTTTGCTTTCCCCTTTCACCAAGCCTTACCCACCTAAATTCATTTTGTAAAGTTGGTTCACCCAGCTTCAAGCTTCTGCACTTATGAAGCATCTGTTTCCTAACAGAAGGATTTCAAAGATAGACACAATCAAACTCAGGCTTCTATACATGCTAGCCCTAGGAATGAGCACGGTATACTATTTAATGCTTTAACTCCTCTACAAAATGAAATTATTAGAGCCTCCGTCAAGAGTTATCTTCAGCGGGCTATCTATGATGAGGTAGAGATGAAATATTGTGAACTCAAAAGTTAACACCGAGTGATTGAGTACAGATGCCCCAATAGTAGGTGATTCTTGACACCAACTCCATCCTTTCCACAGAATGATGGGAACTGTATATTCTTCTATTAGAGCTGGTTTGGGTTGAAGTTGTCAGCTTGAAGGGAATACCACATGGATTAAGAAAGAAGCTACAAGGGAGAAGTGAAGCCAGAGGATCCCAATATGAAAACAATTAGCTCATAATTACATATTCATGAGGTAACCTTTGTTTTATCTTAGAAACTTGAAAGAAACACGTGAGTAAGTAAAGATAACCTCATATAGTTATATGGACTACACCTATGTGATTTTCAGCTTCTGAAAGCAAAGCCTCAAGGGAATATACTATATTTGACGAGATACCTTCTAGTGATGGATTCTTCTGATAGTTGGAGAAGAAAGGGATAAAGGGAAAAAATGGCTTAGGTTTGGGCAGAGAAGGGTCCACACGTTCAAAAATGTGTCTGTCTCTTGCTCTCTGTGTCTGTGTGTGAGTGTGTGTGTGTGTGTGTGTGTGTGTGTGTGTGTGTGAGAGAGAGAGAGAGAGAGAGAGGAAGAAAGTATCATGAGAGAGGAGAAAGAAATCTTGATACAGGTAAAAAAATAGGCAATGGGTTATATATACTTAGAAAGGAAAGGGGGAGATTCACAGGGAGGAAAGGGAATGAACAGGAGATGGTATTACAGACAGCAACAGGATACCAAGTGAGAAGAAAATATAAAGGCAGAATGTATGAAAGTATCTTGATGGAACCCATTACTTTGTATGTAAACCATGAAAATTAATTATTATGAAAAAGAAAATTAGTTTTCAGGAGACTGATTCAACTTGGTAAGCAGAGAGTTAACAGGTTATAGAAATAGATCCAGTGTACAGACTTCAAAATGAGTCAAATTGATATCATGGCTTCAGTATCTTAACTTAAAAGTTACACATTGAGAAAGTCTTCTAAAAAGAGTAGAGGGCCTACATTGCACTTAATCACATGCTATAAGTGCCGTTAGGTTTCTTTGATGTTGAAGATTCTCCATATCCCAGAACTGCTGATATAAAATAAAATATTCTCTGTGGGATAACATAGTTACCATAGCTTCAGACTTACAGTTCACTGTCACACAATGCAAACAACTATCTTAAGAAACAGCAAGCAAGTTGAGATGAAAAAAAATACTACCTTTGCACTTTTTTGACAATTTAAATTTTTATTAGAAATTTGATTTTATTAAAAACTAATTATGAAGGAAAAGTATCTAAATGATTTTTAGTTTTGGCTCAATATAAAATCATGCAAGAGGAAGGGGTTGATATTAAAATGTAATGCAAATAAATTAATTAATAAAATAATGCAATTCCCAAAGGTAATATTTGTGCACATATTAAAGAAATAAATTAGTACAATACAGTGCTGAAAATTATCTGAGTATTAGAATTTATTAATATTTTTCACATAAATTTCAGTATCGATTTAAAATGTGATTTTCTTTAGTCGAAAGTGATTGTAAACACAGAAGTCTTTGGCTTTGTTCTAAACATCCAATGTTCATTTTCTTGGTATAAATAAACACACTCAGAATCTGTATACCAGACACAATTAAAGCTTTAAAGAAGCAGTCGTAGGAGTTAAGAGTAGAGTATATCCATGAACATCAGGAAGAACCATTCCTCTTTTGCGTATTAGAGGATATGATTTAGCCGGTCACCATCTGTACCTGGGAGCAGGGCGGTTCCACTGACCTCTGTGTATGGCTGGCAGAGAGTTCTGGTTTCCCAGCAGCCCTTTCACTTCTGGGCTTGGAGGTGAGAGCTCCACTTTCTCGCCAATAACTGTCCAGAGGGGAGCAACTAGGAGCCCAAAGGGCATACAACCAGTGGAGCAGCTGTGACAGGATCCTTTAGGTTGCCATCTGCACACAGGAGCCAGGCAGTTCCACAGCCATCTGCACACAGATCCCACCAGAAGAAAGCTGGTCTCCTAGGAGTGCTAACACAGGCTTACAGGCCCACAGGAGGGACAAGCTCCAGCCAGAGACAGCAAGATCAACTAACATCAGAGATAACCAGATGGTGAAAGGTAAGTGCAAGAACCCTATCAACAGAAACCAAGGCTACTGGGCAACATCAGAACCCAGTTATCCCACCACAGCAAGTCCTGGATACCTCAACACACTGGAAAATCAAGAGTTATATTTGAAATTGCATCTCATGATGCGGATATAGGACTTTAAGAAGGACATAAATAACTCCCTTAACAAAAATACAGGAGAACACAGGTAAACAAGTAGAAGCCCTCAAAGAATTACAGGAAAACACAACCAAACAGGTGAGGGAACTGAACAAAATCATCTAGGATCTAAACATGGAAGTTAAAACAATAAAGAAATCACAAAGGGAGACAACTCTAGAGATAGAAAACCTAGGAAAGAGATCAGAAGTCATAGATGCAAGAATTACCAACAGAATATGAGATAGAAGAGAGAATCTCAGGTATAGAAGATACCATACAAAACACTTACACAACAGTCAAAGAAAATGCAAAAAAGCAAAAAGCTCCTGACCCAAAACATCCAGGAAATCCAGGACACAATGAGAAGACCAAACCTAAGGTTAATAGGTATAGAAAAGAGTAAAGACTCCCAAAGTAAAGGACCAGTAAATAACTTCAACAAAATTATAGAAGAAAACTTCCCTAACCCAAAGAAAGAGATAGCCATGAACATACAAGAAGCCTACAGAACTCCAAATAGATTGAACCAGAAAAGAAATTCCTCCTGCCACATAATAATCAAAACACCAAATGCACAAAACAAAGAAAGAATACTAAAAGCAGTAAGGGAAAAAGGTCAAGTAACATATAAAGGCAGACCTATCAGAATTAGACCAGACTTCTCACTAGAGACGATGAAAGCTAGAAGATCCTGAACAGATGTCATACAGACCCTAAGAGAACACAAATGCCAACCCAGGCTACTATACCTAGCGAAACTCTCAATTACCATAGATGGAGAATCCAAGATATTCCATGACAAGAACAAATTTCCACAAATCCAGCCCTTCAAAGGATAAATGGACAATGCCAACACAAGGAGGGAATATACATCCTAGAAAAAGCAAGAAAATAATCTTCCTTTAACAAACCAATAAGAAGATAGCCACATAAACATAACTCCAACTTTAACAACAACAATACCAAGGAGCAACAATCACTTTTCCTTATTATCTCTTAATATCAATGGACTCAATTCTCCAATAAAAAGACATAGACTAACAGACTGGATACATAAATAGGACCCAACATTTTGCTACATACAAGAAACTTACCTTAGTGACAAAGACAGATACTACCTCAAAGTAAAGGGCTGGAAAACAATTTTCCAAGCAAATGGTCCCAAGAAACAAGCTGGAGTAGCCATTCTAATATCGAATAAAATCCACTTCCAACCTAAAGTTATCAAAAAAGATAAGAAAGAACACTTCATATTCATGAAAAGAAAAATATACCAAGAAGAACTCTCAATCCTGAACATCTATGTTCCAAACGCAAGGGCACCCACATTCATAATAGAAATTTTACTAAAACTCAAAGCATACATTGCATCTCACACAATAATAGTGGGAGACTTCAACACCCTACTCTCATCAATGGACAGATCATGTAAACAGAAACTAAACAGTGTAACCAACAGAAGTCATGAACCAAATTGATTTAACTGGTATCTATAGAACATTTTATCCTAAAACAAAAGAATATGCCTTCTTCTCAGCACCTCATGGTACCTTCTCCAAAAGACCATAAATCAGTCACAAAACAGGCCTTAATAGATACAAGAAGATTGAAATAATCCCATGCATCCTATCAGATCACCATGGACTAACCAGAAGGTACAGAGACAGTATCTAAATTAGCGAAATCAGAAATGAAAAAGGAGACATAACATCAGAAAGCAAGGAAATCCAAAAAAATCATCAGATCCTGCTACAAAAGCCTTCACTCAAAAAAACTGGAAAATCTGGATGAAACAGACAATTGCCTAGACAGATACCAGGCACCAAAATTAAATCAGGATCAGATAAATGATCTAAACAGTCTCATAACCCCTAATAAAATAGAAGCAGACATTAACAGTCTCCCAAACAAGAAAAGCTCAGGTTTAGTGCAGAGTTCTCTCAGAACTTCAAAGAAGACCTAATACCAATACTCTCCAAACTATTCCACAAAATGAAAACAGAAGGAACACTACCCAATTCATTCTATAAAGCTACAATTACTCTGATACCTAAACCACACAAAGACCCTACAAAGAAGGAGAACTTCAAGACCAATTTTCCTTATGAATATAGATGCAAAAATACTCAATAAAATTCTCACAAACCGAATCCAAGACCAGACAATAGAACCTAGGGTTTCCCAGGATCTATACCTAAAGGTGTGGCAGAATTCTTCCTCTCTTTGTCACTGCATACTTAAGGAAGACTTAATCCCTAGATGACAGCATTATATAAAAACTTCCTGGGAACCTTTTCTGTATGTATTGTTGGGTCAGTTCAGTCTTTAAAGCATGTAGGTCAGTATTTGTACCAGGTTTGCTATCATGCCTGTATTCTGTCCTGACTGATAGAATACAAAACACCCTTCTAAGAAAACCAGGATTTCAGATGTAAGCGTGCACATGTATTCACTGCATGGAGCTACTTCTCAGATCCATTCTGACTCTTTTAAAGTTGGGTCATTCATTTGCCCACATCTTTAGTCTTCCTATTCTTTCTCAATAATACTTCCAAGAACAAGTGACAATCATTAGGATGCTGGCACTGTGTCATCATTAAAGAGTTCATAAAGAGTTCCACATGAATCCTCTGTCCTGTGTGGAAAATTGGAACATTTCACCCTTGTGGAAAAGTTCAGGTTTATGGTTTTATCAATTTGTTATTGTAGAAAAAGTTAAGCATTCTTTTGGCTTCCAACAACCCATGTGAAATCCAGGATATTACTATTTAATGCTGTTCTTTGTTCTAATTAGAATAGCAACACAAAATTTTTTTTATCATAACTTCACATTTAAAAAGTACTTAGAGCATACAGGGATGCATTAGCTTCACAAATAAAAATATCATTACAGCTAGAATCTATCAAAAATTTATCATGTGCCAGGATAAAAAAGGAGAAAGGAAATGGGGGTTTTTTTGTAGCAAAGCCAATCTCACAACATTTATGGTCGCCTAATGATAATGTGCCGCTAAACAAGATGAATAAATGTAGCTCCCAGCAGAAGACACCTTTAAAAACACTGAACTCCCCTCTCAACTTCTCCCATGCCTGACCATTGCTAGTTGGAAACACTTTGCAACAGAGTCACATCATCTCCTATTAGCATGATCTGATCCAGTGGTTTTCTTGACTTCGTTTTAGAATGAATCTCTTCTGCATCATCTAATATGAGGTTCATGTACTCATCAAAGCCAATAATACAACCCTCTGTCTGCATATTAACTTGCTCGTACAGCCACGCCTGAATTCAAGATCTATTTTGCAAGTATCTGAAGATGAGGTTGATGGACTGCACCATCACCTTCTGCACCTTCTGGCCCTGTCTGAGATATGCCATGACGGAAGTCACAAAGACCACACAAGTAGGACGGCCACCTCAAAAAGCGCCTTCTGGATGCAAGACCTGGAATACTGAAATAGATGCTTTTCGACTGATTTCATTTCTGATTTTTTTGAAAGGAAAACTTGGATTTTTGTTTGGTTATACTGCTCTAGTGTCACTAGTCCATGCCCTCAGAAAGACATGAGCCAATATTTAGGCCATGCACTAGGTCCTCTGACTCCCAGAATGTTGTCCCTCTGCATACCTGCACAGATAACACCTGTGATTCCTCTCTGTATCTAGTTAGAGATCAGCATGTGCTGACTTTCAAATGTAAAATGGTACCTGTTGGTCTGGGGATGTAGGTCAGTTGGAAGATACTAGTCTAGCATGCACAAGGTTCGGTCTTAAGAACTACCACACCCGGGCATTACTTCTAAGAACTGGGAGGGTAGGGGTAAGAAGATCAAAGCTCAAGGTAATCTTCAGCTACATAGTTAGAGCCCCATATGGGATATGTCTGTCTCAAAAATAAAATAAATAGAATAAAACTGAAAGAAGAACATAGAAAATGGCATCTATCATTTCCACTCCCAAGTCTTCTTGCCTGGCAGCTCATGATTTCTTCATATCATCTGTCAACTTAATTTGTTCATTGTTATCTGTCTTCTCTCATTAGACTATAACCCAACCAGAAATGTGCATTCATTCCAAGATGAACCTATGAAGTACATAGGTCAAAACTTGACCCATATAAAAATACTTAGACAGGATTTACTAAGTGAACCCCTGAGAACATGAGTGAATAACCAAATGAGTTTATAGGCTTGGAAGAAAGTCCAGTCTTCCATGCATTTTCATGAACATGAAAACAGGAGAAATCACATCAGTTTGCTCCCATATAATTATCCATCATTGTCTATCAGCAGAAAGCACACAAGCATGTCTCAGTAGAGTAAGTGGAAGAGCACTTTTACAGCATTTCAGTGAGTACAGCCTAGTGGAGATTCGAATTTTGGGTTCCAGAATGAAATTCCATCTTACTCACTCACATGTTCTCAATTTAAAAGTTGCCTGACCTTTCAAAGGCTCCGTCTCATCTTCCAAAATGAGTTTTAATATTGATCACTGTCTAAAACACTCAGTGTCTGGAACATGATAAACTTTTGATAGATGTTAGCTGTAATAACATTTTTATTTATGAAATTAATGCTCTAAATACTTTTTTTACACATAGAAAACTATATTTTATATCTTATGTATAACTATAAATATGTCTCTAGAAAATGTCATTAATCTCTGGAGTAGTCAAGGAAGCTTAGGTACTGCAGAGGGGTAAAGCAATAACAGACATCATTTATTTTTGAATCTTGTATCATACACATTAGTTTCGAATCAAATGGCGAAGATTATTTGGAAAACACTTGCTTATGGCAAGGTTCATTCCGGATTTTGTGCTGGGCTATCTTTACTGCAAAGTACTTCAGCAGAGAACAGGGACTGAGCAGCTAACTAAGGGACAGAAGCTCCTCATTTAGCTGTTTGGGGTTTTGTTACTGAGGTGAAAGCCCAGCTTGACACCACATGCTGAGTTTATGATCCACCTTGTAGCCATGCCTCCTAGTTTCCACAAAGAATATTCTGTCTGCTTGAGAAAGGGTCTCACTATGTCCTCTGGGCTGACCTTGAACTCAGGATCCATCTGCCTCAGTCTCCTGAGTTCTGGGATTACAGGTGTGCACTTCTATGCCCATCAAAGCTTTGCTATTGAAATTTGTTGCTGAAGGTTGAACCCAGGGCCTTCTACATGTTAAGCACACTTTCAACTATCGAGTTATACCTCCAACCCTTCACTAAAACTTTTAAACAAGAATCCCTCATATACGAACCTGGCGAGGACAAACTATACAGGAGAAAAATGAATAGAACAGCATCTTAGCCCTTGTGAAAGAAGTCACTCAGGAGGAGGAGGAGAGGTGGATCCCACTCTCTTCCTGTGTCCCTTTGTTCGCTGTTCTTTATAAAGAGGATAAGGTCACGCCTCTTGTTTTTACAAGTCCCAGATCTAGAAAACCTGTTAAAAAAATAAAACTAAAGAAAATGTCTAGGTACTTTTTAAAAGTGAAGTAATGATCAAAAATTATTGTGCTACTATTTCAACTAGAACAAATTTAAAAACAACATTAAATAGTGATATCCTGGATTTCACAAGGGTTGTTGGAAATTTGACTTTTTCTACAATAACAAATCAATAGAAGCCATTAATACAGACATAAAAATTTCCAAAAGGGCACAGTGTTCCAATTTATTTACAGAGGACAAAGGATTCATGTAGCACTATATATGTACTCGTTTTGATGACACAGCACCACATCCTAGCGGTTACACTTTTGTACTTAGAAGCATTATTGAGAAACTACAGAAAGTCTAAAGGTACTACAATTTCAAAAATTGGAGACAGATGAATATCCAGTGAGGACATGTCTACCTAAATGAGTAACATTACATAGCTGCATTTCTCTGCAACAATTACATTGATTGCTAGTGAGGCCATCAGCTTCCCTTGTAGGGCAGATGGATTTGTTCCAATAGTGACAAGGATCACCTGCTGAGGACAACCTCATCTAAGTGTTTCTTCAAGCTATATAGTAAGCACATGAAATTGTTCCAGTTTAAGTAAAGGTCATAAGACAATTGTCAGAAGAGTCCTTTATTAATACCCTCCAACCAGTTCTTGAACACAGAAGAAATGCAATGACCAGAATTCTTCAGTATTTACAAAATTTCCACTAACAAGTAAGATAACCTTTAAAATAAAAATGTTTGTGTAAAAATGCTAGGCCTAAAATTTATTTTCTTAAATTAGTAAATTCTACTTTCAAAGTTATGTTCAGTATATATTTCTGGCATCCTGTCACTAGCTTACCACAAAATAAAAGCAATAATTATCAATTAGGCCAGTCTATATCCACTCTTGAAACACAAAAGCACAATGGCCTGTCTTTAGCTTGTTGTGTTACAGCCAAAGGATTTTCTCTATAGCTCTTTCTTGATAGACAATTATTTCTCAGAGTAAATTCTCAACTTATTCTGACATTTGAATTTGGTTGAGAGTCAACTTTACTAATTTATTTTAAACTCTCTTGTCTTTAAAAGGTACTCAAAATACACTTGAATATTCATTGTGAAGATGACCTAGCCCTGATGCTGTTTTTATGAAGAAAATTACATGAACCAAAAATGTAAAAATAATACTACTTTGGAGCTGGTGGTGGTTGTTTTGGTTTTGCTTTTGTTTCTTTGGTTGGTTTTGGGTTTTTGTGTTTTTGTTTTGTTTTGTTTTGTTTGTTTTTTATTCTACTTTTGGAATGTCTAACCTCTTTGACATTATTTTAATGTTATGAGGCTTTTTTCCTTATTTTGGAAACTGACATGCTGGGATATTGAGGGAATTAAATGAAACAAGGGAGATGACTTGTCTAGCACAGTCCTTTTGCTCATGTGAGTATTCTCGGTGAATCACTCTTACCTACTATAACTGCCCGCAGTTACAAAGGAACAGGTTACCTGGAAGGGAAGCTATTCAAGGTTTCAAAGTTTAATGGAGAAATCCAAATATATACGCAGGGGAAAACCCTTCCCCCAGAGGCTGGAAGCTTCTCCACACATGGCTAGTGTTTTCCAGGAAACTGCAGGTACTTGAAAAGCCACGGGCTTCACCTTGGCCTGAGCGCTCCACCCCAGGTGGAGGGGATTATGGCTAACACAGGAGTTTCTGCTCAAAGGCTGAGAGAGGAACTTCACATTGGTCAATGTCAAGTTCCTGTCAGGTGGCATGGCACCCCAATAAGGCACTCTACAACCTTCAGATGATGTAAAGAAGGCTAGTGGGAACATAGGAAACATGCATACAGTAGTTCAACTGTAGAATCAAAGCAAGCTCTCTCCCACACTGGGAGTACTCTGTGTACTTGAGTGAGCCAACCTTTCCAACTCTGGTTAAAAGGGAGCAGTACACTGAGCTAGGGCTAGGCACTCCTACAACTCAGTCAAGAAACACGCATTTGTGATCTTGATCATCTCACACCAAGCACTGGACATATTCTACTGACTTGTTGTCACTCATGTATGGGATTCCTTGGCCTGTAATAGTTGACCAATGACCAAGCATGATCTTGGTGTCAGGTTACAGTAGAGAAAATGCCCATCATGATTTAGCTTGTAGGCTAGCCTCTGGTTCTGGAAGTGATTTGCCTGTTGGGGCACAATGACTTCCATCTAGCCTCCCTGCAGACACCTGGGAAATTCCTACTCATCCTCCACAGATAACACAAATGTCATCTTCTTAGTAGCCTTTTCCAAACTTTGTGTCAGGAACAGATGTGCCAACTCCGTTCCTGAGTTCGTATTATATTGTGAATTTTTCTATCATGTAATAATTCTAAGATACTGTTTTTTTAAGATGTGTTTTATTATTTTTAACTGTGCACACGTATGTATGCATGTGTAGGGGTACATGTGCCCACAGAGACCATGGGCACTGGATATTTCTGGAACTGGAACTACAAGCAGTTATAAAATGCCTGCATAATTACTGGGAACTGAAATCAAATCCTCTGCAAGAATGATACATGTTCTTATTACTTACTGTCTCCGCAGCACCAATCTAATGAATTCTTTTAATTGCTTAGTTTTTAGATATTTACTTACATCAAGCCCTTTAAGGATTGTTTCAAATCTATTTTTTCTTACCAGGTTAAACACTCACATACATACATACACACACACACGTGTGTGTGTGTGTGTGTGTGTGTGTGTGTGTGTGTGTGTGTGTGTGTGTGCTACAGACATCCTGATGGTTATTTGTTATTGTCTACCCCTACAACTGGTGCCATTTTCCCTAAGAAACACATTCAAATGATCCATAATTATTTCAGAGAAAAATTAGATATTAGCGAGTCTGAAGAAATATCAATGAGCTCCTGACTCATGGTAAATTCCCAAACAGGCTCTACAGACTCGTTGACCTCATCCTGTCTGAACTCTCTTTCCAAAGCTGCTGTAGGAGAGACCATGAAACGTGGGCACAATTAGTTACACCCAAACTCTGAAACCCAAGCTGTGGTAATTTTTCACAGGGGCACAGGTTAAGTGAGGGAAGATTATTTCCACTTTCAGACCTCTGTATCCCTTACAGACTATTCAAAGGCAAAGGGAGATGAATGTATTTTGACTTTTGGGAAAATGGTGAAACTTTATCTCTTAGTTTCCCCTCACAGATGTCTTCCATCTGTTATGTTGGTAATGCACAGCTACATGTCTCATATTGATGGTACTGATTACTAAGAAGAAGGCTACCCAAGGGGATGCAGGGCCACCTGGGATAGGGCAGGACCAGAGAATTCTTGGTTAGTGTGTAGTAATGGCCAGTAGCTTCTGGCCTGTGAGCAAACACACTCTTTCTTCTCCATGCCTGCTCAGTCTCTCTGTGACATTGTTTTAAGACTTGGAAATTCTCCTTCATGACACACCTGATTGAGTAAACTTCAGTACGAGAGAGAGAGAGAGAGAGAGAGAGAGAGAGAGAGAGAGAGAGAGAGAGGGAGAGAGAGAGAGAGAGAGAGAGAACGCTTACAGAGTTGTTTTCCTTTGATGGTAAACTCCACCTTCGGGGGGGGGAGTCAGCAAACTTTTATCCACTGCAGATAGAGAGCCCAGAACTGCTCAGGAACTAGCTCTGGAGTGCAAACTGCTCACAACCTTTCTGTTAGCAGACAGAGGTCTCTAGTGGAAAAGCAGAGGCATCACAGGTTTTATTAGGTGTAGCCACTGGGGAGGCACTGAGATTGCACATGGTCATAGAGAGCTAACAATCTGGACACTTGCAAATATAGAAGTCTGTACATTTGCTCAAATGTTGGCCACATGTCTATGGGAATTTGGGAATTTGGAGAGCTAACTGGGATTGGAAAGAAACCTTTGAAAAACAATACTATGCTGTATTCAGGTCTTGCCTTTTCCTGCCCTGATCCACTGTTTCTAGTTGGAAAGGTTAGAGTTTCAAGGAGATCTGAGTTCATTAATAATGGAAGACAGTCCTCTGTAACTGAGAGCTCTGTGTGACTAAGGAAATTACCATGAGCTTGTTGAGAGCAAGCTGTAGGCTTGTAAATATCTCAGCTCTGTGATATCAGAACAAGCATCAACATCTTTTCTTATACAGAAGATGGCCACATGTGCAGACTTTCCTTCTAGACACTGCAGATCTTAATGTCATTTTTCGCTTTCTTTTTTCTTTTCTCATGTAAGGAAACTACACATAATGTAAACCCATCTAGAACATAGAAACCTATTCTGGAGTTTCATATTGTTGTGGGACCAACATTTTGATTTCAGTGACGAATGGTCCTAATACATAGTCAATGGCAGTCTTTAAATCCGAGCTGGCTGATTGGGAAGTGTCTTCTGATGAATAATTTAAGACTCTTTCTATTTTCAGTCCTTGAGGACAGAAAGTGATTTTCTGAAATACAGGCACATTGCAAACAGTTGCCCCTACAAGGTGCTAGTAAAGTTGCAGTTGGGGAGCTTAGCTCATTTGAAAAGTAGGCAGTTGACCTTATTAGTTACCATTGCATTCACTAAATTCCAAACTTGCTCCTGGAAGGTGTTCCCAAGACCAGAACTGTGTCAGGTTTCTGATAGGACAGAGAGTGCATGTGGACACCCTTGCTGGTAATACTGAGATGCACAGCAATGATAATTGCAAAGCCATCGTATTTTAAGGCCTCACTTACAAAACCAAACAGTCCTCTAAAATAAAATGTGCATGAAATGAGGGGATTTTCTCAAACAGCACCAGCAGTGATCTTCATGTTGTTTCTAGGCTTGGGAATGTGGCAACACTCTTAGGCTCCACCCCCTCAGTCTCTGAATCATGTAATACTACATGTAACATGTGGATGCTCCCTGTGGTAACATGTAATCCACAAGGACAACAATGGAAGTTTTTTGACCCCAGTCTGAGGTGCCTGGTTCAGTCCAACTCTTAGCAAACATTTGGAATTTTATTTATAATTAATACATGGATGTAATCCAGTGGTGTATTTTCAAAAACGATTCTATTCATCTTAAGAGGTAGTCTCCAGAGGAACTTTGCTGAACTTTTTATATTAGGTTTGAAATCAATCATGTATTGGCAGACTATAAAGCTAGAAATCAAAGAGAATGAGTTGAATATTTAAAGATTAATGAGACGAGAAGATAATTGTAAAACAAAAGTTCCAAGATCAACCCCCACCCTGTTGAATTCCATCTCTTTCTCAAGAATACTACACCCATTTTACAGATGAGGAAAGATAAAGACATTTTAAGAAGCAACAATGGCCTTCTAATCCATGCAGCTCAAACATCAAACAGGTGGTCTAGATCCAATGGCATATGTTCTTACAAAGAAGAGTTCAGAATGAAAGAATGGAGTAAGGTTGAACAGAATGAAGAGGCTACGGATGGACTACAAGTGAAAGCAAAAATAATTATGGGGACTGGTGTATAGCAGCCAACAGTTTGGGATTCTGGCTTCAGTACAGGAGCTGCCCCACCCTGGAGCTGTCACTGCTTATGGTCTCAATGGTTGATGTGTCCACGGTGGCTCAGCAACCATCAATCATACTTTCAAAGTGAAAAAGATTCATCCCTCCGCAAGTACAAATGTGTGTCTTGGTGTTATAAGGGTAGATCTGCCCCCGTAGGGAAGATACTTCAATAGGTGACTCTCGACCAGGCCGTTTTGTGCTCACATTCCACAGCTCTCAAGGAGCAGAAAGCCCTTCCTTCTAACATCAGCATCCTTCCAGGGATTAGCCGCAGGTGCTACTTTGCTCTTTTACAACTCTCCTCCACTCCATGCTCCAAAAACACAGGCCTTGCCACTTTTTGCCGATCTTTCTCCATGTATCATTTACTGTCACTGTATAGCCACCTGGATAAGCTGACATCCCATGCCCCCCTTCCTTACCCCACTGAAAATCTCACCTATACTTTCTGCCCCTCCCACAGCCTTCCATTTCATAGCCTTCTACCTTACTGTTCTTGCTGTAGATCGTGTCACTACCCAACGAGGCACTTATCTTGATCACTGGCTCTTCTTTATCGGAAAGTAATCCCTACAAGGAAAGACACTGGTCTCAAATGGCTCCTAACATACAAGACGTTTTCAGAAATTTTCATTGGGTGATCAGAAGAGTTGAGCATCGGGTTCTGAAATAGAAAGAAGCAGACGCAGCTGCAGAGTTCCGTCTTTGTACCTCTAGAGGTTGTAGCCAGCAAGGAAAACCTTTCTAGGATCTAATCAGAGCTTTGGAAAACAAGACGGACCTTCATGGACCTTCAGATGAGGCAGGAGCATGAGGAATATGTGCTTAGTGGAAACTTCCCTGAGAAATCTGTTTCCTTCACACAGATGGGCTGACCTGGAGGAGAGGAATTTGGTTGCTCATTCCAGTGAAACTGGCACTTCCACACTTCATGTTTGTCTGCTGAAAGCCATGCTGGTTCTGATCAATCCCTAACCGCACTTGGGAGTGACATCATGGAACATGTAGGCAGAGGTAGAACATGTTTGTGGTGCCTCAGGCTCCACTCCTTAGAGGGTTGAAGAGCCTGGGGAGGCAGCTTTGGGCATAAAGCACCTCTCCTGGTATGGGCATTAAAACAGGCTACATGGAAGCTGATAAAAGCTATGTGCTCCACCCCTTTCCAGATAAGTCACAGAAGCACACACCTACATCCTTGACCTTTGAAAGTCAGCATCTTCCCATCCAGCTGCATAAACCAGCTCCATTCCTTGAAGGTCTTCTGGCAGGTATCACACACCCATATGGTGTGACTTTGGAAGTAATCAGTAGCCATTTCGGATTAATCACTTTCTCTGTAGCAGCTTCCATCTAATTAAACTGAAATACAAGGGCCATACAGAAGAAGGTTGGAAACATTAGTGTTGATTGTAAGACTGCTTCCCACTAACTCCATTAAATCATATCCATATGGGGCTCACAGTCTAGTTTTAAATACAAATGAATGTGTGTTCTTTGGTTGGTGATTCAGATTCTAAGAGGCCCCAAGGTTTCAGGTTAGTTGACCATGTTGGTCTTCCTGTTCCCTTGAGGGGGAGCTATCCCCAAAGCTGTTGCCTGTACATGGAATATGTTCTTCTAGCTGGGCTGCCTTATTTGGCCTCAGTGGTAGAGGAAGTGCCTGGCCTCTAGTCGCATAAAGACTTGAAGTGCCAGGGTGTATGAATACCTGGGAGGGGGGCGCTCAGAGAAGAAGAGGTTGGGGGAAGGAGGAAAGATTGTAGTAGAAGCAGACGGGGGGTGCAGTGAACAGGAGGCAAAGTGAATAAGTAAAAAATGAATAAATTTAATTTAATTTTTTAAAAAATGAATGCTTGGTTTTCATGCTTAAAAGCATGCTATAAAGGGCAAGGGACTTTCCAAGTTTTGATACTTTTGTGCTCCCAGTACTGGCAGATTATCTCCTAGGCATCATGTGCTTCTTAAAGCATGCCCTGGTGTCCTGGTCCTTGGTATATCCTTGCATTGGAGGACATTGTAATCACTACTTTCTCTGTGTCCCCTAGAAGTGTAAGCATCTAAAAAGTATATCTGGGATAGCGGGTCTATTGGATCTTGTGTGTGAATAACTGAGTCTCTTTTACCCTCCTCTCGAACCAGCACCTAGTGTGGGAGCTAGCAAAGCCAAAATGCTCAGTAGGTTTATGTGCTCACTTAGCACTCAAGGGCTATTAGATATCAAGTACTGAGTACATAAAGAAATAGGGCAGACACGGCCAGCCAGTCTTCATTCCTCACTCTTCTCAAAGTTCCTAATGCAGACGTTAAATGTGGATGACAATTAGTTACTCAGTTATCAAAAAGGAAATATAAGATGGACTCACAAGGTAGAAAGGCAAGCACAGAAGCGCTACAGATCTGTCAAGGCTCCGAGAAGAGATGACGTAGGTACTAAGACTTAGGTAAGATAGAAGCGGGCACGCCACCCCAGGAAGAGGTCTGGAGAAACTCTTCTAGGTGGAGAGAATGGAGATAACAAGCTGCAGACATTCTCAGGTAAGAAGGAGTTGGAAATCACTGAATAATAAGCAGGGGACCACAGTCCACTGTCAGGTCTGCCAAAAGTCTGTCAAAGTCTCAAAAGCGTTCTTCAACTTTATCCTCACCAAGCATAACGAGCTTTGAGGATCTTTACAAAAAGAGCTTAAGGAATTGTTCAAAGATTGCCCTTAAGATATTAGGCTTCTCTTTTAAGAAACAAAAGCAAAGAGAGCAAAGCAAAGAGAGAAAATTCTCAAAAGAAATCAATAACACACCTGTCATTAGAAGTTAGGCTTCAAATGGCTTCTCCTTACAAACCTATTGTATATATCTCCCTTAGAGTAACTTTGAAATCCCTATACGATCTGTGTACACTGTGCCAGCTAGAGAAAATAATCAAAGTAGCTCACACATAGCACAAGATAAAAACCCTTTAAATCTAGCCTCTTACTTTTTAGGCTTGGTGTTTGAAATCATAAAGTATCATGCCTAGTATTAAAGAAATATTTCCAAGGAAGTTTTATACTATCAGAGCTTAGAGGGAGGTCATTGGCTATCTGGGTCATTCATCCACTCAGACTATACCCAAGATAAATAGAACAATGCCCTAGTTTCAAGTACTTTCACACAGAGATTCAGCGATGTCTTTCAGAAGGCAGCTCTCACTGTTAGCAGCTTTCTCTGTGAATAAAGAGGACATTTGTACGAAGTTCAAGCCATTTAAATTGCAGCCCAAGGCCTTTTCCACTTAGCTGGACAAAGAGATCAGCAACAAATAAAAAGTGCATATTCTGCCAGTGACACAAGGACTTTAAATCTAGTCCCAGTGGCTTCACTCAGAGAGCTGCTGATGAATGAGCTCAAGTCTCTTGGATCTTCAGTTCCTAGCTGGCAGGAGACACATCAGTCTTACACAGGAAGTGGGAAGAAGGACTTTCCTGGCAGCTACTCCTTTGGAAATTACACTCACTAAAAAATGGGAGAGGAAATGACATTCCACCTCTTGCAGGTTGCTAAAGAAGACAGTACCACCTGAGGTACTGAAGAAACAGGAGAAAGGATTGATGTTGAAGCAAGGTATCTGCGATGCTTGACTTGGGTATGTCTGAATTCATTTAAATGTTTAGGTTTGCTTGTTCACATGTGTGTCTGTACGTTGAGTCTTTCTGAACTGCCATGACAAATCACCATAAAGGAAGTGGTTTGTGATAAGTGTATTTTCTTATGAATGTTTTGAAGCTAGGTAGTTCTGATGATTTAGTGTCTGGTGTAAGCCTCCTTCCTGGCTCTCGGATGGATGCCATTTTCTAAAGTCAACACATGGCAGAAAGAATAAGAATGTTCTCTAGGGGTCTCGTTGATGAGGACACTCATACCATTCAAGAGAGCTCCATCCTCTCATGCCTTAATCACATCCCAAGGGCCTACCTCCAAATACCGCCACATTAGGGATTAAGATTAAACATAAGATTTTTTTTTCTTTTGGTACTGGGAACTGACGCCAGTCTTTATGCATACTGGGCAAATTTTCTACCATTCATTTTATATGTGTGTGGTGTGTGTGTGTGTATAGTTATATACTTACATAGTTATATATGTATATATTGTATGTAAACATATATATGTGTATATATATCAATGTGTATATATACAATATATGCAATATTATATATGTGTATTACATATATTGTATATACTGTATAATATAGTGTATATATTTTATATATTGCACATGCTATATTATATTCTATATTATATATTGTATATGTTATATATTATATATTGTATACAACATATATACAATATATATAACAATATGCATCATGTATACAAACACATATATGTGTATATATATATATATATATATATATATATATTCAGTCCCTATTATATAAATTTGAGGAGACACATATTGAAGTTATACATCACTATGTGGGTCAGTTCTGTGACTGCAAATTTACACAATATTGGACAGTGAGCTATGTAACAGTCCTCTAAATGAATGCAGCCTGATGCTGAAACAAGGTCACTCTAAAATGTAAATTGTTTCATGAAGGAGCATATTAATATGAAAATGAGCACCTACAATGTGAGGGAAAGGCCCTGACTTTAAGGACACATAGGTCAGGTGAGGACACAGAGCAGTAAACAGGTAATTACTGTGTTACGAGCTGTCGAGCCACCTGTCTATACACAGAGCTGTGAAGCATGAAGCAGGAAATGAGCAGAAGTGCCTGGGAGGACAGAGGAAGCTGTACAAAAGAGGAGCTGTTCACTGGTGTCTTTTACAGAACATGAATAAGAACCCTGAAGACAAATGCATAGAGTCTTGCACACATATACATGGTTGTATAATTCTACACCTATGTATAGAAACTGTACATTCCATGCATATATGATATATATGGTTGGTACCATATGCCACATATATATATCTACCATATATAGAAAAAATATATCTATATACATATAATGTTTGGTACTTATTTTTATATAATTATATATTCTCTTAACACTATAATCATCCATTTGTGTGAATCTCTGTGTGTGCACATATATGTATATACACACATAACTGGTGCCTATTTCATATCTGTATTATATATTTTACTCCGTCTATGTGGGTATATATTCATTTATACATATGTAGGCTTTATATGTATATAGTAATATACATATAATATATATATTATATGTAGATAGAGAAGGAGAAGGGAGAACTGCTCATATATAGAAAATTTGACATTAACATTAGATATAGAGAAAACTGATTTATAATGTGTAAGACATTTACTATCAAGTGACTTCTATGCATTTCTGCATAGCCAATCATTCTGCAAGAGGCCAATCTATCTCCACTCCAATTACAGATATGTCTATTCTGATGCACTTAAAAGCTCTTAATTACCCCTTATTTCCACTCCACTCCACCCTGAGGAGACAAATAAAACATGAACAGGGCCCACAGTAGCAGAAATGTTATGTACAAAAATTATTGGCGAGAACTAAAGCTGTCATGGCTTTAGATTTGTATGCCTATGAGTTACCAGCTAACCGTGTCTGCTTTGAAAAGCAGACAATACACTGCTGAAAATTTTGCTGAGAACTCCAATGAACACTTTGTCGTTTCTCTAATTACCTAAGTTGATTCACATTGTGAGACACAACGTGTTCTTACTTTCAATCAATCTGGAATTAAATTGAACTTTGAAGATTTCAGGACCCTGTCAAACTGGTGGAGAGCAACAGAAATGTTAAAGAAAAGAATAGCCTGATGCAGCACGCAGGTGTGTGAAGGGCCAGAGGCCCCTGACGAGGAACGGGATGTCTTAGGTGTTCCATCACTAACAAGATTCCAGTCTTGGTGAGCGGTAAACAGATAGCAAGTATGTGCGATCTCCTGAATGGGAACACTGGGACATTTTGTGCAACATACCTCATGAGTTCTAATGCAGCACTTGCATTTGAAAATTTAGTGTCATTCACAGCTGGACAGAAAAGCTACCTTAGTGACAAAACTGGGACACTAGGCAAATTAATAACAGTTTGCATTTCAGGTTTCCTGGGACAGGTGCCATCCCAATTAAGTCGGCATGACCATGACCGAACGGAGCAGCAAAAGCCTTGCTGAGTTCAGGCAGTTCGTGCTGAAATCTTTGGTACTGCAAGGAAAGTCAGTTTGATGCTGAGCTCGTGACTACTGTGAAGGTTTCATGGAAGACATAGAAATGCTCTTTGAAGGACCCCTGGGCCTAAAACCAATAAGACTGACTAAGATTTTTTCCATCCTACACTTAGAAGGTACTTGGGAGAATTTTGAGTGACATTTTGTAACAGGAGATGTTTACAGAATCACATGGGAGCTACAGTTGTGCTGAAATATCAGGCACACATGCAGTGAAATGATGATACTATAATATAAAAGCTGGACTCGGAGCCCATGAACTTTAAGAGCTTGAACACTATGAACGGTGTGGCATCGTCGTTACCGGCACGAGCTACAGCATAAGGTAAGACACATCTTCTCATTTCCAGTTCATTTCATTTCAGGTCCCTTGCTCACCGTGAGAACTTAGACAGGTTACATCATGTTTCTGAACCTCAGTTTCCTCATCTGTCAATAAGAGGTAATTAGACTTGCTTCATAGGGAAGTTGGGAGACTGTGGGAACTAGTTATCATCACTCTGCTTCCAACTGGCTTTTGTTCTATCAGCTGGTTTCAGTAGGCTACTCACTGAAAACCTCGGCAGGCTTCCTGCCTGTTCCTTGTGAGGACAATGGAAACCATTTTCCTGGTTCCTGGATGGAAGGGCTTTCCAGACACTCTAAACTAATAAAAATACTCCAATACTCCAGTTACTACATTGTGGGGGGGGGTTGTATTTTCAACATAAGGTCTTACCATGTAGCTCTAGCTGTCTTGAAACTCACTGTGTAGATCAGGCTGACCTGGAACCCACAGAAATTCCCCTACTTCTGCCTTCCAAGTGCTTGAATTAAAAAAGGTATGTGCCACAATATCTGGCTCCATATCAGTTACTTTCACGAATGAAAGAGTTCAGTCTGATTTTAAAGGGAGAAGTCAGAAAGTACAGACAAAGTCTTGGGTACAAAAGTAAGACTAAGCCAGTCGCCACCCTTGTTTCTGCCCTGTGAATGAGAGTTTCTTTGCTTCAGTCTTTGTCTCTTGGGGATTGCTATTTATGGGATTCCAGAACTTCTATGACTGCAAATCTCAGACTACGGTGAACTAATTCTTGAGAACTGGTTTTTATTGGGTCAGCTAACACTATCTAGCCTATAGTTCTCAAGGGCCACTTCACTATAGAGATGCAGGATAAACTAAAATGTTTCTTTGAATCAGAGGGCTTAGGAAAAAAAAATAAACAGGGCTCTGTATTAATTCATTTTGCACTGTTGTGAAAAATACCTAATTAAAAATCTACTGGAGGAGGGATGATACACCTTGGCTCCTGGTTCTAGAGTTTGTGTCTGTCATGGTGGGGAGGCAAGAGAGTTCAGCAGAAACTACTTATATGGGCACACCAGAAAGCAGAGAGTTTAGGTTAAAACACAACCCATCTTCACCAGCTGTGCCCGACTGGGTGCCACCAGCTGAAAAACATATTTGAAGCATGAGCCTGTGGAAGTCATCCCCAGGTAAAGCCATAACGAACCAACACTGAGAACCATAACAAACCCACACTGTGAGCCAGGAGAACCATTCAGATAAACACCTCCACCTCACCTTATGGATGGTGGAGTGTTTCCCACCCACAGACTCTCTCTTTTGTCTTCCAGCTTCATATGCACTTCACCATATTTTGGGCTCTCCTCCTCCTCAACCAGTTTGGACTATGAGTCTCAATTCCAACCTCAGTCTTAAAATCTGGTATGCCACATGGATTTCTCTCTCATCACTTCCCTTAGGCGAAGGAGCATTCAAACCAGATCTCAAAACCAGATTTGGTCCTTATGTTGCAGGGATAGAAATGTTATTCAAATCATTTCTACTGTTTTCTTTTCTTCTCCTCTGATGATGTCGACTTTTAGTGAGAGCAACAACATATTCACATTTAGTATGTTTTCATTTGGGGGCATTTTAGAATTAACAGGTAGGTTACATTGAGTTAGAAAGAGAGAGGAAGAATTAAGAGTCTTTGGTGACCAATCTAAAGCCAAATATTAAACCGCAGCAGGTACACACCACGAGACAGCTTGTTAGTGCATCAGGCAAGATGCACACTACAGATTGTGTGCATCGGTGCATAGATGCACTTACCATCATGGCCACCATTCTATTCTAATGTCTATCCTGAAATCCTGGCTTATAAGATTTAATGGGAATTTTCTGTCTCGTGGGTTTAATACAGATTTCTTGGATCTTCCTGCAAGGTTAGGAAAGGGGAAAATGATTTCCTGACTCCTAAAAACTTTGTTCTCCTTAAAACAAAAGGCATCCATTGTCTCCCTTCCCAAGCAACTGTGTTTTATATCCAGATGCTAATCTGCTTCTTATGAATCACCAAAACCATCCTGGTTTTTAAGCAAAAGGCTATGTGGATTTTTCTCAGCTCCATCTGGAATAGTTTCTTTTATTTTACATTAATTTTAACTTTAGTCTTATAATTTTCACAAACATTTTTAAAACGTCTTTGAACATGCATTAAATGCTTTAGGGCATTAGTCAAATGCCACTCTCTGGGGACCATAGTCAAATACCACTCCCTGAGGACATTCAAAAGAGAAGATGGCCAGTCCTACTGAGAACAAGTTTCCATTGTAATACATAAAAGCATCAAACACATTTCTTTTTTCTGGAGGCAGGGAATGATAGTTTTCTAAGCCAGTTACTGTATCCTTCATTTTCCTATAATTAATTTGCCATCCACTCCTGCCTCCATCCCCAAAAGCCATCTGGTCAATTTGTTTCTCTGATCACAAACAGCAAAGAATTTAGACAAGCATCTTTAAAAAGACAAAACAAACAAAAACACAAAAAGCAAACAACAACAAAACCAGATACAGTCTGTCTCTTTACACGTTTCTAATATCCTTATTTTCCATTTTTATTCTGATATTTTCAAAAGGAAATCCAGGGAATAACTCAGATATTAATGCTAACTCTAATAGCTCAATGCCTGCCACATGACAGGTATCATGTTTGAGACATTCCTATGACATCTTCATTTACCTGCAGGACAAGCAAAGGCTATTGAGATATACTTTCCAGCTGATGGTTGATAAAAACAGACTCAAAAATTACATGGTTTATTCAATGTCTTAAAACTAGTAAGAAACAGATTTAGGATTCAGTCTCACTCTGAACTGTAACTGGCTAACTACTGAGCCACTTTACCTCCCACACCTAAGTCAAAGCACTAAGATTCCCTGCTTATGACACTGAGTATAGTCACCAGTTCCCCCAACTAGGCTGAGACATTTTGTTTCCCATAAGCATTTTATAAAACAGTTTCATAGATTGGGCAAAAATAAAATAAAATAAAGTTTTAGAGACTCATTTGTTAGAATAAAAGTGTTACAACTGAATGAGGAAGTCATTTTAGGTAGAAGCTTTGAAATTTCCCAAATTAGCACAATGCCACATATGCTTGTCCATCTTCTAGGAAAGGGATGTGACCTACCTGAGTCTGTGGGTTGTGCTCAGTGTCAGTTCTTGAAGCTTCACAAGCTTCAGATTATCAGTGGTGGTGAGTCAATTTCTAATCTGTCCATTTATTCATAACAAATTAAACCAACATTGCAGGCTTCTTTTTTTTCTAGTGATAAAATTCTATTTGTGCTTTCAAAACCTTCTGTTACAGCATCACACGAGGCAAAGCCATGTATGAGAACTGCAGGTGGAAGGTCACTCATCAGCACAAGGTTAGGGCTAAGTGATCACATGTGTTCTCATCCTGTATTTTTTCGAGGCTAGAGTTAGTGTATCGTTAACAGATTTGAGGTTGCCATCTTGTGTACGCCAGGATCTACTAATCCACTCAAACTAAACAGCTGAGTTTGAAAGCCCAGAAAACCTTCCGAGATCAAGAAGATCAAGGAACTAAGAAAAGAGAGACCCTTTATCATCTAGGCACTGCAGCATCAACTTGACTACTGAGAGTTCCTGATTGCTGCCTACACTGACCATCACTGGGATTGTAGAGCTCTCTCTACCCAGGACACCACTTTTGACTAGGCCTTAGCAACTAAGGGCCTTTCCTAGCACTGACTCACCATAGTCCTTGTGCTACTCCCATAACCATGTTGAACCTCAGTTTCTTACCTGCAAAATGGAAATAATGATAGGTAAGGTAAGGATATGTTGTGAAGTTTAATTAGTCTTTCTAAAGCACTTTGAGATGATCAGATGAAAGGTGCTCTTTACATTTATAGCATTAATTATTATTTTTATTGTATATAATCATTTAAAATACTAGAATCTGTTGTATGTAATCTTATATAATAAACACACACACACACACTCACACACTTAAGAGTATACAAGACTTTTTCAAGATCATGATCTTACAGTCAATCTAATCCACTCATGAAACTATTTTCAAAGATACCAACTTGAGAATTGATGCAAAATAATATAATTAACACCAATAGGGAAAGGCAATGTGAGTAAGTACTACTTTGACCAGTTAGACACACCTCTCTTGAAGTAAACACAATAGTGGAGGAGATAATTGAAGGAGAAGATACAACTTGATTGCAAAACAGTATAGTAGTGTTGCTATTTGAAGTGTGCTTTTCTTCTTAGAGACTCAGAGCAAATTACCAATATTATCTCGTTAATGCTTATAACATCCTCACAAGAAAGAAAGCAAATAGAATTCCATTTAAAAGATAGGTAAATACATACTTGGTGACTAAGCAGTTTCCCAAGGTCATGGAGTCCATTGCTAATAACAAACTTTAGGTGGTTCTTTTCCTGCATGTGTTCAAAAAGTTTGCCAGAGGTAGGATCACAGCTGGAACTCAAGTACTATGTATCTAAAAGCTGGGTGATACTCCCTGTCTTCAAGCAAATAGATTTAGAATGAGGATGAAATAATTTTACAGCGTCCTCTTGAATGTTCTATCAGTGCTTAGCAATCATCATCAGGGTTGAGTAGGGCCCTCCTAGGGTGACAGTTCACAGAAAGTCATGCTTCCTCTTCAGTACAGAGTTGGTTCCATTTCTAGTTCCATCAGTGCTTATGCAGATTTAGAAATTTCCAAAAAGCAGTTGTGCATTTAGAGAGCATTCCACATTACGGAAGTAGAGTAGACTCCTGCATTCCAGTGTACCATTTATTTCATAGCAGGAAATGAACATTAATTTCATCCTAGTCTAACTCTCAGGAATTAGTAACAGGTATTCATTTCAGATCAAGCAGACATCAGAATTCTCTTTCTACATATCTTCTTTTTTGCTTTATAAACACGCCCAAACTTCCAAGATAGAGAATATTGGAGAAAACCTTTTGGGATTGGATTTGAGGTCTCTTACAATACAGGAGAGTACCAAATTACCAAAAATGATCCAAAATCCCAATCCTGAATTTTATTTTATTTTATTTTATTTTATTTTATTTTATTTTATTTTATTTTTGATAGATAACATTACTAGAAGTCTTTTACATGATTAAGATCCATTGGGAACTGGTGAAGGATTTGATAATGCTTATCAAATACAAAGAGATGAGTTAGTCACTTGCTAGTCAAGACAAATAATAACTCCTAAAATCATATTATTTATGATTTAGAGGGCATTTATTAGGAAGTTAATCTATAACTGAATCTCTGTTGAGTGGTAATTTCTTAAACCCGCAGCAGGTTCTAAACTTCTGAGTTACTCTTCCACTTACATTTTATAGCCTGTAGATCCAAAATGGCAGCTGTCTTTCTTCTAGATCAGTCAAACATACCACTTGTACCTGGCTGGCTGACTGTGACTCACTCCACTCAGGTTCACAGGATGGTGATTAATCAGTGGGCAAGTTTCTACCTCGTGTGATTTATCACAGGATCTCCAACTTTGAGACTTCTATCAATTCCCAAGGCCAACAACTTGTAAAAACTTCTCTTCAAATAACCTTAGCTTCCGTATTAGCAACACCCACACTAGTCTGCAATTGCTGGTCTTCTAATGCCCAGACACATCCTCAAAAAGATGAATGAAGATAAAACCCAGGTTATTATTCCAGTAGCTTGACTTCCTTGCAGATGAGATGAAAACATCATAGGTTAATTTTCTCCCTGTCCAGAAATTGTATTACATAATAGGCTTTTAAAGTTTGTTTCTGTGTGCACATTTTCTTGGCTATCAACTTAAATAATAGCTAAATGAAAAGCAGAATATACTAATTGATATAACTTGGCTTCAATACTGTTTATACTAGAAAGACTTCCTCTTCATACATAATTTTAACTGCAGGTGAAGTGGTGGTAAAGACTCTGCTTGTATGTACAAAGAAGGAAATAACATTGGTAGACAGATACAATTTACTCACCAAGTTGAGTTGGAAAGTCTACTAGCCAGAGCAACATATAAATAGCAGAATTCAGTGCACATTATGATCATTACAAACCCTAAAGTGTCATTCTAGATAGAATCAGCATGAGCTTCATTCAAGTATATGCATGTATGATAATTCCATAATGAAGGTATTATTAAAAGCCTGTCTGAAATATAATGCTATTGCATTTACTGGCCTTGAAAGGTTATTTGTATTTAGTCTAGATATGGAATTCAGGTGCCTTAACATTATTGTAAAGGTCCTCATCCAAGTTTCTAAAAACAAAAAACAAAAAACAAAAACAAGCAAACAAACAAAAAAACAATTAAAAAGTCTATTCTAACTACAGAACACAGCATGAACTATTTCTAGAGCTGTAAAGAAGAAATCTATAAGTGGTTAATAAAGATTCCTCTTCTTGAAAGGAATGTAAATGCAGCATGCTGCCTTGTGTGTAGCACTAGGGCTAGAACTGGAATATGTTTGACTAAGAAACAAAGACAGGATTACAGAATGGTTGACTCCATGTGCACACAGGGAAACAATTTGTAAACTACATTCCAAATGGTTCTTTTTAGTTGCTGAGCATAAGCAGGGTGCTAAACACAGTACCTGTCTCTTTAGGACTACCCCTTACGGCTAAATGCTGCAACCTAGAGATCACATTCAGTTCTATACTAATTCATCAATGTAAAAGCTGGGCAAAAGGGATCCTAGGATGCTCACTTCGAATAATCATGCTTTGGGTTAGTTGTTGGCCAGAGACTGAGTCATGTAATTATACCCATGGGAAACATGGGCTAGGACTGCTTTTAAACGCTGTGGACTGATCCCATAAGCCCCATTATTTATTTTAATAAAGCATAGTTGTGTTTGTTTGTTACATATTTGTTTTAATAGTAACTTAAATTATATAGACTCTAATTTTTCAATGAACATATGGTTAACCTTACAAAAAGGTGCAGTTAATTAGGTAGAGAAAATGTTTGATTCTCACAGTCTGTCTCATCTCCTTTACTTTACTCCTGTTTTACCCTATGGAAATATTTTTAAGCAGTCTATGTCTCTGTCTCTCTCTGTCTCTGTCTCTCCTGTCTCTGTCTATCTCTCTGTCTCTGTCTGTCTCTGTCTTGTCTCTCTCTCTCTCTCTCTCTCTCTCTCTCTCTCTCTCTCTCTCTCTCTCTCTTCCCCCTCCTCCCCTTAGCACACCATAATTTTTATGGTTCTCCTACAATGGGAGTTTGAAAGTAAACGCTGATCATCCTCTCATTTATACTTCAATTAGATATCATAATGAGAGGATTTCCTATGAAGGTCATTTGGAGCTATCAAATTAATTTAGTTCTAGCTTGTTCCACCCAAAGTACTGCAAAGGCTTCTTTGGAGGCTTGTTGCCTGCATGAGTCAATGATTTAGTGTTATGTGGGTGGGGGAATTGTACTTCAAGATTTCTTGGCTTAGATATTAAATCATGACCAGACACACTCTGGGTGACATTTTCTCTTCTTTATTCCCACATAAAACTCCCACTGAAGTGACAGAAAAGACTCATGTGTGGAGGAGACTCACTTGGTATTTGTGTAGGTTCTTTAACCAACAAAAAAAAAAGTGGCTCGCTTTCTGTCTGTTCTCCCCAGATCAATGCCTGTAGCTGACCCTTCTGGACTTAAGAACTCACAGCTAAGAAGCAAGAAAGGTGAGCCTCATACATGCTCTAAAACATGAGCACACATCCTGTATTAAAACAATGTGGCTCTTCTAGAATTTAACAGCACACATCAATTAATGCAAGCTAAGCTCAATATGGCAAAATCCCACGCAGCCTGAAAACTCAGTGGTAGGAGTTGAAGTTGAAGTCTGATCAGTTGACAGGTGACTCAATACTGAAATTTAATTGTGCCTGCTGTTTGCCAGTAACTGTAAGTTGGTGCTTATGACAGCCTTGTCCTGCTGGTTCACCAGCATTTTTCAGCTGGGAAAGTAGCTGCCTGGACTATAGAAGCTGTGCTCCAGGAGAAGAGGTGTGTATCATCATTGACATTTTGGACAAGCCTTTGGCATTTCATTCCCTTGGAACAGCACAGGAGAGCATGACACTCTGTGAACAGACATAGGCCATGATGATGAAATGCTGGCCATCCTCCAATATTTCAAGTGGTTTACACCCAGTATCGACTAGGAGGGCATTTGTTCACACATATGGTGACACTCTCAGTTTAGGAGAGTCTGGGAAGATACCGCCTTTTACTCATACACGCATATACATTTTCAAAGACTTGATACCTAAATCCCATAATGCTTCTCCAAGAAATGCAAATAAGAAGATGAATCAATGGACTGAAGATTTGTGACTTACATGAGTAAATAAAATTTAACATGCAAATTTTTAAGTCACAGAACATGGAAAATTTTGTAGGATAAGAGTACAATGTGTTTTTGGATTAAGTCTTTGATGTTTGATGGTGTTAAAATTTTAAAACATAATCCTCAAAATCACCAAATAATCTCCAAATGTCATCTCATCCTTTCCAACAGTCTTTGCTTTCTCTAAAACTACAGACAAAATGCTGAGAGAGAAAAGGTTGGGTATATATTTTAGTATGTTATATTTTTGTCCCCTTCCATGAATTAATTACCAAACATGGAAATAAAGCAATAGTCAAAGGCAGAAGCCTAAGATTGTTGGTATGCTAAATAACCAAAAACAAAAAGAGTCATTCTCAGAAGAAAGTAGCTTCCACACCAAAGGTGGAAAGTCTCCATAACATTCTACAAAGTTCTCAATTAATTGGCTCTCTACTATATTAGTCAATAGCCTTAACAACATATAAATTATGACTCAGATTTCTCATCACTGTGAGAAAATTCCTGAGTAAATAAATAAATAAATAAATAAATAAATAAATAAATACCCAACAGATCACGGAAGCCCAGGCTTAGCAGATACATCTACACCATGGAAGTCCAGGCTTAGGAGATACATCTACACCACAGCTCCTCCATCTGAAGTTCAAGGAGCATCACAGAAGAGGGATGCAAAGATGGTAGGAACCAGAATACCAGAAAACTCTACTGTGAAACAGTCCCTCCTAGAAACAATGGCAAAAACAAGACCAGAACAATGGCAATATCAATGAACACGTTAACAGGGAAAGAGGAAAAATTGGCAGGGTCCCACCTGCAAAATCTACAGGCAATTAACTGGGAAGAGAATCAGCCTCTCCCAGAGATTAGCTCCCTAACTGGTTGTCCAGTATAGAATGGAAATTCTTGAAACCAGATGCACACAAGAAACAAGAAACAAAAATTGACTCAGCATATTGTATTTATATGTTTGTGCACACACACACACACACACACACACACACACACACACACACACAAATACCAAAGAAAAAGAGGCTGTCAACTTGAAAGGGAGACAGGATGGGACAGGTTCAAGGGATGTTAATTGGGAGGTACTGGAGGAAGGAAATGGAGGGGGAAGCTACATAATTCCAATTATGAACATATTTTTAAATGCCTTAAGCTCCAAAGCATACACTTCGCTCACAACTCCTGAGCCAGGGTAGTAGTGGTATGGAACAGCTAGCATGCATGATATCCAGGAAGCAGGCAGTGAATGAATGCCTGTGCTAATGGGCTTTCCCCTTTGTTCCTCTTGTTCCATTTAGGTCTCTATCATATAGGATTTTACCACTTTTACTGAGGGTGGGTTCCATTCCTCACTACCCTGCTTAGTTAATTATGTCTAGAAATAACATCACAAACACTCTGAGGTATACCTTCCTAATCGCACAGGGAGTTCTCAATGCAATCAAGTCAACAACTAAAATATGAGTGAGCACTTAATGACATCAGAGGGCATGGAAACCTTAGGAAAACAGCTTAATCTTTCTGGGGGGGGGTTAAGTTTCCCCATTAAAGAGGAATTGTCTTAACTCCCCTCAATGTATCTAGATTCTGTTACCACAGTTGTACTGGCATTTGTACATTGCCTTTGCATTCTAGTTTATGGGAAATACTAAGGAAGTTCAGCTTCTGTTACTTGTCCCTTTGATTATGGACCTCTGACCAAGCCACACATAGAAAAAGAGATGGCACATGTAAACCTTTAGATAGTGCCTTTAGCAAAAGAAATATGCATCTAGGGAGCTCACAATATGGAGTTCTGCTGTTACTTTTAGAATCACAGTATCTTTCTGTTCTTCCAGGAAGACATAGAAATCATATATTAAATTTTTGATATGTTTTTGGTTGTTATGAAAGGAACTGAAAGACCATTTTCCATTCTTACTAACTCAAAAATGATTTGATGGATTTGTGCGATTTTAGGTTTATGAATAGAGAGAATGGTTCCACACCATGTAAAAAGGAAATAAAATCTCTCTCACCTCAGTTTCAATCACAAATAATTGATAACCATGTAGTAACACTTTCAAAGAAGACTTCTTCATTAACCTTACGCAAAATTTGTCATTAACCCCATGAAACAATGACTATGTAGACCCCCAAACTCCTGATAGACCCCCTCAAATTTTGTGGCCTGTGTTGCTTTTTACTGCTGTAATAAATTCCACGAGCAAAAGTAACTTTGGTAACAAAGGGTTTATTTGGTTGGTATGTTCCTTTTTATCCTTTACTGTGCATTTGGTATGCAGTAAAGATAGGAAGGGTTATAGAAGCAAGGAAAAAGAAAGGAGGAAGAAGATGGAGAGATTAAAGAGGAAAGTGCTTGCTATGCAAGCATGAGGCTCTGAATGCAATATGAAAACCCACATTAAAAAATAAACAAACAAAAATCCCAAATCTAGGGAGAGTCTGAAGATCCAGCTATGTGGATAAGGAAACTCTCAGCTCATGATGAAGACCTGTGATCAGTTCCCAGCACCCAAGTCAGGTAATGCCAAACTGCCTGTAACTCCAGTTCTAGGGAACCCAGTGTCTTTTCTTAGCTTTTACCTGTTCCTGCATACATGTCATACATATACATACACTCAGGCGCACACTCAGGCACACACACACACATACACATACACACACGCCAATAAATCATTTAATTATTTAACTATTTATTTATATATTTATTTTAAACTCCAGATTTTATTCCCCTCCCAGCCCAACTTCTGACTGTTCCACATCCCATACATCCTCCCTGCCCCCTCTAAACTCCCTGGGCCTCCAGTCTCTTAAAAAAAGCAGGAAAAAAATGGAGAAGTGAGGACATTTACATACCTGGGGGCTTACTAGACAGTCAACCTAATCTGGTCAGTGAGCTCCAAATGAGAGAACCTGTCTCAAAACAAAAAGAGAGAGCTCCTGAGCAGGGATGTCTGAGATTGACCTCTGGCCTCCACAGTCACATATGTACCCACCAGCATCTGCACATCCACCTATATGAATGAATATGTATCTACACCAGAGAGAGAGAGAGAGAGAGAGAGAGAGAGAGAGAGAGAGAGAGAGAGAGAGAGAGAGAGAGAGAGAGAAAGAGAGAGACAGAGACAGAGAGAAAGGAAGGAAGGAAGGAAGAAGAAGAAGAAGAAGAAGAAGAAGAAGAAGAGGAGGAGGAGGAGGAGGAGAAGGAGGAGGAAGAGGAAGAGGAAGAGGAGGAGGAGGAGAGGAGGAGGAGGAGAAGGAAGAAGAAGGAGGAGGAGGAGAAGGAGGAAGAGGAACAGCTATAGCAATAATGAGAAAAAAACTGCTTCAAACATAAGCAAATTCATATCTGCCCTTATCCAAATATTTATCAATCAGAAACCACTTCATATTAGAGCTTAATATTGGAGGTTTCACAAATACTGGGCCCTATCTGTAAAGTCTCATTTATTTGCTTAGGGAATACCCTAGATAGAAAATGTTTATGGTTCAAGTCTTTAGAATTCAGTGCTTCTGCACATTTACAAAGCCTGACTTTCTTACTGTGTTAGGTGTTAACACAGTAGCTTGGGTGAAACCTGAGTGCTCCATTTCTAACAAGCTTCTGAGTGCTGCCAATGCCTGCTGATTCCTGAACACTTGAGTAGCAAGATGAAAACTAAACCCCAACACTGAGAAGCAATTCTCACTGCATTTGCTAAGTTCGTTTTCCACTTGCACGTGGTTAGCTCATACTAACAAAAGCCAGTAGAGACTCACCGTCTCACTCCCCAAGTTACAAGCTAATTTCACAAAGATAGCAGGTTGCAATGTTTAGACTTATCCCATCCATAATTGCTCTTATCTACACTACCCCACCCCCATCCCTTTCATGCTGGGAACCATCCCAACTCCTCCCCAAACCATTAGACTGATAGTATCCACAGCATCAAACCCTCTGAGGCTGTTTCTACAAACAGAAAACACATGTTTACCAAACAGTAGTAAATTGCAACTACACACAGCGCAAATGTATTTGAGGGAAAGTTAAAAAAAAAAAACACATTACTTCCGCCATTTTTTAATCCGTGAAAAGATTACTATGCTTGAAAACAGGATCCATAATACAGAGCATAAATGGTCACAACCAAATAAGATACACATTGTAGAAAAGATCTGGGCAAGGTCTGTATGCCAACTAATTAGGGATTGGGTAGTCAGAATTATAGGAGAATTACACAAAGAAGATAATATAATATACTTCAAAGTGAATAAAAAGCCAAATGGACCAGTAGAAAGACCCCAGAACTATCCCTGAGAGGGTTAAAGTGTCACTTCGTAAGTCAGAGGTGGTAGAACTAATGTGGACCCCAAGGAGAGTAAGGAGAAACCACTTCCGTTTCCTCAATTCCAACCCTGTGAAGCCTGGATATTTTAAGCTGGTACTTAAAGCATGCATGCTGAAGAACAATTGAATACCCTGATACAGCTTTCACCTCTCTCTGTCTCAAGAGACAGGGAGATAGACATAAGTTTTATGTAATAGTAACAATATTTAAATGTCCTTATGTACATGTTATATGCACTATTGTGCACATTGTTTATGTGAAAACTCATTTTATCCTCATAACTACACAGAGTAGGTACTAATCTTCTCATTATATCTTTATACAAAATCAGGGAGTTTGTGTATTTTGTTCTCCTTGGCATTCCCTAGTGTCAAGAGAGTGAGTAACTTTGAAGATCTTGGTTCTTTTGGTGAGAAATGACAGTAGAGAGAGATTAAACACTGCATAAAATCAGGTAGCCAATAGGCAGAGACATAGGGTTCATATTCTAATAGGGTTGGTTGATGTCCATGGTTTGTTCATTATCCTACAAGTTCTGCAGACTTTCAAAAGCAGACCTTGTGGATTTTGTCCTCTTTACCATAAGTCAAACCATTTTCTCTATGTATGTGTTGATCTGTTTTGTGGTATTACCACAAATTACTTTGTCTGAGACAAAGTAAGTTTGACAAAGAGAAATTGATTAGTTTATAGTTCTGGAAGCTAGTCTCTGGCCAGGTCCTCTGTGTTGTCATCATATCATGGTGGAAAGGACAAGAGAGCCAGAGACTAAATTTATGACCTGAGCATCTTTTATAACCTCTACTAATCCATTCAAGAAGTTTCCCACATGTCTTATGAAGAACACATTTAAACCTGTACCACAACTATGAGAATTTCTTCTAGAGAAACATTACAGAAACATTAAATTGCTCAGACACATTGTTCCTCAATCACAGAGAGTCAAGAACATGTAATTTCCTGGAGGTCAGAAAGATTCATTACAGAACCAGATCACACAGGTAGGACCTGACTTCTTGGACCCAGATCACTTGATTCTAATCCTGTTCATTTTCTCTTCCTAAATTCAAACCTTTAAAACCTAAGTGGTAATTGACAAAGAGGCCTACAACTGGACAAAATGAAGGTAGTGAGAGACTTTGAAGCACTCATTTTTAAATGGTAGGTTTTCATCAAATGTCTCCCCTCAAGGCTCAGAGATCCGTGTAGAAAATGGGACAGGAAGATTTTAAGAGCCAGAAGTAGTAAAATGACACCAAGAAACAGAATCTTCCAGACACAATAGGACTGATGTACATATGAACTCACAGGGACTGTGGCAGCATGCTCAAGACTTGCACACGTCTAAACCAGACAAAATCCCAGCACTGAGAAGCAGATGTGGACACAGAATCCCACTCCTAACCAAGAAGGTAGTCTCAATTGATACTTGCTGGGAAGGGGGAAATCAGTTTTCTCCAATTGGGTATCATAGGATATATCAAATGCACTTTAGCACAGGTCTGGAGTAATTGGCCAACACAAAATGGAGTGTGTGTGTGTGTGTGTGTGTGTGTGTGTGTGTGTGTGTGTGTGTGTCTGTGCAGTTTCCATTTTAGTCCTTTTTTTATTTGGGGTTTTTTTGTTTGTTTGTTTGTTTTTCTTTCTTTTTTGAGAAAGAAAGGATAAAGTGGAGTGGAAAGGGAGGTGGAAGAATTTGGGGAAGGTTAGGGGAGAGGGAAGAATATGATCAAAACATATTGCATAAAATCTCTTTAAATAAATTTTGTAAAAAAAAATATCTAAGGCTCTCTCACACTCTTGAGTTCCTAATGAATTGATTGTGCACTTAAAAGTTTTGATAATATGCCTTTCTATTCACCATTCAATGTGTTCCTACTGTGTACCTGGTATCACTCTAAGACTTATCTCTGAAGGGCCACTGCACAGTCGAGAACAGAGAAGGTGCAGAGTTAGAAAAACCCTGCAAAGCTTTAGTAGATCAGTAAAGGTACAACAAAAATTATTTTTAATAAATAACATTTCTTTGTTTTTATTTTATGTGTCTGAGTATTTTCCTGCAACACAATGAAGAGAGTGTTGGGTCCCTTGGAACTCGGTTTACAGATGGTTGTGAGCTGCTGTGTGGGTCCTAGGAGCAGAAACTTGTTCTTCTGTTAGAATAAGCAGTATTTTTAACCTCTCAGCCACCTCTCCAGCCCTCCAACAGGAAGATTTCTCATGGCAGGATCTAGAATGGTTTTAGCAGAAGTGGATCCCTAGAGAGCATATCTAAGACTGTGTCATGGTGGGGAGAGGAGGGAGTCATGTAGCCGCTGCCTCTCCTATGTTCCATCTCCACTGTTTGGATTGCACGAAGCTGTTTGGAATCATTGTCTTATTCTTTTGGTCACTACCCATCCTGGATGACATTCATCAAGTGACGGCGTAACACATACTCCTTTTTCTCTGGTCTCTGCAGGTTTCATTCTCTCAATGAATTCAAGACCTTATCTCTTTGTTCCTGTCACTCCCTACCTGCGCAGCACCACACCCCTCACAGGTATTATTTCCTTTTATGGTGTCTCCTGCTTGACTCCTTCTCACAGACTGAGGTCTCCTTCAAGGAGCCTGTCCTGAAATCATGTTCTCCTCTAGTTGGCTGTTCGCTATCCCAGAGCCTTTTCTGGACTTTAGAGGCTCATTTATTTCCCAAATTGCAAATACACATCTGGATACGTGATCCAGGACTGAAGAGAATAGAAGAGATGCAGAGCAATGACAGTAAGAATCTACATGTGTGATAAACTCAGAGTGTCGCCGGAGTAAATCTGATATTTATGGGCAGTGGTTGAGTAGTGATCACTCACAAACACTTGTCTCTGGTGAGTACAGAGTAATAAACAGAAGTAGCTCCTGGCATTCACATTTGATCAGCTAACTTATTTAATATATGTGACACATAGGATGAATCAAACTGATTGGTTGTTAGATACATATGAGTAAATGAGAACATTATAGCTGTCAAGAAATTTGGAGGGCAATGAAAACTAAAGCCATTGTGATAAACATGAACAAAAAGACCTACTAAAGATACAGGGATGGATGGTAACATTTAACTAGCTGGAGCCAATGCCACTGTGAGCAAAGCTAGCTGGGAGGTGACCCTTGAAGCACATGGCCTGGGTAGCTAATGAAAGAATTAAGATCAGAGGAAGGATCAATGAGACAGACATGGCGGAATGGGCAAAGGGGCAAAGTTATGCAAAAAGAAGGCATGGTCCTTCAGAAGAGTGCTTTCAAGCAATTTAGCACACAGCTAGTTAGTCCCTGTCAGGGTTGGCTCTGGTGCCCAGGTTACTATTCAATGAAAGTCCCATTGCTCCACCAGCTTGGGCAAATGTCTGTATGTGTGGGCTATCACCCCCTTCCAGTGCTTCTTAACCTGCACAAGACTCTGCAGGGAGAGCCAGACCCAAAGACCAACCAACATATGAGCACAAAGACCTGAGACCATGATCCCTTCCAGAAATTTTCAGAAACATTTGGGCTTTCAGGAGTCTCTATGGTCTTGGCTGAACCTGTTTCAATTCAACTTTTCCTTTGTCCCAAATTTGTCTATACCCTCTCCCTTCCACAAGTAGCAAACCACAAAGCTTTTTTGGTTTTTTTTTTTTTTGTTTTTTGTTTTTTGTATTATGTATAGGATACAGTCTAATCCTCAGCATCTACTTCCTGGTAAACCCAGGTAGACATAGTTCTCTGAGAAGGTAAAAAATAAGGTGGGGTTTGGAACTGGATCAGTTACTGCTTCACTGATGGATGCAGACAGCCCAGGCACACAATGAAAACCCCATTTCTTACAGATGAGGTGGGATGGTGTAAATGTTGATGAAAAGCACTAGTTAGCTCTGTTTGTAGATATCTTAAAAAGCGAAGTGGACAGGAAAACTGCAAGACAATAAAATGCTATGGTCATTTTCTAAATTTGTTTTTCTAGAAGAGAGATTGAAAAGCTGGCAGAAATTTTCAAAGCATTTAAGACAATCAGTGAAAGCATAGGGCAGTTTAGATAACATACCAAAAGGGTCTCATTTTCTGTAGTAGGAGGGCCTAAAACTCTGACTAACCGAACTAAAATTTAATTATCAAAGTATCTGAGCTATGGGGAAGGTTACATTTCTAATCAAGAAAAATGCCTAGGGCAACATTAGAGCCCTGACTGGAAAATAATAAGACCCTGGCATAGTCATCAAACACTTAGGTGGAAGCTCACAAAAGTCTTAAATTCCAAAGGTCCCTAAAACCTTGTAAAACTGCAGAAATGCCTTACCCCACCAAGAGCTCACAACCCTCCACCTTCACAGGAAGGGAATGGAGAGTCTTCCCTCTGCAAGAAATTTGTGTGTTTTCCTCAGGATCCATTCCACTTCCCTTTGTGGCTGCTTGGCAGACAACTAAGACTAACTTCCAGCACAATTAAGTCAACTATATAGTAGAATCTCAAAGAAAGGAAGAACGATACTACACCACAAAGGAGCTGCAACTCCTATGCACCAGGAGGATGTAAGAATTGTTGCGTGTTGAGGATGTATGATGAAGAAAACTGAATATAGCATGGATTTTCATGTGAGAATTTATAGTTCTGAGAACACTTACTCAATGTAAAGGATCTAGAATATTGGCAAAGACCACAGGAGATCATACGCATCACCACCCTTGTTCAGAAAGAAAAGTGATACTAAGTCAGAGAACATTTATAAACTCATGAGTAACTACAGGTTTTGTTAGCAGTCTGATTGGCAGTCTAAAAAAAAGAAAAGGAAGAAGATCGGAGATGCCATGCCAGGGAATATAGATAAACGTGAGTAGACTCAAATCATAAAAATGATTCTATCACATGGTGATCTCACCAGATAGCATCCATTATAGAAAGAATATTAAACAAAACTATTGCCCACTAGTTATTGTTTTCACAAGGTAAATCAGCAGGTATCAGAAAGCCATTATTATATAATAAGGCAAGGAAAATTAAGTCTGGTACCATCTAGCCTACTTTCTGGGCGTTCCTCTGAGCATTTACCAACACAGATAGAAAACATGCATCAATTCTGACTTGATAAATGCATAGTAATCAGAGACCAAGATTATATAATACCGGGGCTGTGGATTATACAATACCGGGGCTGTGGATTATACCATAAGAAAGTAATTGACTGGCCTTCTGGCTGCCATTTGCAGTAGAGAACCAGACAGCTCCAAAGCCTTCTGTGCTTAGCCCGCCAGGAGAGAGTGATCTCACAGCAGCGATTTCACTTCTGAGTGAGGAGGTGTATCTCTCCAAAGATTCTCTCTGGAGGGGTACAGCTAGGAGGGCACAGGGCAAACGATCAGTGGAACTGCTGGGACAGGAGTCTTCCCTTCTGGCAGTCATTTGCAGCAGGGAACCAGACATCTCCACAGCCTCCTATGCACAGAACTTGCCAGAAGAGGGTTGGTCTCCCAAGAGTACAGACACAGGCCCATATGAGGGACAAGTTCCAGCCAGAGACAGCAAGACCAACTAACACCAGAGATAACCAGATCGCGAAAGGCTAGCACAAGAACCCTACCAAGAGAAACCAAGGCTACTTGGCAACATCAGAGCCCAGTTCTCCCACCACAGCAAGTCCCGGATACCCCAACACACCAGAAGAGCAAGAGTTGGATTTAAAGTCTCGTCTGACGATGCTGTTAAGAGGACATCAAGAAGGACATAAATAACTCCTTTAAAGAAATACAGGAGAACATGGGTCAAATGGTAAAAGCCCTTAAAGAGGAAACACAAAAATTCCTGAAAGAATTACAGGAGAACACAAACAAACAAGTGAAGGAACTGAACAAAACCATTCAGGATCTAAAAATGGAAGTAGAAACAATAAAGAAATCACAAAGTGAGACATCTCTGGAGATAGAAAATCTTGGAAAGAATTCAGGAGTCATAGATGCAAGCATCAAAAACAGAATACAAGAGATAGAAGAAAGAATCTCAGGGGCTGAAGATACCACAGAAAACATTGACACAACAGTCAAAGAAAATGCAAAATGCAAAAAGCTCCTGAGCCAGAACATCCAGGAAATCCAGGACACAATGAGAAGACCAAACCTAAGGATTATAGGTATAGAAGAGAGTGAAGATTTCCAACTTAAAGGGCCAGTAAATATCTTCAACAAAATTATAGAAGAAAACTTCCCTAACCTAAAGAAAGAGATGCCCAAGAACATACAAGAAGCCTACAGAACTCCAAACAGACTGGACCAGTCCAGAAAGTTCTCCCCACACATAATAATCAAAACACCAAATGCACTAAACAAAGAAAGAATATTAAAAGCAACAAGGGAAAAAGTCAAGTAACCTATAAAGGTAGGCCTATCAGAATTACACCAGACTTCTCACCTGAGATGATGAAAGCTAGAAAATCCTGGGCAGATCTCATACAGATCCTAAGAGAACACAAATGCCAGCCCAAACTACTATACCCAGCAAAACTCTCAATTACAATAGATGGAAAAAACAAGATACTCCATGATAAAAACCAAATTTACATAATATCTTTCCGCAAATCCAGCCCTACAAAGGATAATAGATGGAAAAGGCTAATATGAGGAGGGAAACTACACCCTAGAAAATGCAAGAAAGTAATCTTTTTCTAACAAACCCAAAAGACAGTAACCACACAAACATAAAAATAACATCAAAAATAACAGGAAGCAACAATCACTATTCCTTAATATCTTATAACATCAATGGACTCAATTCCCCAACAAAAAAACATAGTCTAACAGAAATATTTTTCATGTAAATATTCAATTTTATCAGAAAATGTTTGTGATTCCTCTTTCAATTTAGTAATGTTTTTTATGCCTACCATTTTAACTGTATTATTTTCCATGATAATCTTTAATTTTAACATTTTTTCTATATATTTCTTCAATTTTATCAGAAATATTTTCCATGTAAATCTTCAATTTTGTCAGAAAATGTTTATAATTCCACTTTCAATCAACTTAGGAATATTTTTATGCTTACCATTTTATCTGTATAATTTTTTCCATGAAATAGTCAATCTTAACGTGTTTTTCTATATATTTCTTCAGTTTTATCAGAGAGATTTTCCATGTAAATCTTCATCAGGAAATGTTTATAATTACACTTTCAATCAAATTAAAAATATTTTTCTGTCTACCATTTTATCGGTATAATTTTCCATGATAATCTTCAATTTTAATGTTTTTCTATATTTTTCTTCAATTTTATCAGAAATATTTTCCATGTAAATCTTCAAATTTATCAGACAATGTCTATAATTTTACTTTCAATCAACTTAGGAACATTTTTATACCTACCATTTTATCTGTATAATTTTCCATGAAATAGTCAGTTTGAACATGTTTTTCTATATGTTTCTTGAGTTTTATCAGAAATATTTTCCTTGTAGATCTTCAATTTTATCAGGAAATGTTTATTATTCCACTTTCAATCAAATTAGAAATATTTTTATGCCTACCATTTTATCTGTATAATTTTCCATGATAATCTTCAATTTTAATGTTTTTCTATTTATTTTTTCAATTTTATCAGAAATATTTTCCATGTAAATCTTTGATTTTATCAGAAAATGTTTATAATTCTACTTTCAATCAATTTAGGAATATTTTTATTCCTACCAATTTATCTGTATAATTTTCCATGAAATAGTCATTTTAATGTGTTTTCTATATATTTTTTGAATTTTATCAGAAATATTTTCCTTATAGATGTTCAATTTTATCAGAAAATGTTTATAATTCCACTTTCAATCAACTTAGAAATATTTTTATGCCTACCATTTTATCTGTAACTTTCCATGATAATCTTCAATTTTAATGTTATTTTATATTTTTCTACAATTTTATTAGGAATATTTCCCATGTAAATCTTCAATTCTATCATAAAATGTTTCTCCTTCCTTTTTCAATTAATTTAGTAATGTTTTTTCTGTCTACCATTTTACTCTTCAGTTTTCCATGAAAATTGTCAATCTTAATGTGTTTTTCTATATGCTTCTTCAATTTTGCCAGAAACATTTTCATGTAAATCTTTAATTTTATCACAAAATGTTTTTACTTCCTTTTTCATTAAAAAAAAGTTTTATATAGATAAACCCAGTCAATATTTTATCTTCTGCCCTTGCACCTATAATAAATTGTTAGTCCCCTTTAAAAAAATAATAAAAACACCTAAAATTCTCAAAAAAAAAAAAAAAAAGAAAAGAAAAGAAAGAAAGTAATTGACCATTAGAGAAGACAGGTAAACATCAGGGAATCTAGAATTGACAAGGGAGGGAGACAGTGAGTATATGTGGTAACTTTCAAGAGGCTTCCATAGCTTCACTGGCTTCTGATTCCAGTGTACCTTAAGAAAAGAAGTCCAGAAGAGTGATCAAGAGTTACTTTAAATATGAAATGGGTAAATCCGAATGGAGCAGGGATCATCTGTGTTAAACCATGTGATGCTCCATTTGGTCTCCTTTTCAATGGAAAGGTTCTTCCTGCTCCTTAAATGCTGTCGGAACTCACCAGCTGTCTGTCCCTTCTCCGAGTGCTTAAACTGTAAAGAGCCCTGTAGCCAATGCTATGTGCATGTTAAGGATGCCCATAGCCAATGACTGTCAGGCTCAGGCCAGTAAAGGTCAAACCCTCTTGGGTAGCTCTGAGGGTCCACTTCAATCCTGGACATCTCTTTAAAACTGGCCAGAAAAGATTCTGTACTTGTGTCTCCATCAACTCCTTCTGCCCAATCATTTTCGTTGTCTTCCCTTCCAGCATTTTTACTGTCTCCAGGAAGACCATACAATAAGCAGGCTGTATTCTCAACTGTATTCAAGAAGAAAGTTGCTTCTGAGTCTGGTGGTGTATATTGTGCAGAGCAATCATCTGTCCTCATGAAGAGGGAATGCCCTGCTGCATACAACCTGTGAGTTTCTGCTCAGCTCAGATTTACTAGAGGCTTTGATTTGGCCTGGAGAAGAGACAGGGGAGGTGACCCAGAGGCAAACTCAGAGCTAAATTTACTACTTAGTATGCCAAACACACAGATAAGTCCCTTCCTTGCTGCTGACAGTTCCCAGAGGCAGTGTTTGACACCAAGAGGCCCCTGAAAGACAAATTATAAGATTGCAAATGAGGCAGCGGAAGAAAGGGTACAGCCAACAATTTCTTAATAAAGACTGCAAATAGCCAAGTTTTCGTCCCAAATAACCATAATCTTGGCTAATGAAGGGGATTCTGAGGACAGAAGAAAAGCTTCAAGTGTTTATGTAATTTCAACAGGGGAAGACTTTACAGAATCTAGGAAGGGTGGGACCACCAGGGCCTGGCTACCAAACTGTGATGATTACCCCTAACGTGTTGGAAATTCACCTTTAAACCTTGTTTGAGTTTAAAAGCACAATAGGCAATTCATTCATTTCCTCCCACAGGACCTGGTGCATATGGCCATCTCCTGAGGAAGGCAATCATCACCTCAGGGTGATCTGCCGGAGCATCCGTCCAGCCTTGATTTAGAGGAAGCTGGATCCTTGTGCCTGTCTCAGAAGTATAAGCACAAGATTGGAAAGCAAGATTGGAAAGTGTTTGTGTGATACATTTCCCAGTTTGACACACACGCAACTTCAAATCCCAGAAAATACTTTCCTAAAACATTTTATTTTCATTAATTATTTTCATCCCAACTTCTAGGTAGAAGAATTTCTATTAACTTGTGATTTTTTTGTTTTTACTTAAGCTAATCTCTTCAAATTGCATTCCTTTGTGTGCTAAAATATGGGTAAATATTCATACTATAGGAAAGGCATAGTCTTTGATTCACTGTGTATCATCTTTAGAAGCTAGAGTAGATTTGAAAACAAGAGATTAAAATGATAGGCCATGGACTGAAAAGGAAGTCCAGGGCACTTTCCCTGGAGCAGTGACCCCACTTCAGTAGATCAACACTCCAGACCTCTGCTGTTCCTCAGTGATGTACTCTATATTACCTCAGACAGATTCCCCCAAGCACCTAAGCCTGGGATATTTCTTTTATAATTCTATTATAACACTTATCATGGACTGTCTGTGTATAACTTTGTTCTTGCATTCTCAAAGACAAGAGTCATATCTTCTATATCTTGGACTTAGTAGAGCATCTTGCACATGCTAAGTGTCTATTATTGAAATAAATCAAAACAATAGGTGTCATAAGAACAGCTCTTCCAGACAGAAGGGGAAGAAAGGGGACTATTTTTTAAGATAAGACTTGAGCTAGTTTTCAGAGTTTCTGTTTACTGGTTGTAAGTAATTAGCCTTTTGGTTGTTTGTCTATGTGTGCTTTTTAAGTAAGAGTGATATAAAAGATGAAGGTAGTGATGTTTATGAAGCATTCAAACATCCTCACAAAGCATTTTCTGATATCGTTTCCATTATTAGCCTTAGTAACCTAAAATCAGCAAAACAACGACAAGGACAAAGTATCCCTTGAAGACTATTCCCACCCATAGTAGAAAATTCAAAGGTATGAGGTTGTTGCTATCGTGGTCATAAATCAAATGGTTAATGAACTGCACAAATGTGTTAGGGAAATATAAAGCAGATAAGCCAGGTGATTAGCAGAGAAGTCTTGCACGCTGTGTGGGTGAGATGCCCGCTAATAAGGGCCGAGGTACGGCAGGGAAGCAGTGTTCAGTACACGGAAGCAGTCCGGTTATGAAATCTCACAACCACGGACATGAAAAATGCCCAAGGTGAGCCAAGAACAATTCCGAGGAAACTGAGCTGTAGGTGAAAACATCCAGGTTGGGAAAAAGAAAAGAGGATAAGAAAACCCTGCGAAAGGAGGGAGAGGTGGAGAGAGGACTGGGTGATAAATCAGAGAGAGGACAAGGGAATGAGATCTATCCTTAGAAGACAAAGGAGGCTGCTGTTCCCTGGTCCACCTGCTGAGTTCACTTCACCATGTGCATGGAAAATCTCCCTTCACACCCATCAACCGCGCCCAGCCCTTGCCAAGTTCCAGTAAAGGACAAGGAGATGTCATTTACAGGTCACTGAGAAGAATATAGAAATATATTAAATGCTCTTGGTTATTTTTCTAAAAAATATGAGGTGTGCTAATTGGACCCAGTGGAGTATTTAAAAAAAAAAGAGTCCGTAAAGTTGGAAGTGAGCCATGGAGCGAGTTGAAAGGGGGGAGTGGGGGGTGGGCAATAACATAATGCACTGTATATTTTTAAAGTTGATACTTATATGGTCAACTGGTAAAGCTGAGGAATAAATACTTAACAAAAACCGGAGTCTGACCCAAGACACTTGTACATGAGAAACACTACAAAAAAATCTTTGTGACTGACATTTTCCAGAGAGCCAGTTCATCTCTTGTATGTGTGGTCACCTAACAGTATGGAGTTGTTCTTTGCCACTTCCTCTCTCTGTAGTTCCTGTCTCCTCTTACTAATTAGCTGCCAGGACTGCAAATGAGAGTCAGAAAACAAGGGCCCTCTGATTTCTCCTAGCCCAGGCTACTGCTGTTCTCTTGGGGACAGGAGATTGCAAAGCCTGGAAGAAAGCAACTAAGAACAGGAAGTGTGCACAGTCATAAACCCCTCATGGACGCAAACAAAATTCTCATTTGAAACTGCTAAGCTCTATAAAGAGGTAATCATTTTCCATTACCTGAAAGTTCACTGTGATAAATCGATGATTATAGAGAGGAACAAAATTAACGACTTTTAACACTAGATTCTGCATTCTTCCTTGGCAACTGCTGGACCTTGGCCTAACATGAACCTCTCTCATAAAAATGAAACTCATGGCGCAATATAGTTGATAGACATATAATTAAATCCACTAAACTGATAGATTAGTATTAGAGACCCAAGGGCACCCACTTAAATAAATATATAAACATAATATGTGATATAAATAAATATAAACAGATTTTCCCTTCAAATTAGCAATATTATTGTATTTTTTTTTATATTTTCCTTGCAGGTTTGCCTCTTGTCTATCTGGAACAAAAATTCTAAATAGATAAAGTGATTCACAGGCTTATAGTGAGTGTTCTTGTTTGGTATATGCCAAGGTTGGGCATTCCTGAATTAAATGCTTAAAGTAAATGGCATGAAGCTTAAAAAAAAAAAAAGAAAAGACCCAGATCTGGCACTCAGATAGTCTTAGTTAAGTACCTGAAGCATGTTAACCATACCACACATCAAAGAAACAATTATTCATTATTACACGGCTCCTTCCCACTGACTCAGCAAGCTAACTGCCCCAACACACACACTTTCTCTTTACTCATCTACTAAGCTGGAAACAAAATCAATCTTTAAAACAATGTATCCAGCAGGCTGATGACAAACCATTTTACTATTTGGAAATATGACATATAAAACTTTTTAAATGTCAATAGCTTTGTGATTCAGTTTCAATAGGAAGTAATTTGAACAATTTCAGCAAAGCTCCGACCTTTTTATTTTTACATTCCTCAGAAGGGAGAGACCTTTTTGATTTAAACTTGTCTGTTTACCATGGGGAGTGGTGAGGAAGGGAACATGGTGTCAGAAGGGGACCACAAGAATTGAACTCAATAGTCGTGTTTGGCTGCAGGTACCTTGACCCACTAAACCATCTTGTTGGTCCTGAACTTCATTGTTTTGATGGAGATTTTAATCATCCACTTTAGTGCTTTGACTGCTATGATCATAATAGAATTCTCTATTAGAAGTCATGATTGTCTCTTTATTTAAATTTTTTATTATAATATAATTACCATTCTCCTTCACCTTTCTTCCTTCAAATTGTCCAATGTTGACCCTCCAGCTTCTCTTTCAAATCTGTGGCTTCTTTTTTAAAAAATTATTGGGGTGTGTGTGTGTGTGTGTGTGTGTGTGTGTGTGTGTGTGTGTGCATACATAATTATATAAACACAGCCTGTGTGCACAGGGTTTTCTGGACTGACCATTCAGTATGTTGGATGTTCTTCCCTTTCCATTCTTCTTTTTAAAGTCTAATTATTGTTCAAAATCCTTGAATTTATGAACCTCTAGAACTGATGCAAAGCAAAAACTAACAAATATGTGCAATTTTATATGTCAATTTGCAAAGAAATAAAAAGAAAAAACCTTACCATTAAAAGTAAACAATGCTGTATAGGATTAGATGGTTTCAGATGCATGGAAGGGTGCCAAGGAAAAGCTCAGGAAATGAATAACACTTGCCCGCTTGAACAAGACATCTCAGTTTTCTTTGTTATTGTCAACTTGAATTCTCTGTTGGACAAGTCCAGATTCAAATGTACATGCAATAATCCTATGCTAGAATGAGAAAAGGAAAATAATTTTCAGGTAAACTAATAAGGTCGATTTTGATTTGGTTATGACAGCTACATTTGAACAATTAATAATCAATTCACAAAATAGAAGCTTGGGTTTAAAAGATGGATAAGTTTATCAGAGAGTAATCAATTAAACTTCTGTGAGCAGGGGACAAACGGGTAAAGAATAATTTGAGCATTGACTCAGTCTTGACTTTACTCTTTAGCAAAAGGAAGACAGGACGCCCTTGGGGTGGGAGGGGATGTTAAAAGTTTCAGAGCCTATTGCTTTTGGCTGAATGAAGGACTGAAAAGGGAAAATACGTTTGCTATGCAAACTCTTTTCATCTCCTAATACATAGTTAATGCTTGATAGTTTAGGAAATCTGAACATCATTGGGCTGATCCCTTTATCAAGATGCCAGATTAAATTCAGAAGTCGTGATGCTTCATAATAATTTAGATAGATAAACAAGTGAGTAGTCAGATAGATAAATATTAATAGATACACACATACAGATATATGGATATTCATCTGCATGGTTTGATACTAGTCAAAAAAGACCAAATGGACTAACGTCATAATGTGAGTAAGAATGAGGCCAATGTGTAACAATACAATGGGTCATTTGGTCAGTGATGCATTGTCATTTGCTAGAAGCTCTCAATCTTCCATAAGAGGGCAAAGATTGATCAAAGACAACTTACATCTAGCACGCAAGACTTTAGTACATCTTTTTGAGCCAATATCATGGGACTAAATTTAAAGCAGTTTAAATGTGCTCAAAATGAGATATCTGGAAGTAAGATTTGCTCTGCTCTACGGGCAAGCAGTAAGGAACATTTGGAGCAAACACTATAAAGTCCATCAGGAGGAGGACTAGTGGATTGTGACTCTACTCCCCCGACCCCACCAATACCACACACACAAGAAGGTAAGGAAAAGTCCAGAAAATAACTGATGTTGAGCACAAATATCTTCCTGGGAGGAGGCCCAAGAGTTGTTGCAATCGAGTCTTCAAATAACTGCTCACATCAATAGTCACCATCAGAATCATATAGAAGAGTGTTGCTGTAAAAAAGGGAGAAATGGACCATTTGAGGTTTGATGAATTCTTCCCTAGCAACAAGCAATTGCTCTCTAATCCTTTCTGTTTTTCACTACAAAATCAATATGCTAAATGAAATAACTTTACCATCTTTCATTTATACTACTCAACTCTACTGCAGTCAAGAGCACTGAGAGAAAGTCATGTGGTATCACAGAATTCAACAACAACACAAATGACAATATTCCCTGCACCTTCCTTGAATGAAAGGCTTTGTGTTTTCACAAAGCACTTTGCATCCACTATCTTTTTACCTCTTACCACACCAAAGGTATGTAGGAGGCATGTATTACCTCATTTTGCAAGTGTTAAAGTTGAGGTTGGTAAAGTCAACAAAGAATAACATGTATTGACACTCAAAAAATGTCTTGTAGAAGATATCAACTCCAATGGAATAGTGAGTGTTAAGATTCTGTTCTGTAGCAATGATACAAACAGGACAAAGAAAACTGCAATATTAAATAAAAAAAAAAGCAAGATGATATTATCTTTAACAAACCCTGAAATACATTGGGAGAAAATGTATTAATATCTCATCAATGATGGTTTTGCATAAAATAACAAAAAACAAGCAAGATTCAAAGTTCTGAAATTATTTTTAATACTATTTTACGGTCCTGGAGAGATGGTTCAGCATCACAGAATGTTGGCTGTTCTTGCAGAGGACCCTGGTTTATTTCCCAGGATGCATGTGGTAACATCAACAATCTGAAAATCCAGTGTCAAGAAATCCAATGGCTCTTTCTGGCCTCTGAAGGCACCAGGACTACATGTGGTACACATAGATATATGCAGGCTGAACACCTACCTATACACTTAAAAGTTTTAAAGAATTTTAAATAGTTCTAAATAGAAGAAAAACCTATTATCTGCTATTTTGTGGCAATGATGTCAAATGAATCGGGGTTCTATCATCTTAAATAGTCAGGTTCTTACTTGCTCTGTTGCTGCTTTGGAGGATTCTCCTTAGAGCCTCACACAGGTTGACCTCAAGCTCCATCTCCGAGCTATCCTTTCAGCCCCAGGTCTAAGTTTTTTAAAGGACACTCAGTACAGATAGCATAAGTTGCCTGTCAGTTTTAGATCAAGTGCCCACACTCTCTGGCTGCAGAAACCAAAGCAAAATGCAATTGCTGTTTAACCATAAAAGAATGGGCAAATGCCTAGCTGACTAAGTAAATAGAGAAATACGTAAAATACCTTTTCACAAAAAGGAAACATATTTAGTTCATCTTCTTCTTTGTAAGGGTTCCTAAATTCCCTTTATAAATCATATCTAAATCAGATCTAATGCACGGGCCAAAAGGAACAGGAAAGCACTAACGGGAGAAAGCTGGGAACAATGATGGCGATTTTCACCGTGGAGAGTCAGTTTCACCAGCTGGCCTTGGGCGGCCTCCGTTCCTAATTCCTCACACGGCTCACCTCACTCCAGGCATGCATTTCCATGGTCTCCGCTTCACCTGAACAAATTGAAGCCATTTCTCCTTTCAATCATTGTGTGTGTATGACACCTGCCCTTTTGCATACCAGGTTCTAGGGACTGTGCCTCAAGAAGGCACAGTGGTTCTGAGCCTTTTTCATTTCAACTGCTGAGCCAGAGGTCAGAGGCAAGGTACAGAGGATAGGATGAAGATAGCATCATACATGAAACCCAGGAAATAGGAGAGACTATTGCCTAGGGGATATTTAGTGAGATAGCTTCCTTTTTGGTCCGCTGCTACCTAATCATTAGTTCGGGAGAATTGCTAAATTTGGAAGAGAGTAACCATGCACATAAAGGGAAGGACTGTCCAGTATCTGAGGAGAGACAGTTGATTTTTTTTCAAAGGCATTCAGTGCTACCATATAATGGTTTTATGATTTTTTTCATCCTTACTTCTCATTTGGTTTTAGACCCAGATACAGATAAAACCAAGACATCATCCTGTGTGTATACTACAAGAACGATAACTGCATGCCAGATCTTAGCATCAGTACCATAGGAAGGGATATGCTTCCCTGGAGTAGGAGGCATGCAAATCCCTTGAAAACCCATGCTTTGACTTCTTGAGTCAGCGACAGGTACAGAATATATCTATGCAAGATACACAGTGCTGGATAACTTACTGCTTTTATTCAAGTCTGGCTTTAATCCCGAGCCAGGCAGTTTATGCTTTTGCCATTTGTCTGCATAATGACTATGTATTTCATAATTATATGAATAATTGTTTACACGATTATCTTGAGCATACATTCAGTACGTGTATTATTATATATACTGAGGTTTATAAGAAATACACTTGAGGCAATGCTTTGATTCACCACCCACATCCCCACAAAGGTAAGAATGAAGGGTTTGTTCTCCCTGCTTTGATAGTGCTGTGGGAAATGGTCCTCACTGCCATTCCTGCTTGGAATTGTCTTATCTGAACAAAGATATCTCAGCTATAATGGCCCTGCTGATTACTGATTTGCTACATCAACATGCCCTTTCCCTAAATCAGTACAAATCAGAAAGGCTATCACAACTGCCTGTTACAGTGTCTACTGTGGCTAATCTCTTGATGAGACAGCCTAGCTCAACATTTTCCCTTCCAAACTATAGTCAACTTTTTTTTGTGGATTATTCTTAAGATAGTCTCTAACAAATACTTACTAGTCTATTTCCTTTTCAGAATCTACTTTCTGCGGACATCTCCTACTATATAACCTCGATATTAGCTAATGTTTCCTGAGGAAGATTCAAAATAAGAAAAAAAATTACATTAGCCCAAAGTATGGATGGATTTAGACTTAGCTACATCTAGAGTTTGAAAAACATATAGTAAATGATATTTATAATTCAAAAGGAAATAAGCTTTTGAAGCCAACTCTATATTTTCAAAAACCTAAATATTAGGAAACTGAGATGGCTTGATTTAGAAATATATCAACTCTTCTCAAGTATTTTATGTATGTGTATGTATGTATGCATATGTGTATATAGGTATGAGTATGTATGTATGTGTATATATTTGTGTATGTGCATTTTTGTGTTTATGCACATGCATGTATGTGTATATATGTAAATTTATGTATATGTTGTGCTGTGTGTAGGTGTATTTCTGAATATGTGTGTATATATGTGCATATGCATGGATGTATATGTATGTTTGTATATATGTGTGTTTGTATATGTGAAGAAGACAGTATACACCTTAGCTACAGACTAACAGCAGCTGTGGTCACTGGGGTTGGGGAAACTGTTGTCTTCACTGAAGTATCCACTAGTAAAGTTATTAGTGTTCCAGTACTCACTGGTTAAATCCAGAGAGCCATGAACCAAAGCCAACCATTACCAAAGCCTTAAGCCACACAAGCAGAATGGGGACCTGGTGTTTAGGTGGCACGTCTGTGGGGTGGGGAGGAGGTAAGAGCAGTAAGTAGAGTGATGACAGTTAGCCTCTGTTTCTATGAAGAGTGAGCCTTCCACGACCCTTCATTCCACCAGAGGTCTGTTAGCAATGGGTTAATCTTAGGAATAGTAGTAAGAATCACCTCTTTAGACACTGAGTTCAATTCTCAACCTAAACGCCATGCCACATAGCCAGGATTATCCAGTGGGACAGGCTTTACAAAGAGCTTCTCAAATCTCACAGACTTGTTCTCGGATCCGTAGGCATCATTCCAAAGCCCATGCAGTTCTCTTTCCCTTCATTTCCCCAGAGTAGGTGAAGTCTTCCATTCTCATGTTCTTCCGGGGTATCTTGAGGATGGATAGTTGACAGTTGATACTCTGACACCTAGGCCGTAGATGTCGCAGGACGTTATAAGACTGTGTCTTATAAAATCTTCATTGCATTCAAGATGAGTCATATGACAGATGTAGGAAACAAACCATCATTTTCATATTTTTTTGCATTCCTGAGGATCAAGCATAAGACCTTGCGCATGCTAAGAAAGCAAGCACTTTGCCCACTGAACTTTACCTTTTAGCCCTGAATTGTGGGAGAAAAGGGCTAGAGGGGAAGTTAGGAACCTGACAAAAATCTTGTCTTCCATAGTAAAATTCTTGGGCTTTATGCATAGTGACAAGGAGTCATTTTTGGCTTAAACAAGAGCCAAATCTGTTTGTTTCAGACCATCATTCTGTCTAAAGCATGAAAAAGGAGGATGAGGAGACTGTCAATGTTCTGTCAGGAACAACGGTTGTGAGGACGTATACACATGCACCATATGTAACAGTGCAAGAAGGAGAAAGAGAAGGCAGAGAGACTCAACTGGAGCAGTGGTCCTTTGGGTCTGAAAAGAGAAATGGTTTCTCTGCCCTGTGCTTGAAAGAACCTCGGAGTTAGCTGGTTTCTAGTCAGCTTTGCCCAGAAATACTTACTGTTGGGAGACTGAAAAACAGAAAACTCCAGGGTGTTTCTCTCTCTGAGGCCTCAGATGACACCTACAGCGGCTGTACTTCCTCTTTGGCTTCAGCTGCCTCTGCACGCATGCTCCAGCCCTGGCTTCTGTCCAGGTATCCCACCCTTGGCTGTGGAAACACTACTTCCTCTCTTTGTCCACACAGCCCAGCACTGATTATAGCTTCCTGCTCCAGCTAACGTGAGTGGCCTTGTCTTCTGTTTGGCATCTCACCTTTTCCATCATCCAAACAGGCAATCCTCTGAGGACCAATCTTTTTCTCTCCCAAGATAGATTTCAAAGGTGTTCTTTATTGGATAAACCCCAAATGGTGCAAGAACAGACACATTTCAGAAACACTTAGGAATCAGAAGTTTGGGAGCTTTCCGAATATATCCTTAACTACCTAATTTCAAGTTGGCCTCTCTTGTCTCCAACAGGTGTGTGTTGTATTGATTCCTCAGTCTTGTGGCTATACATTCATTACTGTCTTCCATGGTAAGCTAGTTGCGATATTAGAAATAAGAGACCAAAAGCAATAGGATGCTGGTGTAAGAGGCAGACGAGTCTCTGCAGGGCTTGCATGCCATAGAAACCACTCATGTTCTGGACCTCCCAGGCCTCAGACTTCCAGAACAAGAAACCTGTCACAAAGGCCTGATCCAAATGACTCAGATATCAGATTCATCATGCATGGTAACCTAACAGAAGGAAGTTTTAAAACACTTTCTTTGGTCTTGCAGAATGGAGACAAAGGAAGGCCAGTTTTGAGTGTCAGTAAAAAGAAGACAAATATTGAGCACATAACTGCTTGGGCTGCAGAGACCAGCACAGCACTAGGACAGAATGGAGCATGCGCAGTGAGCCTCACCTCTTAAGGGGCTTAAAACAAACTGGAAGCATGCTCTGTAGGGTGATGAAGGTATGGCCATGTTGTTGGAGCTCCAAAGCAGAGAGCTAACAAGAGAGTGGTCACCTCTCTCTGGAGAGCAGAAGCACTGTGGCATTTGTACTGGTCACAGGGGTTATTATGAACTTACTCTAACACTGTGTAATTCATAAACTTACTTTCCAAATTGTTTTAGATTTACAGAAAAGCTGCAAAGGTGGTATAGACTGCAGCGATTCTCAACCTGTGGGTTGAGACCTCTGTGAAGGGTCATATATCAGATATGCTGATAGATATGTATATCAGATTCATAACAGTTGCAACATTACAGTCATGGAGTAGCAATGAAATGATTTTGTCATACATGAGAAGCTGTATTAAAGGGTCCTCAGCATTAAGAAGGTTGAGAAACACTGGTATAGAGGATGTTTTTATTTCTGTCCTTCCTTCTGTCTATGGTTAACATTTTACTGTAGTGTATTTGTCACTGCTAAAAAAAAAAGTCAGTACATTACTGTTAAATAAACTCCACACTCAATATGAAAGTCACTAGTACCGCCCCCCTTCCACAAGATACCACTGAAAAGGCTCAGGTGGGCTGAGAAAGTCCAGACTGGAAACTTGACTGGTGATTAACACCTGAGGCTACTAAGATGCAGGAAGCTTCTAGTAAGATAACACACCTACCTCCTTTGGTGTTTACTACTGGGACCCTGCAGGGAAACTGACATCAGATGGAAGTTTCTATCCCTAAAGTCTCTCCTCTTTCCTCTAAAATTCCCTAGCCCATTGTGATAATGTAAGTATCTCCACTTATTCGGAGAAAGCTCTACCCTTCAATTGTTCAGATTAAAGGACAATTCTGCTTCTGTATACAGTGGTCTGTCTCCTCTTTCTTTTAATTCCTGACTGCCTCCCTCAGTCTGGATCTAACCACCATCACCTTAACATTTAGAAACATTTTAATTTTATTTTCAAGCTATACTAATTGTTAAGGAGAAAATTTTGTTCTTATTTATCTAATTAAAGGAACACCCAAATAACTTTCCAAATTGTAACTATTGTCCCAAACTCCAGGGATCTTCCTAAAGTAAGGGCATGCTGAGCTCTCTTAGTTGTGACAGTGTCTAAGAGTAGGACAAAGGAACCGAGACTGAAAGTCACAGGATATGCATCTTGGAAAAATACTTAATGCCTAGCTCCTCTATGTTTAAGCCCTCTCATCTCTAAAATGAAAGGTGATAAATTACAAATAAGTCTCAGAATGGCTTTGCTTTGCATTTTCTATTTGCTAAAGATGCCAAACACTTTTTAAAGTGTTTATTGCTCCTTTGTGTAGATGTGAGAAAAGAGGAACCTTTATTCACTGCTGAGTGCACTGAAATGAGTGCAGCCACCATGCAAATCAGTGTGGTGGTTACACATGAAAATAAACAAACACAATTTAAAAGTACAGCACCAACAGACCCAGCTTACCCCTCCTGAGCAAGTCCCCAGAAAAGTCCCCAGAGGACTGTTCACTATTCACAACAGCTAAGAGAATGGACCAATCTAGATCTCCATCTAGAGATGAATGGATTTAAATTTGAAAAAGAGCAAGGAGGGATACCTGAGAAGTCTTGGAGGGAGGAAATTGATGAGGAAAATGACATTACTATAATCTCAAAATAAAAGATGATTTTACAAAAAAAAATGGAAACAAATTTAAAAATGTGGTTAATGCTGCACAAATGGAATTTCTCTCAGTCATAAAGAAGAATAAAACCATGATACTAGCAGGAAGATTGATGGTCCTGGAAATTATTATGGTAAGTGAGGTATCTCAGAGTCAGAAAGATATAACCACATGTTTTCTTTCATTAGCAGATTCTTGATTCTAATTTTTTGTCTCTTCTTTTTGTATGGTAATACATATCAGAAAACTAAAAGACGGATAATGGGGAAATAAGTTCTGAAGTGATAAGTAGGAGTGGAAAGTAAGACAGGGATGCAGGACATCCAACGTAAAGGGAAACTACTAGGGTGGGAAGGACCATCAGGAAGGACAAAAAAACCAAGAGGATAATGGGAGATAGGGATCAAGAAAAGTAGGTGTGGAAACACCACAACAAAGCCTATAATTTCTTATGCTCTTTATAAGAGCAATTAAAAATGTAAATCACTTAGAACTATGCCGGAGTATGTAGGAAGCATGGGGTTAATCTTAGTTGACATCGCCATTACCAATGCTATCCGGTTCTAGATTATGCTATGGTTTTCTCTCTTGGACATAGTTTCTACTATAAGTTCCATTTCTGTCTTTACTTCCAGACTACAGTCTTCGTGAGTTCAAGGATACTCTTAGCTAATTCATAGTAGTTCCTCAGGAAGCAATACCTTAGTTGTATTACATGCTGAACACAAAGGCTTTAAAACACATGTGCGTGCATGTGCACACGCACACACATACACACACACACACACACACACACACACACACACACACACACACGCCACTGTAAAATCTTGAGGGAAGAGAAAACAAATGAGATCCAGATAAAACAGTAGATAGAATGAAAAAAATAGAGAAAAGGGGGTGGATTTAAAAGTCACACAGAAACAAAATTCTTTATTACATGCATTTGACAATTGAAAACATCATGCATACTTATATATGCAAAACATAATAGCTTGAAACATGCAGTGACTAAGCTCATTAACATGTATACCAGCTTCCTTTTTTTTTTAACTCTTTAGAGGTAAGGACATAAAATCTACTCTCTTAGCAGTATTCAAAAGTGCAATCCATTGTCATTAACTACTGTCACTATGTCATGTGACAGAGATCTTAAATTCATCCCACTTTATTTACTTTGTTTTCAAGCCCTTATTCTGTGACCCTCCTGAGTGTGGTGGTCTAAGCCTCTAATACCAGTTGAGAGGCTGAGGCAGGAAGATCACAAGTTCTAAGACAGCCTGGGCTAAATAGTAAGACAATACTTTAAAAGGCACATATATAAGCAGCTTCGATTCCTGTTCATGTGCTATATCATACTGAAAAGGAATGTATTTTTCTGTAGTTACTAACCAACAGAATTTTAGTAAAAAGTCATTGCCCTTTCAAGCTCTGGAAACAATTACAGAGGGAATTCTAGATACAATCCCAGTTATACCTTTCTCGTAAACTGGCACTGATGATGCACAGGACATAGGCAAATGTTATATTCAAATGGCACTGGTGTTCAGTTTCTTGCCAACCTCCCTGAGAGTCTGACTGTGCTCTTTGTATAAATGTTCTCTTGTGGGCTCCAGTGAATTCTAGGCACAGATGTCTGTAAATCCACCTATATTTCTGCCATAAAAGCAACTTAAAATGTGCTCCACTCGTATCTAGTCCTCCAGTAAAGGAAGTTGTTAAACACACTTTTTTTCTCCTTTCCTGTAAGCTGCCTTAGCCTTTGAAATATTGTGCAGCAGCAGTTGTCCCCATTGGGTGGAGGTGGAGTCAGCAGCTGCAGCCCTGGCTGGGCAGTCAGCCCTTTGGTATGTTGCTTCCGTTCACTCTGCTGGGGAAGATCCCACCCATCCTTCACATTCCTCCCGAGCAAGTCCTGTCAAGGAAGGGCAAGAGAGGAAGCGATTCCCATCCTCTAGGGTATAATCAGAAAAGACGGTTTTAATTAGCTTCTCAGGATACTCTTGGTGTCTGCACAGAGCTGCCCTTCCCTCCTGTGACATTAGAGCACCCTTGCATTCTTTAGGAAGCACAAAGTTTTGCTCTGTTTGGCACCAAAAGTCTTCCATGTATTCACATGTAATCAGAGTCACAACACCTCTCTCTTTCTACTTCTTTCCAATGCAGCAACTTTGCATTGACTTGTATAACTACTTGATTGATGGCTGTCTATATGATGGGAATTCTAAGAAGGCAGTGATAAGTCTGATTTTGTTCTCTATTGTATCACAAGCACCAAGCAATGTGGTTGATACATGCTACGTCTTTACTAAATGGGTGCAAAATAAGATAATGAATACTTATTGAAATTTTTCTTCTACAGCAAAACTTAAAGATAAGAAAAATAGAATCTGAAGTGTACATTGCGTTTGTGTGCTGCTTCTAGAAGGGAGACTGGTATAGTGTATTTTCTTTGAACCAGATGCTATTCTAATAGCTACAACATGTGCTATAACTATTAACTAAAGGAAAACTCCTAACAGGGGAGCTAGTCTGTCACTGTCTTCACTTTACAGATTGGAATCTGAGACACAGAAAGCTTTGTGTGCTCTGAGTATGGTCTACATTGCCAAAGTTCCCAATCTGGATGGAGACTTGGTCCCCAGTGAAACCATGCTAAATACTAGGGCTTAAGGAAAGGCAGTTAGCTCATGTGGGGACTTCAGAAGGCATTGATGGGATATTTTTTTCCTGCAGGAAAGGTTGGTTGTTATGAGATATCAGATTTCTGTAAAGAAAAAATGGCTTTCTCTATTCAAATGTCCTCACTTACTACTAAAGCTCTGTTACTCATACCTGCTTATCACTCCCACTCATTTATGAGCTTTGTCTTGTCATAACACACTTGTGAGTTCCCTGCCTGAACCTGTGACTTTTATCCTGCCTCAGATTGGTAAATCTCTTTTCTTTCTAAATTATCTATCTTCAAGCGTTTGTTGTCTTTGCTGCTAAAACATGAAATAAACTAGGAGGGAGGTTTGGTGATGGTTCTGCTAGAGATAGCAGCAGAGCCTGGAACGGAGCAGCCATCTCTGGACATGGCTTGACCCACCATGACCTTCGACCACCTGTGATATCGTATGAGTAGCTGTCTGGGCCACACTACATGACTGCCATGGGTGATAACATCTTCACTGGCCAAAGTGATGAACCAAAGAACAAGTCTAGACAAATGTGAATAAGTTAATAAACTGTCCTAAGTACTAACAGGTCCCTGTTTATAAACAGCCACTTGAGACTTAACAAGTTCAAAGATTGTACCATCACTAGCCAAAGAAAACTAAGTAAAAATAATTCTCCCTTAAATGTCTTTGAGGTGACATACAAATCATAAATGAAAATGTCTCATTAATCTAAAAGTGCCACCTCACCTTAAGGACAGGTACCCTATAAAGATACAAATTAACTGCCCACTCCATTTCAAAGCCTACACGGAATTCCTACAGATCTCCAGTGGGAGATGCATAAAGGTTAACACCCACAAAAGTATGATTTCTGAGAGAAGCAATGTTCCAATAGCACTGGAAGCCATATACAAGGATTCCAGATGGCCTTTCAGACACAAGCAGGCAGGAAAACCTTTCTCCCTGTTTTGAATTCTCAGTTCACAGTGGTTACTTGTCTTGTTCATCACAATTAGTGAATTCTATTATTTTGCCTTGTGTGCCTGTGTTATTGCTCTACAAAAAACTGCAAATTCTTTAAAACAGGGAACCGGTCTTGCAGTTAAAGGGTGTACCTTGAGAAGGAACAAGCAGGGTATGTTACTACGAAGACACCATGTTCACTCTGTAGAATCTTGGCCTACCAGTGTAAACTCTTCCATCCCTAGGTTTCCCTCTTTCAAATGGCTAGTAATGGGGCATGGTGATATCAGCTAGAGTTCTTTAAGGACTTTATAACTTTGATTCAACATGGAAGATAAAAATGTATAGGTTTTATTCCAAAAGCATATCACACTTTTGGTGGCTAAATAAAAGAAAAAATTCTCAAGCCCATAATAGCTTAAAGAGTAAAGTCTGGGTGATTAGTCAGAAAATGCACAGATATGCATCTGCACGCATAACTGGAAGGCAATAGGCAGATCTGAGTGACTGACTTGGCAACCATGAAATTCTGCAAACAAAGGAGCGAGGTCATGAAGAAAGCTTGGGAAAGGAAGATGGAGAAAGCACCTTGAAAGTGAGATGTTAGAGGGGACAACAGGGTGGAGATGGAAAGGCCATATAAGGATCAGTTGAAACCTTTGAATCTATTCCTCCCACACACCCAATCAGGTGTCTACTCGCTTACCTGTGAACAATGCTGACTTGCGCATAGCAATGTGTTGACTGAACATGTGGTTAGCCTACACAATGTAAGTTTCATTGTATTAAAAAAAAAACAGAGAAAATAGCCAGATATGGTTGTGCACAATTTTAATCTGGAAATAGAGTTAAGGGCATCTCTACGAGTTTGAGACCAGCCTCCTCTACACAATGACATAGTGAGTTCCAAGCCACCAGGGACTATACAGTGAAATGTTTGTCTCAAACAAAACAAAAATACCTCAAATAAGCAAACAAAAATAGTCATTAGCTTCTGTTTTAGGATGTTCACAGAAAGTATGCAAAGTCAACAAGTTAATAAATAGCCAAATATGATATTATGTAAAAGTGGAAGGAAATATCAAGTAAACGGGTGGTTAGAAGAATTAAAAGTGGTCTCCTGTGGTAGAAGAATTGGACAGAGCTGCGTGCAACAGGGACTGTTGTTTTATAATATAATCTTAAATATTTGGCATGCACATTTTCAATATCTAAAGCCACATTTTTACAAGGAGTGCTAGGCTACAGTCCGGAGCCTAGCATTCAGATAGGTTAGCATTCTTTTGTTCTGTTTTGCTTTTTCACGTATTTACTGCTCTCACAGTGACTGACCTCTCTAAGTCCTCATTAAATGTTTTCTAAATGACGAATGAATGAGTCACAAAGTTCACACATTGAGTCACCAACAAAATCTTCAGGAGGGAAAAAAAAGAGGGATCAATTTGTTGCCTTGGACTTTACAAGGGATGGAAGGGATGAACCGTCGTCAATTAGCAACATTTTGAAGCACCCGTGGTCCATCTTCAGTAAATTTTATGGAGACAGGGAAGCTGAGCAAAGATGTTATCAATGGAAAATCTGTTACCTGCTCTAGTGTTATTGCCTATGAAATAGGCAAATTATGCTCAACTTTAAAAACTCCCTTAAAATACATGACAGTCAAATGGAACGGATTGCATCAACTCATGTTTTAAAAAAGTTATTTATTTTATGTATATAACCACACTGTAGCTGTCTTTGGACACACCAGAAGAGAGCTTTAGATCCCATTAGAGATGGTTGTGAGCCACCATGTGATTGCTGGGACTTGAACTCTGGACCTCTGGAAGAGCAGTCAGTCAGTGCTCTTAACCGCTGAGTCATCTCTCCAGCCCCTATTAATTTTTAAAATAGTCTTTGCTGTCTTTATCAAAGAAGCTCACATGACATTTCTTTCCCTGTCTTCTCTGTAGCCACACTACTGACCTAGTTGCATGATCTGTGTCATGTTTATTCTTGGAAAGTGTGATACACAGGAACACATACATACTCAGGATCTCCACGGCAGAAACTAGCAACTATCCCCTTTGAGAAAAATGAACACATTGTAGTTTTGTTATTATTCTGTCCTCATAGTTCTTTCTGGGTTTTCTAACCTACACCTCTCTCCTCTTCCACACAATCATCAAGACTAATTAGATTAAGGAAGAGAGAGATCTGCACAGATTCTCTCTTCTCTCACACTTGCATCCACTCTGCTGTTATAATGAGCTCCCCTCCCGCCCCCCGCCTTGGCAAGACCACAATTTCTTCGGTGATGCTCAGAACAGACCTTAAGCAGGGTACTGGCACCATGGGCCTACATCTTTCTTGTTTGTTGAAATGTATATGGGGAAACAACATGAATGGACCAATGAGTGATTTTGAACACTTCGGATAGCATGTCCTGTTAAAGAATATTTTTTTAATTTTTTTAATTCTCAATAACAACTACAAATGACACAGTCGCCTACAACAACCACACATAGTGCTCAGCAAAGCTGGTGACTTGTGGTGAGTAACCCTCTCTGAGACATACCCAGCCAAACAATAAAGGTTCATATGAAACACAAGCCAAATCAACAGATGCCTGGCACCCGGCACTGAATGCCAACAAATGGAGGCTCTGGAGGAATGTGTGAGGGAGAGAATTCCAGACACACCGAGTCAGCCACAGAGCAATCTTACCACTGCAGAGGATGGAACGAGACTCATACGGAAAGTCCCAGGTGAAGAGTTCAAATGTAGCCAAACCCATTTTATTTTTAAAAACCTTCACGGATACAAGGTTTTAAGGCATAAAAAAATTGTCTAAATGTATTATTTCATGTGAATAAAATAACAAAAGAGGATAGAGTGGCGGTTGCCCCACTGAAGAGTGGAATAATTTGATGGAGTCTTTTCTCTATTCACATGGTATGAGTCCTGGGGAATCAAATTCAGATTGTTAGACTTGCTAGCAAGCAAGCATCTTTAGCTGCTAAGCCATCTCACTGGCCCAATGATTTGTAATATTAAAAAAAACCTGTCAAGAAGCACATACCAAAAGGAGCATGCCATGGTGGTCTCTTACAGAGCCTTACACATACAGAGGCAGACGCTGCAGCCAACCATTGATCTGGGAGTGGGATCCCCAAGGGAGAAGTTGGAGGGTGGTACAGAGGAGCTGAAGGGGTTTGCAGCCCCATAGGAAGAACAACGATGTTGGCCACCCAGACGCCCCAGGACTCTCAGGGACTAAACCATCAACCAAGGGGTACCCATGGTTTCAGCCAAAAATGTGGCAGAGGATTGCCTTGTTGGGTATCAGTGGGAGGAGTGGTCCTTGGTCAGGTGAAGGCTCAATAGATACCCCAACAAGATGAAATCGAGGAGGGGAGGTGGGTGGGGGAGAGGGGCATATACTTGGAGGAAGGGAGTGGGAGGAGGGGTTGGGGATATTGGGAAGGGGGGAAACCGGGAAAGGTTTTACAACCTGAAATATAAATGAAGATTATATTTAATAAAAAAAAAGAAAAAAAGCTGTCAGTTGGTATGTGCTTTGAATTACCTTTAGACCATTTTGATTTGAAAAATCTTTAAGTTCTCTGTAGTATAGAGGTCCTAGAACAATGGCCTACAATGTTTGAAATTAATTATAGTATGAATACGTTTATTATTAAGCAGTTACCAACAGCATAACAGTGTAAATTATCTGAAGATGTGGGTTGCTTAGCTATCATATATGGAAAGTTCCCTCTATGCCCATGCAAAAGCATTTTAGAGACAATATTTAGGTCAATTCAGGCAAATAAGTCAACTGGTTGGAAACAAGGGTCTTGGGAAGCATGCTGAAGAATACAGGCTACCTACCCACTTCCCCTCAGATGTTTCGCTGAGAACACAAATTATGTCTTTAATATTTCAAATCAGTCTAATGTACTAATTTAGCAAATAAAACACATTTTGTTTTGATATAGGGCCTCCCTCTGTAGCCCAGCCTAGCTTGGAATTCATGATCCTCCTTCTGCAGCCTCCTGAGCACCAGTATTAGAGATTTCCATAGAACACCTGATGCCATGATCGATTTCTAACACCTTACAACTCTGAAATTCATCTACCCATACAATTTTCATCCAATAGTTCTTTGGTAGAGCCTTTAGTTACATATTATTTAAGACTGTTAATGAATGTCTTCCTCAAAAATTCACTCACCAGGAACATGGAAATGTAACCTTATCTTGTAGGATTATTCAAAGGATTGGATGAAAATGGGTGTTGGATTAAAGCCCCACCCCAAATCAACCTCAAGGAGGAAATACATAGTTTCATTCACAGTTGTTTTGGACTTACGATAGCATGAGCGTGGCATGTCACAGGGGAGGCATATGGCAGAGATGGCCTGTTCATCTCATGATAGTAGGGGAACATGTAGGTAGGAAGAATCTGGGGTTCCCAATGTACCCTTCTGTCACACCCACAAGAATGTAAATGCTTTCCACTAAGCTCAGCCCCTCAAGGTTTCCACCAGTTTCCAACAGCTTGGCAGGAAAATACTCAAATGTTAACAGACAGACATTGAGAGCTCTTCAAATCTCAACTGTAGAACAGACAGAGGAGAACATGCTTGGAGGTTGAGGACTGAGATGGACATCATGAAGCAAGGACTGCTATCCTCCACCGGAGCTAGACAAAGGCAGGGAACATATATTCCTTCAAGTACTCCAGAATGAATCAACCCTGATAACACCTCAATTTTCTATTTACAGTCTGCAGAAACAAAAGAGGATAACTTTTTGCTGATTTGATTCTCCTAGTCTGCAATAAGTTGCTTACAACTCCCTTAGAAAATTAATATGGCATGAAATTTATATTCCAACTAAGGCGTTAACCATTGCATAAGGTAGATTGAAACTAATCCTAATATACATATATACTACAAAGACACAGTAACCAATACTAATGCTGAAACATTTCAAAGAAAATCATAAACAGCACAAGATGCTCATAGCACCTCCTCACATAGGGATCAAAAAGAGGCCGTCGCTTTAACAAGTCTGCAGAGAAACCTGCCACCCAGATGGCACTTGCACGATCTTTGTGTCCATGAGACTGCAAAACTATTCTAGATGGAAAACAAGGTGGATTCTCCCTCTTCTTTTCCAGGCGTTTTGAATCTTTACAGATCATAGTTCATTCACAGGTATACCTCGCTATTGGTAGAGACAATCTATTTGGAATGCCAAATCCTATACAAAATCTACACTGATGTTGGCCAAACATTTTAATTTTTTGAGATAAAATGTTAAGTACTTGAAAAACTTCTTTGTGATTCATTTTCTATAAATAACAACAACAATAATAATAATACCCAAAAGAAAATGAAAAACCAGTACTTTGTGAATAGGAAACAAGGAACATAATTTATCAGAACCTCTCCTGATTATTTGTAATTTCTCAGCACATTTTACTGGTTCCTATTTTCTCTGTGTCCGTTGAATACTTTGCTTTAATCATTCCAATGTAAGCTTCAGCTCCAAAGTTCTTCACCGACATGATCAGAGGTTCTCCACGTGTTGTCTGGGCAATGCTAATCACAACATGCTACCATAAGCTAGCGGAGGGTTTGATGAGAGTGAGTGAAATCTCACAGGTAGTGTCTAATGCTACAGGCAGATGTGCCGTGTCTTCTGTTGGTGAGTGTCTTTAGGCCTCAGTTTTCTTTTAGTATGGATTCCATCTTTTGTGCTGGGATTTAAGATGTGGGAGGGCTTTAGTAAGGGATAGGAGTGCCTGTTCTCCTGCAGGTATGCCTGTGAACTCCTGAGTGGTGTGAATTTGGACTGAAAATACAGAAACTCAGGTATCGGCCCTCGGAGACAGGACCTGGAACCATTTTCCATGGGTTCTTTGCCCTTCAGCGAGAGAAAGGTGGGTATCCAAGCAGGATGCAGTACCTTCAGTGCAAGCTGAGATCTGTTCAAATACAGGGAAAACAATCAATCTGTATTTATAAACCCAACACTAAATTGGGTTGAATCTGTTGCAAACATGATAGTCTGTAGTGCAAATCCATGCCAAGAGCACCGCCCTACCTCAACTAAAAAGCCCATGGCCTGACAAGTTGGTTCACATCAGTTTTCCTGCTCTGTATTATCTTAGGAAACATTTAAAGTTCCTCAGTTTTACTTTCTTAGTGATAAGATGAGGCTGGGAATTCCATTGTTGTTTATGTGCATGGGAAATCAAATAAGATAACATGTATGAAATATTCTGAAAAGGGCCAACTCACACTTGGTGCTCAGTAACATTCCTCTCCAGTCCTGCATATAATGTACTTACTGTGTCTCTTCTTCTATGAGAGAAATATAATTCTCCGTGTCTATGGTCATACCATCTTGAGTGCACAAAATTTAATCTGACTTCAGAAGCTATGCGGGGTTGGGCCTGGTTAGTAATCAGGGAAAAATACAGTTCTTCACTCGAACTCGTGCTTTCTTGTGCCAACTCTGTTATTTTCCTTTCTTCCTTCATTCAGTGAACTTATCTTACACTGCCTCACCTCCTGGTCTTCCCTGTAATTGCAGTAGAAATTTTCAAGTCTCATCCTGTGCCAAGAACTGCATGAATGCACTCAGATTCCCATTGCAACTCTCCAGAACAGTTAACATTGTCCCTAATTTGAGGAAAAACAAATTAAGGCTGGGAGAGAATCAATTCGACAAGCTAGCAATGAGTGACTCAGAACTCAAATTATGTTGTCTGGTATGCTGCCTTCATGCTGTGTGTCCTGAATGACTTCCTTAGCATAGAGTGCATTAATTGTGTGTGCCACCTGCCAACACATGAGCACACTTAGGGACAGGGTTCAGTACTCAGTATAGTGCACAGTTGATACTAAGTAAATATTAGTTAATATTTATGATATATAGTGAGTTCACTTGTAGTTAAATAGTTGCTGGTGCCTAAAAATCTGTGAATGTATTGATCATTCCATGGACTGACTTTGTATCTCTTCAGAAAAGAGGGGTATTTGTTTGTTTGTTTGTTTGTTTGTTTTTAAGAAATGAATTAAGCCAGAAGCTAGTCATGTTGTAGACTATAAAACTTGCCATCAGAAACAAGGATACAGCTATTGCTCATCCTACACAATGCCTTCAGTAATGTGGAAAAGGAAAAACATCAAATGAACTCAACAGTGGGTTGTAAGAAGACACAGGCACATTGCTAACTGTAACAAGGCTCTGTAGTGTAACTTCACAAAGTGGCACGCTTTCAGGATCCTACAGAAAGTATATGGATGCATTGGGCTGGCAATTGCTGATGCTATGTTAAAATAATAAGACAAATATAAAAAAACAAGAGAGTTGCTGAGTGTAGATAGTAATAGTAATAAAAGGGGGCCCATTTCCCTCATCTTTCCAGTCTCAGCCCAAGAACACTAACACCACTCAAATCTAGTTTCATTATCCCTTTTTCTGGAGGAACAACCATGTAATTAATTCTTAGTGAGAGCCATCCAATTCCTTCAACTCCAACCATAATGATGGAGCTGACCTTGACCTGTGTTCCAAATCCTAGAAAGTTAATTTCTTCTCTTTATTCAAGTCAAGACTCCTGATTTCTTTTTCTAACCAGTACTAAAATAAAATGTTACTAATCGGGAAGTAAAACAAGCCCTGTCTCTGACCTATTGAAAGTAAGGACCCAGGACCCTGCCATATTGGTGAAGACAAGGCCAGAGCAGCGACTGTGCACTAACAGCTCAGGAATCAACCTGGTGATGACTTCAGGAAGGAAAGGGAGGGATGATATGTTTACTGGCTGAGCTACTGATGCTGACCAGTCCCTAGGTAGCTTGGCATAGTATGTTGTTTCCTAGAATATGGGTTGGCACTCTCTTTAATGTCCCCTCTGATACCACTATTCACCACAAGGGCTCTAACTCCTACCAGAAAGATACTTCATTGTGGTCAACTGGGTTTATTCATCTAGGAAGCCATGTATACAAATCAGAAGCAGAAAGGCTTCCCTGGCCTTGAATCCCCACACAGCAGCACTTAGATTGACAATGACCTTGGCCCAGCTCTATCTTCAGACCTCAGGACAATCATTTGCAAATGTTTGTAACAACAGTTGTTTTGAAATTTCCAAAGTTCAAAGATCCAAAAAACAGAGGAAGAAAACCATTTTTGACAAACATAGATACTAAAGACAAGAAAACGTAATTTCAAACCTGAAACAATTAATCACCATTTTTTTCATAAAACAAGGGCCTTTTAATATCAAAGGGAAACCAGTCATATCAGAATTAAGGGAGTAGGAGGTTTTAAATTACTAATTTACTACTCATTCAAAACTAAACCAGAACAAAGCTAAACAATCCAGATCATATTCTGATCATGCTCACAAAAAATAAAATAAAATAGAATAAATTATAATATCCTGAATGGTACTTCACACATTCCAGAAAACCTATAACAATGACCAGCAAGTTAAACATGTCTGAGAAAATGCATCTGAACTTCACATACAGGAATTTAGTTATGGAATTAATAAAAGCCTATGTTGAGTTAAAAATATTTCATAAGCTCCTGGAGTGAGATCTACTCTATAAAGGCTGATACTGCAGCTGGGTTCCTTACCCTATCTATCTCTTGTCTCTCCTCATGGAATATTTTTCTCTGCCCTCTAGCTGTGGGACTCGCTTCTCCCTCTGGACTCTCTCCTCTGGAGGCATGATTCATCAAATCCCTTGGTGTTGAATCCCACAGCCTAAAGTCCTGCCTTTGAGATGTGTTGCACACAGTGCTTAGCCAGTGCTCTGAGGGCTTTACGAAATCTTGAAAATTCTGAGCTTTTTCCAAGTCTAGAAGAAAGAATACTAGACAATCTTAACATTGCAGCCTCTGTGCTTAGAGTAGGAAACTCAAGTAGGGTGGCAATAGAGAAATACATAATGCGTAGGCGTATCAACTCAATTCTGGGGGAAGCAGGCAACTAAACAAAGTCTGAAAGCTAACGACTAGGCTTCCAGGCCCCACACATTTTCCTAGACACTTTATCCTTAGGAAGTCTTCCTTCACCCTCCTCCCTTTGCCTCTCTTCTCCAAAGCCTTTTCAACTCTAACAACTCTCATTATTTTTTCTTTTTATGAGTTCTTTGAACATGTATAATCTTCTCAAAAACAGAATTCCAAATTCACAAGCATCATGGGAACCAAATGAGTCTTTATTTAGTTCACTGCATCCAGCAAGATGTTCCCATGTCTCTCACTATTCCAGGAAATTATTGTCCCTCCTAGTTGACCTTTCTGGGCCCTCTTTCTCCTGCTTCAATTAATGAATTTTCCCACTGAACAAAGTAACACAGATTGTGAAACTGTATGTATCAGAATGCACATAATTTTTGTTTTTTTTTTATAATCCTGACTTCAATAAATCAGTAAGCCCTTTACCATTCAGACATATGAAAAAAACTAAGTAAGAAGGCCATGTTTTTTCTATCTCTGTTAGGCGAAGTTGACTTTGTTTACTGGTCAACTAAATGCTAGCCAGTTCAACTTGAAACACTGATTGACCTCAGAAGACATTTTCTTTTCAGCTCTGTAAAACCCAAGCAGTAATCAGTGATGGGCTCTTAATGAACATGGGTTTTGATATTTGGTACATTAATTAAGTGGCCTCTTGGAGAAAACAGCTATTAATAGATGAGGGTTTCTAAGCATAAAACCTTTGCCTAATATTAAATGCAAGAAACAGATAATGTCACAAAGTAAGTGGTTAACCTTTGTTTAACAATCAAAATCAGTAATTAAAAATGATCTTCAACAATATAAACATTTTCTGACATTTTAAGAAATTTTAATTTTATAAGATAAAGTCTACTGTTAAGTTTTGCAAATGGCAAGGTATAAATGAATCTCAAATATTCAGATGTTTTTCCTTTTATTATTTGAAATTAATTATTTATTTATTGAAATGACACAGATGCCACCAGAGACAGACAAAACAAGTTCATCTGAAGTCTGTATATGATGTGTGCAATCAAAACATAAAAAACGGGCTGAGGGGATGAGATTCCTTTGGTAGTGGACTTTGAAGCAAGGTTTTGTTTACAGCTTCTGTGCTCCACTATGATTTCCTGGCAGAAATGGTGCACCCAGGTCTGAGTCAGTGGAATCTCTTTGTCACACCTTTTTAAGGATGGTGAACTAGAGGATTTTTTGCCAAAATTCTGGGTGGAGGAAGAGAAACATTTATTGAAATGACATCTTGCACTTATATACTACTTCCATGGACTTGGGGTTGCTTCAGTAAGTGTTTGTGATCAGCAGGAGTCCATCTTTGATTGCTTTCTGGGTGGGTCAGAGAACTGACCTGAACCAAAATACTGTCTTCTAAGTTCACTGATGAAGGTGAACTTCTTAACATTTACTTGAGCAGAAGACACACGCAATTTTGCCTAAAAGCAATAAAGACAAATAGATATCACACATTATAATAAAATCTATTCTTCAATATGTTCTGAACTACTCATTTAAATTACATGTGCTACTCACTGCAGTCACACTGTATGTGGTACTGTCATTTCTGTGTGCTTCGTAATTAACAAGAAATTAAACTGAAAATGTCCCTTCTATTATTTCCACTCTTCCAATGGCATTAGGTACTCGCTTTATCTCATATTCCAGAGATGGGTCATGGTTTCTTTCAAATGCCCTGTCTTGAGGAACATTCTGGGGTTTTCCTTTTTGTTCTTGCTGTTTTTTTGTTTGTTTATTTGTTTGTTTGTTTTAGCTTATATAAGTCCTTAAATAATTATCCATATCCTGAGAGAAATATTCTTGTTTTGTCTCTTTTTTCACATGTATTTTCTTATAACTAATCTAACCCATCTGGTTTATATACATTTTAAATAGATTCCAGTAGTATCACAAACGTTTACAGAAAATAAAGTCTTTTGATGCGATTATCCCTTTAGAGGGATTTAACAACAAAAAATAATTAAAGGTTTTCATTAAATAAAATGAAGATGATTTATCCAGTCTAAACTGAAGTAAAGGCAAAAAAAAAAAAAAGCAAACACACACACATACAGAGAGAGAGAGAGAGAGAGAGAGAGAGAAAGCTGTCATGAGATTTCTTTTAAATCTGTCTTCCATCTACAAAGCTACCAGATGCAGACTGGAGTTGGAGTTGTATTGGTTCCTCTTAGGACAGAATAGTTCCTTGCAGAAAGTTTCATTTCTTACAGAATGTCTGACTTAAAGAATAGAAACAGAATCAAAACTTACGAGCACACCTAAAAACATAAAAAGTTTAGTATGTAAAATGGTAATACTGCTGAAAAATATTTTGAAAGAATGATGGTTCTTTTTATTTTAAATATTCTGATTTCTCTTTTTGATTGAACATAGCAAGTTACTGGGCTGGAAAATAGAAAATGCCGTTACTTTAGACTTATCTCAAGGGTGCAGAGATTGAGCTGAAAAAGTTGCAGATTAAACCAAGTGGTAACCATTCTACATTAGTTGCTTTTTGTTGCTGTAAGAAAGTACCATAACCAAGGCAACTAATGGAATAAAGAGTTTATTTGGGTGTATGGTTACAGAGGGAGAGTCCACCATGGCTGGAGAGGCATGACGGACAGCAGAGAGCTACAGCAGGAAGCAGAGAGACTGCATCTCCAATTTCAGACAGGACGTAGAGAAAGCACAAGCTTGGAATGAAGTGGGTCCATGAACTCTCAAAGCCCATGCCCAGTGAAGGCTCGGTCTCCTAAAGGCTCGACAACCTAGTCAAGTGTTCAGGTACACAAGCCTGTAGGAGACATTTCTCACCAAACCACATCACTTGCTATCTTAGGTACTGTGAATACTTGTAAGTAGTGAAATGACCTGATTTGGACATCCAGCAACCCCAAAATTTTGTCTGAGAAGAAATAAAATAGTACACAGTAAACCCTATGCTGCACAGGATGTTAAATATTGTTTGTGTATTTTTCAACAATACAAAATTATGATGCCCAATTAAAATCTTATGCATTAGGAATTAGCACGCATTAGTAGCATAAGTGAACTATGCATGAAGTTGGATTCTCTCTGTCTGAAGTAGTTACAAATAAGGACACCACTTCTCAATTCTTCTCAGGCAGAGGCCCAATGTTTTGTGGTTTTTCTCTTAATTCTGACTAGTTAGACAATGCAAGGACATAGTCTGGTCCTCTCTCAACTTGAGCATATGAAAGTATAATACACTGAAGCAATAGGCAGACTCTTGACTGACATGGAAATAATGAACTTGATATAAAAGTGAAGTATTTCCTTTGTTGATATGGCTAAATGGTTGTTGACAGAGTCCACTGAAATGGAAACAGGCTTTACTTGGCCTCCTCTGAGCATAGAGAAGCAAGAGATGGAATTCAAAGTTTACTAATAACTTATTTTACTGAAAATTTTATTCATTACATAATCTATAATGTTAAAGTAGCTATCAGAAAGCAACACCTAGATCAGGTCACTGGGTTTATGAGTTAGAGAATAAGCAGAATCAGAATGCAACAGGAGCTAAAAGAGGATGATGGGAGTGGAAGCACATGGGTCATGCTATCAGGTGGCTCAAGACCAAGGAGGTTCAACAACTGCCGGGTTGAATAGCCTCTAGCAAACTTCATAAGTGAAGTAACTCAAAAGTCCCTTCTGCATCTGTCAATGGTGGTAAAAATACCTACTGCAAGTAGTAATTGGAGATAAAAGAAATATGCTTGCTGATTGGCATGCAGAACAGAAGCCTACTTATGCAGAAAGGAATGTTGATGATTAAGAAAGCAAGTCAGGGTGCAATGGCTGAACTAAATCTCCTCATCTGTCCCCTAGGAGACATCGTTATACATTCAGTCACTTTGCAATACTTATTTGCAATTAATTTTCAACATTTTAAATGCCACAATTGTTTTTTACTCATAAAAATCTGTGACAACTATTAAGAGGTAGGGCAACTTGGCAACTGTGGTGTTGAGAGTTTGGAACGAAAGAAGTTTTGATTATGGATTTCATCTCCTCCCAGTTGGGTTTCTTAATGATTAATAAGAAATTCTATATATTTCTTGGTTTGAGTACATTTATCAGTGTTGAACTTACATCAATTAGAAGGTTAGAGTTCATAGGAATATGGATCTGTCTACACATTAACACACGTGTACACACACCACCACTGCCACCACCACCACCACCACCACAAACACCACCACTACTGTTGCTTAATCTAGTTTAAATTATTAGATGTTAGAGGCATATAAGTGATTTCCACGACACTGCATGCTTTATATACAATTTATAGACCATATTCTAATTCCTTGTTTACTTACAATGTTTTTGAAGACAAGCCACACTTTTGTTTGTATTTTATGTTAGATTATGCTGCTTATATAAACAGATTTATCATAGATATCCTATAACTTACTATACTGAAATTCAGTGATTATGTCTTTAGATATGGGAATATTTGGCATGAGAATGTCCTGTTTGAAAGTGGCCAGTTGGCAACTCATTTGAATAAAATAATATTAAAGCTAAAACATAAAGTAACAATATCTCTATATTCCACAGTTGGGCAGTATTTAGACTATTGCAAAAGGAAGCTTAACATTTGGTACTTCAACTATGACGTAAGACAGTGAACATATGGTAAGGAGCCAAACAAGATGCAGTGTTCTCCTTATATGGGGAAAAAAACAAAAGGCTGAGGAGGAGATGCTAAGAATGGTGAACAATGCTGCAGCCACATGACTCTCTGCCTAGTCATGCAGCCCAGTGACTAGATGACAACACCTTCAACCACAAGGTGTTCATATTTCCTCGGTGAGAGAACCGATGTATGAAGACGAGACTGGTGCATCAGAACATAAAGTAAGAGTTTCATCCAATGCAGGTGTTCTGTTTGATCCAACAGCTGATCCCAGCCTAAGGAAAGGCTCATTCTTACATCTGACAACTGTAGCATGTGCACGAGTCACAAAGAATGTGCATGTTCATTGCAGGGAGAATATTGCTCTGTATGGCGATAGGTGGCTAAACAATGCATTGAATCATCTCCCAGCGATTCCTATTCCATCTTCTCTTGACTGCACAATAATCTCAGTCCACACACCAACCATATTATATAGCCCTGGGCCTGGTACATTCCTCTAAGCAGTTTGTTTTTGAAGGCTGAAATGGAAATTTGATCAACTTTATTTCAGATCTTAAGATATACTGAGGATTCCAGTGTTGATAGTCAATATAGTGAAGTCTGGCAACTGGGAGTGATTTTACAGAGCAACTGCAGCTGTTGGGCCAAAACCAACATGTTGGGTGAATTAAATGAGATAATGTCTGTGAAACTGCTCGTAAATGGCAGTACAATACTGACTGTTATGACAATACCACTGTTGAAATGTAATAGATGTTGATGTAAATTTCTCGAATCCATGCTACAATAAATTTATTGTATGAGTATGGGTATATGGAGACCTGGTTAAAGAACAGTTCTGTAGAAGTCAAAGGTCTAACTTGGCAGCTGGAAAAACTTAGGTAATCTGAAATTTCAGATTTCTGAGTCATGGTATTTGTTTCTTGGAGCCACATTTGAAGAGACCATAGATAATCTAGACTTTCTTAGGGAAGGGACTAGTAAGGAAATGAAATGTTGTATGTACTGTCATATCAGAAAAGACAAAGAGATAAAGAGATATGACATACCAGAGAACAGAAAAAAGCAAAGTAGAAGTTACATACTAACACATTTCAGGACAGTACTAATCATGGTAGTCTTTTGACAATATATCATAGACCATCAACTATTAGCTGGATAAAGAAAACCAGCTCTTATCATGTAAAGCAAATCCAAACATGGTAGTCCATGTGTCTAATCTCAGCTCCTCAGGAGGCTGAAGCAGGAGGATCACAAAGTCAAGACCAACTGAGATATGCACATGAGACCCTGTCTAATTATAAATTTTAGGGATGAGAAATATATCTCAATTGTAGAATACTTGCCTAGTATGCATTAACTATGGGGTCAATTCCCATACTGTAAAAATCAATCAATTAATCAATCAATAATATAACATAACATAATATAATATAATGATATAAAACACAAATTAGTTTTAGAATGGAAATATGTACCTATATACAACATTATGTATGAGTTTCTATGGATATATAAGCATACCATGACACTACAAGAACCATAACCACTGTGGTGTCAGATTTAAAAGCGAAGACTATTATTATGAGTAACAAATACTTCACAAGATGAGGGCAATTCATCAAGAGATACAAATACACTAACCATGTATGGACCTAATAGCAGAACTCCAAAATAAAGGAAGCAAGGAAACATAATTGTGTAAGTCCACAATTACAGTTGGAGATGACAATATTCATCTTTTTATAATTGAAAGAACAAAGGGTCAAATTATTAATATCTAGAAAACCTGAACAGTACTAACAATTAATTTGATCTAGCTGATTTTGTAGAGCTGAAATCCAGACTAGGATAGAACACACACTTGGTGCACATGGAAGAGATTTCTTGTATTTATATGATAAAGGACTCAAATATCTAGTCTCAAGTATCTATCAATTCAATGAAATCTTAGTAGCTTTCTATATAGAAATTAATAAGCTTATTGCAAAACACAAAAGTAAAGAAAGTATACAATAGTTAACCAACTTTGAAAGACAAAGTTGAAAAATGAAACTTTTCAATTTTGTAGATTTATTTTTTTTCAAAGAAAGAAAAATGCAGCATTAGTATCAAAATGGCCAAATAGACACATAGAGTAGAAAAAAATGTGGAGCCACAAATACATGGAATACATTTTCTCATATACATGGAAAATGACTGACTGTGGTGGTGAAAGCTACTCAGTAGAGAAAGATTAATCTGTTCAACGATTGATGCTTAAATAATTGGATGTCCATATGCAACTAAAGGAACTTAAACAAACACTTCTTGCTGGATAAACAATTAACTTAAGCTGGATCGTGCAACTTGATTATGCAACTTGAAATGAAGTCTCATCAAAAGATAATTTTGGAAATGACTCTCAAAACAAATTCCATAAATATATAGCACATCCAAGTGGTATTTCATAAAAATTAAAAACCAAAACTGTATTCTCTATAAAAAAAAAAGTCCTATAAGAGAAGGAAAACTCCAAACTGTATTGTAGGTAACAGTATTTGTAAGCCACATACCTGGTAAAGGGTTTGTGTTTCCCAGAACTTCTATGGAGTATGGGTTAAGTGTGATTTTGGAACCTGCCTACCTGGGTGGATCATTACCACTTATCACTATATAATGCTTTATTATTACCTACTACTATATAATGTTTTACACATTTCTCAGTATCTAAGCACTTCAATTTTCATATTTAAAAAAAAATAAGGAAACTTTATATTAACTACCTCAAACCAATATTGCAAAGATTAAGTGAGTTGAATTAATATAGGACTCATAGATTAAGCCAATATGAAGGAATGCCCAGAAAGATGGGCAAGAAAAAGACAAGAGTAAAGAGAAAAAGAGAGGAAGACACACATTACATATGGAGGGGAGGCTGAGGCAGAGACAGACAGAGGCAAAAAGAGAGGAAGACACACGTACACGCATAAGAGAAAGGGGGGAAAGATAGAGACAGAGGTAGAAGCAGAGACAGAGGCAGAGGCAGAAACAGACTGAAAAAGAGACAAAAGAGAGGTAGACACACGTACAGAAAGAGAGGCAGAGGCACAGACACAGAGACAGATACAGAGACAAACGAGAGGAAGACACATGTTCACACAGGGTGGGGAGCAGAGGCAGAGACAGAGATAGAGAGAAAGGGCAAAACAACAAGGATTTAAGCTCACAATGTGGAAGTGATTTGGATTGTGACCCCTTCTGACTGTTGTTCTGAATGTTTGAGTGTTCATCCGTGGTTTCACTTCTCAGAAAACACAGGTGAGAAAAACAATTATGCTTACATATAGGATACTGAAGTAAAATGTAGATCAAAGAAGTATATTTTCTCACAAGCTGTCTGGCGGTTCCTCAGAAAACTGGGCATGACACTCCCAGAGGATCCGGCTATACCACTCCTGGGCATATATCCAGAGGCTTTACCTGCATGCAGTAAGGACACATGCTCCACTATGTTCATAGCAGCCTTATTTATAATAGCCAGAAGCTGGAAAGAACCCAGATGTCCCTCAACGGAGGAATGGATTCAGAAGATGTGGTATATTTACACAATGGAATACTACTCTGCAATTAAAAACAATGAATTCATGAAATTCCTAGGCAAATGGTCAGAACTTGAAAATATCATCCTTAGTGAGGTAACCCAATCACAAAAGAACACACATGGTATGCAGTCACTGATAAGGGGATATTAACCCAGAATCTCGGAATACCCTAGACACAATTCGCATATCAATAGATTTCCAAGAAGATGGAAGGAGAGACCCCTGGTCCTGGAAAGACTGGATGTAGGGGAATGCCAGGACAGAGAAGCGAGAGGGGGTTGAATGGGGAAAAGAGGGAGGGAAGGGGGCTTATGGGACTTTCGGGGAGGGAGGAAACGGGAAAGGGGAAATGATTTTGAATGTAAATAAAAAAAACTTAGAAAATAAAATAAAATAAAAAAATAAACTGATGACGCATCTAAAAGAAAATGTTAAAAATATATATATATACCATCTTTTACTTCAATGCTACTGTTTCTGGGTAGCTGGGAAATCACATGAAACCCTCAGAATGTTGAGTCTTCTCTGAACCCAAGCTGCAGGGCAGTGAGTCCCACTGACCAATATTAATATAGGAAGCAATAGGTAGTATGGAGAAAGATGTACATGCAGGACCTTGTATACAGCTGCCTGATACTGTGTAGCTGCCAAGAGTTTGGCATCTGGCAATCCTGACTCAAAATAAAGATCACCTCATGCACTTCACTAGACCCTTTCCTCTCAACCTATCCTATGCCTACCATACTCTTATTTCTTTTAGGCCTACTTGACAAAACCTGAGCCGGCATAACGTAAGAATTTTCAGACACTGGGAATCTATAATCTGTGAATATCTTATTCATCTTGGAAAATAGATATTTAAAATCTCAAACTCAATGTAGCCTTGGCTTCCTTTAGGACTATAGGATGTTGTGCCTTTGTCAGCATTTACAGTGGTCTAGACACAAGGATAGTGGGTTTTATGGCTCACACATGCAAAGGAAGTACTCCCCTCCAACATACACACTGTCTAGACAAAGAAGGAAGAACTCAGCAGCCAGCCTGTTTCTGCTAGGCAGTCTTTGATCAACAAAAACTGTCCTACAGATGACATCAGGATTGATGTGGCTAAGGCCAGCAGTGAGAATGACAAACCAACACATTCCTGTAGCTTAGATTTGCTGCTGTGATCTCCTGGAACCGTTTATAACTGCTGCACAACTGTTTCTCATTTGTTCATTAAGCTAAGAAATATTTATGAAGCGCCCACTAAGCAGCAAATACCACTATGCAAATGATTCAGAAGATAGTTCCACCGCCAAGGACCTCCATGGCTTATGACTCTTAAAGAGTGAGATTTCTCCTGATTGAAAGGATTTAAAATTGGGATGTGGGTCTCGTGATGGAAATTAGCACACCATGTTAAGTTTTGTGCTTTGTTGCTAGTGTTATTTCGTCTCAGACCCTCAAAGAAATGCTAGCAGCTCTTGCAAATGGAGACGTGTACGGAATTTGCTCCACCCTGCCTATTCTGTATTCGAGGAAGGCACACCATACAGAAGATGGAGAAGTCATCTGGGATACCAGTATACCAGTTCCTGCAGATCCTTCCCATCTCTTTTGCATAAAATGCTCAGAAGCCAGTCCAGCTTGCAATGGCCTGCCTTTCCTTATTTGGGTATGGGGAGTGAAGTCAGCATAGTAGTGCCTCTGGTATTTCTAGTTGGCAGAGACACTAGTGAAGCCACCACACTTTAAGACTATTCCCATGAAGTGACTCACTGGCCTCAGAATGCATTACTAACCCTGAGGTCAGCTTCAGAGCCATCAGCAGCACTCAGCAAGGGAGACAGCCTGTAGGAGATGAATTTTTCAAAGATAAGAGAGAATCTTTCTAGTCATACATAATAAAGAAGGGCAGCTTCTAAATATATTAGATTTTTCCCACAAATTTATGAATGGAACCAACTTAGCCAGTTTACCCAAGGTCATGTTGACTTTAAAGATTTAAATACAAGTATTTGTTTTTCCTGCTAGGATATAAATAGGTTTATAGAAAAATAGTAAACAGATTTCTATTTCTATTTATTATTATTTATGGGATGCAGTTAGCCTTTTCTGAACAAAACAAAGAAAATTTAACAAGCCTCTTGAGTTGCCAGAATAGTGTAGGGTGTGGACTAGATAGCAGAAGAAACAGAAGCTGCCAAAGTTTCCATCATTTGAAATGTGACTTCCCCAGTTCCTTCTTGATGTTTGAGGCTGTTCATGCTCATTAAGCAGGACCAACAAGAGACTACCCCAAAGTGTTACCTGTCTGTTCTACCTAAGAAGAAGCAATCACATACAGGCAGGATCACTTTATTCATAGTCAAAGAACTGATATTTGAAACAACAAATTTTGTGTAGTAAGTATACAATAAATACCCATGAATGAACTTAATAAATTCATTTAGAGTTGTCACCTACTAGGGGATATTACGATTCAACTTGTCAAACAATAGCCAAAGGCTTTGCTTTTGCCTTCCTCATGATTCTTTGATAGCTGAAGATCATGGCAATCTCAATGGGCTTTGAGGATTTAACAACTAGTTTTTGACCAAGCACATTTAGGAGTCTTACAGATGAGTTTGGCATGCAAATTAGTGAAGCTCAAACAATCAACCCTTTTTGTGACTCTTGGGATGACATTAGCAGGTAAACGAAGAGTGAGTCAAATTATATCCAAAAGGGCTATCTTTAAAAATTCTAGACCATAGCCAGGTAGCTAGCATTTATGAGGCAGAGGCAGGGGGATCTCTGTGACTTTGAGGCCAGCCTGGTCTACAGAGTGAGTTCATGGACAACCAGGGCTACACAGAGAAATCCTGTCTCAGAAAACAAACAAAACAAATTCTAGGCCTTGAGTAAGCAAAATCTCTGTGACTGGAAATTGAGTCACGATGGGCAGAAGTAGGAAGACCAAAGTGTGGGTGATTCGGTTCTTCTGAGAAGGTGAACAAAATACTCACAGGAGCAAATATGTGAAGAAAGTGTAGAGCAGAGACTGAAGGAAAGACCATTCAGAGACTGTACCACATGGGGATTCATCCATATATAGTCACTAAACCCGATACTATTGTGGATGCCAAGAAATTCTTGCTGAAAGGAGCCTGATATGGCTGTTTGCTAAGCGGCCCTGCCAGAACCTTACAAATACAGAGGCAGATGCTTATAGCCAACCTTTGGACTGAACGTGGGGTCCCCAATGGAGGAGTTAGAGAAAGGACTAAAGGAGCTTAAGGGGTTTGCAACCTCATAGGAAGAACAACAGTATCAACTAACTGACTCCCCAGAGCTCCCAAGGACCAAGCCATCCAAGGGGTACACATGGCTCTAGCTGCTTATGTAGTAAAGGATTGCCTTGTCAGGCATCAATGGGAGGAGAGGTCCTTGATCCTATGAAGGCCTGATAGATGTCCCAGTGTAGGGGAATCGAGGGCAGGGAGGTGGGAGTGGGGTGGGTGGAGGAACACCCTCATAAAAGTAGGGGAAGGGAGGATGGGATAGGGAATATCCAGAAGGGGTGGGAACTGGGGAAGAGGACAAAATTTGAAATGTAAAAAGAATATATTCAAAAAAAAACAGAAAAAAAAAGAAAGAAATAACTTCTTTACTGGAGCCTTAGTTCATTTGCATTCAGGATGCAGAGGACTTCTGGCTGCTTACCTCCAGATTATTTGAGAACAGTGGGAATTGGTCACTGAAGTTGGGGTTTCAGTATGTAAGTAAAATAATTACTAGTTAAGAACTGGTATAAAATAACTGTGTTTATAAGTTAGGCCTCAATTTCCCATGGCGACTAAGCTCTGGAAAAATAAGTATAAATGAATTTCAAGATTTTTATTAAAAATAATTTTCAGCCCTCCCACCTTCAAGTTCTTGGCATTTTATCTATTATATTTCAACAGTCAACTCATTTACTCTTCATAGGAACTCTTCTTTGGAAAGGCCAGACAGCCACACAGCTGGATTCATTAAGAGTTTGTTCTCAGTTCACTGACAACAATCCAATCTTTTTTTCTAAATCTCTAAATCATGAAAGTGGAATCCATGAGCTGTCTGTAGAATCTGCTGTATGTGTGCGTGTGTGTGTGCGTGTGTGTGTGTGTGTGTGTGTGTGTGTGTGTGTGTGTGTGAACGTGTGTTTGTATGTGTATGTTTGTGTACATGTGTGTGTCCCCCCACCATGCCCGTGTGTGTCTATATGTGTGCTCATGTGCTCAATTGAGATACAAATAGTATTTTTTTTTATGGTTTTTCGAGACAGGGTTTCTCTGTGTAGCCCTGGCTGTCCTGGAACTTACTCTGTAGACCAGGCTGGCTTCGAACTCAGAAATCTACCTGCCTCTGCCTCCCAAGTGCTGGGATTAAAGGCGTGTGCCACCACTGCCCAGTTTCACATGATATTTTTTTTAACCCTGCACCTAATTAAAGTGTTTGTTCATTGTACTTAACAACTCTCAGTTTTATGTGATTCCGTTTAGTGACCTTTCTGTCATAGGTCATTTAGAAATATGTCAGTGAACATATTGCAAAGATCAAGACTATGCAAATATAGATTAGACAAAGTAGAAATGAAATAAAAAAGCCATTTCACCAAACTCATTTTTAGAATACTTCTTAATAATGTCTGCTTTTTAGATATGACTTAAAAAGTTGAAAGCAAATAGCTGTACACATGATCATGCCTCTCTCCTAAACAGAAACAGTGTCTTAATAATATGTTTTCAAAAGATACTGCTTTCTCCCTAAAATATTATGTTCACATGATACTTTTATTAAAGACTCGTTAGAAATATTTCAATATGTTGGGTTAACTTTGACCATTGTGAAGTGAAGGCACAAATACAGAAATAATATATGATAAGCTTAAGAGACAGGTGTTTTCTGTCTTTTTGACAACAAAATGGAGTCCACAGTAGTTATAATACTCTATTTTTCCATACAGAAGTTCCCAAACTAGAATTTCTAAAAGACTTTCAGCAGGAAACACTATCACTCCTGTCAAGAATTTTCAATTCTCCAGTGTCTAAGCAGCCGGCGTTCTTGTCTTCCTTCCCATGGAAATGACAACTGTTATTTTCTCAAGCTGCCTCTGGCTTCCCCTGGGGACATTTATTTCACTAATGACAGACGTGTAGGACAGGGAACTAGGTTCATTTTGTGAAAATATCACCACTCAGAGTTTTTAAAACCTCATTTGGGTGATCTTACAGCCAGGAAGCAAGACACTAGCTAGATTTTCAGTTGTGCATGAAAATGCCTAATGTTGGGTATTTTTTTTTCAGATCTTTCCTGAGTAGATCTGTAACAAGCAAGACTTCCAGGATTGCTAATTCTCTTATAATTTTCTAGGATGGAGTACATGAGCCTGCTGCTTTGTGTTTCAGGAAATTATGATGAGGGGTTTCGAAGGCCATTGTAAGGATGCTGCGGCATCCCGATGACCTTCTAGTCAGTCACGCAGTTATGTCAGTCTTCAGCTGATTCTGCTTGACAAATGTCTCTTCCTCTTCCATTTACTTTCTAGTATAACCAAATTCAGTCTAATTTGCAATTGTTTTAAAAGCCTAAGGGCTGGAGAGAGAGTTCGGTGGTTCAGGTACTTTCTGCCCTTGCAGATGACCCAGATTTGGGTCACAGGTCCCTTGTAGGGCAGCTCCTTACCAGCTGTAATGACAGCTACATGGTATCTTATGTCTTTTTCTAGCCTCTAAGGGGACCTTATGTTCAAGTACATAATCAATCACACACAGACACATACACAGAAATAAAAATAAAATATTTTAAAATCTATTATTATGTATAAGACATTGCAAGGACTTTCAATATTAATGAAACATACATTCCCTGCAGGAATTACAGGCCCTTTAAAGCTGTATTTGGTCAACATGGGTAAGTGGAAATGGGCCTTAAAGAACTCTGAGAAAGAAGATCATAGACAACAAGTATTTTGAAGACAGAAGCCTGTATCTGCATGTTCATTGGAAAGACCCGGCAAGACTATTGATGTCAGCCCAAATATTAGAAGGGTAAAGACTACCAAATGGTAATGGTTGTCTTCTTTCCTTAACAATTTTGTCTTACAAGACAGATGACTCTGAAAGTAACAACACCTGAAGTTGTCTTCTGTCTTGTGCAAGCATGCACACACTTGTGAACTCACACATACACATACACATACACATACACATATCCCCAAGTGCCCATTTTTACTTTAAATTAATATATTACAAATATATGATATATTTTTGATGCATCTAGAAAGTATGAAAAGCATAAAGACCTAACACTGTGTGTGTGTGCGTGTGTGTGTATGTGTGTGTGTGTGTGTGTGCATGTGTATGAATGTAAAAGTTGTTCATGGCTCACAATGCCTAAAAGTATAGTAAAGTGAAAATATGTACAAGTGAGGCTACAAATGTGTTTCAATAAATGTATTTTAGTATCTTTTATCAGCCAGATTATACTGTTGAGATATGCTGTGTGAAATTGTGTCTCCGTCTTTCCTCACCTACCTAAGGCACTCTCTGATTGGCTTTTAATAAAAACAAAATGATGTCCAATTAGCTGGGCAAGAGGTGGAAGGTGGGACTTCCTGGGAGGGTTAAAGGAACTCTGGGAAGAAGAAGGAGGAAAGTCTTTTCATCAGGTGCCATGAGAAGAGGTGAACGTGACTATGGGCCTGAAAGGTACAGCAAACCATGTGGCTGGATAGAGCTAGATGATCAGGTTAACTTAGATGAACCAGTTGAGAGTCTGCCCAGCTAATGCCCAACTAAGGCTTTGAAATATTAAAAGGTCTCTGTGTGGTTATTTGGGGGGAAGCTGGTTAAGGAATAATTACTGCCTTATTAATTTCCAACATTAATTAATATGTACAGAATTTTAATAATCCTTTAATCTACATATTATTTTATGCTTCTGGATCCAGGTGCAAGGTAACTTAGATAATTTTTATTTTGTTGTTATCAGTCATATAAAGAACTAAAAGTACACATATATAGAAGCTTTCAAAATCTACATGTATTTTTGTCAAATTGCACATAAAAGTAAATATAATTAATAAAAGTCTATATCTCATCTTTTTATAAATTGTAGTTATTTTAATAAAGCTAAAAGATGTTATTTAATTTTGAAGTAAATAAAATTTATTCTTAGAAACTACCCTTAGAAAACTAATACACTTAAAATGTGAATGATCAATAGCCACCTAGCTTTTAATATAAAAAATATCTATTCTAGCCAGGTAGTAGATGTGTACCCCTTTAATTCCAACCCTAGTGAGGCAAAGGCAGGTAGATCTCTGTTAATTCAAGACCAGCCTGGTCTACAGTGTGAGCTCCAGGACAGCCAAGGCTAGACAAAGAAACCCTGCCTCAAAACAAAGCAAAGCAAAACAAACGAAAGAATCCAGTCTACAATGTCACAACTGAATCTGTGTTCATTTCAGAATTGTATAAATTGTTTAATATTAAAATGCTTCTTATTCTCCATGTGCAAACAACCAAAAATTGTACATGTCTAAGAGCACCTCCAACTCCATGAATTTTAAGCAATAAGTTAAAACTAAATTTATAGTAAACACTGCTCAGATGCAATAGTTGAGTCCAGTAGAATTTGTTTTATTCCTGATATATGAAACATCGGAAATTAAAATAATTTATTTGCTTACTTAACATCTTCTATTGATCACCTCCTTCCTATACTTGGAAAATATGCTCAAATTCAATGTTAATAATGGCATAGTCTACCAAATTCTATAGTATTTGTAACAGCCAATTTTTCTTTCACAGTAATCTAATGAAGGATGTGAAAAAGTATATCTTGAGTCAAAAGAAATTTTATATGGTTGCTGAGCTATGAATCCCAAGTAAGAACGATGTGCATGAGTTTTAAAATAATGCTTAGTTTAAGCTTACTGTATTCGGGGACCTCAGAACTATAGCTGTGCAAGGCAGAGAAACCTCTAGGCCATGCCAAGGGTGTCCTTGTCCATCCAGCACCTGGTCCCCTACTTACTGTGTAGCAGGACTTAACAAACCTTTGCTTCGTTACAGAAGTTGGTGATCAAACAGATGTCAAGCATAGAGACACCAACCTACTTAAAAACTTTCAACTCCAAATTTATCCTGTTTGCAAGAAATGCATCGCACGGGGCACAGAACAGAGACTGAGGGAAAGGCCAACCAATAACCGGCCCAACTGGAGATGCATCCTAACCCTATTAATGATACTCTGCTATCCTTACAGACAAGAGCAAGTTGTCCTCTGAGAGACTCCACCCAGCAGCTGACTCAAACAGATTCTGACACCCACAGCCAAACAGTGAATAGAGCCTAAGGACTCTTTTGGAAGAATAGGAAGAAGGATTGAGGGCCTCAAAGGTGATAGGAACTCCACAGGAAGATGTGCAGCTTGGTCTTCATCTGGATCCTAAACAACTGGACTGGGACTATCCCAAAAGCTGTTGCCTATACATGGGATATATTCTATCTGGGATGCCTTGTATGGCCTCAGTGGAAGAAGAAGCTCCTAGCCCTGCAGAAATTGAAGTGCAAAGGTTGTGGGGATACCCAGGGGAGGTACTATCTGCTCAGAGTGGAAGGGAAAGGGGAAGTGGGGGATGGATTGTGGGAGGAGGTGACCTGGAGGGGGGTCAGTGAGTGGGATATAAAGTGAATATGTAAAATAATAAAATGAAATGTTATAAAAGAAGAATATAAAAGAACTCTACTAGTACAGTATTTAATGACTTCTAAGGCTTAAGCAATTTTAGGTGGGGAAAGATTTATGTTGAAAAAGGGAAAAGTTTGTTTCTAAAGTCTATACATTTAGGCTATTGATAGAATTTATATAATGAAGTATCTGGCTGTTGGAATTCTTGTGATTCGTCCAGGAAGAGCTTAAATGTCAAACCCTGTATATTAACTTTTAGAAGACAAATTCGAGAAGATATTCCAGGAGTAATCAGAAGTTTCCCATCAAAATGTGGCCAAATAAGGTAGAAATCCCTTTAAAGAATAAGACTAAGACTCAAAATGAAACTTCTGATTGTGGTGAAACAGAGAATCAACAAAAGATCAAACTACAGAACCGAAAACTGAGGACAGAGTCAGTTAAAGGGCCAGGTCACCTGAAGGATTTCATGGAAGTGAATCTTGGGTGGACAAAGGCAATGAAGATGCTTTCTATGCTATTTCTTTTAGAATTTAATCTTTTTTATATCTTTGTGTATGTGTGCATATGTCTTTGTGTGTGCAGTCACCTACGGAGGTAAGAAGGGGGACATCACATCCCCTGGATCTGGTGTTACAGGCAGTTGTAAGTTACCTACCGTGGGTACTGAGAATGAAACTCAGGTCTTCTGAAAAATCAGCAAGTGCTTCTAACTGCTAGGCCATCCCTCCAGCCTCTAAAATTAGTGTCTTAACAGAGAATACAAATAGAGTCACAATTCTAAGTCCTTTGGCTTTTGGTTTTGATTTGTTTTTGTTGCTGTTGTTGCTTCTATCAAGGCATTGAGGCACATACTTAAGTTAGAGGTGAGCATAGGTGGAACTAAAGAAATATTAGTTACTCACACAGAACAGCTATACTGTGAGGAAGTTATACCTATAGCATGAAGCAGAAGGGTAAACTTCTGACCGTAAACAACCCAAAGCCGGAGAGGGGAACAGCTTTGTGAACTTCCTACACAGCCCACACCATCAAATAACCTGCTAGCCTGGAAGACCACACTGGATCCTCTACAGTGGATGTTTTCAATCCATAACAATTGCCCAGGAAGGTCTGGAGAGATGGCTCGGGGGTTAAGAGCACTGACTGCTCTTCCTAAGGTCCTGAGTTCAATTCCCAGCAACCACATGGTGGCTCACAACCATCTGTAATGGAATTTGATTCCCTCTGCTGGTGTGTCTGAAGAGGTACAGTATACTCAGGTATGTAAAATGATTGTCCAGGAAAAGTCTGCTGGCTTCAGGGACTATAGAAGAAATGAAGTATGTTCAGAACAGTTCTGCAGGAAACATGGGAGAAAGCCACCAGAAAGGATAAAGATGATAACAAAATATTCTACCACGAATCCCCTGAATGGAGAAATTATTCCCATAAGAAAGAAGACAAAGCAGAGAGGTGCATTCAGGGAGAGAACTGTTGACTTCAAGGATGAAAAGCATCAACTGAAGAGCTGAGCAAAGTGAAATAAATAAAATTCAAAGGTGAAGGCAGAACTCAACAAAAACTGAGTCATAGTCAAAGCACAAATCTTAAGGGCTGGGCAATCTGTCTCATTGGGTAAAAGCACTTGCTGTGAAAGTCTAAAGACCTGAGTTCAAATACCCAGGACCCATGTAAACTGCACACATACACACATGTATCACACACATACCAAAGATGTTGTAAGGAATTGATATGAGAAAAACAATTAAGACAAAATCATGTTTTTGTTTTAAAATCAGGGGAAAATAGGAGGGCAGATAGATAAAAGGAAAAATACAAGTATAACTGGAGGCCACAAGAAGAAATTTAGAAGACTGACACACTTATGAGCAAAACTAAACAAGGAACTCATAAAATGAAAGATTTCAAATTGAATAATGGTTTAGAACATCATGTGTGAGCAGGTCAAGTGAGCATGAGCTGTACCCCAGCTGAATGGATTTCAAATATGAAAAAATATCCTTTCAGGCCATCAAAACATACTCAAATGATTATTAAACACATGAAAAGCTGCCTCTCATTTGTGATAAGAGGGATTTTCATTGGTTTATAATGACTTAAATTTCCACCAATAATATTGAGGGGATGAGGATACCGATTCTAGTGGGTGCTGGATTGGAGCTATAGGACCCTGAGAGCCAATTTGTCCTTCATATAGATCCTATTATAGGAAGGGTGACTCTCATATACAGAGAATCAAGCAGAGACTTGGAGAGAATTATAAAAGACTGAATCCTTTTTAGCCCCTTGTAGCTTGGTGACTGATATATGGGTGATTTTTCACTCATATTCACATGCCAATCTTTTTCCTTTATCTTTGACAATCTCATATACAGTGTATTATAAATATACCTACCACGCATTAGCTGCTCTAACTCTCATTAGTCTTCACCAGAACTCTCTCTTCTTTCTATGCAGTCTCCATCCTCACTCATATCTTTCTTCCCTGTGGAGTTTAATTGGGGTTCCTTAAATGAGCACAGGCAGTCAGTTGTTTCTTAGAGCATGAACAGTGTCATTAGCCACAACACAGAAGAAAGTGAGAAGAAAATGTCTATAGCTCCTCAAAAAGGGATGGTGGTCTCGTGGGTACCTCCTCCATCCACTGTGAAATGGCATTGTGCAGACCATAGCTACCACGTGTTCATGATTGCAATAGCCATGTGACATCTGCAGGCAGTGTTTCATAGCATCCCCCAACCCCTTCTTCTGTAATGTTCCCTGGGGGTAGAGAGGATGATACTGATCTCCAGTTTATAGCTGAGAACTGAAAACTGCCAAGTTCTTCACAGCAGCCCTCTCCATCACTTCACCATAAAACTGAGACAAGACTGATCACACCACAGCATTAAGATATAAACTACAGATTCCCTCTTTTTTTTCTGTTATACATCTAAGGTCAATTCTGTGAGACTGAGACTGAATCTTTCTTGATACCAGATCTGAACTTTATATCTTTTCTCTGAAATTATTCTCTAAGTGAGAAATAGTTTTGGCTAGTCTACTGAGGATGCTTTAGACAGTGAATCTTAGTTATTCAGGAGACAGATCTCTCTCTCTCTCTCTCTCTCTCTCTCTCTCTCTCTCTCTCTCTCTCTCTCTCTCTCTCTGTGTGTGTGTGTGTGTGTGTGTGCGTGTGCACGTGTGCGTGTGTGTCAAAGGAAAACTATATTTATTAATTGAGGTAATCATGGAGAATGACATGTAAGCAAGTCTTGAAATAGATTTTTTAAATAGAGTTTAACTATTACCAGGAAGCTTATGTATCTATAAATCTATGTGAATTTGAGAGCAGATCTTGTTAAATAAACAAATCCCTCCTTTTCTTTTCAGAAACCCCTTTTGACCTTCCAACTCCTGCCAATAATTTAAAAATAAACAAGCAAACAAACAACAAAGCTATTTCATTTAACAAAGTTATATGCATTTTTGTCTTCCATATCTTGTTTCCATTAGCCTTTTTTTAAATGATAGAGAAACTGAAGTTCACACATTTTGAGTAATTTTTCTCCATGTAATGTCGTTGAATGGGAAGTCCATTTCTTGTCATTCTTACCTGGGTATCTTTTGTGTTTTAACCAGTTATATATTCCTCCACTGTTTTTTTTTTCTTATTTCTAATTGTCATATGATTGCACATATTTATGTGATACAATGTGATATGTGAACTTACACACATACACACATGCATGCACAACACACATAAAATTTGAAATAATTAGTATACTTGCTGTCTTTATCACATCTTTGTAATAGGAATATTAAACATCGTTTCTTCTGAGTAGTTTAAACTATTCAATACATTATTAGCTACTTTAAATCTAGTTTTCTTTTGGCCAAATTTCACTTACCAAAATGTAATATGTCATTAATATCACATCTGTCTGTTCCAGTGATTACTACTGACACAGCATAAAGGGCAAGCTAAAAATAAAGTAGATGTAAGGCTCCATCAGTCACTGGCTTGCCTCACTAGAACTATTTTAAGCATGAACCTCCATTCTGAAGGATCTCTTGACCTCAGAAAGGGAGAAGTCATAGAGTTCAAACCATGGGTGGTAGTGATTCATCCAGACTTAGTAATCCTTTTACTCAGTAGTCCACTTGTATTCTTATGACCACTATCACAAATAAGAAATAACTTGTAAAGTTAGAGCTATTTCTCTGTAAAAGAAATACAAAAAAAAAATAAGTTTCTTAAGATACACATCTAAAAGTCTTTGACTTGCCATCAAGAGTCAAAGATATTTTCAATGTTTCACTAATAATCAATACACCAAAAACATCCTAATACCCTAATATAGTATACCCACTAAGTTAAGACGATGACACCTACTAGATGGCCCATATTCCAGGACAAGCCCAAAGAATATGTGGGGAAAGCAAAATAGACTCAATGAGTTAAAGAGAGAGAGAAGAGTCTATGAAATTGGATGACCAGTAGGGAGGTGGATCTGGGAAGAGTTGGCCAAATATAGTATACAAAACTGTCACATAATTATTAAAATGCTATTGGAGAAAAGGAAAATATTATTTAAGGAAGAAAAGACAGTATGAATATGATAAAATAATATCATACATGTTAATGTCATGATGAGACTCACTGTTTTATACAACTAATATACACTAATTATAAAGAAAAAATATTTTAAAAATCCTTTTTGGACTCTTTGGAACCATATGTGCAATCTAAGGAGGAGGTCTGGTCTATTTTCAGCCCCAAATTAAATATGACCAATTTAAAATTAATTGACACAATATTTATAAATAACTCAAGACTCATCTGAGTTGGCAACACTTCCTCCCTATGCTACATCCTCTGAAGTGTTGGAAGTTTACATTAAGGCCCCCAAATTGGGCAATATTGCTGAGTCACTAATGTCACCCTTTTGACTCATAAGAAGACACAAAATTTGACAAAAAATATTTACAAGACTGCCTTCCTGAGCCCATACTCTTATTCTGGGGCCAGATCCCAACTTCATGGTAGTTTTAGAAAACTATTTCTGACATAACCTGATCATTGTCAGTGACTTCAAGTCACATGGGCACAGAAAAGGGACTTCCCTTCTTACAGAGGAACAGTGATATTATCAACCACAACTCCTCCCCCTATGTCTACATGTTTCCCTTGATGACTATTTACATAGATCCTTCATCTTATGAGAACTCCAGATTTCAGGCTAACTGTTGAACTTGGAAGGAAATTAGAGATCATAAAACCCATGATCTCTTCTCTCATTTAAAAAGCAGTGCTGGACGGGGTTGTGGGGGTGGGGGCAGCAGTGATTCTTCCCTCCCTCACTCCTTCTCCTTAAACTTGAGTGTTTCAGTTTCTTTTCTCCAGCATTCTAGAGAGCATGTTAAAAGGAGCCCCAGTAGATAAAAGTGTTTTTCATGGATTCATTCATTTACCCATTGAATAATATTTGGCACCAGTGTGTGAAAGTTTCTACTCTATCTACTATCAATATAGCAAGAAATACACTGGTGCAGTTTCTGTCTTCCAAAGTCTTAGTTGATTAAGTTATATGAACAAGAAAGCCTACTGTGATGGTATTATATTTGCATATGGTATGTGAACAGGAGCAAATAAGAGAAATTGGTAGAAGGGAGAGAGAAGATATTTCTAATCTGGATTTGTTTATAAAGGAAAGCCTTCTGGGGAGGGTAATACCCAGACTATGATCTAAGTGAGCAGTTAAAAGTTCAAGAAGATGAAGAGACAAAGAGAAAGTGTCCAAAGAAAATCCTCACAACCCAGAAGGAACTAAAACAAGGCAGACATGATAAAATAAAACCTATTTTGTCTAGTGGATCTCAGGTGATCTAGGGCAGAATGGTGAAACAGGAAGCTGAAGAAGCAGACAAAGTCAGATTATACCAGAATTATTAAAAACAGTCATAAGGAGTTTAAACTTTTGTCTAAGAGTTTTGTAACACAGTAAGGAATGCTAGCATCTGGCAAAGATTACTGTGGTTAGATTGGGAGAGACACAATTTATGGCAAGGAAGTCAGGAAGAGACCATTCAGACATCGAGACAAGCAATGGGAAGTCTGAACGAAAATATATATCAGAAGTATTTGTGCAGCTGAACCACAGGACTTTGGCTATACTGGAGCAAATGGGAATACACAGGATTTGTTTCCTTCTACATCCTCATTGCCTCTCTGCCTGTAAATCAGAGAGATCAGAAATCATGCTCCCAAAGTGCTAAATTGAAGTCTTGAGGATTTAAAGAATGAAAGCTATAAAAAGCTTCCCCTCTCACTAGTGCTCAGGTATTTATTGAGAAATTAGTATGTTTCAAGCATTAGCCCAGACCCTGAAAATCTAAATAGAAAGAGCACAGTGTTCATGCTTAAAGATTCCTGTTTAATAAAGTGTGATAATCATGTAAACACATAGATATAAAGCAAGGCTGGAAGTATGCAAAACCAGATCATCCCACAAAGGAAATCACAAGAGACTGTTTGGGTGACTTCAGCAAGAGTTTTCAGACCTCATTTAGGAAAACTGAGCAGGACTATAACATTCAGTGGAGGAGGGAGGAAAAATGGAGGTAATGAATGTGTGTAGATGGTAACACGATTTCTGAGTGAGGAATACGGTTCATACTGTAAAAGTGAAGCCAGAATTAAGGAGGCTAAATAAGGAGACCCAGATACTCTATGATTGTTGGATACTTCAAATTAAAGTCGTCTTCTTCATGAGATCTATTGGAGCTAAAAGTTTGAAAAGAGAGTTCAGTTACAGAGTGAGTTGATATATATTTGATTTCTGTGTATTAGAAATCAAGTAGTTAGAGTACAGACAGTAAGAAACACCAGCTTTTGTGACTGGATTACCTCACTTAGGATGATATTTTACAGTTCCACCCATTTGCCTAAGAATTTCATGAATTCATTGGTTTTAGTAGCTGAGTAGTATTCCATAGTGTAAATATACCACATTTCTGTATCCATTCCTCCATTGAGGGACATCTGGGTTCTTTCCAGCTTCTGGCTATTATAAATAGGGCTGCTTATGCACTCACTGATAAGTGAATATTAGCCCAGAAGCTCAGAATACCCAAGACACAATTCACATATCAAATGATGCCCAAGAAGAAGGAAGGAGAGGCCCCTGGTCCTGGAAAGGTTCAATGCAGCAGTATAGGGGAATACCAGGGCAGGGAAGCAGGAGTGAGTTGATTGGGGAATAGGGAGAGGGAAGAGGGTTTATGGGACTTTCAGGGAGGGGGGGACCAGGAAAGGAGAAATCATTTGTAATGTAAACAAAGAATATATCTAATTAAAAAAAAGACCAGCTTTTTGAGTTGGATGTAGCCTGAGCATTCCCAAGGAACAATTGTGATTTACTTTGTCCCAAAAAGGCACTGCTGAGAGGTTGTGGAATCTTTGGGAAATTATTTATCACAGGATTAAGAGTTGAGCTATGAATGGATATGTATATCATTTTATGTCTTAAATGTGGTCCTATAGAGACTTGAATTAGCCACTTTATTTTTCCTTTAGATCTAGACAAAGAAAAACTCTCTAAGGCAATGTTTATAAGCATAAAATGTTCTGTAATATGCAAAGCAAACAGTGATAGGAGCCAACAGACTAAAGTCTAGTTAACAGTAACCTGCTTGGTTCTTTTAGATAATGTATCAATCCTATGATACCTTAGGTTTCTCATATATAAAATCTATTTTTATAACCTCTAACAGCCCTTCCAGCCAAAATTGTATATGACTACAAACATGATTATGCATTATCTTTTGCTATAGCCATTGGTACACAAAGTAATTTTCTCACAGGATATGACAGAGTTTTTAGGAAGGCACTTGATGCATTTCTACTTTGGAAAGTCCTTTATCTATTCCAACTAGAAAAACAACATGAAGGGAAATTTTTATATCTTCCTACAAGTTGAGAAAACTTGTAAACCAGAGGCAAAGAATGCCAGGCTCATAAAAAGTCCCCAAGTGCAAATGGGATACATCTAAAACGAAATAAAACAAAAATTTAAAAATGAATAAGGATTCTTGGAAAAGCTCTAGACCTGTATCAACGCCTTTGTTCTTAAATGTTTTATGTAGCACATTATAATCACACTGTTTATAATGTACCTCATTGCATCCTAAACCATGAGTAGAATGCCACTGCTCTGTCACCCCTTTGGAAGGGGACTTCAGAGTTTCAAATCATTAAGGAATTTACACTTCTTATGAAGCTTATGCAGGAAACAGTAAACATTTCTCAAGCAAGTCTTGTTTGTCTGAGCTTATCTTAAGGTTGCATAAAGCAATGGAAAAACAAAAGAGATAATTATCCAGAGACACTGGACAAAAAAAAAATCAAAAAAGTCAATTATCCAGGCCCTGAAAGTTCTGCTTTGAATTTCTATTTTCATTTAAGAGTAACAGGTGCATTTTAGAATACTAAAGATCAGGGAACATTGATTTTATCTTCCCTTTTCTAGTTCCCAAAAGATCAAGTAGAAGTTACTACTTAACAGAAGAATGAGAATATGTTTTCATATATTCATTCTCTTAAAAACATACTGAAGACATATATAATAATGGATGAGTGCCACTTATTGAAAACACTATTTTATCCTGGGCTCCAAAATATTCAAAATCATGACTTTTTCCAGACACAAGCTTACATGGCCTCAAAGTCTATAGCCGTACCACTTCAAACATGCCAGAAGTACTGTAAGGATATATTCATGCCCTAACATACGAATATTTGTGAAGATCACAAGACAAAAGAGAATGAATATTCATATAAATGCCTCAAATTGATGTAAGAATATGGCAGTGTGAAGAAGTGATTATGAAGTGTGTCCTTATGACAATGTAGGAGAGAAAATGATGTTTTGAAGGTATGGTTAGGATCAACCACTGTGATACTGTGGGATGAGAACAATACACCACCCCATAAGGCTGTAGTTAGATGGCATATAAGAGGGTGGGTGAGGGAGCATGATTTATAAAGATGGGGTGAAAGAGTTTAACCTGTGAATCTGTGGTAAAGAAATATTGGGGGTCTTCATGGTTTTACATTCCTGGGCATCATTTTTGGTTCTGTTCACGATCTTGCCTTCTTACATCATTCATTTTGATATACTCCTCTTACACACATAGTCAATCCCTTTAAATTTCCCAGGTGTGCAAGATTTTTGTTTCCCTGCTTAGTTCAAAAGACATCTAAAATTGATGAGAATAGCAGTTTACTTGAAAGGATTTAATGAGGTATAGATAGCAAGAGAGTAAAGGAAGACCATGGTGACAAAGACGGATATGATGTGAAGCACATGAACCTGATGCTCATTTCGACTGAGAACTTGGGTTAAACTCAACTTGTAAGTACCACATCTGAAAGTTAGGAAACAAAATAGCATCCAACTCCACTCCAGCTGAGAACTGCTCCAAGTCAGGGAATTCCACTTTCTTGGTATCCAAGTCAAAATTGGATAGTTACAATGCCTTTATAAGGGAATGAGTCAAAGGCACTGGCATGCAAGTGGTGAGAATACATGGACTTGGGCTCAGGTACCACCTGCAACATTTTTCACGCCCATTCTGTGCATTATATACATACCGTATCCTCTGGTTAAACAACTAACCTCTCCCATCCTTTCTTATTTCTCTCTATTTGGGCTTATTTTTAAAGTTTACCTGTTTTCAACATCACATACACATGTTTTGCTTAACATTCACAAAATGCCTAGTAGATATACAAGTACTTTCAAGTGAGATATACCTTATGTCTCCTCCATACTGTGAAAAAGATATGTGATACCCTTGAGATACTAAAGACAGGGAATGCCCGCGCAGGGAGGGAGCCCGCCAGCTTCCCTTCCGCAACCTCTGTTCCCGCGGACTGCGCTGGAGAGACCGGTACCCAGGCTCTCCCCCCGATATAACATCACTTGGGACACGGCCTGTTGGGGCTTCCGTCTGTGCCCGAGGGCGGGTTGGCGCTGTAGTCGTCTGGGCGCCAGATCGGCGGGCCATCGTGACCACAGGGTGAGCGGCGCCACGGAGACTGCCCTCCGCCATCTTTGCTCCAGTGACCAGGTAGTTGGGACCGCCAGGCTCAGAGACAGACAGGCATAATATCGCTTCGGGTTCAGGCAGCTTGTGTGTAACCTGCTCCCAGGTGCTGGGCTGATCTGCAGTGACCAGCGCGCCAGATCTGCTGTGGGACTTCTGCCTGGCAGAGGGACGCCCCCTCCCCCCCCCACAGGAGAGATCACACACCCCTGCACAGGGCAGGAGCCTGCCAGCCTCCCTTTGGCGACCTCTGCTCCAGGAATCCACTAGGCTGAGCCTTTAGATGTGCAAGGCCTCCCCAATATAAGATCACTTGGGGCAAAGCACATTAGGGCTCCAAAGTCACTCAGGAGCAGGCAGGCCCCAGAAATCGGTGCCAGGGGAATCCTGGTAATCCAGGGGGGCAGAAATAGCTTTGCAGGCTCACAGGAGGTCCAACCAACAGCCAGTGGCAGCAGGACCAACTAACACCAGAGGTATCCAGATGGCAAAAGGCAAACGTAGGAATGTTACTAACAGTAATCAAAGTAATGTGGGACCATCCGAACCCAACTCTCCAACAGCAGCAAGTCCTGGATACCCCACCACACCCGAAAGACAAGATCTGGATTTAAAATCACTTCTCATGATGCTATTAGAGGATCACAAGAAGGACACAAATAAATCTCATAAAGAGTTACAGGAGACCATGAATCAACGGTTAGAAGCCCTTACAAAGGAAACACAAAAATCGCTTAGAGAAATGCGGGAGAACATGGATCAAAAGATGGAGGCGCACAAGGAGACAACACAAAAATCGCTTAACGAGATGAATCAACGGGTAGATGCACTCACAAAGGAATCACAAAATTTGCATAAAGAAATGCAGAAGAATATGGGTCAACAGACGGATGCCCATAAGGAGGCAACACAAAAATTGCTTAAAGAAATGAATCAACGGTTAGATGCCCTTACAAAGGAAACACGAGAACTGCTTAAAGAAATGCAGGAGACGATGGATCAACAGATGGAATCCCATGAGGAGGAAACACAAAAATCGCTCAGAGAAATGCAGGAGAACGTGGGTCATCAGGAAGAAATCCTGAAAGAGGTAATGCAAAAATACCTTAAAGAAATACAGGAAAATACAAACAAACAAGTGAAGGATCTCAGCAAATCCATCCAGGAACTAAAAAAGGAAGTAGAAACAACTAAGAAATCACAAAGGGAGACAACTTTGGAGATAGAAAACCTTGGGAAGAAATCAGGAGTCATAGATGCAAACATCAACAATAGAATACAAGAGATGGAAGAAAGAATCTCAGGTGCTGAAGATTCCATAGAAAGCATCGACTCAACAGTCAAAGAAAATGCAAAATGCAAAAAACGCGTAACCCAAAACATCCAGGAAATCCAGGACACAATGAGAAGACCAAACCTAAGGATTATAGGTATAGATGAGAGTGAAGATTTGCAACTTAAAGGGCCAGTAAACATCTTCAACAAAATTATGGAGGAAAACTTCCCTAACTTAAAGAGAGAGATGCCGATGAACATACAAGAAGCCTACAGAACTCCAAACAGACTGGACCAGAACAGAAATACCTCCCGTCACATAATAATCAAAACACCGAATGTTCTAAACAAAGAAAGAATACTAAATGCAGTAAGAGAAAAGGGCCAAGTAACATACAAAGGAAGACCTATCCGAATCACATCAGACTTCTCACCAGAGACTATGAAAGCCAGAAGATCCTGGGCAGATCTCATGCAGACACTAAGACAGCACAAATGCCAGCCTAGACTACTATACCCAGCAAAACTCTCAATCACCATAGATGGAGAGATCAAGATATTCCATGATAAAACCAAATTTTCACAATATCTTTCCACAAATCCAGCCCTGCAACGGATAATAGGTGGAAACCTCCAATACAGGGAGAGAAACAACACCCTGGAAAAAATGAGATAATAACCTTCTTGAATCAAACCCAAAAGTAGATAACCACTCAAACATAAAGATAGCGTCAAGAATGGCAGATGGCAATAATCACTATGCCTTAATCTCTCTTAATATCAATGGTCTCAATTCCCCAATTAAAAGACATAGACTAGCAGACTGGATACGTAAACAGGACCCAGCTTTTTGCTGCATGCAGGAAACGCACCTCAGTGTCAAAGACAAACACTACCTCAGAGTAAAAGGCTGGAAAACAATTTTACAAGCAAATGGCCCCAAGAAACGAGGTGGAGTAGCCATCCTAATATCGGATAAAATTGATTTTCAACCCAAAGTCATCAAAAAAGACACAGAAGGACACTACATACTGATCAAGGGAAAAATCCACCATCAAGAACTCTCAATCCTGAATATCTATGCTCCAAATGCAAGGGCACCCTCATTCGTAAAAGAAACTTTACTAAAACTCAAAGCACACATCGCACCGCACACAATAATAGTGGGTGACTTCAACACCCCGCTCTCTGAAATGGATCGTTCAGGAAAGCAGAAACTAAACAGGGACACAGTGAATCTAATTGAAGCCTTGGACCAAATGGAACTAACTGATATATATAGAACATTTCATCCTAGAGCTAAAGAATACACCTTCTTCTCAGCTCCTCATGGTACCTTCTCCAAAATTGACCATATAATTGGTCACAAATCAGACCTCAACAGATACAAGAAGATAGAAATAATCCCATGCCTCCTATCAGATCACTATGGAATAAGGGTGGTCTTCAATGGCAACAAAAACAAAAGAAAACCCACGTACACATGGAGGCTGAACAATGCTCTACTCAATGATAACTTGGTCAAGGTGGAAATAAAGAAAGAAATCAAAGACTTTTTGAAATTTAATGAAAATGAAGGCACAACATACCCTAACTTATGGGACACAATGAAAGCAGTGCTAAGAGGAAAATTCATAGCCCTGAGTGCCGCCAAAAAGAAACGGGAGACAGCATACACTAACAGCTTAATGGCACACCTGAAAGCCCTGGAACAAAAAGAAGCAAATACACCAAAGAGGAGTAGAAGGCAGGAAATCATCAAACTCAGGGCTGAAATCAATCAAGTAGAAACAAATAAAACCATACAAAGAATCAACAAAACGAGGAGTTGGTTCTTTGAGAAAATCAACAAGATAGATAAGCCCTTAGCCAGACTAACCAGAGGGCACAGAGATAGTATCCAAATTAATAAAATCAGAAACGAAAAGGGAGAGATAGCAACAGAAACTGAGGAAATTCAAAAAATCATCAGATCCTACTACAAAAACCTGTATTCAACACAACTAGAAAATCTTGAGGAAATGGACAATTTCCTTGACAGATACCAAGTACCAAAATTAAATCAGGATCAAATAGACCATCTAAACCGTCCTATAACCCCTGAAGAAATAGAAGTTGTCATTGGAAGTCTTCCAACCAAAAAAAGCACAGGTCCAGATGGTTTTAGTGCAGAATTCTATCAGACCTTCAAAGAAGACCTAACACCAATACTCTTCAAACTGTTCCACAAAATAGAAACAGAAGGAACACTACCCAACTCGTTCTATGAAGCCACAATTACACTAATACCAAAAGCACACAAAGATCCGACAAAGAAAGAGAATCTCAGGCCAATCTCTCTTATGAATATCGATGCAAAAATACTCAATAAAATTCTTGCCAACCGAATCCAAGAACACATCAAAACGATCATTCACCACGATCAAGTAGGCTTCATCCCAGGGATGCAGGGATGGTTCAATATAAGGAAATCCATCAATGTAATCCACTACATAAACAATCTCAAAGAAAAAAACCACATGGTCATCTCATTAGATGCTGAGAAAGCATTTGACAAAATTCAGCATCCTTTCATGCTAAAGGTCTTGGAAAGATCAGGAATTCAAGGCCCATATCTAAACATAGTAAAAGCAATTTACAGCAAACCAGTAGCCAGCATCAATCTAAACGGAGAGAAACTTGAAGCAATCCCACTAAAATCAGGGACTAGACAAGGCTGCCCTCTCTCTCCATATCTTTTCAATATAGTACTTGAAGTTCTAGCTAGAGCAATTAGACAAGAAAAAGAGGTCAAAGGGATACAAATTGGAAAGGAAGAAGTCAAACTATCACTATTTGCAGACGATATGATAGTATACATAAGCGACCCAAAGAACTCCACCAGAGAACTCCTACAGCTGATAAACGACTTCAGCAAAGTGGCCGGATATAAAATCAACTCAAGCAAGTCAGAAGCCTTCCTATACTCAAAGGATAAGCAGGCTGAGAAAGAAGTAAGAGAAATAATACCCTTTACGATAGCCACAAACCATATTAAGTATCTTGGCGTGACGCTAACCAAACAAGTGAAAGATCTGTATGACAAGAACTTCAAGTCTCTGAAGAAAGAAATTGAAGAAGACCTCGGAAGATGGAAAAATCTGCCATGCTCATGGATTGGCAGGATTAATATAGTAAAAATGAGCATCTTACCAAAAGTAATACACAGATTCAATGCAATCCCCATCAAAATCCCAACTCAATTCTTCATAGAGTTAGAAAGAGCAATTCAAAAATTCATCTGGAATAACAGAAAACCCAGAATAGCTAAAACTATTCTCAAGAGTAAAAGAACCTCTGGGGGAATCAGTATCCCGGACCTCAAGCTGTACTACAGAGCAATAGTGTTAAAAACTGCATGGTATTGGTACAGTAACAGACATGTAGATCAATGGAACAGAATTGAAGACCCAGAAATGAATCCACACTCCTATGGTCACTTGATCTTTGACAAAGGAGCTAAAACCATCCAGTGGAAAAAAGATAGCCTTTTCAACAAATGGTGCTGGCTCAGCTGGAGGTCAACATGCAGAAGAATGCAAATTGACCCATCCTTATCTCCTTGCACTAAGCTCAATTCTAAGTGGATCAAAGATCTCCACATAAAACCAGACACACTGAAACTAATAGAAGGGAAACTAGGGAAGAACCTTGAACATATGGGCACAGGGGAGAATTTCCTGAACAGAACTCCAATAGCTTATACTCTAAGATCAAGAATAGACAAATGGGACCTCATTAAATTACAAAGTTTTTGCAAGGCAAAAGACACCGTCAAAAAGACAAAGCGGCAACCAACTAACTGGGAAATGATCTTTACCAACCTTACATCCGACAGAGGGCTAATATCCAAGATATACAAAGAACTCAAGAAGTTAAACTCCAGAGAGGCAAGTAACCCTATTAAAAAATGGGGTACAGAGCTAAACAAAGAGTTCTCACCTGAAGAATATCTAATGGCTGAGAAGCACCTAAAGAGATGTTCATCATCCTTAGTCATTAGGGAAATGCAAATCAAAACAACCCTGAGATTCCATCTCACACCAGTCAGGATGGCTAAGATCAAAAACACAGGAGACAGCAGTTGTTGGCGAGGATGTGGAGAAAGAGGAACACTCCTCCACTGCTGGTGGAATTGCAGGCTGGTACAACCACTCTGGAAAGCAGTCTGGCGGCTCCTCAGAAAACTGGGCATGACACTTCCGGAGGATCCGGCTATACCACTCCTGGGCATATACCCAGAGACTTTACCTGCATGCAATAAGGACACATGCTCCACTATATTCATAGCAGCCTTATTTATAATAGCCAGAAGCTGGAAAGAACCCAGATGTCCCTCAACGGAGGAATGGATTCAGAAGATGTGGTATATTTACACAATGGAATACTACTCTGCAATTAAAAACAATGAATTCACGAAATTCCTAGGCAAATGGTCAGAATTTGAAAATATCATCCTTAGTGAGGTAACCCAATCACAAAAGATCACACATGGTATGAAGTCACTGATAAGGGGATATTGACCCAGAATCTCAGAATACCCTAGACACAATCAGCATATCAATAGATTTCTAAAAAGATGGAAGGAGAGACCCCTGGTCCTGGAAAGACTGGATGTAGGGGAACGCCAGGACAGAGTAATGAGAGGGGGTTGAACGGAGAAAAGAGGGAGGGAAGGGGGCTTATGGGACTTTCGGGGAGGGAGGAAACGGGAAAGGGGAAGTGATTTGGAATGTAAATTAAAAAAATAAAATAAAATTAAATTAAAAAAAAAAAAGACAGGGAATAATAGAGGATTCAAATTATCTGTAACTCAAGTCCAAGCCATAAAACAGGACTTACAAAGCTCAGGAAACTTCCCCAGAATGTACATACTTTCAGTATGTAGGGCTTTGGCGACAACACAATGGTCAAGAGCTTGCTGTGCAAACACGGGAATCTGAGTTTGTATCTCCAAACCTACATAAACGCCTGATATGATGGTGCACATGGGGAATCTCAATGCTAAGGAGACAGAAGCAAAGACATGGTGATTCTGGAATGTCCCTGGCCAGCCAGCCTCGCTAGAACCATAAGTTCCAGATTCAGTGAGAATCTCTGTCTCAAAAACAAAACCACACCCCTTAGGAACACACTATGAAAGAAATATCTAAAGATACATATCCACAAAGAAGAAAATGGAACACAGCAGAAGGGAATATTAAAGGATGAGCACCAGCATTAGCAGCCCTTTTGATAAATTTAGTCTACAAAAAAGTTTAAAAGGGCAGGAATGAGACAATTCCATATGTAGATACTTCTGTGTGTGTCAATTTGACACGGACAGGGTCATCTGAGAAGGGAGAACTTCACTGAGGAAATGATTCCATGAAATTGGCCAGTAGCAAGTCCCTGGGTATGTTTACTTGTTTGATGCACACACACAATAAACATAAATAAATCTTTAAAAAATGAATTATGAAAATTTAGAAACTATCTTCTCAGAAAATACAGTTTAAAAATCTAGGGAAAAAAGGTCAATGACATCATATACTCAAAAATTGTAAAGAGAATAGGCAAATCTATGTAAAGGTTGGAGAGAGAGAGAGAGAAAATGTAAACAAAAGAGAATTGTGAACAAGTTGCTAAAACATAAAAATTTCAGCAACTTTGTTAGCTAGATTAAAGATGAATATATTAAATTGGTTGTCCTTGCTCCTCTACAGTAATAAAATAATTTGAAAATATATTTGAATGCATTTACTATTTTGAAAATACATGTTTTTCTCACATAATATATTCTGATTATGGATTCTCAGCACTCTACTTCTCCTTGGTCTTCCCTGTCTTCCCTCGCAACTAGATCCATACCCTTTCTGTCTTCAAAAGTATAATCACATAAAAAAAAAATAATAAAACAAAACTAACAATTCAAACTAGGACAAAACAGACAGAAAGAAAAGAGCCCAGTAGGATTCACAAGACACAGAGACTCATTCATTTGCACACTGAGGAATTACACACACACACACACACACACACACACACACACACACACACACGAAAGAAAGAAAGAAAGAAAGAAAGAAAGAAAGAAAGAAAGAAAGAAAAAGAAAGAAAGAAAGAAAGAGAAAGAAAGAAAGAAAAAAAAAGAAAGAGAAAACTAGAAGCCATGATATCTACTCAAAGGACCTTTTGAACAAAAAGAGTAAAGAAAAATATATACAGATAAAACAAAATAAAAATAATAAGATTTAAAAAAAAGAAAATCCTTGACACAACATTATGAGACAAGGAACCTCCAAATATAACACTGAGTTCATTTTCTATTGACCATCTACTTCTGAGCATGCCTCCTACACTTAAGAGTTTGTTTCCCCAGTGAGACCACCTTAGAAGAAACTGAATTTTCATTCGCAAGTAGTTATCAGTTGAAAATTATTTCTGGGATAAGGATGGGGGCATGTATCCTCTTCTTTCAATTCCAGTACCACATCTGGTGTAGGGCATGTGAGTTCGCATGAGCTATAGTCATGTTGATTTAAAGGGTTTTGATTTGTTGGTGTCCTCCATCACCTCTGGCTCTTAAAACTCTTCTGCCTCCTCTTCCAGACTCAGAGGGGAGGAGTCTAGTGGATACATTCCATTTCTGGCTTTGTGTTCCAAAGTTTCTCAGTCTCTGCATAATGCCTGCCTATGTGGGTCTCTGTTCCCATCTACTGCAGGAGGAAGCTTCTCTGAAGATGGCTGAATAAAGCATTTGTCTATGAGTACAGCAAAATGTCATTAAGAATCATCTTATTGCTACTTTTAAAAAGGACATTAACATTTGGTTTTATTCTAAATCCATGGGCTACCTAGTCTCAGGTACTTGGTCATCCAACCAATGCCGTGTATGGTTTCTATCTTGTGGAGTGGGCCTTAAAACAAATCAGTTATTAGTTAGTTACTCCCACAAGCGTTGTACCCCCAATGCTCAAGCACTGAATGTAAAACATCATTCTAGACTAAATGGTTTGTGCTTACACTTCTCCTTTGGTAGCATGCTGCAAAGAAGCTAGAACAGACGGGTGAAGGCTCTATGTAGGCACCAGCTCAACTTCACCATGTCATTGCATTGTGTAGGTGTTGTCTTCAGCAATGGGAACTGATGGAAAGCATCAGTTTGTGAAAAGCAATCTATAGTCTTGGAAATGGTCCAGGTTGTTTGGGGGTTCCCAAGTGGACACCAGCAACTCAATTAGACGTAACACAATCCTGGTGCTGGGAGCTTCACTGGTGACAAAAGATGGCCATTTGGAACTCTGCTTCCCCTATTACTTGGTGATTTCATTAGATCAGATTTATATAAGCATACATTGTAGGAAGCTTCTAATGTATTAGGTTTCCATACTATTCCTCAAATGGCCCTTAATTTTAGCTATCTCTCTCCAGATTCCATCCCTCATTCTACTATTCCCTTCCCCTTTCTTTTTTTTTAAATTTTATTTTCTAAGTTTTTTTATTTACATTCAAGATCATTTCCCCTTTCCTGTTTCCTCCCTCCCCGAAAGTCCCATAAGCCCCCTTCACACCCTCTTTTCCCCATTCAACCCCCTCTCGCTTCTCTGTCCTGGCATTCCCCTACATCCAGTCTTTCCAGGATCAGGGGTCTCTCCTTCCATCTTCTTAGAAATCTATTGATATGCGAATTGTGTCTAGGGTATTCCAAGATTCTGGGTTAATATCCTCTTATCAGTGACTGCATACCATGTGTGTTCTTTTGTGATTGGGTTACCTCACTAAGGATGATATTTTCAAGTTCTGACCATTTGCCTAGGAATTTTGAGAATTCATTGTTTTTAATTGCAGAGTAGTATTCCATTGTGTAAATATACCACATCTTCTGAATCCATTCCTCCATTGAGGGACATCTGGGTTCTTTCCAGCTTCTGGCTATTATAAATAAGGCTGTTATGAACATAGTGGAGCATGTGTCCTTATTGCATGCAGGTAAAACCTCTGGGTATATGCCCAGGAGTGGTATAGCCAGATCCTCAGGGAGTGTCATGCCCAGTTTTCTGAGGAACCGCCAGACTGCTTTCCAGAGTGGTTGTACCAGCTTGCAATTCCACCAGCAGTGGAGGAGTGTTCCTCTTTCTCCACATCCTCGCCAACAACTGCTGTCTCCTGTGTTTTTGATCTTAGCCATTCTGACTGGTGTGAGATGGAATCTCAGCGTTGTTTTGATTTGCATTTCCATAATGACTAAGGATGATGAACATCTCTTTAGGTGCTTCTCAGTCATTAGATATTCTTCAGGTGAGAACTCTTTGTTTAGCTCTGTACCCCATTTTTAGTAGGGTTACTTGCCTCTCTGGAGTTTAACTTCTTGAGTTCTTTGTATATATTGGATATTAGCTCTCTGTTGGATGTAGGGTTGGTAAAGATCATTTCCCAGTTAGTTGGTTGCCGCTTTGTCTTTTTGACAGTGTCTTTTGCCTTGCAAAAACTTTGTAATTTAATGAGGTCCCATTTGTCTATTCTTGATCTTAGAGCATAAGCTATTGGATTTCTGTTCAGGAAATTCTCCCCTGTGCCCATATGTTCAAGGTTCTTCCCTAGTTTCCTTTCTATTAGTTTCAGTGTGTCTGATTTTATGTGGAGGTCCTTGATCCACTTGGAATTGAGCTTAGTACAAGGAGATAAGAATGGGTCAATTTGCATTCTTCTGCATGTTGACCTCCAGTTGAGCCAGCACCATTTGTTGAAAAGGCTATCTTTTTTCCACTGGATGGTTTTAGCTCCTTTGTCAAAGATCAAGTGACCATAGGAGTGTGGATTCATTTCTGGGTCTTCAATTCTGTTCCATTGATCTACATGCCTGTCACTGTACCAATACCATGCGGTTTTTAACACTATTGCTCTGTAGTACAGCTTGAGGTCCGGGATACTGATTCCCCCAGAGGTTCTTCTACTCTTGAGAATAGTTTTAGCTATTCTGGGTTTTCTGTTATTCCAGATGAATTTTTGAATTGCTCTTTCTAACTCTATGAAGAATTGAGTTGGGATTTTGATGGGGATTGCATTGAATCTGTATATTACTTTTGGTAAGATGCTCATTTTTACTATATTAATCCTGCCAATCCATGAGCATGGCAGATTTTTCCATCTTCTGAGGTCTTCTTCAATTTCTTTCTTCAGAGACTTGAAGTTCTTGTCATACAGATCTTTCACTTGTTTGGTTAGAGTCACACCAAGATACTTTATATGGTTTGTGGCTATCGTGAAGGGTATCATTTCTCTTACTTCTTTCTCAGCCTGCTTATCCTTTGAGTATAGGAAGGCTTCTGACTTGCTTGAGTTGATTTTATATCCGCCCACTTTGCTGAAGTCCTTTCTCAGCTGTAGGAGTTCTCTGGTGGAGTTCTTTGGGTCGCTTAAGTATACTATCATATCGTCTGCAAATAGTGATAGTTTGACTTCTTCCTTTCCAATTTGTATCCCTTTGACCTCTTTTTGTTGTCTAATTGCTCTAGCTAGAACTTCAAGTACTATATTGAAAAGATATGGAGAGAGAGGGCAGCTTTGTCTAGTCCCTGATTTTAGTGGGATTGCTTCAAGTTTCTCTCCATTTAGATTGATGTTGGCTACCGGTTTGCTGTAAATTGCTTTTACTATGTTTAGATATGGGCCTCGAATTCCTGATCATTCCAAGACCTTTAGCATGAAAGGATGCTGAATTTTGTCAAATGCTTTCTCAGCATCTAATGAGATGACCATGTGGTTTTTTTCTTTGAGATTGTTTGTATAGTGGATTACATTGATGGATTTCCTTATATTGAACCATCCTGCATCCCTGGGATGAAGCCTACTTGATCGTAGTGAATGATCATTTCGATGTGTTCTTGGATTCGGTTGGCAAGAATTTTATTGAGTATTTTTGCATTGATATTCATAAGAGAGATTGGCCTGAGATTCTCTTTCTTTGTCGGATCTTTGTGTGCTTTTGGTATTAGTGTAATTGTGGCTTCATAGAATGAGTTGGGTAGTGTTCCTTCTGTTTCTATTTTGTGGAACAGTTTGAAGAGTATTGGTGTTAGGTCTTCTTTGAAGGTCTGATAGAATTCTGCACTAAAACCATCTGGACCTGTGCTTTTTTTGGTTGGAAGACTTCCAATGACAACTTCTATTTCTTCAGGGGTTATAGGACAGTTTAGATGGTCTATTTGATCCTGATTTAATTTTGGTATTTGATATCTGTCAAGGAAATTGTCCATTTCCTCGAGATTTTCTAGTTGTGTTGAATACAGGTTTTTGTAGTAGGATCTGATGATATTATTGTATATATCTTTTACTTGTTTCGTTAGAGTTACTCCAAGATACTTTTATATTATTTCAGATTATTATGAAAGCTGTTTTCCTGACTTCTTTCTTAGTCCAGTTGTCATTTGTATATATAAAAGCTACTGAATTATATGAATTCACTTTGTATCTAGCTACCTTGCTGAAAGTTTATCAGTTATAGGAGTTTCTCAGTGAAACTTTTAGGGTCACTTATATATTCCATCATATCATCTGCAAACAATGATGCTTTGACTTTTTCCTTTCCCCTTGTATCCCCTTGATCTCCTTTGGGTGTCTTACTGCTCTAGCTAAGTACTATATTAAATCGGTATGGAGAAAGTAGACAATCTTGTCTTGTTCCTGATTTTAGTGAGATTGCTTTGTGTTTCTCTTCATTTAAGTTGATGTTTGTAAATGTTCTGTTGTTTTTGTTCTTGTTGATATTGTTTTAACTTTGGTGGTATGTTAGGATGCGGGTGTTATTTCTATTTTCCTGTGTCCATTGGGACTTCCTTTATATCCAAGTATGTCCTCAATTTTGTAGAAAGTTCTCTGAAACATTAAGAAGAAATTATGTTCTTTTGTGTTTGAATGAATTGTTCTCTACCTTTTTGATCCATTTGGTTTATAACATCTGATATCGCCAGCATTTCTCAGTTTAGTTGTTGTCTAGGAAAACCTACCTAGTTGTGAGAATAAAGTACTGAAATCTCCCACCATCAGTGTGTGAGGGGCAATATGTAATTCAAGCTGTTTGGTACTTCTTTTATGAACTTGGGTTCTCTTTTGTTTGATGAATAAATGCTAAGTATTACAATATCCTCTTGGTGTGCTTTTCCTATGTTAGGTATGTAGTGTTCTTCCCTATAGCTTCTGATTAGTTTTAGTTTGAAGTCCATTTTATCCAATACTAAACTGGTTATACTATATTGCTTCTTAGGTTCATTTGTTTGAAATATCTTTTACCATCCTTTCATCCTAAAGTGATGTCTATCCTTAACGTTAAAGTGTGTTTTGGGATGCAGCAGAAGGATGGATCCTGTTTTTGTATCCATACTCTTAGTCTGTATTTTATTTTATTGAGGAATTAAAACCATTGATATTGAGAGCTATAGATGAATAGTCTTTGTTGGTTCCTGTTATTTTCTTGTTGATGTTGTGGTGGTGGTGGTGGTGGTGGTAGTGGTATGTGCATGCGCTCTTGATTTGCTGGTCTGAGATTAATTATTCCTTATTTTTCTTTGGATGTGATTAATCTCTTTAGGTTGACATTTTCCTTCTAGTGTCTTCTGTAGGCCTGAGTTTATAGATAGATATCAGATAGATCCCTGCAGATTTTATGTCAGGCAAGGAAATGACCCATGAAGAGGTAAGACTGAAAACTCAGTTTATCATGAGTTAGGCTGCATCAAACTTCAAGAGTCTAATGCCAGGTGATTTACTGCCAGTATCTTTAAACACAATACATCTTGGGGGGCAATCTCTGGTGTAATACAATCCCCAGAACCCACAGAGGCATAATTACATCAAAACAATTCAGAGTATAGGTTATTTCTTTCAATAAGATGGGTTCTTGAGATGGGCTATTTGTACTAGCTAAGAGCCTAAAAAAAGGATCCAGCCTGGCCTCACTCATTTAGATGGTATAGAGGTAATTTGGGCTATTAACCACCTCTGGTTCTGCTTGTGGGAGCTTATGAAGCCCCTGGTTATATGAGTGATATAAACATCATTTAGCCACCTCCAGTCCTATTGATAAGAGCTTGGTGTGGCCAAGCTAGACAGATAGTGCAGATATTGAAGCTATTAACCATCTCAATTCCCAGCCTTCTGGGTGGAAATAAAACAAGTTTTACATCTTTTCCATTGGAGGGAAAAACAATCTTTCATGCTTAACATTCCTCTTATACATGGAGATCTGTGGGCATAAAGATCATCATGTTCCTAACAAGATATTGCTTAAATTTGGTTTTATTATGGAATGTTTTATTTTCTCCATCTATGGTGGTTCATACTTTTGCTGGGTATAGTAGTCTGGGGTGACATCTGTGATCTGTTGCAAGTCTGCAGAATATCTATCTGTCCAGGCCCTTCTGGGTTTTAGTGACTCCATTGAGAAATTGGGTATTAATCTAGTAGGTTTGCATTCATGGACTGGTCCATGGCTCCCAGTACATGTATAGCAGAGGAATGCCTTGTCTGGCCTCAGTGGGAGAGGATGCACAGAATCCTGTTTGCCTTAGAGAAAGAAGATACAGGAGGTGGTAGGGTGATGGGGAGCACCCTCTCAAAGGCAAAAAGGAGGAGGGATGGGGTGAGGAACTCTGGGAGGGAGGACAGGGAAGTGGGGCAACATTTGGAATGTAAATAAAGAAAACAATTTATAAAATAGCTGTCTGATGAGAATACCTTTATGTTGTTGAGCCCATATTCAGGAAAGAGAAAGAAAAAAGGTGAAATATGTAACCACACCAGGCTGCAAAAAACCATACCAGACAAAGCAGGAAAGCATCTGTCCCATAAAGCCTAAAGGGATAATGCTTGGCTATTAGAACTTGTCCTCTCCAAACAGGGTTTTGAGCAGGCATTTATCACTGTATCAAAACCCATAAAATAAAAAAAAACACATTAGGATTATTAAAATTCCTGTTCAAGGAGGTCTATGTGATCCATTGGAAATGGGGACAGAGAGGAAGTGGAACCAGGTGGTCTGCTACAGAGGTGAAGATATGACTGGGAGATTGGACTTGGAGGAAGAGGGGGAAGGGTTAAGATCTGCCATTTGCCTACCTGCTTCCCTGGCAGGACTTCTTAATACATACAGATTTTAATAACTAATTCAAACTGTAGCATATAGAAATAACCACAATAAATGTAGACATTATTGAATATTTAAAATGGCATTTATAAAAAATGACAACACACACTCACATATTCTTTATGATAGGAAAACCTGAGAAATAATTTTACCTACATTAATCAATAAATTTAGTTTAAGGTCCTTCAACATGCTTATTCTGATAAAACTCTAAAATATGACCATGTTTGTTTCTATAATACTATTTCTTGAGTTGAATACTTATGAACTATTTACACTCAATGAGCTAAAACAGACACTGTGCAAGTGCATGACTGTGAATGGGAAGTAAATGAAGTGTCTAGGATGAGGCACTTTCTATATTTATACAGTTTACCACAGAATAATATCTTAAACTCTTAAGGAAGTTTCAAAGGTCCTGAATTCTACATGGGAAATATAATGGAATCATCTCATCCACAAGTGCTAGTAAAACGACTGGTTTATTTTCTTTCATTTCACAGGGCTGGGGTGGAAGCTAGGGTCTTGTACCTACTTGGGTATTTGAACTGAGCTACACCTCAACATAAGAAAATTTGACACTGAATACAGCCCTTATCTTTTTAAGGAAAAGAGAAATGTAATTAAGAGTGAGATAAGTATTTTGATTGGCCCCTCCAGACAGTCTGGGACCAATCACAATAAAGCATGCCCACCTAATCTCATGACCTGTAGATGAAACAAAATGGATTCATCAAACTGATGCCCTCCAAAGAAAAAGAAAAGAACATAAACCGAACATTGCTGTTAATAGTCATTGATTCAATGAATTTAAAGACAAATATGTGCTAAACCTCCTGTATACTACATTCTACACCAAGTTCTGTTTTACATTGTAAGAATTCTATTAGATATATCAATATATTCTACTTTCACTTATTTTTGTTAATGTTTCCACATTAATCTTACATATTAGTTAATTAACTAATTCTTAGGTCTTGTGATCTAAAACGTTGACCTCTTTGACTTGCTTTGTGCAGTGTCTCCTTTAAGTTCTGCAATTGGTATTCCCACTCCAGGAAAGAGGCCTATGTTGATAAGCATGTCAATAGAATACAAGGCTAACAATAAGCCTGCTTGACAAGATGGTCTTTGTCCTCATGAGAACTGCAGTTTAAAGATAAAAAACATGTAAAACAAATACCTAAATACATAAAAAATACATTTTCTGGTTACAAAATGTTAAATTCATATAGAAAACTAGTAGGGACTGGTAAGAATATCACAATGAATATAGGGGGTTTTCTTAAGCATAGTCCATGGGCAACATCTCAGGGAAGGACCTATGACTAAAGAAAATAAAGTACACTCTAGGAAAGAAAATTCATATGCTTACTGTAGTGATTTGAATAAGAATACTTCCGTAGGCTCATATGTTTGAATGCTTAGTTCCTGGTTGGCCAATGAACTGTTTGGAAAGGATTAGGAGGTGTGGCCTTGTTGGTGTAGGTATGAATAGAAAAGTAACTATGACACACATGATATCACCATGACTCCAGAGCAACTGCGGAGACAACTGTAGTCAGAGCATGGTGAACAAAGGCAATAATGAAGGGACATGAAGCTGAGTAAATGACAGAGCTAGCTCTGGCGGGATTTCTCAGGCAACTTTATTCTGAGTCCAGAGCAAGCCACTAACATTCCTAAATAGAAACCCTTAAAAGAGTATGTGGCAAGATGGTTCAGCAGGTAAAATTGTTTGATACAAAGCCTGATTACCTTAGAACTCATAATCAAAAGTTGTATAAGGTGGTGTGTATCTGTAATCCCAGTGTCAGATGAGAGATAATGACTGGAAAAATCTGAAAATGCATGGATTAAGTTAGCATGGACTATTCAATGAAGCAGAAGAGAGACCTTGCTTCAACAAGGTAAAATGAGAAAGCTGTCACCCAAAAGCTGTTCTATGACCTCCACATGCATGCTGTGGCATGTTCATGCCTTTGTGGGAACACACACACAAAGGAACAATAATGACATGAGGATACATTATAGTATTGGTGGAACACTAAGCTGCAAAAAGGATGACAAGAACTGGTTAGAAATGAGGGTTACTTTAAAAATAAAAATGAGAGGTCTACCAAAGAGGGCACCATGAGCTTGGAAGGTAAAACATGAAGTGATCCAACTTTGAGATTTTTGGACTAAATAATTTGATGTGTTGTTGGGCCCACTCAATAGAATAGCATGAAAACCAAAAGATAAACACTTTGAGTTAAAATATAGAATTGAAATTTTGGTTTGGATGGATGGATATTAGAACTAAGATAACTGAGTTTTATGTAGAGGACTAACTTCCACTATACCAGAAGGTGTCATGCAAACCTTCAAAAAAAAAAGGGAGCAACCAACAGTGCTGCACAGCTGTAGTGCCCATGAACCATAAGGACCAACATGTCATCATAACTCTGTGGTACTAACCAACAATCTCTAGTTGGATATAAGGTTTGGTCAACAAGTTGAGATTTTTTAAGAACTTCATTTTTAATTTATAATAAAGTTTACAACTTGATTTTTTTTCAAAAAAGTCAGCAAACTGCAAGCATCTGTTAATAAAGGTTAATAAAATGAGAGAGAGAAAGAGAGAGAGAGAGAGAGAGAGAGAGAGAGAGAGAGAGAGAGAGAGAGAGAGAACTTATGCCTGGTACAATAAACCAAACCAACTAACCAGGGTTAGTGAAATCATGTGTCAATAAAAACATGTTCAAAACAAAGTATGCAGAGGAAGGAATTTCCAAAGAAAAAATGAAAAGGTGTCACCAGTTTGGGAGCAAAAGGGCTCTATGTTTCTGCTATTGGGTCATTAGAGGAATGATTCATTGTAGAGGAATTTTAGTTCAGCAACAAAGCTGCTGTTACAAGGGATCACATCCAAAGTCCTTCTAGGTCTATGTGATCTGTCTGGAATACAGACATGCCTTGGGATTGCTGTTTAATATGGTTCGAATATAGACATAGCCTTAGTATACACCTTTAATCCCAAACAATGAAAGTAAGGTTAGTTTATAGAAGGAAGCAGTCATGTTTGAAAGTGATGTCTATCGAGGAGCAGATGAAATGACAAAGCAGTGAAATATTTGACAGAATTAGTCAGAGATAGGATACGCCTAACTCTCATGAAAACAGCATAGGAAAGAGAAGCTACTTAAGAGCAATCGGTGGGCGGGGGGAATAGAGGCAGTTTTACTGGGACAGTTTTTACAGAGACAGGTTGCAGGTGAAGACAGAACAACCCAGATAATGAGAAGGAACCAGGAGATTAGAACAGATTGCCAGAATTAGTTTGAGGCCAAGCAGAGAAATTCAGTCAGAAGCTGACAGTTTCAATCAGTCAGCTTGGAGAGGAGTTTGGGTCAGAAGAACTGAGTTGAACCAGCCAGCCAGAGTTCAGAAAGAACTAGAAAGGGCAAGCTTATTCAGCAGTAAGACTCCAAGATGACAATTACATTAAGCAAATAAAAGATACTTTTACAACTCACACTAACTTCTCATTTATTTTCTTTGTTGAGTAACTGTTGCCATGTCCATTGTTGTAGGTATAATGTATAAAACCAGAAGTATTTGTTGGAAACTTAATGTCTAACAGGGGTGGGGCTTAATGGGAGGCATATAGGTCAAAGGACCCCAGCTTCAGAAAGCTTATTTTAAGGCTAATAACAGGAGTCCAGTCTCCTACCCTCCTGTTCATCTGTTCCATTCCACCACATTATAATGTAACATGAAGGTCCTCATCACAGGTCAATGCATGACCTTGGTCTTCTCATCATTCAAAATAGTGAGCAAAATAAACATCCATTGCTATAAATTAACCAGGCTGTGATGTTCTGGGTAGCAGCAGAAAGCACACTAAGATGATAACTACATTCTGAAAGTATCAATATAAATAAAGTCAAATATGAATCACTAATATCAGGAATCATAGACTTCACAAGAGATAATTCCACGTAGAGTGGGAATAGCTGCATAATCACAATAGAGGCAGGTTTGTTAAAACTTCACAATAATTATAAATTGTTGTCAAGAAACCAGATTCAAATCACATGAAACATTTATGGAACTGAAAAAAAATAACAGTACACAATTACAAAACCCCTCTCCCAGGTATTAAAGGATCAAATAAGTAGAAAATCGGTGTAAAGAAAGACAAGATCATACTGCATTAGCTTACACTGCTGTCTTACAAATAAGAGGACACATTACAGAGCAGAACACGCACACTCTCCTCAAGCACAGGCAACTATCAAAAATGAACCATATTCCTGGCCACAGAAAATTTATTATGAGGTCAGAAAGAATAGACAGTTTACAGAGTATGTGTTCTTATAAATTGAATTTTAAAATGAATAGCAGGAATATTGGAAAATGTTTGAGCAGCTGGAAACTAGAGAACATACTTTTAATAATCCTCAGGTTAAACAGGGAGTTGCAAGGGCAGCTAGAAAGTATTTGGAATTGAAAAGTGTAACGATTTCTTGGGAGAACACCAACCAAAGCAATATTGTTACTCTTCTCAAAATTGATGTTCCCACTGTAGAAATTCCTTGAAACCATGTTACAGTGATCGTCTTTTTCATGATTTCTGCCTCTTGCATCAGACTGTGTTTGCTATAGGGAAATGGTTAAGGCTGTGTTCAAGGACCTGCATTTGGTCATAGCTTTCTTATTGTCACTGTAGAACAAGCAAGGCATCATGTAGCAAAGGGCAGGAATTGTGTGTGTGTGAGTGTGTGTGTGTGTATGTGTGTGTGTGTGAAAGAGAGAAGAAGGAAGTGGGAGAAAGGGGATGGCTGTGTTTATGTGTCTTTGTGTATGTGTCTGTGGGTGTATATATGTCTCTGTGTGTGTCTGTATGCATATGTTTCTGTGGGTATATATGTCTGTGTGTGTGTGTGGATGTGTGTATATATGTTTGTGTGTCTCTGTGTGTGAGATGGAGTACCTGTGTGTGGGATTATAGGCAGTGTCTGTATCTATGTGTGTGTGTCTATGTGTCTGTGTGTGTATGTGTCTGAGTGTGGGTGTGTATATGTCTCTTTGTGTGTGTATGTGTCTGTGGATGTGTGTATCTCTGTGCATGTCAGTGTGTGTGAGGGCGGTATCTATGTGTGTGGGTGTGGGGGGTGTCAATGTCTATGTGTGTTTGTGTGTCTGTGTGTATGTGTCTGTGGGTGTGATTGTGTATATGTCTGTGTAGGTGTGTGTGTTGTGTGTTTGTATGTGTGCCTCCGCATGTGTGAGAGAAAGGGGGAGAGATTCTCTTTTTCTTTTTTTTTTAAAGCTTCAATCATTCAGTTTTTTTGATGGCTTCATTTAATCTAATCATTACCCGTGTGTTAGCTAGTTTTTCTGTCAAATTGACAAACTAATGTCAGCTGAGAAGAAGAAATCTCAATTGAGAAAATGCCTCCCTAAGATTTAGGCAAGTCAGTAGGACATTTTCTTGATTAGTGATTGGTGAGAGAGCTCAGCCCATTGTGGGTGGGGCCGCCACAGACCACTGACTAGGTGGGCATGACTGGAGTAGTATGAGAAAGCAGGCTGAGTAGGACATGAGGAACAAGCCAGTAAGCAGCCATCCACCATGGTTCCTGCATCAGCTCCTCCCTCCAGATTCCTATCCAGTCTGAGCTCCAACTCTAACTTCCTTTGATAATAAACAGTGATGTGAAAAATAAGTGAAGAAAAAAAATCTCCAGTTTACTTCTGGTATGGTTTTCCATCACAGCAATAGTAACCTTAGCAAAGACAATCCCAAGGCTCTGTCTCCAGACATCACAATAGGACTAAGATTTCACTATGGACAGTACCTTACAGTAGGAATTAAGTTTCAACCCAGGAACCATTTGGGGGACATAGTTTAACCATATCGAAACCATACTATCATAATAGGTCATTAGTCTCATCTTCTGGCATCCAAACCAAATGTGGCAAGTTACAGACACTGTGGGGTCAAGAATTTACAGTAAACTATAAATCTAATATTTGGTATGGGCTTTCTTTGCTTTCCATTGCTGTGATAAAGACCATGACCAAAAGCAACTTGGGGAAGAAAATGTTTCTTTGGCTTATAGATGACAGTCTGTCATTATGAGAAGCCAAGGCAGGAAAGTGGAAATGAGGCTGAGACCACAGAGGAACTCTGCTCACCGATTTGCTTTCTATGCTTGCTCAGCTCACTTGCTTAGATGACCCAGGACCACCTGCCCATGGGGGGCACCACTCATTGTGAAATGCACACTCCCACACAAATCATTAATCAAGACAACGCCCAGAAGATACTCCCATGGGTCAATTAGATGGAGAAAAGAGTTTAACTGAGGTCATCTTTTCTCAGAAGAATTTAATTTGTATCAAGGTGACAAAAACTAACCAGCATAGCATGTATAGTAGCAATTCTGGGATTTTTAGCAATGTGTTAGGAACTGCTGCCCATTTTCGGAAGATGTCTATCTGCTTTAGTGTTTTTCGTCAGTGGGACCAGATGTCTTTCCTTGAACCACAGCCTATCTATGTGGAACTCTGACATGACCTGGTACCCTGGCTACTGCTTGAATCTTCTTCCTATAGGGTAGGTTCTAGTTTTTATTTAATCTGTTGTCTAAGATTATACTCTTATTTGGCCAGAATGAAAAAAAGTTTATTGTGTTGAATACAAAATTGACATTGTAAGTTTTTGTTCTTTCATGACCTCCTTTTCTTTAATATTGTGTGTGTGTATCAATACACACACACATATGTATGTATATATATGTGTACATATGCATGTACATACATATATGCATATATATATATGTATGTATATATTCCCAAATCCCTAAATATGGCCTCCTCATCCCATATAATGTTTTCTCCACATATATGATCTTAGGGCTGATCACTTGGTGTTGGAAAATTTAAAAACCAATTGGAGGGCTCTTCCTTTTCCAGTTGGTACACCTGCCTTCTTACTCCCAGTCTGGATTTATATGTCTCAAACCTTGATGTTATAAATACCAAAACCCAATCCCCAAATGCTCCTCCTGCCTCAAAGATAAGTCCCCTGGGAACGGTGTAGGTGGCCTTATTTAGAAAGGGATCTGTCTTTTAAGCCACAGTTACAGTAAGTGTACAAGAAATACCCACAGGTGGCTGAGCAAAGCTGGAGTCTCAGGAACAGCCAGAAGTCTTCTGGTTATGCATCAGTTGTCCATTACTTTGTGGGGTCCAGGATACATCTCTTCATTGTTCTGGCTTGACCAAAAATTTCTTGGACCTAATTTCCCTAGTAAGATTTTAATATGTCAATGTTTTCTCACAATTTCAAATTACCTCAATAAATTTACAGGGTGGCTCCTATTCTCAGAAATAACTCATGTATCATTCTATGCTTCATGGGTGGTACCAGACAGTAGTAGTATTTCAGATCCATCCAAAGACTGATGTCATCCTCCTATCAAAGTGGAGTCTTTTTGGGCAAGGCACAGACTGGAAAACCATTGTTTCACAATATGGAGTAACTTAGGGGAGGCCATGCCTGAGCTCAACAACTATGTAGAGATGATCTACAGTTTCAATTCATATGATTACATTAAGAGCTTTCATTGTCTCTTTTCCAGATAAAACCTCTAAGGGAAAATAATAAAACTGCAATGTACCAACTAAAAGCCCCCAAGTACAGCAAAGCTTTGAGGCATCTGATAACAGAGTTTATAAAACTTGGCAACTGTGTATTATTCTATGCATTGGTCCCAAAATAGTGTTAATTTTTATTCTGCAAGAGAACAACTCCCCCAGCTTTTATTTGTAGCTTCCTCTGAACCCAGGCTGAGGCATAAATCTATGGCAACTGCACTGACGACAGTTAAGAGCGACAGCTCATATTGTATTCATAGTCACCTACTCTCCCCACCCGACTGCTGGAGAAAGTCATGTGCATCAGACACTGGTCCTTTATGTCAATGCCACCCTCTTGGCACCTCACTGCAATCTACAAGATATGCCCAGGCATGTCTATAGCCTAGAAGAACTGAAAATAAGTCACTTGAGAAGAGAAAGTCTCACCCTCCATCTGTCAGTTTGCATCACAGGATGCATCCTCATCCTTTGTCCCTGGAGTTCTCCACGAGTACTGTTTCATACCTAGGGCATTCATGTTACGGCTTGAAAGACCACATACCAACCATCACCCCATGTTCCTCTCTGACCTTGAGCTCTGACATTAATCACAGGGTATCTGCCATTCTCCTTTGGCCCAGACTCTATATATTTCAATAGAAATAGGAAGTAGGACTTTGAGCCCTGGATCCGATAACCTGAATTTGATCCCAGCACCCTCCAGGAGCTGTGTCTCTAAGTGCTTCCATTCTTGTGAACTCATTATGTAAGGAAGGCTGATTCTGCTGATCCTGGAGGCAAATACCTGTAATTCCAGAATTGAGGGTGTGGAGGCAGCAGGATCAGAAGTCTGAGATCTGCCTGGGCTGTGCAGTATATGACCTGTCTCAAAAGCCAAAACAGAAAAGAAACCTGGCACTTCCCAAAAAGACATGGGCTTTCATTCTTATTTGTGTGTGTGTGTGTGTGTGTGTGTGTGTGTGTGTGTGTGTGTGTAGGTGTGTAGGTGTGTATGTGATTTTTATAGGTTTGGGGGATGCAGTGAAGGTATATTGGTTTTTGTTTGAGATGGGATCTCTTGAATCCCTGCGGACCTAGCTATCCTCAAATTTCACTATGTAGCTAAGGGTGACCTTGAACCTTAGACCTTCTTGCCTCTAGTTTCAAGTGCTAGAGTTATGGGCATGAGTCATCATGTCCAGTTTTATGCCATGGTAGGGATCAAACCCAGCTCTTGCTCATGTTAAGAAAGAACTCTACAGACTGAGCTCTGCCCCCAATACTGACCTTTCCTGCTGACATTATCCTTCATGCAGTAGCATGAAACTATGAAATACTATTATTCCAAAAGCAATAAGATGCAGAGAGAGAAACTCATACTTGAACAAAAGGCAATGAGAAGCCAGGGTAAGCACCAACATAAAAGTGTCATTTAGAGCTGGCTCAGCTGTTAATAATGTTTGCTGTTCTTCTAGAATCTGAGTTCAATTTCCAGCACCCATATCAAGTGGTTCTCAACTGCCCATAATTCTGACTCCAGAGGATCTAATATCTAAAATGCAGACATGTACATGTGCATATGCACACACCCCTACACTGATACCCATATGATGGACTGAATGAAACTAGCCCCTATAGGCTCATATATTTAAATGCTTGTTCTGAAGTTGGTAGGACTGTGTAAATAGGCTAAGGGATGTGGCCTTGGAGGAGGTGTGTTACTGAGGTTGGGCTTTGAGGCCTAAAAAGCTTATGTAATTGTCTCAACATGTAAGCTCTCAGAATTCTAACATTTATGTTGCCTGCTGCCCTGCTTCCCTGCTTCCCACCATGATGCTGTTGGGCCTTACTTCCCTCTGCAACTGCGAGCCCCAAATTAAATACTTTCTTCTATAAGTTGCTTTGGTCATGGTTTAGAAAAGTAACTAAAACTCATGTATAAGGAACTGAAAATAAGTCTTTCAAAAAATAAAACACTCAAAAGCAGCATTTAGGAAAATAAGTCCAACGAGAGTAAGAGAAGCAAATAAATACAGGTAAAAGCAAGAGCTACATTTCCCCTGAGACACATTTCATCACACTCTAGCCTCATGGATACAAGTTCACTTTGTACCATTCTTCTTACCTTGAAAAAAGAAACCAGAAATAATTTGGTCTGGGTGTTGGGTATCAAGCCCAGGGACCCTGGTACACTAAGAACAGGATCCACCTCTTGGCTCCTCACCAAACTCCAAAACAAAGGTTTTTGAGAACTGCTTCTTCTTACCCTCTCCAGGTTCTTGTTTTGTTTTCTCCTCCTCCCCCTCCCCAACATCCCTTTCCCTGTCCTCCACCTCCTCCTCTCTCTCGTTCCCCTCCTTCCCCTCCTCTTTCCCCTCCTCCTCTTTTTCCTCCTCCTCCTTCTTTGTATATGTGTTACATGCAAGTGTATACACTTGTGGGTGTGCTCACTGACGCAGATGTGTGTGTGGCCAGAGGTTGCTGTCAGAGTGTTTTCTGTAATTGCTTCTCCACGTTGAGACTGGTTCTCTCGTTGAACCTGCAGATGGCCATTCTAGACTGCCTGGTCAAAGAGCTACAGGAAGCACTTGTTTCTGTCCATCAGTGCTGGGGTTACAGCCATTCATCGTCACACACCTCTGCACGTGGGTGCTGGAGATTTGAAATCAGGTTCCCAGGCTTGTACAGAAAGTTCTTTACCCACTAAGCCATCTCCTCATCCCCAGCTCTGGGTTTCACTGCAACTCTGCCTAGAGTGATAAAACTGTTGTGATAATAGGGTATTTTTTTAAATGTCCAGAGGAAAATTGAAGCAGATTTGAGCATTCTCAGATATCATAAATGCCTTTCCAAATGCTTGAGCTCCAAAGAAATTCAAAATGCATTTAGTAGAATTCAATTCCTCTTCTCAGTTAAACCCAGGAGGGCTTCAGGGAAAACATAACTCAAGTGTCAAATGTGATTTGAAAACAGATGCTTGATACAAAACAAACAAACAAACAAACAAAAACAACCTTTAAATGAATGTTGTTGGGTTTCCTTGGTGTTTTGTTCTTTCTTTCTTCCTTCTTTCCTTTCTTCCTTCCTTTCTTAAAATAGGTAGGAGTCTAATATAAACTTCCTTGAAATTCTCTAACTACAACCAGAAACTTAAGCCACAAATACTGACACTAGTGCTTTTCTTAGGTCATATGTCACCTTGTCTTTTATATGTGAAGGGTTTTATTACTGTGAAGATACACCATGACTGTGACATTTCTTATAAAGAAAAACATTTAATTGGTGCTGGTTTACAGTTTTAGAGGTTTACTCCATTATCATGGTGGGAAACATGGCAGCATGCAGGCAGATATGGTGCTGAGAGTTCTACACCTTGATCTGAAAGCAGCCAGGAGACTGGAAATGTTTCACACTGGGAGTAGTTTGAGCATTTAAGATCTTGAAGTCCTGCCTCCACAGTGACACATGTCCTATAGCAAGGCCACACCTGCTCTAATAAAGCCACAGCTCCTAATAGTGCCACTCCCTATGGCCAAGGCTTCAAACACATGAATCTATGGAGCCATGCCTAGTCAAACCACCACAACCATATAAAACATCTTCTTGCTGAATATACAGCTCTAGTTTGGACATTGGGAGGAGGGAAAGGCTGAGTTCCTGGTCACATGGTCCAGATGCTCAGTTTATAATATCATAGTAAAAATAAACATACTCTTAAAGAAGCAAAAAAAAAATGGAATCTGCGAACATGAATTCGATTACTAATTCTACTTTACATGCTGAGTAGGTACAGCAAATCACTTGCCTTCTCAAACATTTGTTTTCTCATTTGATCAACGTGGATAACAGTACCTACCTCACAGTCTAAGAACAGGCCATTCTAGAGATTGCTATCAACCCCTTCTATGTATATATCTCCCTTTTGTTCATCTGGGAAATAAAACATGAAACAATATGTCTGCATGCTTTTTTTTAAAAAAAAAAAAGAAACATTTTTGCTCTTCATTGAATGATCTTAGCTTCACCGAATGATATCAGCTTCAAAATGAATCTGAAAGTAGTGTTTATCTTTGGTCCTTTTATGTATACACACATATGTACACACATGCACACATATACACACAGGTTTACTTAAAGCCATACAAGTGGCAGCTAAGAGAAAAAAATGGCAGATCCCCAAGAAAGCTCTCCATTCACACAAACGTACAAAGTCAAGGAAGGTACAACCTTGTTGAGCCAAAATATTGCCCAGCTTTCTGTCATTCTCTCTCGGGTTACATCTGTGTTAAAAGATTCTCCCCCAAAGTGACAAGGGGCATCCTGTCCTGAATTCCCAGCTCTTGTCAAGAATAGCAAATTTCTAAAGAACTAAATTAAAAAGAGAAAGTTCAAAAATGAAATCTTCTATTCTTTCTTATTGCACAGTACAAACGGCTAAGGACTCCAAGGGAGACCACCATAAACTCTGTAGAACAAAGTGTAGCATTTCAGTGTGAATTAGCCTTTTAAAAAAAAGTTTACAAAGCAGAGCTCATTGTTTTAGGATTTACTGTTCCACACATCCTAAAGACATGATAAGAAACTATGAAGTCAGCACTGTAGCTATTGAGAGAGAGAGAGAGAGAGAGAGAGAGAGAGAGAGCAGACAAGCTCTGAGAAACAAATAAGATTTCCTACAGAGCTGTGATCTTGCTTATCTAGAGGAAGGTTTTGTTTGCTTGTCACTCAAGCAGAGCAGATCTTCTGGGCACAGGGCCACACCTTGGGTTGGGGAAGCTCAGGAAGGAATGTGGGAAGGAAGAGGGGAGAGGCCATTTCCTGATGGGTCAGCTACTGGCAAGTGTCTGGACCCTGGGAAAGCTGTGCTGTAAGCGTTCCTCTCCTTGGAGGGCAAGCAAAGCACAATGGTGTGAAACGCCGCTGGTAACTCCCAGGTCACGCCTGGAGCAGCACGGTCCACTGGCAGAAGGTTATGCCACAACATGTCCTGGTCTCGGCAGCCTGTTGTTTAAATCGCCCAATGCAATCCCTCCGCCAACATGAAACACATTCTCAAGGCAAATACTCTCCGAGGGAGACAAAAAGCATCCAGCACAGGGTTAGCTGAAAAGCCATAACACAGGAGAAAAGGCCTTCTAAGACTCTCAGACTTCCAATCCCATGGCTCCTGATTGACAGTTCTTATGTTTTAACATCCAAAGTGATCTTTTTATGTTCAGTTTCTGGTTAATCTGTAGAGCACTTCTCGTGTTAGGCTACTCAGGATCTGGAGGATGAGTTAAAAGACTCCATTCCCTGTTCCAGGTTTGACCCTCCCCACGCTCTTTAAGGGCTGTGCCAAGGAAACTTAACTTCCACTGTTAATGTCTCAGCTAAAACGTGCTTAATCATTATAAGAATTTCTTAGCTGGGTGTGGTGGTACATGCATATAATTCCAACATGTGGGAAGTGGGGGCATGTCGATCAGGAATTCGAGGTTATCCTGAACAACATAGGGAGTTCATGTCCAACCTAGAATACAAAATACAAAACCTGAAAACGACAAACAAAACTACAAAAATGAAAATAAGGACCAGCTGGGTTGATGCAAAGGAAAGCCAAGATAAACCAAGGAAAAAACATCAATTTAAAAATACCTTATTCAATATTCACGATAAGATTTCCTACTGCTCCTAGTCTAAGAGACTAGCCTAGGGTAATCTATTTCCCTTCATTCCTCTTTCACACAAGTGTAAGCAAGGCATCTGGCTCCTTCTGCGCATGTTGGAAGCCTCATGTTCTTTAAATCTAGTACATTAGTGACCTCTAGAGGATAGAATTCCAATCAATGCTAGGATCAAACAGTTGCTCTGTGGAGAATGTGAATTATCAAATTCATAGCTGCGAAGTACTCTTGGCTCACACAGACACAACAGCTTTCAAAAAAATAATCTTTTTTTCCAGGTGATTCCCAAGCATCTAACTTACCAAAGGTCAATTTTCTTATAAACAGGAGGAGCTCGTGGGTGGTGAAAATGTAATACCCTATGGATTTATTTCTCTGTTTTTCCTACAGGTGCTTAAATTGGCCAAAACAATGGCAATGATCTTAAGCAAATGTCTTAGGAGTTTCTACCTAATCCTCATCTCTCAGTTCTTAACGGGAGCATCTAAGAGTGCCAGAAAGAGCATGCAAATGAGTCATTCTTCAATCCCTTTAAGCCAATGGGGCTTTGCACTTCCCAGACAGGAGCGAAGCAGCCAGACACATTTTGCCACATTTTCTTCCACTAGGAGAACTTTCCGAAAGAGCCAACACGACCAAGTGACATTCTCCTGGCCACAGAATTGGGATAAGGCATATTGTGCAATGGGACTGGAACTTCTTACAATGTTTTCAAGCCTGTGACATCAGCTTTCTATTTAAAGACAGCCAGAGGTTTGAGTTATTTCACTCTTAGTAACGTAGACACCATGCTATTTATCATCAGGGACAGAAGTCAATCTAGCACTGCACCCTGTATAGTGGTTTGAATGGAAAGGGCTCCCATTGGTTTATAGGGAGTGGTACTATTAAGAGGTGTGACCTTGTTGGAGAAGGTGTGCCATTGGAGGTAGCTTTGAAGTTTCAAATGCTCAAGCCAGTGTTATTCTTTCTTCCTGAGGATTTCAGATTCAGATATAGAACTCACAGCTAGTTCTCCATCACCATGCCTGCCTAGATGCTGCTGTGTTTCCTGCCTTGATGAAAACAGACTAAATCTCAGACTTGCAAGGCAGCCCCAATTAAATGTTTTCCCTTAGAAGAGTTATGTGGTCATAGAGTCTCTTCACAGCAATGGACACTCGGCAACATGTGTCTATTTCAGACTAGGTCATGGCACCATTGGATACGGCAATCTTTCTGGTTATAGTCATCTATATTCTAGAACTTTGGCAAGTGTTTGTGATGCTGGCTGTCATTTTATAACAACTTTCTGGGCATTGTTCTCTTCCTTTTATGAATAGGAAAGTAAGGAATATCACTAGACCAGGCCATAGAACATGCAAGAAGATCTCTTCTGCTCTAAAATGTGTTATTTCTGTTTCATCATGAAGTTTCTAACAAAGACAGGAACACTGAATCAAATGCTTTTAAAATAAAATGGGAAGTGACATTCCTTAGGCTGCGTACTTCACCGGCAGAGCTAGGGCTAGTAGGGATTCTTAATTTCAAGCCAGTCACTGTACAGAGTCTATAATAGCTCCGTTCTCACCCCGGCACCAACTGCAGAGGTCCACCGTGAGATCACTATAGACATCAGAAAGATGTCTTTGCTTCCTTGCTCTCTCCACTTAATCATCTTCAATGCTGCATCTTTCTGGGGTGTGAAGACGGCTACCAACTCCATCCCCCAAATACCTGCCTCACATTTGTGTCTGGCTTAGTGGCCCTTATCTATATTCAGGTTGGAATGAAATTTTGATTTCCCAGGACACGAGACAAAATATGTCAATAATGAGAAGAGCAGCTGGCCCTCAGACTCAAAATTTGAAGGATTATGGGAAAGATTTGAAAACCAGATAGTCTGTCTAGAATAGGAAATTTTCTTCTTTTCTAAAAACCCACTCAAATGACTGTTGGGGGAAGCCCAGCTGATTTCTCAGCAAGTTGGTTTCTGCTTCTAACATCATGTTCAAGTTCTCCTCTGATTATGATTTACTAGAAGGTGACTTTAAAAATGGCATGTGGGTGAAACTGTACTTCTCTACTCATAATGAAAGGATGGAAAGGAAAGAATGCAAAACTGTACAACTCATGTAACATGTGGGTGTGGTTATTTAATCCATAATTATCTCTTTATCCACTGTCTACTGCCGACTCATGCTCAACCCAGCAAGTTCAATCTTCTCAGCCAGGTGCAAGCTTCCAGGAAAGTGTGAGCAGCTCTAGATGAAATTCAGAAACAAAGCTGGGGACAAGTACAGTTTCATGGGCCTATAGTCCCAGCACACAGGAGCTAGAGGCTGGAAGATCAAGAGTTCAAGGCCACCTTCAGCTACTTAGTAGATACAAGGCCAGCCTGAGCTCTTGAGGCCCAAAGATCAAAAGTTCAAGGTCACCTTCAGCTACATAGAGCTGTGAGGTCTATGAAATCTTGTTTCAAAACAGAAATACTTAGAAAATGGGTGGCTTGAGGGTTAGCTTGAGAATTCAACAGTCTCCATTAACAGTTAGCACTGGACTCCACTGTCAGGGTTAATGACAGTTTTCAGTGTCTCATCCTTGAAGTCCAGGAAAGGGGACTGTGGAAACCACTCCGGTTTTCTTCACCAGTTTTGAAAATGTTCTTCATTCTTGGAAATCAGGGGTTTCCTATTTGGCCTCAAGAACTGACCATTCTTTTTAGTTTGGTTTTTGGGAACTGTTACAGAGAATCAGAAAAATTTCCCTGTCAATTGGCCAGTGAGCTAGAGTGTTAGTGGTCCCTGTAAAAGTATGAGATAGATGAGTACCACAGATGGTTGCCCAGCTGTAGGGCTGTGGAAGAGCAGAGAGAGAATTAAAGAACCATGATGTTTTATGGTTTTCCCCTCAATTCTGACAGCTTGCCCTACCTTGTCCCAAGTTCAACACTGGTCAGCAGATGTACATTATAGCAAACACTAATTAGAAAGTCCTGTTCAACCTTCTCCTCTACCTGTTGGACACAGTGTAGCTGTTAATGACAGATCTGCAGCACGGCTCCCTGTTAGACACTTATCCATGGCATTTTTGGAAGTTCTGATTTTCACCTTTTCTAGTTCTGCTCCTGGAGGGATGGTTAGTATGGTGTTATTGGATGTGTTCAAATTTCAGCTCATCTCACTAATTATGTTTGAGGTTGTACAGACCATTGTCTAATTTACCACTGTTCCTTAAGTATTGCACAAAGGAAGGAAGCTCTGGCACATTGAACTCCTACACATGGGTGCACAAACACAGACACACACACACACAGACACACACACACACACACACACATTATTCTATAAAGAAAACTCTTCCTTCTCAGCCAGCTGACACCTAATAACAATTAAAAGCAGAGGGAAAGGGAGCCTGCAGCTGAAAATTGTAGCAGGCCTCAAAATGTGGAGCAGAAAAGAAGCACTTAAATGCTTTTGATGCGATTGTCTGGATAGATATAAAAAGCAATACTTAATATTTAGCTAACTTCTCCTGCAGGCAAAGCTGACAAAATCAGTCTTCTAAGACGATATTGTGTGGGAAACTAATTCAGGAGGAAGCTGTGGTCTGGTTTATAGAGGCAGTCTTGTTTTTATGTATCTAATAATAAGGAATTGGTTTTTTTTCACCAATAGTACAGAATTGTAGGGACCTATAGACCAGGGGAGAGGAGAGGGGAGAGAAGAGGAGGGAGAGGGAAGAGGAGGGAGACAGAAGAGGAGGTCTGGGGAGAGGAAAAGGGGAGGGGAAAGAGAGAGGCATCAGATAGCTCAGTGATGTCTAGGGAGATGCAGCTGTTCATTTGGAAAAGGAAGATTTATAGACCCAATGTGCAGTGCCCTTTTGGATGTTTTACCAAAGTATCAGGATGAGTTGGCTCATTTTATAGCCTGCAAGGCAGAGTGCAGGCACTCAAATTCAAATTATGGTGAGCCCTATAAACAGAGACCACAACTGTTCTCCAGAAAAAAAAAGGGGGGGGGGGGCAAAGCACATTTTTGGTGCCCAGATGATCTTGTGAGTGGAATGCAATCATCTTTAAATGGCAAGGCTGATTCTGTAATCATGTCAACAGCTGTCAGTAGTTTAGAATGGAGTGGCTTTGCCTTATTCATGGGGCTCGAGGGCCAAGTCTTTCTTGAGTCAACATCATGTTTTAGGAATGGGAAGAGTATGCTCATGAGAAATGCTCTTCCTAAATACTCTCCAGTCCTTCACACAGACACATGAGTCAGGATGTTGACTTTGAGACAGCTCTTCATTAGACTCCTTCTGTTTGCTCCTACAGAAATTCTAGGGTCCTAATAAGTGCTAGATAACCATCTGCAAACTTTATCATCTTGTTGAATTCTTATGCTGACTTGTATGCAACATGTAATGCTTCTCAGTCATTACATGTTGATGGTAAGCAGAGGTTATGTGACTTTACATTGAGCACAGTGAAGCCAGATGAAAATTAAAAGTTGTGAACTCAACTTCAAGGCCAGTATCCTTTTTTCATAACCATCCTCTATACTAAAAAGAACAATTGTTCTGGCCATGTAAATCGCTTGTCACACAGCCCAAGTAGCTTTTACATATGACTCTAGTTCTCATGAGACCATAGGCACTGCAAAAACAGGGGAGATGTGCTATTATGATGACTGGCCCAGTAGACACATGTCCTTCTTGTGAATTCTTTCACAAATATGATGAAAGTGAAATGGGAAATGGTGATTTAGAAACTACTTGGGTGGGGAGTGTGGCGAACAAGCCTCAAAAAAGCATATCAGTGTGGACACTATAGTAAATCTCCACCAGTGTTGTTAGTTACCAGACAACTGACACCAGGGTGCCATTTTGAAGTCAGTATAAGTAGTGTGCGACTGCAGTCTACACAATACATGGGATTTAGTACACATCTCTTCCCCTCATTGAGTGCAATGGTATACAGACAACACTGGAGTTAAGCCCATAAGAAAAAGGAAAGTCAACACCAAATAATAAAAAATAATAATAATCATAAAATAATGAATACTTCCACAAAGCTAGAGAGTAAGAAATGGTTGTTGTAAGACAAAGAGTTAGTCGGTTCTCCTAAAAGAGCATTATTTTGGACAGCAAAAAGGTATGCATCTAATAGGAATGTCTGTACTCACTCTGGTAGAATTAGTTCCAAACAGTTATGGAAACTTCAATAATCATAGATAGTAGTTATAAAGAGTAACAACCATAAAATAACTAACAATGAAAACCTTGACAAGTCTTTCTGAGTAAGAAAAGCTTTTTGCAAGATGAAAAGACAATAAATTCTACTGGGAACACGTTATTCCCGCACTGAGAACACATCTAGTAAAAATATCTAGCCTTCATTCTGGTAGAGGACTGATTTACTCACATCGTAAAATCCACTTGGGAGCTTATTTTAGTCAGGGCTCTCAACAACAGCAGAACCAATAGGATATACATAGCTATCCAAAAAGAGACTTATTCTGAGCTTGGGGCTCAAATGAGAAATCCCATAACCTCTTGTATTCAGGCTGGGGGCTTTGAAAGCCAGTACTTCAGCCAAAACCAAAGGATTGAGCCAGAGAAAATCAATAACATAAGTTCAAGGCCATGTTCAACAACCTAATAGCTGTGGCAGGAATGTTACTGCATAAGTTTATATCTGTCAGAATGCACAGTCTGATGGCAGAAGTAAACTGATGCCTCAATTGAGAGAGAGAGAGAGAGAGAGAGAGAGAGAGAGAGAGAGAGAGAGAGAGAGAGAGATTTTTTAACTTAGTAGATAATACACAATACACTTAAGCCAGGTATTTAAAGGCAGTATTTCAATGCCCAGCCACTAAAAGGTTATACTAAATAGAATCTTAACCATAATGGTAGAAGATGATTTACATACTTGCATTTGCAGCTTGTACAACCAGAGTTTGGCATTTCAGTGTATACAGTGGGAATTAGCTCAGCTCCAAAAGGTTTCTAACAAGGAATGGCTTAACCAAATAGAAGGTTCTATAATTCACCACACTGTGTGAGGATGGATGGAAAATCAGCTGTAAGAGTAATCATTCTGCTATGTCCCCAAAGAAAGAAGTATGTCACCAAGGGACTATAAAAAGTGTTCTCATGTTACACATAACATTTATAATACATAAATGCATTGGGGATGACTACATCTCATATCACTTCTATGTACACAAAGTTTTCTTTTAACTGGTTATGTCTACTATTCTTCAAATTCAATTCTTCTGGCTCATTTTAAACTCAAAACTACCAATGAGTTTCCCATGAAAATTGATCTCCATGACAACAAGGACATAAATAGTGCCACATTCCTTGAAATAGTTTTTAAAGTATCTGTGGTACTGTGTGCTGCCGCCAGTTTTGAAAGCAGCAGTAACCCCTTTCAGAGTGCTGCTAACTATGTCACCGTCTCTTCATCTTATTCCTTAGGGCCTAGGGTTGATCAAACATTCTGCCACTCTCCCTAAGCCACTAACATAGTCATAACTGAAGATGCTGGAATTCCAAAATGAAGGAGCACCCTAAATGTAATGGGCTATGTAAGAGGAAGCCTGAAGACAGGTAGTGTGGAAAAAATCAGCGATAACTGTATGGAAGTTACTCCTTTTATTCTTCTGTTACACGTGTATTCATGATCTGAAGATGAATGCTATAGCATCTGGCCATCACATTTATTCCAAGAAGGGAGAAGCAGGGGAGACAGGGTACCAGAGGTACAACTGGTCATCTGAAAATCCAGCCTTCTCCAGAAACTGAAGATCTCCAGATTTTACCAGAATCATCTTTTCAGTTTCTATAGCAAAGTCCAAGTACTTTGAATTCTGTAAAGAAAGCTCGTTAAAAAAGAGAAAAGGACCTCATGACTAGCATACATTGATCTGAAATCTGTAATTATTATTCTGAACAAAATGGTGGTTCTGTTAACAAGAAAGGAGATTGAAAATAGCTGTTGGAATGCTTAGGAAGCAACTAAGTACATATGGGTGCAGAGCTTTGAATAAATTAACTACTTTTCTTAAATGAGTATATAGAGAGAAACTCCAGTTTCCTAACAGAGAATAATGATTAGGAGGCAAATGGGTATGGTGAAATTTATAAAAAATCAGTGAGTGTGCTATAAACTTCAACCTTGACTTTCAAAAATGTTCTCTCTCTTTCCCACCAAATGTTCAATAGGTCCCAAAAAATTGCTGATAGTAATATAATACTCAAGTTAATCTATTTCCCTGCTTAGTGTTTTGCAAATTAGGGCTAGACATTCCTATTAGAGCAGCACCTGAGAGCAATGATTCCCGCGTTTGGTTTGAGTTTAGAGAAGTGGAAGAATCCTGAGAGGTAGATATTCCCTGGGACAAAGGTGCACTATTACTCTTTGTATGCTCTTTATTTTTCCAATTCAACTCTTCAACTGCTTTAAGATACTCAGAACTAAATAAACTTTTTGAGAAAATTAGACTCATTTCAAGACAAGGAGTCCTTGCATTTCCATCCATTCTGCAGAGGGGAAAATACTTATTGTATATGTCAGAGGCTGAGAGAGAAGGTGAGAAAAAGTTACAAGTGGGTTGAAGAGTAAGACCACTTCCAAAGGTCCTTTGTTGGTTGGTTAGTTTGGGGACAGATAGGCATGTCCTTAAGACAGCAACAAAGGAAAACATTAAAATAGCTTTAGGAAAGCTTTCATAACTTGAAAAAAAATCACAAGAATAAAACACATCATCATCTTTGGAAAAAACAAACCTTACATTTAAATTTGATAAGTATACATGCACATATACTACATATTACATAAACATATAACAAATACATATAATGTACACACATATATGTATGCATACATTTATAAATTAATATATAAATGTGGGAAGACTATGCAACTTGTGGCCCTTTTAGTACATTAGGATTTTCAGAGGTCTTAATCCAGCCCTGCTAGTAGCAGTGAAGAAAAATGGCAAAACTGACCACCAGATAGCTGAAGTTAAGATCGTCCAGGCTGACACAAGACAGTATGCATATGAGTCTCCCACGATGAGTTAGAAGGCATGTCTCCTAAAACCATACAACTCCGGCGTATTCATAAGAAAACATCAAACAAATCCCACTTCAGAATACTTAACAAAATACTTGATTCTTGAAACTCTTAAAGAACACATGGTACTGACACACTGTGAAAACCAGAAGAACCTAAGAAAAGATAATCACTAAATACAATAAGGCAATATGCATGGGCTCCTGGAACCTTTTGATAGAGGGTATCAGGGGGAAATGCAGAAAATCATAATAAACCATGGGCCTTAGTTAATAAAACCAAATCAATATGCATTAATTATCTGTAATAAGTGCATCACACTATGTAAGGTATTATTATGGAAAAACTGGGCATAGGGCAAAAAAAAAGTCTGTACTGTGTTCTTGATAACTTCGTCTGATAACTGTTCTAAAAGCTTTATTTTCTTATTTCTTGTTTTCATCTTTAGTTTCAAGATCATCTTTGTACTTCTAAAACCTTTTATTCTTGCCTGTAACAATTTCCAACTTTCAGAATTGAGAGTCTAAACAAATGAGGAAAATTTTTTTGACAAAGTCAAGAAGTTAAAAATCACCTTTTCTCCCCAACTTCTTTCCTGAGTACAGTTCATGGAAACAGTACCACCCAGTCAACCAAGGTCTGCTCAATTCTGCTTTCTGTAAAAGGTAAGCTAAACCTCAGGACACTGACCTAACATGTGTTGGGTCATAGAATCTGCCGGCCTCACCAGGCACGAGATAAAAACACTGAGGAGCTGGGGTTTGACATAACTTCACATTAGTAGCCAAATCCAGTTTCCAGTTACAAACTGAAGATGAACCCCAAGATGCGGCCCAGAACATGAAGCCCAGGATGTGTTTCTGGACAATCTGTGATGGTCCCTCACCGCCTTATGGACTCTTTGGACTTTCATTTGTAGAAAGCAATAACTTCCAGTCACATTAAAATGAAGTTTTCAGTTGAATGATCCTTGACAAAGCAAAGATACAGTGATCAAAAAGAAACAGTATCATGGTCCATTTAGCAATCACCATCAAAAAGTCTGGGCAGCCACCAGAAAAGTCAATGCAAAATGGGTTGTAGTCTGAGGAAGAAAAAGATCTCACTTCATTTGAAGATACTTGCATTCTGCAATGTCCTTAGCCCTATCACTGTAGTGCCCAAGAGTGTCCTCTGGAGTGTGCAGTGCGTGAAAGTTGCAACACGGGTTCCATTCTCTCTCTTAAGACCTCTGACCTTCCCCATTCCTGACTACAGTATAGTAGGTTTCAGAACTTCAAAGCACCCAAGAGGTACTTAAAAATTTCCAAATAATGTGAAGAAAGAGATATTTTTAAACTAGTAAATATCTTAAGTATTTCAGAGATATTTTTAGAGTATAAAATGTTTACAGAACTATGTTTAGAACAGCAGTGGTAAATTCTCATATTTACTTTTTTTCTTAAATTGTTCTTCATGGGAATGTTACTGCTGCCAATGTTTGGCTCCCTTGCTTCTCTTCTTTATTATACCCCTTCGCCCACTTACAAAACTGTAAACTAAATAAATACAGCTTCACTTGAATGAATATACATGTTGGGGAAAGTATATTTTGACTATACCTTACACTGTGCTCAGGCATTCATTTCTTATGAATTGAGGATTTGAACAGAAGAAATAAAATGTTACATCTTAAAGGTATTTTAAATTAAAACTTTCAGCAGCTTGAACTTAAGGGTCTGATCAGCTGGTATTCAGCAGCAGTTAAGTCAGGCCGCTTCTGGTCTGTCAATATAAATGCCTGGAGAGTTTGACAGATAAGGTTTTTCTGTTTTGGTTTGGTTTGGTTTGGTTTTGTGGAAGATAAGAGCTGAAGAAGCAAAAGTAAGAATGCAAACACAGGTAGGTAATGTCAAAGTTCTTTTCTCATAAGATTACAGAAGAGGGGACTTCCTCAACAAGCCAGCTCACAAAGACTGTGGAACTTCTAATATGTCCTTGAGAATCTTCAGAGAAGAGAGAGAGAGAGAGAGAGAGAGAGAGAGAGAGAGAGAGAGAGAGAGAGAGAGAGAATATTACTCATTTTAATGCTCAGTTTAATTACATGGTACTAGCAGCTACCTCCATTTTAGATTGTTCTGATCTGTTGCTATAGGCTTCAGGGGCCCTGTCTAAAACAGTGACCTAACATAAATTGTGTTTCATAGAGGTAATAAAACTATGTAGGACAATTTTTTTTCATGACCCTGGAATGGGCAATGGTTTTTTAATAGGGTACAAAAAGCACAAACTGTAAAATTTAAAAAAAAAAAAGATAAATTGGAGTATATTAAAACTCATAATGCTGTTGATAAAAAGATATTACCCACAGGAGGACAAAGCAAGCTACAGATTAAGTATAACATTCTACAATATACAGCAAAAAGTATATTTAAATGTTTTGAATAACTTGTATGCCTCAGTTGTACATGCTGCTAGGTTTCCAGAGGACATATTCATACAAGTATCTACTCTGAGCACATTGCTGACTGTACCACTGTATCTTCCCCCTCTTCCCTTCCTCCTTCCCATAAGTCTCCTTTGCCCATGATATTTCACTTCTACTTTTATGTCCTATGTACATACATAAATTCATGCATCTAAATAAAATATAGAACCCAAAAATGGGAAAGAATGTGACAGTCATGCTTCTGAAACCAACTTTACTGATTTGCCTCTAGCTGCATCCATTGTTTTGCAAATAGCATGACTTTGTTCTTCTTTATGGTTAAAAAAGTAATACACACACACACACAGACACACACACACACATATATATATACACACAAAACATATGATGTTTTCTTTATCCATACATTATTGACTGATACGTGTGTTGATTCTAAAACTTAGAATAGTTTGTGATGGTTCAATACACACTAATTTACAAGTATCCCTTTGACATGTTGTCTTAGAGTACTTCATATAAATACTCACGAATGATCTGGGTGCTCATATAGTCAATTGGTTTTGTGTGTTTGAAGAATATTCACACTAATTTCAAGATTTCTTAGATGAATTTGCATACCCACTAGTGATATATAACTAATCTCCTTTTGCTTATTCTTTATGTATTTTGCCTGTATGTATGTATGTATGTATGTATGTACATATGTATGTATGTATACCATGTATACCATGTACCTGGTGCCTACACAAGTTAGAAAATTGTGTCAAATCCCCTGGAACTGGAGGTTCCATGTATATGCTGGGACTCAAATTCAAAATTCTCCACAAGAGCATTTGTCAGTGGCCAACATGGTTTTATGAGTGACTGAAATCCCTTCCAGAATATTTCTGTACTCTTTTCCCTACATTTGACTCTACGGTTTTAGAATTTTTGGTCTTAGATTTTAATGTTGTTGATCAAAACTATTTTTCAAAAGCAAAAGAAAAACATTAGAGTAAATGAGGAAAAGCAACGAACATTTCACAAAAGAAAGACAACAAATGACCAATAAACATCTGAAGTAATAATTCATTTCATTAGTCTAAGACACCTAAGGTTTTGCATTTTACTGTCTATTGTAAAATATGTGCTATATGTGCTGGTCCTGAAGACCTTCTGATTGGTGAGAAAAGATGCCAACAGCCAACAGCTGGGTAGAAGAGACGTAGGTGGGGTTAAGGCTGAAGTGTCCAGGACTTAGAAAGAGAGAGGACCATGAATAGGAGAAAGAGAGAGAAGGTGCAGCCATGGAAGAAGAACTTGCAGGAAGGAGAAGGAGAGCCACCATGGGCTAATGGCAAAGAGAACACAGCCCAGAGGGCTGCCCAATTGGGATAAGAATGGAAAATAGTAAATAGTACATGATAACTTGGGATTATTGAAAGTAGATTCTAATAGTATAAAGTGTAGGCAGCTGTCCAGCTAATATGCTGTCTAAGGCATATTTAAATATATAAAGCTGTGTGTGTGTCTTTCATCCAGGAACATAAATATTCTAAGGTGGGGAAGAAGCCCCACACCTGAATTTTTAATTTTTTTTTTTACTACATGATTCTCTGGAACTGGAGTTATCATGTAGGTGTTGGGTGCAAATTAAAAACAACAGGGCAGCACATAAATGTTCTTAAGAATCTGATTAAAAAGAGCAAACTATATAGATGTAGGCAAATATGTATAGCATCCATAAAACTCATTTATTATTGATAAATCCAAAAATTAGTTAAGCTCTTTTGGAAAACTATTTGGTAATATGAGCTATTAAATAGACTATGGTCCCAGAAATACTAAATTTCCCAACACATGTACCAGAAAGTTGGATAACACTGCTCCTGAGAGTCCCTAGTTGTAAAACTAACCAAATGCCAGCCAACTTCAGAATAAACAAAAGCAAATATTTGACAGCAATTTGCAATGATATGATTTAATTTCCCTAATCTCAATCTCAGTAAAGGAATGTGCACTATATGATTATCTATATGCTAATCACAAAAAAAAAATGGGCAAAATGGAGGTGGGGAACAGGAAGAGGGCAGAAGGGAAGATGTATGGAATCTGTGTGATGCTGAAAACATCCTGATTCTTGTTGATCTGGGTACGAGTTTCAGTAGTAAAATGTCCTTCCCACAGCTGTACTTTATAAAACATTTTATTTTCTATAGCTAGAAATACATATTATGTCCATCAAAAATTACTCTTCAGAGAAAAATTTTCCAGTAAAAAGTCAACTTCTAGTATCCATGTAAAAATGGTCTAGTAGATGACTTTTTAAATGCTATTGCTTAGAAATGGTTGCAATCCTTTGTATTTGATGGAATTGGAAGAGATGCTACTTGGTTTGTGCATTGAGAAGTCATTGAAACCAAGCTCAGTGTCGAAAAATGAGCTCATTGAGGTAATGGTGAGTGTGGAATTGTGATAAAACCTATTCTGTATACCAACCAAATTTGTCATGAAAAGACATCTCCCTAACCCTATAATTTAACTGTCGAAGACAGACTATTCAAAAATAATTATTATTCTCATATGTCTATTTGTGTCACAGAGAAATATTATAATATGTTGCTTTAAGCATAAACCTGTTATGGAGAATTAACTTTTGTGGGAGATCTAAGTGAAGATATCATTTTAATAACTGTTTTTATTAATGACAATGTGCATCAAATTTCTGTGGTACCTAGAGTCTATTGATGTCTTCAGTAGAATGTTATACATTAGTTTAAAGTTGTGATCATGACCAATCTTAAAATTTGGAAGGTAGTTTTCTATGTCCCTCAACGGAGGAATGGATTCAGAAGATGTGGTATATTTACACAATGGAATACTACTCTGCAATTAAAAACAATGAATTCACGAAATTCCTAGGCAAATCGTCAGAACTTGAAAATATCATCCCTAGTGAGGTAACCCAATCACAAAAGAACACACATGGTATGCAGTCACTGATAAGGGGATATTGACCCAGAATCTCGGAATACCCTAGACACAATCCGCATATCAATAGATTTCTAAAAAGATGGAAGGAGAGACCCCTGGTCCTGGAAAGACTGGATGTAGGGGAACGCCAGGACAGAGTAACGAGAGGGGGTTGAATGGAGAAAAGAGGGAGGGAAGGGGGCTTATGGGACTTTCGGGGAGGGAGGAAACGGGAAAGGGGAAGTGATTTGGAATGTAAATAAAAAAATATAGAAAATAATATAAAAAAAAACAAAAAATATATACAGCAAAAAAAAAAAAGAAGAGTTGTCTTGGTCATGGTGTCTTTTCACAGCAAAAGAAACCCTAACTGAGACATGGTTTATAAGTGTGGTTATAATTTCCTGCATTCCAAGAAGACACAATCTTATAGCAAACTTCCTGGTCCTTGGATTCTTAAAGTCTTCTACCTCTCTTCCACAATGTTCCCCAAGCCTTACATGAGGGAGTAGTTTTGTTGTAATGGTCATACAAAGAACTGTGAACTGTGCACACATTACAAAAATGTTTCATTTCTGAAAGACTGCTGCCCCTGTTCCCTAAAGAAGAGATATTGGGGTCAAACATTTCAGTCAAATGTGTAGTTAGCAGAGATTTTTTCTCCCGTTCTGTGAGTGAGTCAGTGTGCCAGGCACAACTGCCACAGATGCTTTGTGTGGGGGAACTTTCAAGGGTTAGACACAGATTCTTTTTTTGCGTCCAATACTATGAAAGAACTCTAAGATCTCTCTATGTCCCTCCTATTGTGCAATAATGCTGATCCTGTACCTGTACCTATACAGACAGATGCTGAAAATCTCAGCATATCCAGCTGGGGTCTGAGACCAAATAGATAACAAGCAACCCCAAAACCTGCATAGTTTATCTTTTTTACTTAATGCTTGTCTTAGTTTGGTTTTTACTGCTGTGAACAGACACCATGACCAAGGCAACTCTTAAAAATTAAAACATTTCATTGGAGCTGGCCTTATTAGTTCTGAGGTTCAGTTCATTATCATCATGGGGTGAAGCACGGCGACATCCAGACAGGCATGTCATTAGAGAAACTAAGAATTCTATATCTTGTTCAGAAGGCAAATAGGAGAAGATTGGCTCCCACATGTCTAAGAGGAGGGTCTACAAGTTCACACCTACAATGACATACTTCCCCCAACAAGACCATGCCTATTCCAACAAGGTAACACCTCCTAATAGTGCCACTCCCTAGGTCAAACATATTCAAACCACCATACTGTTGCAGAATTGACTATGAAGATTCTTTAAGTTTTGTCAGCCATTTTTGGTAGATATTCTTAAAATGTTAGGAGTTCTGTGGTCTGAATCATTGTGCCACCACAAACTTCACATTGTGAGACATAGTTCCATGTGCACTAGCATTAAGTGGTAGCCATAGAAACCAGGGAGCATCATCTAAGCACCAGAGAGGAAGCCTTGATGAAGCAATGACTAAGAGCACCTTGATAATTGTTTATAACCCAAGCAGTTTGTTCTCCTTGTCATAGACCTACCTGACTGCAACAGTTTAAAGAATGAATGAAAATCTCCCAGAAACAGATATGTGAGTACACTCTTCTCCTTACATTCTCCTTCACCTCAGTTTTAGGTCAGGAAACTCTAAAAGAAATTATTTGAATGGAGTAGGGAAGTATAACATGAGAGAAAATTAGCAAATGTGTGTGTACATGAGTACACACACACACACACACACACACACACACACACACACACATACACCTACTATACTGCACAATCAAAGGCTTTGCAGAATGCCCCTGAGAGCAGAGTCAATGACAGAGAGGGAGCCTGTTGTACTTAAGTACTAAGAGATTACTTAGCCAGGTTTTGCTGAGGAAAGAATTAAGAATCATGGATTAAGAATCTTGCTCAATAGATAGATAGATAGATAGATAGATAGATAGATAGATAGATAGATAGATAGATAGATAGATAGATAGATAGATAGATAGATAGATAGTTGGGCCACGTCAAGCTTGAATGGTTCCAGGTAACAAGACAGGCTCATAGTGAAGAAAGTGACCATATGGGTGGTGCCCCCTGTCAGAGCATGAAAGTATATCACAATCTCTCCTAAAGACATCTGAATTCTGGACCCCTGAAACTGCATTGCAGTGCCTTTCATAGTTTATGCAGCTTTGTTGCTGTAACTTAATTAAGGATTCTACAGTAGGAAGGTTATCTTGTTTTATATAGCTAGGGCCAATGTAATTCCAAGGATATTTTTAAGGACAAAATGCAGAGACTCAAAGTTAGAGAAGTAGATTTAACAGCAAAAGTTGATACCAGTGTAAAGGTTCTGCTGAAAGGCCATGAGCCAGAAGGGCAGGCAGCTCCTAACAGCTAGAAAAGGTGAATAATGGTCTTTCCTCTCAGTGCTCCACAAGGAAACACAGACTTGCCAGCACCTTGACTTTGTCCCATGACACTAATCTTAAATTTCTTACATTTGTAATTGTAACATAATAAATTTATTTTGTGTTATGTACAACAGCACTAGGAAACTAGCAGCACTAAGAGGTTTATTATGCTTGATCCCCTCAAAATTTTAGAACATAAAAAGGCCAACTTATGAGTTGCAGGGTGGAGATAGGGGCAGTTATGAACACTTAGGTACTAGAGAAATAATCCAGGGCATTGCAGTATGTTGATTATGACCTTAGAGGCTTGCTTTTCTAACAAATAAAACAATAGTGTTGAAGTATGTCCAGCCAGTCTTGTTCATTTGCCGTTTCTTCTTTCTCCTTTTCCTTTACTCCCCTCTTTATTCTAAGTCCTTTGCAACAGAGTCTCATGTGTTCCCCAGACTGTCCTTGAACTCACTATATGGCTAAATTTAACCTTGAATTTCTGACCCTCTTGACTCCACCTCTAGTGCTGAGATTGCAGGAGGATGCTCATACAGAATCAGCGTTTTATGTGGGCAGTAATGATCTGCTGCAGTCAGCGTGGTAAGCGCCTCACTGACAGCCATCCCCCTTTAACATCATTGCTAACTGGAAGAAGGGGAACATCCCTGATGGATCACTAGAAACAAAAGGAGAAATTTCAGTGCTCACAAGACCACCTCTTAGACACTACTGAACTCAGGGCCTGCTGTGACTCATCCTGTATGATTGTCCTAACTCAGGAGAATAGAAGACCTCCCCTGACACCAAGTTCATTATGAATTCATTTCTTAAAAGTGCATACTATACTCATGAGACTAAATGCAGGAAGATCATTTGATATCATGAGTTTGAGACCAGTCATCAATGTAGCAAAATATCATCAGTTTAAGGAAGAGGAAAGGAACAGTAAATGTAAGTATGACCACTGGTACATGCATATATATACATGCACAGTTGTGCATATAGAATCGCAGAGGTAACTTATTCAGAGAGTTTCTTACATCAAAATTCAGATTTTATATTTTATGCAGTAATGAAACAGATGTAAAGCTACTTCAAAATTTTCTAACTAGCTTGACATTAATAGAAGTGCTCTCAGCTCCCCTAAGATTGAGCTTAACCAAGTCCAAATAAGACTGTGCAATGGAAATGCTCAAATAAATCATCAGCATGCTGTTTCCACCTGCTACAATCTCCAAACTATTAAAAAGGCTTAGTGGAGGGAAGATTGATCTGAGTGCTGAATTTCATTGAGCAAATTACTGAAGAAAAGCTGCAAGGAAAAAAGTGTTTCTCAAGGAGTATCACAGCAGGTTTCAGGCTGTTAATCCTCCTAGGGTCTGCTTCACATGAGCACTGCTAGGTTTTATACGATTAGAAAGCCCAGGCTGCAGCCCTCAGATTTTCATTAATGAGTCATACAATCGTGAGTGTGTTGCTTAAAATTTAAGAGTTTGAAGGACTTGTCTGTGACAAGAGGACATCTTTATGCTAAGAGGTAGTATTGGTATCTGTTAATAACAAATGTTGGAAAGATATCTTTTCTCCATTTTTATATGTAAAAATGTTTTGTTTTATTTTATAAAGGGGGTTGGAGATTGCTCAATCACACAACCAGGAGTCCATGTTTAGATTCCCATAATCCATATCAAAAGTTAGACGTAGCTGTAGGTATCTATAACCGTAAGTCCAAGGGAAATTGAAGACAGGGATTCCTGGAGTTCATTGGTCAGCCAGCCTACATAATCCATGACTTTCACCTTCAGTCTCAAAAATCAAGGTGGAAAGAGATAGAGAAAATGCCAACAGACTCACTCACACACACATATCCCCCCACAAACACATATTCATGTATATAAAATAATCCAAATGGATTAATAAGGACTAAATAATCAGATGGATATAAGCTTTTATCCCAAAGCATGCAATTCCCTGTCACTGCTGACCCTAGACCTGCCACTAACAGCAACTGAGACCCCAGTGCCAAAGATCACCATTCCCATTCTGCTACTGACCTTGCAGCTCACCCTGTAACATTCCAATCCAACTCCACACACTTTTCTGCTAGCTGAGCGTATTTCTAGTTTTCCTGTGTGAATGTATGATTAATCTGAACTATATGAAATGGTCCATATCTGTAAGTCACTGTGAACTTCATACAGACTAACAAAATATGAAATCACAACATTTTAATTGAAATGACAGCTATTCTTAAACTGATCTTTGGTTTTTATTATTTATTTAAAATGTGTCCTGTTTTCTATATTTAGAAAACTTGTCCAACTCTTCCTAAATGTTCCACTGACTTCAGGCCTCTTTTCTGTATCACTATGCACTATGGGTAGTCACAGTTTGAATCCCTCCTGACAGATCCTCCCCCTTCCTTTAGGTTCATTGTTCAGTTGATCAGAATATCTAGGTATCTAATACTCTCCACCTTAATGAACACTCTTATTATTACACTCCTGTCTTAAGTCTCTCTATCTAATATGGTCTTTAGAATTTGTAGGAAGTGTCTGCTGGAAGTGAAAGATCTGACTTTGTCAGCCCTATTCTGGTACCCCAGTGGATTAAATGCTCTTGCATTTAATGAAAAATTTCCAACATGGACTGAAGGCCCTTAAAGGATATGATGTTGTCTTAGCATGCATGCTCCTTCCTCTAAAAGCTCCACTTTGTATTATTTCCTATAATCCACCATGTTTCTGACAGTTTTCAGAAACACTATAACCATTCTTATGCAGTATTGTATGGACATATGTTTTTATTTCCCTTGAGAATATATAGAAGAATTTGGGTTTTAATATCACTTTGAGTCCTTGACCACTGACTTGGCCAGTTGGGTTATTTACATGTTGAAAGACTATTGCTATATACTATGCTAAGACCAGGTAATAGAGTACTCACAAAATGGCTCAGTAGATAAAGGTGCCTGCTGCAAGGCCTGATGACCTGAATTCAATTCCCAGACCCACTTGGTGAAAGAAGACCAACTTCCAAAATTGGCCTTTGGCCTTGACATGTGTTCAATTGCATGAGATAAATAAATGTAATTTATTTTTAAAAAATCAAGAACAAACTGTAATTGGTAGAGGGTACCAGCTGGGAGGGCACTTTATTAAGGCAGGAGTGACTTTAGTGGAAATCTTGTAGTAAAAGTGAGGAGAGGTGATAAAATTCTGCAAATGTACAAAAGAGAAAGCTCACTAGTCTTGTAGATTTGGCGTGAGGTGTGAGAGTATTTGATGTCGAGTATAAGAGAAAGTGAAGAGCCACTGAATATTTCAAGACTTTTATCCCGGTGAACTAAAATGTAACGGTGCCATTATGAATAAGAAAACACTGGGACAGGTGCCCGGGTGAAGAGGAAAGCCAGGAAGAGAAATGGGTTGCTTAGTATATCCAAGAAGAGACCAGTGATGCATAGTCTCTGGGGTTTGGAGAGAGCTGTGAGCTGACGAAGTGCTGTTTGTAAGTCTGTATATAAATTTGTAAGATGATATACCAGGCTAGAATCAACTCAAACTCTTTTTTTTTATTTTCTAAGTTTTTTTTTATTTACATTCAAAATCATTTCCCCTTTCCCGTTTCCTCCCTCCCCAAAAGTTCCATAAGCCCCCTTCCCTCCCTCTTTTCCCCATTCAACCCCCTCTCGCTTCTCTGTCCTGGCATTCCCCTACATCCAGTCTTTCCAGGACCAGGGGTCTCTCCTTCCATCTTCTTGGAAATCTATTAATATGCGAACTGTGTCTAGGGTATTCCAAGATTCTGGGTTAATATCCCCTTATCAGTGACTGCATACCATGTGTGTTCTTTTGTGATTGGGTTATCTCACTAAGAATGATATTTTCAAGTTCTGACCATTTGCCTAGGAATTTCGTGAATTCATTGTTTTTAATTGCAGAGTAGTATTCCATTGTGTAAATATACCACATCTTCTGAATCCATTCCTCCGTTGAGGGACATCTGGGTTCTTTCCAGCTTCTGGCAACTCAAACTCTTAAACTGAGGCCATAACCTCATCTTTAGCTATTCAACTTTTCACAGACCCTTCAACTTTTCATTGGTTTGGAGTATATTCTCAGGCTATATTGGCCTCGCTGTTCAGAGATACACACAACGTCATGGAAAGCAAAAAAATAAATAAATAAATAAATAAATAACCCTCCCTTGCTCAATAGAGAAGGTATTTTATTCTATCTACAAGCTTATTTTCTCCAGTGACAACCTTGTTCAGCAGTGAATATGACTATCAATCATGTGCCCTCTATGGGCCTCCATGGCTCACACTCATTGTTCTTGTGGGGTAGGAGCTTTCTTCTAAACTATACTAGTTTTCCATTGCTATTTAAGCAAAGTGGCACAAACCTAAAACAGCAAAGTTTACCTTACAGCTCTGGGAGTGAGGACCACCAAGTCAATCTCAGGGAGTTCGGCTGCACATTAACAAAATTGTTCTGCCTTTTAAACGATCCAAAGGAGAATTGTTTTCCTCCTCTTTTCCTATTTCTAGACACCAGCTGCATTCTTTGGCTCTTGGCTCCAGCTCTCTCTCTACCAGGCAATCCTTCTCTCTATGAAAAATGTCCTTGCAGGACCCACCTGGATACCTCCAGCTAACTTCACCATTGAAAAGTCAGCTGCTTGATAACTTTTATCTCATCTACAACTTCATCTTCTGTTGTATAGCCTAACATGTTCAGTGGTTCCAGGGACTGCGATATGGAAACTGAGGTAGGGGCATTATTCTGACTACTAGTGTTTATCATTGGTGGCTCTTAGTGAAACACCTCAAAGGTAACAGCACCTAATAGATGCAAACTAATTAATAAATGCACCTTTCAATGCCTGCTTCAGGATGCTTTCCTCTGTCTGCCTATTCAGCTCATTTTTGAAGAGTTTAAAATTAGCATCTCTCTGAGGATTGGTAACTGGCTGAAGGAAACCCTGAAAGCAAAACAATATTCAATTCCAGGTCTGAATATTGTCATCAGTATCTCAAGATATAGAAGAGTCTCCTCTTAAGCTGCATTCTAGGATATGAGAAACATCAAGCATAAAGGTGTAGAGCACATTATGAGGGAAGGATATCTTTTGCTACTGAGTTCTACTTACTAGAGTTGAAATTTCCTCCACCTTCTAACACGGCTATCCTCTGAGAGGCTTCACACAGTAGCTGACTCAGATACAGACACCCACAGCCAAACAGTGGATGGAGTTTGGGGACTCTTATGGAAGTACACAGGGAAAGATTGTGGGTCCCAAAGAGGATAGGAACTCTACAGGAAGACAAACAGAGTCAACTAACCTGGACCCTTGGGGCTCTCAGAGACTGAGCTACCAACCAAAGAACATACACAGACTGGACCTAGGTCTCCCCACACATATGTAGCAGATGTGCAGCTTGATCTTCATGTGGGTCCGGAACAACTGGAGCAGGGGCTAGCCCAAAAGCTGTTACCTGACCATGGAATATGTTCTTCTAGCTGGGCTGCCTTGTCTGGATTGGGAGAGGACCCACCTAACCCCAAAGAGATTTGATGTAGCAGGGTAGGGGGATACCCAGGGGGAGCCCTACCCACTCAGATAAGAAGGGGGGAGGAAGAATTATGGGATAAAGTACCAGAAGGGGGACAGTAAGCAGTGAATATATAAAGTGAATAGATGATTCATAGATAGATAGATAGATAGATAGATAGATAGATAGATAGATAGATAGATAGATAGGAAGGAAGGAAAGAAGGAAGGAAGGAAGGAAAGAAGGAAGAAGGTCCTCCACTTTACTCTTTGTTAGTACAGAGAACCAAAACGGAAGTTAAACCTTCTGATCAATGCTAGCCCTTGAAATAAGTTTTAAGTGTATGGTCAAGAGCCTGTGTAAGATTCAAAGTCAGACCATCAAAACATGGGAAGCAAACAGCAAAATCCCTTGACCACTCTGCTGCTATAGCCCTTCACTTTCTCCCTGATACACTTTATTTTATACTAGTGATTCTATGACTTGCCTGCTACTTCAAGAGCTTCTTATAAGCAGTGCTCATTTACCTTCTAGCTCACTATTGTAACCCAGTCTTTAGCACACATTAAGCGTGCAGTGGTTGGCAAATGACTCTCCAACTATTATTCATGTTCATACTGAGGGAGAGTCAGCTCTCATGTGATCTGCATGAATGCACACATTCACATTAGATTTGGGAGATGCATACTTCTCTGAGGTTCCTGGGTGGTAGCTCTGAATATGATCCTTTGACTCATCTACAGACTTCTAGATTATCTCAGACACACAATTGTTCGTCAGTTAACTGAAGCAAACTGTTGCTTCCCACGCAATGAAATAAGAACACTGTACATCACCACCGTGCTCTGAAAATGTCACTGTGATACTGACAAAAATGAAGTGAGTGGAAAATTTCCCTTAAGTGTATTTTGGGGTTGAATCTTCACCAAAAAGCAAAAAGTTGATATTATATGAGAACACAGTGTAAGCATGATTCACAAATTGTATTCACTTAATTTTGATATCAGGTTAAAAAAAAAAAACTCTAACTCCTTTGCATTTGTGAATAATTGGGTGCAATTATTAAGTGTGTGATTCATCCTAAAATCAATTCCAAACACTTTATAGTTTCAAAGCTATTCTGGCTGTTTGTCATGAGCTGATTTTTTTCACAGTATTGTTTGTTGAGTAATTCCTAGGTGTTGCTAAGAGACCTATTTATGAGAAACATTCGCAGAATGTTTTATTTTTATTAAATTTTGCTCCAATGGGGCTGCAAGAGCTTTGATTGTAGAACATGAAGAAAATGGGTAACCAACAGCTTTCTGATGGGATCTAAGTTCCACCATCTTAGGAGGCAACTCTTCTTCACAAGACTACTTGTACCTGGTATTGTCAACCTGGCCAAAAACCTATTGCCCAATAGCTGAGCGCCATTGGAAGCTGTTGACTGTTGATGGACAAAGAGTCAGTTTTTCCCAGTTTTAAAGCCTCTGTTCTACTTGCCTATACTCTGCGGATGTCCCTGTACCTCCATGCCTACTGGCAGCACTAACTTGACTCACTTGAAATGGGGAGAGGAGTAGAGATGACAAAGTACATTGTGTACATATATGCAATTCTCAAAAAATAGACAAATACAATAACAGGTCTCAAAAGCATAGTGCACATTGGAAAGAAAGACTCTGCTAGTGGAGCTGGTCCTTTGCTAAGTCTGCCCATTGGTATAGGAAAGCTCCTGAGGTTGCCTTTGGACTGATGAAACCTTGAGTGTAGCTCTTAAGGATAACTGCAGAATGTGCCATATGTACAGGAAAGGACTGGCAAGAACAGCCTTGGCACTGTTCTGGTGCCCCCTAGGCATTTCCCGTCTAAATTTCAGCCCATGAGTCACGTGACTCCAGAGTATGACTCCAGAGCATGCTGCATTCTGGAGTTCCCTGGATACCAGTGAGAACAAGGGGTGTGTGTGAGAGTCTCAGTCACCCCAAGCAAGCAAGGAAACTTTCTTGAGACTTGAACAGCCACAATGCCTCCTGGGTTTTCATGGTCATCTTCTGGTATATGAGCAAGAAGCCTGCTGCATGTATCTTGTACATTTGGGTACAGTGGCTCACCAGACTCAGACAAGCTGGTCACCATGGCATACGGAGTTATTGCCAACTGAATGCTAGCTGACGTTTTGACATATCAGAATATAGAATCTGTAAGAATCCTAGTGGCAATTGTATTCTACAATCATACATTGTATACACTCAAAAGTTGAGAGTCTTGGGGTCTTGAAGCAGAGTTCCTGAGTGTGCCTCCCATTTTAATTACTTGCTAGCTGCATCAAGTCTGGCAGTGATCCTTAATCCATCTTACCATTCCCAACCATAAAATGAGAGTGAGCTGAGAGCACAAACCATCTCATTGAAATGCTAGAAAGATGAAATAAGTCCACAAAGAGATTGAAATGCAGGACATGGCACAGAGTGAGTCCACAGGCTGGTACTGTTACTATTACTTGCATCCTTTCAAATCATTTTATACCTTCTCACCTTCCTCAGATCACCTCATCCAGTTCTAACTGGCATCCAGACTACAGAATACACCTCAGCACACAGCAGTGTCCCACATCGATACAGCTGACTCAGGCGCCCTGAACACAGACACTGAGAGAACTCACAGCATAATGAGGTCAACATGTCAACAGAAATCTTGATATCTTCCCCACCAAAACATCCATTTTATTTTTCAGTATCTCATATGGTAAACATTGTCATAAGTTCCATTCCTCAAAGCAGGAAATTTCAGAATAATATTTTATTCCTACCACCAAACAATGCTATCAGTTCTTCTCAGTCTTCCAGTGGCCTACTGCCAACCTTACCTAATACAACTAGAGTTCCTCCTTAAGCTTAAAAGAGTTCCATAACTTCGGCCCATATCTCTATTGTAAACCCAGTGCTGTCCCTATGGAACCTGGCATGATCCCTACTGTCTCAAAACCTCTGATCCTGCATTTCCTTCCAATCTCATGTTCTTCCCTCAGATATCTATGTGTTTGGGTCTTTCATGTCATTAAGTTCTCCAAGTTTCTCCCTCGGAAGTCACCATTCCCACTGTAGAAGTTATTCTCTATTATATTAGATAATGTGATGAATCTATTTTATATATCACCCCTATTCTACTATTTTTTTTTTGCTTACCTGCTTCTGAGTTTTCTATGATACAGCCTACAATAGAACCACACAGGTAACAGAATATAGGAGCAGTGTGGATCTCACTGCCAATTTTGTTCACAATATTAAATTATCTCTGGCTATTTTTATGGGTGAAGCAATTTTGTTTACATTCAAAATTTGAGAGCACATCTCATGAATAAAAGTCCTTGTAATGAAAGGAACAGTCTTCCCCTATGTACCCATGTTCTAATGTCCAAAACCTGTGAATATACCATCCAGGATAAAAAGTAATTTACAGGTGTGTCAAGTAAAGAATTCTTTGAAAGATTTTTCCTGGATCATTATCTGGACCAAATTCTGGACCCAATGTAAAAAAAGTAAGATTTCTTTGTTTGGTTTGATTTGATTTGATTATTTTTTCCTCTGAGAGGAAACAACTGGTACCATCTGTGAGATGAAAGAAAAAGCTGGGAATAGCCAAGTCCTCTTTGGGAATCCAAGAATGGATGTAAACCAAAGAATCCAAGCAACCTCTGGAAGGTGAAAGGGCAAAGAAACAGATTCTACCCTGGGGCTTCCAGGAGTGGCTTTGCTAACACCAGGTTTTAGCCTCATGAAACTAATTTTGGACTCTTAACTTCCATAACCAGATATCTAAGAATTTTTTTGATGCTTTCAAGTATGATATTTGTGGTAATTTGTTAGAGTAGTTATAATAAATTAATTCAGCATTAGGGAAATGAATCGTAGGATAAGAGGGTTTGCAGAATAAGGCTGAGGGTATGAGTTCAAATCCCTAACACCCCCATAAGAAGCCAGGTATGTAGCTGTCACTTCAACATAGTTGAGAGTGGAGACAGGAGAATCACTGAAACTTCATGGTTGCCAAACAAGCTTCAAGTTCAGTGTGATACTCTATGGTGGTTTGAGAGAGAATGGATCTAATAGGCTCATAATAACTTGGTCTCCAGGTGGTAAAACTATTCGGGAAGAGATAGATAGATAGACAGATAGACAGACGATAGACAGGCAAACAAATAGACAGACAGACAAGCAGATAATGAAAATAGATAATGGTAGAGATAGGTAGATGATAGATAGATGGATAGATAGATGACAGATAGATAGATAGATAGATAGATAGATAGATAGATAGATAGATAGATAGATAGATAGATAATTAGATATTTAGATTTGTATGTGTATATGTATGTATATGTATATATACACCATTATCTTTGATAATTCCATACAACATGCTTTGATCATACTCATACCACTTCCTTCAATTCTTCCCAGAGCCTCCCATTTCCTACCCACTCAACATTGTGTCCCTTAAAAAATATCCCACTAAGACAAAGTTATGCCACCCAAATATTATTCTATATGTGGTCTTCCACAGGAGCATGGTTGACTTACAAGGAGCTATACTCTAAAATGGATTCTCCCTCTCTCAGCAGCCATCAATTACCACTAGCACCTCAACTAAGAATAGAATTTCATGCTCACTTCCATTCTTCATACTAGAATGTGGTCTGGCTTGGGATTGCATAAGTCTTGTGCATGCTGTCTCAACTTCTGTGAGTGCATATGTGCAACTGACCTGCTGTATCCAGATTATCACAGTTCCTTGTTGCCATTTACTACCTCTGACTCATACTCCTTCTGCCATCTTTTTTGCCAAGAGCCTTTGGAGGAGGAAGTGACATATATTTGTTTCATTTGGCTCAGAATCCCCCAGTCTCTTATTTTCTGCATCTAGACCAGTTGTGGGTCTCTGTGCTAATCACCATCTACTGTAAATAGAGGCTTCTCTGAGAGGATATTAGGAACACATTAATCAATGGCCATAATGATGAGCTGTTAGAAGTCTGCTGAATATTATGTTTTTTTGGTTTTTCGGTTTTTAGCAGAATACTAGTATTAGGCTCTCCACCAAAGGGTCTATGACTCACCTAGCTATAGGTCCTTGGCCTGATAATGGTGCTAGGTCTGAGTTTTATCTTGAGGAGCAGGACTTAAATCCGATAAGAAAGTGGATGGATACTCCCATGACACTCATTAAAGCAGTCATTGTTGTAGCTCTTGAGGCTCACAGCTGGGTAAGATGGATGATTACCTTTCCCTTCCAGTAGCATAAACAGTACTTCCCAGCACTATGAAAGCTAGCCAGTAGGGATGAAATTTCTAAGTCATTACATCACAACTCAAAGAAACACATGAATTAAGGGAAACATTCTAAAGCAACAGATCTCAATGGTCAAACTAAAATTTTAAATTCACATGTGTGTCTCACGCTAATGAAAACCAAAACCAGCTACAACCATGTAGCTCATTGTATTTTCATTGATTTTATTTTTTACTAGCAGAAGAAATTATTGATAAAGATGACATGATTTAAAATAATTTTATTGTCTGGTTTTTGTTTTTGGTTTTTTTTGTTTGTTTGTTTTGTTTTTAGAAAAGTTGAAAGCAGTAGCTAATTCAGTTAACCTCATTGTCCCTTCTTAATAGACACACTTATCTTCAAGGCACATGTATGAACTATTATTCTAGGCTTCCTTCTAAGTTTTACCTGACTCTACCCATGATAAGAATGTTGTCATGACCCTTGTTCAGCCCAAGTCAAGCTCCCTCACTTCCATGTCCCCCGCAGTGAATGATTTCCCCTTGAACCATGATTTCTGAAGCCCTGTCCATATCTTGCTTCAGGTGTTCCTGTCGAAGATACTACTGAGATGCCACCAAGATCAGATTCTCACTCATTTCAACACTTGCCTCTGTTTTATCCGAAGGTTGTTGGCATGGTCTTTTCAGAAAATCACCAGTTACTATTCCTGTGTGTTCATTAGTAGCTCTAGAGGATGCCTCTGTGTACATACAGAGAAGGTGAAACATATTGAAGGTCAGCAAAAAGGTGAGTGATTATCTTTAAACACCAAATGTTTACACATGGTTTGCTTATAATTAACACTTAGAGTGTTTTTGTAACAGAATGCATGCAATCATTGGAAAATTTGCTGGGCTCCTTGCCATGTTAAAGAGATCATGTTTAACAATCATCAACCTGTGGTTCTCAATCTGCGGTCAGGACCCACAGATTTGAGGGTGGAGTGACCTTTTCAGAGAGGTCACATCACGTAAGACCAGTGGCAGTATCAGATATTTACATTATGATTCATAATATTACAAAATTACAGTTATGAAGTAGCAAAATAAATAATTTTATGGTTGGGGAGGTCACCACAACATGAGGAACTGTATTAAAAGGTCTCAGCATTAGGAAGGTTGAGAACCTTTGCCATATAGAGTATTGTATTCTCGTAGCACAACTTCAACTACAAAGAGCAAATGGTTTCCTGAAAGCTGAAGAAAATTTGATTTGACTTTTCCAGGGGATCAGTAAGCCGCAACAAACTTGTAGCCTATAAAAGTAACAACTCTCTCCATTTACATGTCCACTGATGCAATTCTGAAACCTGTACGTACTGTAGATTTGTAGGTATTCCAGGCTTTTTCACACCATGTTTGTGACTTAGCTAGAGACTAGCAGTATCATCCATTGGCAACATGTTTATACTTTATTTTTACTTAGACTGACAAAATTGGAGAGAGGAATTATCTTAATTCATTTTACTTCAGCCAAAATCTGGTCTCTCCAAGAAACTCTACTTGAGATCTGGTGATATTATCTAGAAAAAAAATCTACCTAAAAATTAATAAATTGAAATAGATAATGGTAAAGATTTACTAAGGATTTGCTAAATTCCAGGCAGGCATTACTTTAAGGCTTTAACTGAATCATTAATTACCATTGCATGCATTATTGCTCAAGGATTTAAAGTTTAAAATGGGGGTTGGAGAGATGACGTTTTGGCTAAGAGTGTATACTGTTCTTGCACAAGAATCAAGTTTGGTTCCCAGCATCCAGGAAGTGGGTAACAACTGCCTGTAACTTCAGCACCACAGTTCTAATGCCTTCTTCTAGACCATAAAATTATTTACATTCACTTGTACATAGAGATACACACACACATAACTAAGGATAAAATAAATAATTTTAATTAAAATGTAATTAAATAAATAACCTTCACGAGGTCAGCCAAGTAATAAGTAGCTACTTAGGATTCATCCCCATTTTTTTTCATGGTCATAGGATTCCTGTTTGTTGTTATTACCATGAACTATAAAAAAACAAACTCTAATCCAAGGACTGCATCTCACTTGTATTTCCAGTTGACTGAGCATATCTGTGCACATATTACACATGATGCAATCACACCACGGCTGATTCAGAAAGCCCTGAAGCAATGTGAACAGATGGATACTCAGTAAATACTGAGGGAAATAACAGAAAATTCAGTGAAAATGCTTTTTATTTCTTCTTATGAATGTGAGTGGGCTACTTGGGTCATCACTGACAAACACGGAAGGAGCCAAGTTTCTGTCAGAGATTTCATAAGCTTTTATTTCCTATGTACTTACTGTGGGTCAGACATTGTGCCAAATGCTATGGAAGCAAAGTTGAGATAAACAACCCATTATCTCAAGTTGAGGTAGAGAGAGGGGGAGGAAGGGAGAAAGAGTAGGGGAGGGAGTAAAACAGAGGATTAGAAATAGAATATCTAGGAATGGCCAACTTGTACTAAAGTAATTCAATTAAGCAAAGTGGAGGTCGCACTAGAATAATTTGGTGTCCATCAACATAAAAATGATTCCCAACCTAAGATTCACACCATGTGTGCTTGTAATGTAAATTAGCTTCAAACTGATTCAAGTGATTTCAAAACAAAAAGTGTTTTTGTTTTCTTTTATTTTTATGAGAGATCTGCAGAGTACGATGCAGGCTGTGGAGGAGGAGACAGAAGCCACCTCTACTCTTTCATGAGATGATGGAAATGTAGAAGGTTCTACAGTCCTTCCCCACTCCCCCATGCCTTTCCTGCCTGAGCATCATTGGCTTGCTTCTTCACTGCATCAGCTGCTTCCGACATCTTGCTGCTTCTCAGGCACACCAGGCATCTTCACATCAAGCTCTATGCTCCAGCCATTCCCTATGCCTAGCATCCTCTTCCTCCCTGTAACACTCACTTCCTTGCCTCCTTTAAGTGCTGGTTTGGCTTTCTACTTTTCACTGGGACCTTCCCTAAAAACACACATTAAATTTCCAATAGCTCTAGTTGACATTGCCAATCTACCCCTCTTTATTTTCCCAACTGATTATTTTTTTTTTACTTACCAACATTATAAGTATATGTGCTTTCTCAAGACATGTGTGGTAGTACAACATTGTAAGCACAGAATATGGGAGGCAGAAGTAGAATGATCAGAAAAAAAAATATCTTCAGATACCTAACCCTTTAGAGAGCAGCCTGGGATACATGAGATTTTTTTTCAAATTAACTAATTTCAAAAGTCAAATTAAAAAAAAACAATAATAAGCAAGCAAACATGATTACTCTTGAGAAGAACAAAGAACATGACTTCGAACATGAAAATTTAATCCACTCTTACAAAAACATCCCCCCGAAAAAAATTCCAAAGAAAACAATTTAGACGTAATGATTCTGAGGAAGAGGCTTGGGAACAGGCTGCCTGGCTGGAGTTCAGGCCACTACCTCTGTGTATAGCTGTCATTCTCAGGAGGTCTGTATTCTAAGATGTATGGCATCCAGCATGGCTTAGCACATGAGTACAATGAGATGTTTTTAAAGAAAATTACATTGTCATCTTTTAACTCTTTTTAAAAAAAAGAAAACTTCTTTAGCTGTGTATTCATTCTCAGAGGGTCTTCCCCTTGATGCATACTGTTCTTACCTTGTGAAAGTGTCTCCTGGGACACTCAGCGCCCGAGCAATTATATGTGTCACTACATGTGGCCAATGAGTGTTTTCATGGCAACAGATCTTGGAATTTAAACTCCATAGCAATAAAAAGAATTAGATGTGCACTGGGTGCCCATTTGCAAAACTCAAGTTTACTCACATTCTGACTTTGTGAGAATCATCATGCCTGTTTTCCTATTTTTTTAATTCCCAGTTAAAAGGCTCCCTTTTTCATATTTATGACTTTGTTTTCTTACATCAGGTACATTTTTGCCCTATTCGTACTAGTGATATATAGTCATCATATACATACTGTTTTCATTCTATACTGTCTACATATAATATCTGAGAATTTCAATGTGGCTGTAGGACAGTTTCCTTAAATTGAAGCTAATACTCTTTCATAGTTACCATTCCCTAGACTATCTAGATCAAGTCTTCAGGCCTTTCTTCTGCCTTCCTCCTTGCAGCATAACCCCACTCTCAGGCACAGAGACTTTCATAAACACCTCCCACAAATCTTTCTATATCTCACCTAAGAATTCTCTTACTTCTTAATTTTTTTGAGAATTTTATATATAAGTACTGTATTTATAGCATTCTCTTCTTCCTGCTGTGTCCTCCTGCAATTTTAAAATTCATGGCCTCTTATTTTTTAATCATCTATGGATGGATGGATAGATAGATAGATAGATAGATAGATAGATAGATAGATAGATAGATAGATAGATAGACAGATAGATAGATTTGCATCTCTTCTTTTAAAAAAGATAAAATTCATTTCTCCCAACACTCAAATGTTACATACCACATTCTGAATACTTTACATTTTATGTTGAATCAATTATGCCCCTAAAGTTTTGACTTTTTTGACCTTCATAAGTCTCTCTTCACTCAAAACTAATAATGCTCCCAGTATCAGCAACATATTTTAATGCCAAAGCTTTCTTCTGTTAGCACACTAAAACCAATCTTGACTTTTTGGGAGACAACCTCCCCAGAATTTAAAGTATGTACCTGAAATGAATACATATGAAATAATTTTCCTTAAGAAATGTATGGCAGACTAGTAGATTAATGAATAAAGCAAAGGAAAATTTTACCTTTCTTGGCATTTTGCTTTCAGGAGAAATATATCCCAAGAAAGAGAAATAAGAAGCCAGAAGGAAAAGAACACATGAGACTTCTTCCAGGCTGTGTTTATATTGTAGGGATTTAATGCAAAGTAATAAAATGATTGAAGTTGCTAACAATAAGTTATATTTCAAAATGTTATTGGGTAGCAAGCTGAATGTAAGAAGTAAGGAATGAATGGAGGGAAGAAAACTGAGAGGATATTCCAGGAGCCACAGTGAAACAGAAGCATAGTTTCCAATAGGAAAGAGAAGGTCAACTATTAAGATAGTATGGTCAAGTACATTTTGTATGTGAGAGGTTTGTGGCAGACTCTGGAGATCATAGCTTATGTAATATGAAATAGAAGGTGACATCACTTCCTGTGACTGAAACAATTAGAAATACAGTATCTAATATGATAAGTTTCAGCCTCGTGTAGCTGTTAAATTCATTAGAATGAAATAAAAATTAAAATGGTTCTTTGCTCCTACATATATTATTCTAGATGCCAGGTAGATCTGCTTGTGTAGCTCATGACTGCCAAAACAACTGGTACAGAAGTGCAATATTTCCATGACTGTACAGACTTCTATTGGGTAGTACCAGAAGAGAGGAAAACCTCATGGTAAGATAGGGTTGGTCAAGAGTTACCATTCTAGCTACTTATGATTTCCAGATTATTTTACTTACAATTATACTTAGTGCCAAGAATCCTACACTCCTCCTTTAAGTATTCCCAATTCTCTTTCATTGATGGGTCTCATAGCCCTTTGCCCAAAGTAAAGTAAAAAGATGTGCTGAATAACCTCACCCTGGTGGAGGTTATTTGTACAAAAGAAATACAGGTCATCAGAAGGGACTACATGTCCCCAGAAAAGTTAACATGCTTTGGTTTTCCCCAAAAATCACACTACACAAAAAGTTTTGTTTAAAACAATTTTTGTAGGTCCCCAATGGAGAAGCTAGAGAAAGGACCCAAGGAGCTGAAGAGGTTTGCAGCCCTGCAGGAGGAACAATAATATGTACCAACCCATACCCCCCTGAGTTCCTAGGAACTAAATCACCAACCAAAGAGTACACATAGAGTGAACTATGGCTTCAGCTACATATGTGAAGAAGATGGTCATTTCAGACATCAATGAGAGGAGAGGCTATTGGTCCTGTGAAGGCTCAGTGTCCCAGAGTAGGGGAATGTCAGTCAGGAAAGTGGGGGTGGGAGGGTTGTTGAGCAGGGGGAGGTGGGAGGGAATTTCAGAGGGTTTTCAGAGGGGTAACAAGGAAAGGGGATACCATTTGAAATGTAATAAAACAAATATCTAATAAAAAAGAAAAAAACAATTTTTTGCAACCCATTCAAGAAGCACAATAACAAAGTACTGAAAGAAACTAATAAAGGACACGTTAATAATATTCTTGTAACTGTTAGAAATTAGTGCCTAACCTGCACTAGTGCCTTCTCAGAAAATGTGACAAAGCTCTAAATTTTCTTTCCAATTAAATAGGAAGCAAGGACTCTTATCCACCAATTCTAGCTCCTTATAGATGAATGGCTTGTTCATGTGTTATTAAAAGTTATTATTACTAAATTTTCTAGCATGATTTTAACTATCCATGGCTATAGAGTAAGTATCCAATCAAAAAATAAAGGAAGTGATGGACAGCTGCCTAAAGGACCTCATGCTTCCCAGTGCAACAGAGACCAAAAATAAGCACAAAGGGATGAATCCCCAGAGATTCCCCAGCTGTGCTGAGCAGGGGGCATTCCAGAAAGCAGTTTTTGATGTGCTGAGTTTGGCTTTGAAGCATTCAAGTGGGAAGATCCTATGTTATGTTATCCATGTATTCCAATACACAGAATTGAAAATTGAGTAAGCATTCCACAACAAACACCACAAATCCTCCATACATATGATTAGTCAAGACCCTACAAATAGGTAGCATTGTCTAAGGATAATAAACCTACTGAAAGAGGAGGAATAAGTTCAGGTTTGAATTGTAAGGAAATGCCAACTCAATGTCTACGTAGAAAGAAAGTAAGCCCATATCTTAGTCCATTCCTGTTGCTGCTACAACAAACATCACAAATTGGGTAATTTGTAATTAGTTTAAAAAATTATCCCCCAAAGTGGTGAATATTATGAAGTCCAAGATCAAGATAACAGCAGGCTTACTGTTTAGTAAGGGTTCAGTCTAAGACGTATTGCCCTGTATCCTGACATGTCTGAAAACATGTTAGGCCAAGCAGCTTTCTAAAGCCTCCTTGATAAAAGAGGACCAATCCTGTTCATGAGCAGAGTCTTAGAAACCTCACTAGCTCCAAACCATCATCTCTTAAACTATCAATGGGTTTTAAGTTACAATATACAAACCTTGATGAAATGCAAGTATCCTAGCCATTACAGACTAAGAAGCAGGGAAGATGTAGAGAAGTTGATGGGACAGAGGAACCAAACTGGGCATATGTTGGTGAAGAAGGGTTTTCAATTTCTGCACAGAATTAGTCAAGCCAAAGTAAAAGCATAGTTATATCATCTACCCTATACCACATTAGATATGGAAATTGGAGGTAATATTAGCATGTGTAGCTGTACGTAGACAAATCAAGGTTTGTGTAGTTTCCTTTGTTCACAAGATAAAGTGTAGCACATAAAACTGAGCTGAATTCGATATTGGGATGCTTATTGTATTGATGCAAATAGAGAGTTGACACTGATTATAGAAAATTGAGTTTTATGTAACGAGATCTAACAAATAGGAACATCGAGTAATCTATCAGGTGGCCACACAGTGTTCTCTGAATGTCCTCTCATAAACACATGAAAGACAATAATGTAAAATGTACTGCTTTTTAGAAAATTTGATTAAAAATATAATGTTGAGAGGTAATAGTCATGGCAGGGAAAATGGTTATGTAAGATTTTCAATTGCTTACAACAGAAAACAAATTAGATCACACATGACTCAGACAAAGAAATGATAAGAAATCATCTAAATCCAATAAATGCTAAGACAGAATAACTCCTAGATGTTAGCAAAAGAAAGCCTTGAAACCCTAAGCAATCCACACAGAGGAGGGATGTCTGCAAAATCAATTAGAAACAGAAGCTTTCTGTTTTTAGAGGGTGGGAAGAGAGCTATCATGAGGCCTTCAGCAGAATGGTTCAGTCATTTACTTCTGGAAATGACTTAGTTCTATGTGGACCTGATTTAGGACCCTTTATGTAAGCAAAGTTCTCATTAAAATATGGTTTGTGTGTGCGTGTGCATGCGTGCGTGCTTGCGTGTGTGTGTGTGTGTGTGTGTGTGTGTGTGTGTGTGTGTTAGGGAAAGAAATAGAGATAAATGATAGATAGATAGATAGATAGATAGATAGATAGATAGATAGATAGATAGACAGACAGACAGACAGACAGACAGACAGACAGACAGACAGACAGAGATAGACAGATAGATAATTATAAATGGGAGGCACTAATCAATAAAATGTAGATCTCTTATAAGAATATTACTATTATTTTGGCAGATATGAGAGAAGAATTAGAGGTGCCTAATGTACTTCCTTTTCATATCAAATTCTAGAAAGATAATAAATTGATGAAACATATCCAAGAATAGATACATTCAATGAATTGATGACATATGACTCCTTAGTTCACCAGGCATTGCAAATTAGAACAAAACACAGAGCCCAGGTTGGTGATAGGGAAGCTTCCTGCATTAGATGTGAATGTTGGTCACCTGGGATCTCTCTGAAGATAAAGCTTCTGGTCACTGATTCTAATGAGATGCTGATGTCCAATGACCCATGTGGTGCCACTGCTGTGATGTCTGGACAACATGTGGGTAGCAAGATATGGATAAGACCTGGAAGAAAGGTCTCATCCAGCAAGGACAGAAGGCTGTGATAGTTTTCTGAGTTTTAAATCCCTTAGCATCATAGCCACCTCAGCAAGATAAAAATAAGGAGGATGGCAGAGATCAGGTGTGTGTAAGCACAGTCACAGGATGGTAGCAGTAACCATGCTTCCCCATCAGAGACAGAGCCCTAAAAAGCAGCCTAGGATAGAAGCCAACTTTGGAAGCTCAGCGTTACACACGTAGGCAATGTGTAACAAAACCTGAAAGGCCCAACTCTAGCAGGATACACAAGGCACATTTACTTATTCATTACTGAAACAGCAGCCAGGACTGCAGATCATAAAAAATTTACACTGAGGAACGACCTTTGAAACACCATTTGTCTGAGGCAAAAGTAAACTTTTAGAACCAGAAGTTGCCCAGCTCACTGGGATGGAGCCAATGCGCTAGAAGAAGGGATATTTGCTGCTAAGACTAAAAGTAAGAGAAATCATGCTTTGCATAGTTTTCATTAGAAAACATCTTATGACCTGTGTTGGTGGTGCTTTGAAATCATCAAACTTTGGTTTAGTCTAATATAGTTTTACTTTTAAAATATTCTTCTCTCCATAGAGAGATGCTTTAATTTTTCTTCTTTCTTTTCTTTCTTTGATTTTTTTTTTGTATCCTCTCATCATAGTGGCAACCTATAGGAAGAAGGCTATTTCACTATTGTCTCTCTGGCAATTAGATTGATCTAGAAGAACAGAAATACTAGGTGTGAACAAATTGAAGCAAAGAGTGCTTCCTCTCTCCCCGCACAATACTGCCAGAACACAGTCAGGTTCCTGGCAGAGCATCCACATAAGAAGTCTACAGCATCTGGACTTCCAGATTATCACATTCTGACTTCCATTCCAACCCAAGAAAGTGCAAGACCAATAACTGGGAGTAAATTTCCTGGGTGCATTTCCCACTCCTGTTTCTAGGATCATCTTTGTCCTTCTATGAAACATTTGAGAAGTTAAATTTTCTTTTACAGTCAACATATGCATTGAACATACTGTTTCTTGTCTGTCTTGAAAATGATGTAATAAGTTTAGTGTGTATCATGCTTTCTCAAAAGGGCTTCCACCATAAAAACAAGTGTGGAATCAAGAATGTATTCATTGCTAAAGAAGCATCCTGACTCCTGTGTGAAACAACACTGGGTGTTGATCACAGAGAGCTTTCATAGGAACATCAGAGACTCTAAATGCCGTGAATGAATCAGAGACTCTAAATGCCTCTAAATGCCTCAGATATTAACCCATTGCATTTCGTGACCTGAGTTGTGGGCCTTGCTCCATTCTATTAACCCTACTTCACCGTACCACTTTCTAAACTTTACTTTCCTTACATTTGGAAGAGAAAGCTTTGATATGACCTTACAGGCACTGACGGGGGGGGGGGGAGTGGAGAGGGCAGAGGGTGCTCATCTTGACTCTGGTTTAAGCAGAGTTAGAATTTTGTTTAGTTCATCCTTTCTCACTAAGGGGCTGCAAATGACTGTGGAAAAAGCCTTCTAGCAACAGAGTACATATTCTCTTCTCTCCTGTGTGGATATTTCCTTTAGGAACTTCACTAGGGACATAAGAGACTTTAGCAGAACAGGGTGAAAATATTTTAAATCTTAGATCCTATTTCTAATTTTCAGGATGGTCATAAAGTCTTGAAATAAAGATGAATAACCCTAATAAGCAATCCATGGATATTGCATTATAATATATGGCATCACCAATGATGTTGCATTGATGAGGACACAGAGAAGGCAGGCTCCATTAGCCAGGAAAGAGAACCCCACCAATACCAAAACTGCCAGTGACTTACCTTAAATTCCACAGCCTCCAAATGTAAGAAATACTTTCTTGTCTATTAGCTACCCAGTGAAAGGCATTTGGTTTTATCAGAACAAACTAAAATTCTGAAAAGTCTTTTAAAATGGTTTCTCGTTGTCTAGAGTTTGTTTCATACCCCTGTTTGTGTTCTAAGAACAAGAATGAAATAAAAGTGCTCCTTCATACAATGTTTGAATTCTGAAGCAACATTTGGCATAAGAAGCACTTTCACTGTGGATGGGTAATCTTGAAAACACATTAGTTCTGAGAGGAGAAAGGGTCACCAAGTAAAATGTAAGGCACTCATCCACATTTGAATTTCGGACAAACATTTCTTGATTATAAATATATCCCATCATCGCTTCTTGACTTTTTGGCTACACTTAGATCAAGTGTAGTATAAATATATCCAATGTCATAGTTTTTAAAGAGTTACCATTGGTCACTGTAGTAGGAAGAAGTGACTCTAAAATCTTCCACTTGAAAATGACACATGAGAACATGAACGGCACTCATTCTTTATTGAAGAAATAAGTCACATGCACAGCCAGCCTAAAGAGAGCAGAAACAAGGAAGCCTACCTGGATGGAGGGAAATTAGATTAGAAATTTATAATACTAATTAAAAACCACATGAGCGCATGCACACACACACACACACACACTCACATGCACATTCACACGCACATGCGCACACACCTTTAAATTCATATCTTAAAGAAATTCTTTAAATTAAAGGAGGACTAGCAAACACATAAATGTAGTTGCCTTTAGAGTGTTAAAAGGATGAAGGAATGTGAGTAAAAAAATAAAGACAGAGAGAAGGAATAAATAACAATAAATTGAACCAGGTGCCATTGCCCTTGCTGTACAAGTGGCTATGCTGAGAACTGAGTTTAATGTGTCAGCGTTGTTCCAACTAGTAATTTCCAAGGAGGACCTTGCTCAAACTTGGGTCTTCTGGCTCCATGTCTATCTTAGTCAGGTTTCTATTCCTGCACAAACATCATGACTAAGAAGCAAGTTGGGGAGGAAAGGGTTTATTGAGCTTACACTTCCATGCTGCTGTTCATCACTAAAGGAAGTCAGGACTGGAACTCAAGCAGGTCAGGAAGCAGGAGCTGATGCAGAGGCCAAGAAGGGATGTTTCTTACTGACTTGCTCAGCTTGCTTTCTTATAGAATCCAAGACTACTAGCCCACAGATGGCACCACCCACAAGGGGCCCTCCCCCCTTGATCACTAATTGAGGAAATGCCCCATAGCTGGATCTCATGGAGGCACTTCCCCAACTGAAGCCCCTTTCTCTGTGATAACTCGAGCCTGTGTCAAGTTGACACACAAAACCATCCAGTACAATGTCCCACTCTTGTTATTTTAATCTCTAGGTTCTAAGGCTACATGCTTTGCCAGGCAAATATAAACCTTTAAGTTAACAGTAGTTTCCAATCTACAGGCTAATTTAAATAGGCTAAATCAATATGTCTAAATTAACAATACTTTTTTTTATTTTATTTTTTTAATTTACATTCCAAATCACTTCCCCTTTCCCGTTTCCTCCCTCCCCGAAAGTCCCATAAGCCCCCTTCCTCCCTCTTTTCTCCATTCAACCCCCTCTCATTACTCTGTCCTGGCGTTCCCCTACATCCAGTCTTTCCAGGACCAGGGGTCTCTCCTTCCATCTTTTTAGAAATCTATTGATATGCGGATTGTGTCTAGGGTATTCTGAGATTCTGGGTCAATATCCCCTTATCAGTGACTGCATACCATGTGTGTTCTTTTGTGATTGGGTTACCTCACTAGGGATGATATTTTCAAGTTCTGACGATTTGCCTAGGAATTTCGTGAATTCATTGTTTTTAATTGCAGAGTAGTATTCCATTGTGTAAATATACCACATCTTCTGAATCCATTCCTCCGTTGAGGGACATCTGGGTTCTTTCCAGCTTCTGGCTATTATAAATAAGGCTGCTATGAACATAGTGGAGCATGTGTCCTTACTGCATGCAGGTAAAGTCTCTGGGTATATGCCCAGGAGTGGTATAGCCGGATCCTCCGGGAGTGTCATGCCCAGTTTTCTGAGGAACTGCCAGACTGCTTTCCAGAGTGGTTGTACCAGCCTGCAATTCCACCAGCAGTGGAGGAGTGTTCCTCTTTCTCCACATCCTCGCCAACAACTGCTGTCTCCTGTGTTTTTGATCTTAGCCATCCTGACTGGTGTGAGATGGAATCTCAGCGTTGTTTTGATTTGCATTTCCCTAATGACTAAGGATGATGAACATCTCTTTAGGTGTTTCTCAGCCATTAGATATTCTTCAGGTGAGAACTCTTTGTGTAGCTCTGTACCCCATTTTTTAATAGGGTTACTTGCCTCTCTGGCGTTTAACTTCTTGAGTTCTTTGTATATCTTGGATATTAGCCCTCTGTCGGATGTAAGGTTGGTAAAGATCATTTCCCAGTTAGTTGGTTGCCGCTTTGTCTTTTTGACAGTGTCTCTTGCCTTGCAAAAACTTTGTAATTTAATGAGGTCCCATTTGTCTATTCTTGATCTTAGAGCATAAGCTATTGGAGTTCTGTTCAGGAAATTCTCCCCTGTACCCATATGTTCAAGGTTCTTCCCTAGTTTCCCTTCTATTAGTTTCAGTGTGTCTGGTTTTATGTGGAGATCTTTGATCCACTTAGAATTGAGCTTAGTGCAAGGAGATAAGGATGGGTCAATTTGCATTCTTCTGCATGTTGACCTCCAGCTGAGCCAGCACCATTTGTTGAAAAGGCTATCTTTTTTCCACTGGATGGTTTTAGCTCCTTTGTCAAAGATCAAGTGACCATAGGAGTGTGGATTCATTTCTGGGTCTTCAATTCTGTTCCATTGATCTACATGTCTGTTACTGTACCAATACCATGCAGTTTTTAACACTATTGCTCTGTAGTACAGCTTGAGGTCCGGGATACTGATTCCCCCAGAGGTTCTTTTACTCTTGAGAATAGTTTTAGCTATTCTGGGTTTTCTGTTATTCCAGATGAATTTTTGAATTGCTCTTTCTAACTCTATGAAGAATTGAGTTGGGATTTTGATGGGGATTGCATTGAATCTGTGTATTACTTTTGGTAAGATGCTCATTTTTACTATATTAATCCTGCCAATCCATGAGCATGGCAGATTTTTCCATCTTCTGAGGTCTTCTTCAATTTCTTTCTTCAGAGACTTGAAGTCCTTGTCATACAGATCTTTCACTTGTTTGGTTAGAGTCACGCCAAGATACTTAATATGGTTTGTGGCTATCGTGAAGGGTATTATTTCTCTTACTTCTTTCTCAGCCTGCTTATCCTTTGAGTATAGGAAGGCTTCTGACTTGCTTGAGTTGATTTTATATCCGGCCACTTTGCTGAAGTCGTTTATCAGCTGTAGGAGTTCTCTGGTGGAGTTCTTTGGGTCGCTTATGTATACTATCATATCGTCTGCAAATAGTGATAGTTTGACTTCTTCCTTTCCAATTTGTATCCTTTTGACCTCTTTTTGTTGTCTAATTGCTCTAGCTAGAACTTCAAGTACTATATTGAAAAGATATGGAGAGAGAGGGCAGCCTTGTCTAGTCCCTGATTTTAGTGGGATTGCTTCAAGTTTCTCTCCATTTAGATTGATGCTGGCTACCGGTTTGCTGTAAATTGTTTTTACTATGTTTAGATATGGGCCTTGAATTTCTGATCTTTCCAAGACCTTTAGCATGAAAGGATGCTGAATTTTGTCAAATGCTTTCTCAGCATCTAATGAGATGGCCATTTGTTTTTTTCTTTGAGATTGTTTATGTAGTGGATTACATTGATGGATTTCCTTATATTGAACCATCCCTGCATCCCTGGGATGAAGCCTACTTGATCATGGTGAATGATCTTTTTGATGTGTTCTTGGATTCGGTTGGCAAGAATTTTATTGAGTATTTTTGCATCGATATTCATAAGAGAGATTGGCCTGAGATTCTCTTTCTTTGTCGGATCTTTGTGTGCTTTTGGTATTAGTGTAATTGTGGCTTCATAGAACGAGTTGGGTAGTGTTCCTTCTGTTTCTATTTTGTGGAACAGTTTGAAGAGTATTGCTGTTAGGTCTTCTTTGAAGGTCTGATAGAATTCTGCACTAAAACCATCTGGACCTGTGCTTTTTTTGGTTGGAAGACTTCCAATGACAACTTCTATTTCTTCAGGGGTTATAGGACGGTTTAGATGGTCTATTTGATCCTGATTTAATTTTGGTACTTGGTATCTGTCAAGGAAATTGTCCATTTCCTCCAGATTTTCTAGTTGTGTTGAATACAGGTTTTTGTATTAGGATCTGATGATTTTTTGAATTTCCTCAGTTTCTGTTGTTATCTCTCCCTTTTCGTTTCTGATTTTATTAATTTGGATACTATCTCTGTGCTCTCTGGTTAGTCTGGCTAAGGGCTTATCTATCTTGTTAATTTTCTCAAAGAACCAACTCCTCGTTTTGTTGATTCTTTGTATGGCTTTATTTGTTTCTACTTGATTGATTTCAGCCCTGAGTTTGATGATTTCCTGCCTTCTACTCCTCTTTGGTGTATTTGCTTCTTTTTGTTCCAGGGCTTTCAGGTGTGCCATTAAGCTGTTAGTGTATGCTGTCTCCCATTTCTTTTTGGCGGCACTCAGGGCTATGAATTTTCCTCTTAGCACTGCTTTCATTGTGTCCCATAAATTAGGGTATGTTGTGCCTTCATTTTCATTAACTTTCAAAAAGTCTTGATTTCTTCCTTTATTTCCACCTTGACCAAGTTATCATTGAGTAGAGCATTGTTCAGCCTCCATGTGTACATGGGTTTTCTTTTGTTTTTGTTGCCATTGAAGACCACCCTTATTGCATAGTGATCTGATGGGAGGCATGGGATTATTTCTATCTTCTTTTATCTGTTGAGGTCTGATTTGTGACCAATTATATGGTCAATTTTGGAGAAGGTACCATGAGGAGCTGAGAAGAAGGTGTATTCTTTAGCTCTAGGATGAAATGTTCTATACATATCAGTTAGTTCCATTTGGTCCAAGGCTTCAATTAGATTCACTGTGTCCCTGTTTAGTTTCTGCTTTCCTGAACGATCCATTTCAGAGAGCGGGGTGTTGAAGTCACCCACTATTATTGTGTGTGGTGCGATGTGTGCTTTGAGTTTTAGTAAAGTTTCTTTTACGAATGAGGGTGCCCTTGCATTTGGAGCATAGATATTCAGAATTGAGAGTTCTTGATGGTGGATGTTTCCCTTGATCAGTATGTAGTGTCCTTCTGTGTCTTTTTTGATGACTTTAGGTTGAAAATCAATTTTATCCGATATTAGGATGGCTACTCCACCTCGTTTCTTGGGGCCATTTGCTTGTAAAATTGTTTTCCAGCCTTTTACTTTGAGGTAGTGTTTGTCTTTGACACTGAGGTGCGTTTCCTGCATGCAGCAAAATGCTGGGTCCTGTTTACGTATCCAGTCTGCTAGTCTATGTCTTTTAATTGGGGAATTGAGACCATTGATATTAAGAGAGATTAAGGCATAGTGATTATTGCCATCTGCCATTCTTGACGCTATCTTTATGTTTGAGTGGTTATCTACTTTTGGGTTTGATTCAAGAATGTTATTATCTCATTTTTTCCAGGGTGTTGTTTCTCTCCCTGTATTGGAGGTTTCCACCTATTATCCATTGCAGGGCTGGATTTGTGGAAAGATATTGTGAAAATTTGGTTTTATCATGGAATATCTTGGTCTCTCCATCTATGGTGATTGAGAGTTTTGCTGGGTATAGTAGTCTAGGCTGTCATTTGTGCTGTCTTAGTGTCTGCATGAGATCTGCCCAGGATCTTCTGGCTTTCATAGTCTCTGGTGAGAAGTCTGATGTGATTCGGATAGGTCTTCCTTTGTATGTTACTTGGCCCTTTTCTCTTACTGCTTTTAGTATTCTTTCTTTGTTTAGAACATTCGGTGTTTTGATTATTATGTGACGGGAGGTATTTCTGTTCTGGTCCAGTCTGTTTGGAGTTCTGTAGGCTTCTTGTACGTTCATCGGCATCTCTCTCTTTAAGTTAGGGAAGTTTTCCTCCATAATTTTGTTGAAGATGTTTACTGGCCCTTTAAGTTGCCAATCTTCACTCTCATCTATACCTATAATCCTTAGGTTTGGTCTTCTCATTGTGTCCTGTATTTCCTGGATGTTTTAGGTTACAAGTTTTTTGCATTTTGCATTTTCTTTGACTGTTGAGTCGATGCTTTCTATGGAATCTTCAGCACCTGAGATTCTTTCTTCCATCTCTTGTATTCTATTGTTGATGTTTGCATCTATGACTCCTGATTTCTTCCCAAGGTTTTCTATCTCCAAAGTTGTCTCCCTTTGTGATTTCTTAGTTGTTTCTACTTCCTTTTTTAGTTCCTGGATGGATTTGCTGAGATCCTTCACTTGTTTGTTTGTATTTTCCTGTATTTCTTTAAGGTATTTTTGCATTACCTCTTTCAGGATTTCTTCCTGATGACCCACGTTCTCCTGCATTTCTCTGAGCATTTTTGTGTTTCCTCCTCATGGAATTCCATCTGTTGATCCATCGTCTCCTGCATTTCTTTAAGCAGTTCTCGTGTTTCCTTTGTAAGGGCTTCTAACCGTTGATTCATTTCTTTAAGCAATTTTTGTGTTGCCTCCTTATGGGCATTCATCTGTTGACCCATATTCTTCTGCATTTCTTTATGCAAATTTTGTGATTCCTTTGTAAGTGCATCTACCCATTGATTCATCTCGTTAAGCGATTTTTGTGTTGTCTCCTTGTGCGCCTCCATCTTTTGATCCATGTTCTCCCGCATTTCTCTAAGCGATTTTTGTGTTTCCTTTGTAAGGGCTTCTAACCGTTGATTCATGGTCTCCTGTAACTCTTTATGAGATTTATTTGTGTCCTTCTTGTGATCCTCTAATAGGATCATGAGAAGTGATTTTAAATCCAGATCTTGTCTTTCGGGTGTGGTGGGGTATCCAGGACTTGCTGCTGTTGGAGATTTGGGTTCGGATGGTCTCACATTACTTTGATTACTGTTAGTAACATTCCTACGTTTGCCTTTTGCCATCTGGATACCTCTGGTGTTAGTTGGTCCTGCTGCCACTGGCTGTTGGTTGGACCTCCTGTGAGCCTGCAAAGCTATTTCTGCCCCCCCCCCCTGGATTACCAGGATTCCATTGGCACCGATTTCTGGGGCCTGCCTGCTCCTGAGTGACTTTGGAGCCCTAATGTGCCTTGCCCCAAGTGATCTTATATTGGGGAGGCCTTGCACATCTAAAGGCTCAGCCTAGTGGATTCCTGGAGCAGAGGTCGCCAAAGGGAGGCTGGTAGGCTCCTGCCCTGTGCAGGGGTGTGTGATCTCTCCTAGGGGGGGGAAGGGGCGTCCCTCTGCCAGGCAGAAGTCCCACAGCAGAGCTGGCACGCTGGTCACTGCAGATCAGCCCCGCACCTGGGAGCCGCACACACACAAGCCGCCCGAGACCCAAGCGACATTATGCCTGTCTGTCTCAGAACCTGGCTGTCCCAACCTCCCAGTCACTGGAGCAAAGATGGCGGAGGGCACTCTCCGTGGCGCCGCTCACCCTGTAGACGCGATGGCCTGCCGATCTGGCACCCAGACGACCACAGCGCTGACCCGTTCTCGGGCACAGACGGAAGCCCCAACAGGCCGTGTCCCAAGTGATGTTATATTGGGGATAGGGAGCTTGGGGTACCTGTCTCTTCAGTGCAGTCTGCGGGAACAGAGGTCGCGGAAGGAAAGCTGGTAGGCTCCCACCCAGTGCGGGGTTCCTCTGCCAGGCAGAAGGTCCCACAGCAGAGCTGACGCGCTGGTCACTGCAGATCAGCCCCGCACCTGGGAGCCGCACACACACAAGCCGCCCGAGACCCAAGCGACATTATGCCTGTCTGTCTCAGAACCTGGCTGTCCCAACTTCCCAGTCACTCTAACAATACTTTTTATTTCATTTGGCATTTTATCAAGAATATGCACACATACTTAATAAGGCTTATTGTATTCTTTCTTGATAATCATTGATAATGTTTTTAGAAAAGGAAAAAGTTGGGATTAGAACACTAACCTTCACAGGTAACAACTCCTTGTACCAAAGTTCTCATTTGTAAAGCAAGAACAATAAAGATTACTTATATGACTACATTAATGCTGAAAAGCTATAACATGGAAATCTTTTAATATGGAAAGCTCGTATGTTAACTGAATCAATTTAAAATTAAATTAAATAGAAGAATAGAGAATGGCAGATCCTGGTATTTAAGGTAGGTCTGTTTGTTTGTTTGTTGGTTTATGGTGGAGTCTTGCAGTATAGCCCAGGCTGACCTCAAATTCATAATGTTTTGTTCCCCCTTAAGTCCTAAGATTAGAGGCATGTGGAAACGTACAGGCATTTGTCATTTGAGTTTCAAGACACATTTAATCTTTGCTTTCTTTTGTTCCAAAGTTTATTAATTAAGTTAATGCTGGGACAATTTCTGCTTTTCTTCCTGGTCTATTTACTATTCATTGGACACTTCAAGGAGAAATTCACCAAGATTATAAGTCAAAGATGCCATCATGTTTGTACTTTAACTTTTACAACTCTGGACAGGTTCTGCGACCAGTGAAGCATTCACACAGCATGGCTTAAATATAAGGTGAAAAATGAAACAAGTGAGAATTTCTTGAAGCATCTTCAACTCTGCTTAATTTATTCAAAGATTTACCATCCTACTCATTCACCCTGCATAGTAAGCTTATTCTCCATCTGGGAAAACACCACCTAGGGACTAGCAATAAATTCCAAGATGTCAAAGACTATCTCAAAGAAAATACATCCCCTATTCTTTATCATTATATTCCATATTCGCGAATTTCTAAAAGACATGTTATATATTATTTTAAAATTTGAACCAATATGGTCTCAGATTGTGTATTTCTTCTATTTTATTCATTGAAAAGTTTGGGCTTTTTTTTTTAATTTTTTTAGAAATGGTGAAACTTAAATTACTAATGGAGTGGAATCTTTTTTTATTTATATTCAACACAATATATATTTTATACCAATCATAAAAATAATGAACATGTTATTAAATGAACATAAAAGGATAGTCTTTTTGTTTGTTTGTTTGTTTGTTTTGTGTTTAGTAAAGCTTAAAATCTTGGTTCTTACTGTGGTGCAAACCCAAAATAAGTTACTCTTTTTCTGAGATGAATGCTTTTCAAAATCATCACAGCCAATGAACCAGAATCTTACCCTCACCTAATGTCTGTGCCACCCCCAAGTAGAACCATTGTTCATCGAAATGGTTGATGAATGACTTCATGGATAGACCATCTTAATACACACACCATTTCTTACATGAATGTAACCTGTTCCCTGTTGGTTGAGAATGATTACAATCACTCAAGTCAAATAGCTTTGATCATAGCAGGAAATCTGTATCCTAATAATTGTGCCTACAATTCATTCCTTGGTGCAGCAGAACTGTCATCTTTTAGCTTAACTACTATGGAAGTAAAATCCTTTGGTGATGTGAAGGACATTGAAGTACAGCCTTATTACAATGAACTCTAATGTCTAAAAATTGGGGTTTTATCAAAAGGTTGTTTTAAAGAATCATTTACACAGATGTATGAAAGAATACTTAATTCTTTTTTTTTTTACCATTTCTTTTCCTCATAGACATAATTTACTTATCTATACTCAACACAGCATGGTGCCACACTTGGATCAAAGATAAATTTTAGCTGTCATCTTGACTAGAATGCCTGAGGACTCTTTAGGCACCAAAGAGGAAGGTATACCTGCTGTCATCTTGAAGTCAGAGAAGAAAGGTAGTAGCCCAGATTGTTTTGAAGTGACATAAAACTTCTTGGAGCTGTTTACCATGATCCTAAGTCAGAGAGACCATCATCCTCGTACTTTAAGTTTCACAACTCCATAAAAGTCCATTAAAAGCTTCCATGAAAAGGCAGGAAGCACCATGAAACACCTTCAGAGACTACCAGCTACAGGTGGGGACAGAGACTGATCGGGAACAAAAGGGCTGTCTGTCTCCTAAGTTCCTCTAAATGACTGTTGCGCTCCACCGGTCTCTGACACTATTTTGATACTTTATAGATCTCAGAACAAAGTCCCAGGATTCATGTGAGCACTCACAGCTGGAAAAGCTGGTAATAAGATTTCGGACTAGCACAAGGCAAGAGAATCATAGTGCATCTCTCTTCCTTTGTCAGTGGGCAACACAAAGTTGTTCCAAACAATCCTATAAATCACATGCCCTGACATCTCCATTTGATAAACCATGTAGAATCCAATTCCAGTCATTTGATTCCTCTGTTCTCTTACACCCAAACATAAATCAAAGGATTAATAGCCCTAAAATTGATCTAAGTGCCAGAGAAGGCCTTGAAAAATTATCTTTGTCTCTGCACAAATCCCTTCATTTACTATTTTAAGGGAGCCTTTCTTCTTTCTTCCCTCAACAGACAAAGGCCTAAGCGAAACTGTAGTCTCCTTTGTTCTAGGGACTTACATCAGAATGAACCTTGAAATTGGGATGTATCTGAGATTACTTGAGCATCAAAGAGAAAACTGAATTTTGAAATGAATATGTGAGATTAAAGAAAGAAAGAAAAAAAATGCAGTCTACCTTCCATGTGGACATCAGCCAGTTCTCAGGGAAACAGGCCTATGGATAGTAACCAGAGTTTGTGTTTTAACTTTTAAAAAAGTGTTACATTTATTTAGCAGCTCTTTGTTACGTGTGTATGTGCATGCAGGAGTTCCCATGGGCATACACCATGGCACAAATATAGAGGTCAGAGAACCAATTAGTCATTCTCTCCTTCCTGGCTGGAGTGAGTTCGATCCTAAGGGCTTAGCTGAAGCACCTTCATTCACAGGATTATCTTCATGGCCCCTTTCTTTGAACTTTTAAGGGTCTTTGTTAGCACATTCCCTCCCACAGGATCTGAAAATAGCCACGTAACGGCGAACAAGTTGGGTCTCCACAAATCTAGACGAGCATTTCTGAGAAAAATATATACTTGAAAGCATCCTGAAGAAAGAGATACCATGACAACAGAGTAGATTGGCATCATGAGTATTATTTTGCTCTATTTAATTCTCATAAATTTAAAGTCAACCAAGCTTGAAAAATAGTTTCAATATTCCCAATGCCAGGCAAGGGCTGTTAAGACTTTGGTCAATGAAGAAGAGAATCCCTGGTTCCAGGGGACCAGGTATAGTCTAATCAAGATTGGTTGAATCATTTTATATATAACAATTAACCATTGAAATAAGTCCCCAATTTGCATTGACAGACGGATGTGTCTTTCTTTTTCTTCATAAAAACTTAAATTTAAAGCCTTAGGATTGTCAGTTTGCTTCTCCTCCAGGTTGCTGCTACACACATCCTCCCCTTGGTACTTTTGTTATTATCTTCTTGGATGCTAAAATAAGGAGCCCATTGTTGCCCCAGTGTAGGGGAATGCCAGGACAGGGAAGCAGGAGTGGGTGGGTTAGTCGGCAGGGGGAGGGGGAATGGGATAGGGGGTTTTCAGAGGGGAAACGATGAATCTGAAACGTAAATAAAGAAAATATCTAATAAAAAATCTTTAATCTGCATGGTTTGCTGACACTCGAGAAAGAAGGGGCTTTGCATTCACCAGGGAAACCTTATCATTTGTTGTTGTCACATAAACACATAAATATTTATTTGGAAGGAAAGCTGTTTTTTTTTTTCAAAAAGTCTCATTTTTAATTGAATATAATCTTCATTTACATTTCAAATGCTAAAACCTTTCCTGGTTTCTCCCCTCCCTGAAAGCCCCCAACCCCTCCTCCCATCCCCTGCCTCCAAGTATATGCCCCTCCACCCAACCCACTCCCCCCTCCCTCCTGCCTCGATTTCCCTTTGTTGGGGCATCTATTGAGCTTTCACCTGACCAAAGACCACTCCTCCCACTGATGCCGGACAAGGCATTCCTCTGCCACATTTTTGGCTGGAACCATGTGTGGTTGATGGTTTAGTCCCCGGGAGTCCTGGGTCATCTGGGTGGCTGACATGGAAGTTTATCTTGAGCTACATACAGCTAGGTCATTCTCTTCTCAGTGAAGACAAGTAAAGAAACTTTGCATTTGACTCAAGGCTAGAACACATACTTAATTTGATTTCCCCAAGTTTCTTTACCTTAATCTTGATAACCACATATATACAAAGTGCTTTTCTCAGATTTATTTTATTTTTAAGCCAATTTTGTGAATGTTATACCCCTGGTGATCACTGCACTGTGTACAATTTGGGACGCAGAGAGACAGAGATAGATCACACAGCAGACATTGGGAAAAGTTCGTCTTGATTATTTTGCCCACTTTTCTTCATGTGTACATAGAGCATAAATGTGATTTGAAATCTTTTCATGATAACAACGTTATAATGCCTATCTCTGTAGCATGACATCTGCACCCCAAATATCTGGCCCGCCATGCTTTCCAATGCATCTGGATATCTGACTGCAGTGCACCTTATTCCTGGGACCCACTTCCTTCCATTCATTCTTGTTCTCTACATTTATCTGTCTTCCTGCTCTTTGTTTAGAAGTGGTAAATGTTTTGTGAGAGGAGCTTCTTGAGACTCAGCACGTTCTCATGGAGTCCATTGGGACTGCAGCTTAGGTAGTCCTCCTTCGCATCTTCCTGTCAGTTCTTCACAGGCACGCTTGACTTGAGAACCATCAAGAATGCTGCAAATCTATAGGGGTTCACACTCATATATCCTGGGCATATATCCCTCATGACTTTATCTCCAAGAGCTTGAAGGTATTTGGGAGTTACTGGCATATTAGTAAAGTCATTCATTCAGAGAACAAAGCATTGGTACTTTGTAGTACAGAGGAATGAACTTCATGAGGTAATACATCGGAGGGCAAGCGACTAGATGCCACCAATGTCTGTAGGGTGGAATTAATATAACACCAGTTTCTTTTATTGATCAGCACTGATGTTGGCTTGTGTATTAGGACTACAGTCTCCAGTGGTTCTCTAACTTTTACAGCTGTGGAATCCTCCGAATTGTAACAAGTACTTTTTTTTTTTACTTCTGCCAGCTTTTCAGTGGCCAGGGTAGATGGGGGTAGGGTGTGTGTGCTTAATTTCCTTATGTGCCATGGTCTGGGAGGAAGAGAGCTCAGGAGCACAGAAGAGGCTAGCTTCTCACTTTGCAGGGCTTTGTAGCTGGTTAATGGGAATGGCACCAGACATAGAAAGCACACTTTCAGCAGAAAATGTCTGGCTCAGCATGATCGAAGTCTGTGCTCTCCACAATGCACAACTCCAGCTCATTGACAGCAGTGTCTTCCCCAGAGAATTTAAATATACTTTAAAGTCCCACAGGAGTTCATACACAGAGGAGTCCTGTCAGGTGACATTGTGTTCTGCTAAACATTATATACTTAAAGATCATCAGTGAGAGCATCCAGATCTAGAAAGGGAAGTGATGGTTCTTGAGTTGATGCCAAGGTAGGAGTGTGAAGCAAGGGCAAGAATTATTGGTGTTATGAGCCCCAGATGGGATATCAGGAAAGGCTGCAAGAAGGAATAATTTTAACATGTTTAAATCAAAGCCCATTAGAATCCTGATGGGCTTGCATGTGCATCCCTCACTACGCTTCACATCAGCTTTATCTTTGTACTACAAAGCCAGGCCATAAAGTAATGAGCCTAAGAGCTGCTTTCAATTCCTTTAATAGTTGTTGGAATGTCTAAAATAACATCATAAGCTTCAACCCATGTGGCTTCTAGAGAGGAGAAAAACGGTCATCATCTGCCTTTTAGGTTATAATATAGTGACTCTGTCTCTCTTGGTCTCGGGTAGGTACAGCAGTGTTGAAATTGAACCAGGATCCTGATTTTCTATATCTGGACAGCAATTCCCTTAGTAAGAAGAAAATCATTAATGAGAAATGGTGGTTGAAGTACATTTCATGTACTTTAGGATAGACCCACAGGAGGGGTATGCTGTTATATCCAATACCTTCCCTCATCTCACAGAAACTATTGTTCCAGTCCTCTAATGAGAATGAGAACAGGAGACAGGAACAGAAGGTGCAGCCCCCTAAAAGCAGGTGCCTCAAAAACAGCAGTTCCAAAATGCTTTTGGTTCTCTAGCTAGATATACCAGAAGAGAGTTCTGGTTTACCCACTCCTAAGGAAGCACCACTGTCCAGAGAAGGCTGTATGTGAGGGTGGAGCCCAGAAGTCCAGACATACTTTAATAATCCCTTCTAGAAAACAACTCTAGAACTGGATCTCTAGAATTTTATGGTAAAAAAAAATGAATTCTATGTATTCTCCAATTTCAACCCACCTTTTAAATTATTTCCTCCTCTTCAGAGAAGGGAATAACATAAAAGCAATAATGGCCCATTAGTGGGAAATTAGCTCTTTCCAGTCAAGAGGATAAAATCTCTGATCTGAGTGGAGCCCTACCTTCCAAGCTACATAAAACATAGAAGAGTTAATCCTGAGGCTGATCAATCACTGGTCAAGAGAGCACTCCTTAGGAAGGACAGAGGGCCCAGGAAGATGGGCTGGCTCACCTTTAGCCATAGAACAGTTGGGATAATCGCCTTTTTAATAGATCTGTTAATTTGCCATCACAGAATTCCTGCTCCATAGTCAAGAAGCCACAGAAATACAACTTTGTGATTCCATCCACTTTTCCTTTGTACATTTTCTTCTTTGTAACCGTCCTAAGCACATTTCTCCTGGTATCTGGACTTCTTTACTCTTTGTTTAAGTCCCTCTCTCCCTGTCATAAGGATGCTTATCCATCATGCACCTGACCAATCCCCATGGCAACTTAAATCCCATAGTGTGGTTATCTTTCTCTTCTCTTTTTTATTCTCATCCTCCAACTATTTCCTACGATTTACAGTTTTCCTGCCCTGGGTGTTTTTCATTTAAATTTTAATAAAATTTTCCTCAAAGACAGAACAAGATTACAATCATTTTGAGAGTTCCCCTGAACATCTCACTAGTAGACTAAGGATTTGATAAAACTGGCTGGGAAAAGTAAGTTGTTTGGCACCCACCTTTGGTCTCACTTTAATGTCGACAGATTTTTTAGGAGACCATTCTTCAAACTGTTAGGAAGCAACTCTCTTCTCCCAAGTGCCTGCTGACAGGTTAAAATTGAGCAGCATCCTTGTCTCTTTTCAATTTAGGTAACAGGTAAAATAACTTCCTTTGTGGCCCTACAGGAGTAATTCATTTTCATCAGCTTGTAAAACCACTCAGCATTTGAACAGCCTGAAATAGGACTATGCTGCAAGCTGAAGGGAAGGGAATAAGTACAAGAGAGGAAAAAGGACGTGTTCCTTGGCATGGCTGTCACATGCCCTTCAAAAATACACATGGCAGGGCTCGCAAAATAAAAAAAAATAATAATAATAGTTTTTAAAATGAGCAAGCGCTATCGATCATGCTTGGGCTTTATGAATCATCCTGCTCAGAAGAGATGAAGGATAAAATCAATACCACCACTGCTCCGAGGGAAAACATCCTGAAGATGTCGAGCTAAGGAGCCCTCTGTGTGGGCTTGCTCACCTTAGGCCTCAAAAGTGTCGTTTGGCTACGGCTAAAGGGGAAAGTGAGAGGGGGTGTTATTCCAAATGAAACTGAAGATCATCAGTGCAAATGGAATTTTCTCTTCTCACATCATGTGACTTAAAATATTGATTAGAATCAGAGGTGGACTCAGAGGTGGATACACTGTGACAATGCACTGACCCGGCAGCTCACTCATCTGATTAATATGACTTAAGCTGGCACGTTAAATGGCATAAAGGCTCCACATGGCAGGCACTGTTCTGGGCACTATGTATACTCAGAAGCCTAGAACAAAACCCCCTCTGCCCAGCATAGTGGTGTGACTGTCACTGGAGTACACCTTGAGTTACAAGAGCTAATGCCAGGGATTTCTCCTCCTTCTAGAACAAACTATGCATGTTTCCAAATAGCATGGGAGTCAAGTGGAGTGTAGTCATCTGTCAGTATTCATCAGAGGCTGTCCCCAGGACCTTCTGCAATTACCAAGACATGGATGTGCGGATCTCATGTAAAATGATGATGGAGCATTTGCATAATGCCTCACGCATCCTTCCATGCATTTTAAATACACCCTAGATGATTTTTAACACCTAGTGGGATGTAAGTGTTGTGGAAGCAACCAGTATATTTTGTAATTTATGAAATAACATATCTGACTTCAGTGCAGATACAAGTGTCCTCTGAATTTCAATTTTCTATATGCCATTGGTTGACTCTATGGAAACAAGTCCTCAGGGAAGGCGGGGCCTTCTGTATTAATTTGAATGTGCAGTGTGTGCAACCCAAACCATGAGAATAGAAGTCTCTAGGTCTGTGACTCTGTATACCAAACTCTCACACAAAATAACAGGTGTCTCCTTTCTCTCTCTCTCTCTCTCTCTCTCTCTCTCTCTCTCTCTCTCTCTCTCTCTCTCTCACACACACACACACACACATATATATATATGTTGTGTCCTTTTGAAAATTATTTATCTACTATTGCCTAATCAACTCACCAAATGGTTTCTTTCTCATTTACTATGAAGAATATCACTTTGTTGGAAACTAAAATAAGAAACATTCTTGGATAGCTACGAAGATTGAAATTTGTCCCCAGATAGTAAATATAACTTGTTCTATCTGACTGCAGTATGAAAAACACCAAATTCAGTAGGAGCTATTGAACGTTTTTGTGTATTACTTATACAGTTGACACATGGGAAAAATACAACATGCAGACTTGGTAGTGGCTGGCAATTCAAATTGATATGGGCTATGTTTGATTATATGCTGAGACAGGAAGAAAAATACTTGAAAAACCTGCTGATCTTTTTCCCTTTAAATATTAGTTCTTAGCAAACTAAATTCATTTTTCAGTAAAGTTATCATTCTGCTTCAAAGAAAGAGATGTCAGCAACATTGGATCCTTGCTTTTCCTATATTCATAACTCAAGACAAAGATTTTATATTCGCCTTATTAACTTTATATTGATTAAATTAGCAGAAAAGCAAGTTGGTTTTATTTACATGATACTAAGCTGTAAATTTATAGATTGTCCTGATTAGGTATTATTGCTTTCATATTTAAGTTGATTTCTCCACCTAGGGAATCCAATGGAATGATAGATAGTGTTACTTCTTGAAAAGTAGTTTAAACTCACTCTTACCCAGTGGTTCTTATCCTTCCCAATGCTGTGACCCTCTTATACAGTTCCACATGCTGTGGTAAGCCCCAGCCATAAAATTATTTTCATTGCTTCTTCACAACTGCAATTTTGATCTTGTTATGAATTGTAATGTATACATCTGTTTTCAATGGTCTTTGGAAGCCATGAGCCACAGGTTGAGAACCGCTGCACTGATCACAGAAACAAAGATGGTTCTGGTATGTAAACCTGTCATTTAAGGATTAGGAAGAAGAAAGTCTCCATATACTTTATGAGGTTATAGACCAATGCTTAGTGGTCAGTGCTCTTGGGGAGTATGTGTTTTTCTAAATCACATGTAGTACCAGAGTCACATCTCTGCTGACATACTTCACCCTGATAATATGTAGGGCATCATGCTCCCCAAACTGTAACAATTCAGAATTTCTAACATGTTCATTGCCTTATCATTTGTATAATGAATTTCTTCTAGTAGCACCAAAACTTCAAAATAAATCTAATACTTCATTGGTGGATCATAGACATCGCTCATTACATCATTTCTAGATAACTATACATTATACCAGTCTCAGATAGAATATGAATAGTTCTCTCAGATGTCTGAACTTAAAATGTCAAGTCACTTGGTTATTGAATTTTGTTTATTCTTTTTTATATTCTTTCTTTGCTTAGAGAGCTTTACACAGTAAGTCTCAACATTATCCCTCTGAGGCTCACTCCATTCTTTCTTCTAAACTTTAAACAAGCTCAGGGATTACTCCCTGAAAAGGAACCAAGCTTCATGAACCCTAGTGCATTCAATTTGACTCCACAACTTGTGATTGTTTTTTTCATACTAGAGAGCAAACCTGGGAACCATGCATGTGGGGAGCTGTGCTATCTCTAAACTAAACTCCAAGTTTTGATTATTGTTAATGACTCCTAGTACTCCCTGCTCCTTTTATTATGATTATTGAAGTTCTTCTCCAACTCAGCTATGCCAACCTCCTTGGGTCAATCAATACCCAAGCCATAGTGTGGTGAGTGACCAATAATAATCTCAGGCTACCAACAAATAAGGCCAAGAGTCTGTCTCTCTCTGTCTCCCTGTCTCTGTCTCTATATGTCTCTCTGTCTCTGTCTCTCTGTCTCTCTGTCTCTGTCTCTCTCTCTTTGTCTCTCTCTCTCTCTCTCTCTCTCTCTCTCTCTCTCTCTCTCTCACACACACACACACACACACACACACACACACACAGCTATACATTTCATACTTGAGTTGTGTGGAAAATCAATATCTTCAGAAAACTCATTTCCTATCTTTTCAAACCACTATGAAGTTAAAATAGTTAGCTTCTATTTTTGTGCTCTGATATCGTCCTAGTCTAGTAGCCTTGCTCTAAATGTCAAATTGTCAGTTATTGCTCTTCTAACTAAAGTAGAAGTCTAAAATTACCAGAAAGCCCTGAGTTCAGTGCAAATTAGCATATTCCCTTGACCAGCAGGACTTCTCCTTCTCTGACCTTGACTGGGGAGCTCGAAACCCCTATGCCCTCTACCTGTGTGACGTCAGGTAGCCTCAGTTAGATTACAGGTTCAGCATCCCTTCTCCTGACAAGAACCTATTCAGCAAGCATCTGAGATTCTTGGAATGGCTTCCCATGTTAATGCGACATCTCAGTACCTTAGTCTTCAGCCAATAATCTTTGCCCAACATGGATATTCTTACTTACTCCCTAATCTCAAAACTATATTTTCCTTGATTCACCTGGAGTAAGGTTGATCTGTCTCCCCAGAGCTGATCCTGTAGATAAGACTTATTTTTGGTGTCACACATCTGAAACCCTGTTTGTGGACTCTGTTCCCTTCGTCCTCATGAACCAGTGGCCAACAACCCCCAGGGAGAAGGGAGACCCACAGTCAGATGTAGTTATGGATTTCAGCCTTGCTCTTACCTGTTCTTTGCTTAGGAAAGGTAGTTCATGTCCTTTGTACCTCTATCTCTTTCATAGACCACAGCTATAAAAGAAAAAGCTACACTGGAACTCAATAGCATGGTCTGCCTGACACAAATTTGACTGAAGATCCTTAAGCATTAGGTATAAAAATTTACCTATAACCAAGCTTAGTTTAAAGACACCCTTGATTGCCATTTTCTGGACCATTGACTGCCCAGAGCAGTAATCCCTTCATATTTGACCCAGTTCAATCCTCATCCTCAAGTGCCTCTTCAACACTCTTCAGCCTAATTTCAACATCTTATAATATTTTATTCTCAAGCCCTTAGATATACAAAAATAGGAAATACTACTTCTGATTTCAAGATTTGATATAGCATATCTTATAAAAATTATTATAACATGTGTTTCTAATTTGAGTGACTTTGGTCAGCGTATCTTCATACTCATGGAGGAACACCATCTCAAAAGAAGTATGATCCTTCTGAATATGAAGTTAGGGAAACTACTTGTGTGATTGGAGCATCCCATACTGGGATGATTGGAGGAAATGAAAAATATGTAAAACCTTGTCTGATCTGGATTATCTACACAATTATTACACAATCAGGATATAGACAGAAAGTAGAGACCCATCAAATGCCTACAGTCAAAATGATGGCCAATGACAGCAACTCCTGAGATGACACCACCAAAGTGTCTGTCATTAATTATATCTTTAAGGTGTAAACTTCCTTGATAAAGTCAAAGAATTATCAGACTAGGAGAAAAGAAATCTAATCTATATCATATAGTCAAGTGTTCTTCCCCAGGGAAGAGCCATACAGTAGGTTATATAGTATCAGCCCTGAAATCATATACAATAAACATTACATATACAATAAACATTATATGGACTGATCGTATTTATATATTTAGGAATGCGCGTGAGCACGTGCGCGCGCACGCGCACACACACACACAGTGGGGGGAGATACAAAGACAGATAGAGACAGAGAAAGACAGAGAGAGAGAGAGAGAGAGAGAGAGAGAGAGAGAGAGAGAGAGAGAACAATAGAAAAAGAGGCCACAAATTTTTAAGAGAGCGAGAGAGGTGGTACATGAGAGGATTTGAAGGGAGAAAAATGAAGGGGAAGATAATGTAATATTTTTATTTAAAAAATAAATATGTATTTAAAGAGTTTGCTTAAATTATTTTCTGTATCATGTCAGACTTATTTATTTCAACTAACTTATTTTCTTTTACACTTCATAAAGAGCATTCTGGTAACATTTCCTTATGAGAGTGACTGCTTTAAGAAATTAAGTAAGGGGCGGTGGTGGCGCACGCCTTTAATCCCAGCACTTGGGAGGCAGAGGCAGGTGGATTTCTGAGTTCGAGGCCAGCCTGGTCTACAGAGTGAGTTCCAGGACAGCCAGGGCTACACAGAGAAACCCTGTCTCGAAAGACCAAAAAAAAAAAAAAAAAGAAAGAAAGAAAGAAAGAAAGAAATTAAGTAAGTATAATAGTTTTAGAGTGAAAAGCTATTCTTAGACTAAAGTGATGGATTATCAATATGTATACATATAAATAATCAATATATACAGACTTTTATAGGTATATAATAAATATTAGTATATCAATCTAAGAGGCTACAAGTAGACATGCAACTGAGATAAATATATTGCTTTCATAAAAAAAAAAAACAAGTCATCTAATTAACTAAAGGTAATTCTGAACTAAACATCTAATTCTATGATGGAAAGCATCTTTTAACAATATTTAACTTTTATGACTTATTATAACACTACATGACATTGAACATAAACTTTTTTCCAAAACTTTCTTTAAAATGTTGATTTTATTTTTAATTATATCTACACGTATACTTTTGTGTGGTTATGGATCATGAGTGAAGGTGCTCACAGAAACCAGAAAGGGCTGTTGGATCACCTATACAGATAGTATTAAGCTGCCCAATTTGGATTCTGGGACCCAAACTATGGTGCTTTGTAGGAGTAGCAAGTGTCCTCAATCGCAGAGCCATCTCTACAGCCTCAACCAGAAACTTCTCATTATAAAATTCTGGTGTTCTTTCATCACTACCAATTATTCAACCCTATTATTTGGCTGTTAAAGACTAAAGTCTTTATGGAGGTGTTCACTCCAAGCTTTTAAATTTATACCTTAGTCTAATGATGGAAACATATAAGAGTTTACAGATTAATACATTAAGAGTTAGCATTCGATTATTCTTTGATTAGTGTTCATTTCCTCAAAAAAAATTCCTAACTCATTATGTGTGTTAAACCTTAGGCTAGCAATCATGAATGTTCATTTTTGAGTAGGGAGTACAAACCAAAAAATTATAGGAGAAATCATATATATACATACACACATGCACACACACACACACACACACACACACACACACACACACACACACAACTTTCTTTTCCTTTAAGCAGTTAATGACTGTAATGGAAACCTTGAAAACATTACAGAAAATTTGGGCGCATAAACAAAAGCTAAATTGTGTGGTTTAAACTTCAAGGGAAGTAGGCATTCAAAGAAAGAAATGAATGTGGGTTGTAGCTTCTAAGGAATGCTGTGGGGAGGGAGACTTAAGCCTGTATTTAATACTGTTGCACAAGGCTGAATATGCTCATGTAACTTCCATTAAAACATAAAGACCCTCTTCCCTGAGGGATAAACTCATGAAATCATGACCTGGGCAATTTAGACCGACTTCTCAATTGGATTGACAGGCATGACATCCTGAAGCAGGATGACACATTCTCAATCCTACAGCTTCTGGAAATGTGCAGATAACCCTGAAAGAGGAAGGCTATTGTCTAGCCAGCCAATCATGTGGACTCAAGCCCATGGTTGAATGAGTTGCAGATGTCATAGTAAATCCCCATAATGAGCATTCTTCTTTGAGCTCAGGGGTTGGAGGATGAGGAGAGGGTCTGGTGGGAGATAATTGGACCTTAGGGATGGATTGTCTTCTCAGATATGTGGAGGACTGTTTTCCTCAGTCTTATTGCAATTGCATGAGGCCATTTGACTACCCCTATCTGTCAATGTGTAAGTGAAATGACATATGTTATTCTTTCTATACTATTTTAAACTTCAGGCTGTATGATTAAAGTTGTCTTGATGATTGAGCCACTAACATGAAGGACAACTACCTTGAAAAGTTATTCAGGATTGTGTGTTCTAAGACTAAGAAGACTACTGTGGACTACTTGCCAAAATTATCCCCCCCAAGTTATTTTCAGGGCATGTGGTGTAGACTTAACGCTCTTGCTAGTTGGATTAAAGACAACCTCATCATGTTTGTCCCTTTACTACTATTTTTTAATATGTCAGATTTAGATCTTTGACCCATTCCAAAACCCTGCTTCATGATATAAAATTTGGCTCTAATTTTGTCTTTTATTGACTAAATAAACATCTGTCCCCCTCTCCTAGTTACTAAAATCTCACCTAGGGTTTGGAAATATCACCTTTTATTAATAATAATATGTATCCTTATGGGCAATTTTTGGATTTCTTTTTATATTTCATTGGTGATATTCTATCAGAGCACCAGGTACCAAAAAGTTTCAACAAAAAAGGCAGATGAATAGTATACAGTCATATCTAGTTATGATGACTGCTACTCATAACATGCTTGTTTGTTTCTAACTCTTGATTTTATGCCTCTGTGGGGAAAAAGAAAAATAAATCAAGTAAAAATCATTCTGTACTTTTATTGGTATGGCATTAAGTTTATAAATCAACTCAGGGCGAGAGGCAGTTTTATAATACTGATTCACCCAAACGAGAACAACAGTGTCTGTCTAACTCCTCTACCTTGTGTCTTTCAGGAATACTCTACAGTGTTGTAATGAGATTTGCATATTTCTTATTAAATTTACTTTGTAGTGTGTCATCTTATTCTTTGTTATTATACATGAGATTTTTTGTTATCATTTTATGTTCATGCTGATTGCCACTTGTCAAATTTATATATTTTATACATTACTGTATACTTTATTGTTTAACTTACATTAACATCTCTTTTGCTGAGAGAGTTCTAGTGCAGATTCTCTGGGACTTTTCCAAGTATGTGGCTATACCATGATGAATGGGGGAAATGGTTTACTCTTACATAAAGAAATTTGGCAATAGCTAATAAAAATACATGTGTACTTCTTAAGATACAAAATTTCCATTTTATGTAATTTATTGTACAAGTATAGCTCCAAAAATTTTAGAATACTTACACACAAGGCTATTCCTCGCAGTATTCTGATACTCTAAGATATTGGAAGCAATATGGCCAAGCTAAGTTGTTTATTTAAATAAGCTGTATTGCATCTGTGAAATAGAGTACCAAACAACTATACAGAGAAATAAAACAAAGATAGATAAACTGGTCAGTGACCCTTACTTTATTTAAGAAAGAAGAAAAAAGTATTTGATTTATTGTGATAAAAAAAAACTGATGGTAGACCAGTGTTAGGCTAGTAGTAGACTACTGGTAGACCAGTGGTAGACTACTATTAGACTAGTAGCAGACTAGTGATAGAAGTCAAGGACTAACATGATTGGTTATTGTGTTAGTGTTTTACTGCTTGAAAAGATACATGACCAAGAAAACTCTTATAAGGATATTTAATTGGGGCTGGTTACAGGTTCAGAGTTCAGTCTATTATTATCAAAGTTGGACATGGCAGCACCCAGGCAGGCAAGGCAATGGAAGAGATGAGAGTTCTACATCTTTATTTGAAGACTGCAAGAATACTGGCTCCCACATGGTTAGAAGAAGGGTCTCATTGCCCACCACCACAGTGACATACTTCCTCCAACAAGCACACCTCCTGAAACAAGGCCATACATCCTTCAATAAGGCCATATAACCTAATAGTACTACTTCCTGGCCAACCATATTCAAACCACCATAGTTACCTAGAGAAAGAAAGTAAAGGTGAGGGTAAATAGCATGAAGAAATGGCAAATGGGTAATAGATTATTTGTCTATGTATACTTTATGTAAAATTCTCACTTTTGAGACTATGTTAATATTTTCCTTACTGAAAAATGGAAAGAAGAAAAAGTTCAATCAGAAGAAAATCAGAAAGCTAGGAGAAAAATCTCTGAAACAAAGTCTAAACAAAACAAAGCAATAACCTCACTACTAAGTGACTAAACAAGATAAATAAACCAAGTAGCTTTTTTCATAATGGATTAAAGTACAATGCCCTAGGATAAATGCCTGAGGAATTTTAAGCAAAGGTTGAACTCTCCTGAGTAGGAGGCCTCAGAGAGATACGTGTTAGCAATCTAAAACAATTTTCCTTATATTCTAGATTCAACAAATAAGTCATTATACTGCAGATAATGATAACCAGGTTTCTCACCAGTAGAAAGAAGAGTTACAAATAAGAGAAAACAAGCTCTGATATAACAGATTAGAAATGGAAGTACTATAAAATCATGCTTTATTAATAAAAATAGGAGAGGGACAGGTACAGAGAGAGAAGGAAGAAAGATAGAAAGAAAGGAAAGAAGATGGAGCAAGGAAGGGAAGAAGGAAAGAAGGGAGGGAGGAGGTTTAAGAATAAACATTAAAATTGCAGCAGATTGGTAAGTAGGTTGTATTGGTAGGATGTAAAGATAGATAATGGATGGATAGATAGGTGGATAATGGATGGATAGATAGATAGATAGATAGATAGATAGATAGATAGAAAAATAGATACTCCAACTTTCTAGAGTAAATAGACAAAGAATAGAAAATAATTCTTTTTACTATTCTTACTTTTCTACAAATCTCAAAATATATCAAAATATGTAATTCAGCATGGCTAGAAGCCCTGAGTTTTATATAAAATGCTACCTACAGAAGCATTTCCCACAGGCTGACTATCCTGCCTCCATTCTTGGCACAGTTATCAGGTATATATAGGGTTGGGAGTAGGAGAGTAACATTAAGGTTTTTTTATTACCATGTTTCCCAGGCAGGTTGTTTATCACCTCTGACCTTCACACTGTAACATGGGTGAAGACCTGAGCAAATTATCACTCAAAGGTCAAAAACTTTTCAAAAACGCACTATGTGCTAGCATCTTAATGTTTCTGTGATTGAAACACGTGCTCTTATGGAAAGAACAGTCTAACACAGAAATAAAATTCAAAATAGATTGTGCCCGTAAAGTTCTGAAAGAGGAAACATGCATGATGCATGAAACTAAGAGACCAGAAATGCAAAGAAGTGATGCTTCCCTGACAGAGCCATGCAGTGACTAAATGCAGGGTAGGAGTCGCCCAGTAGAAAGAGAAGGTGGGGGAAGAGAACACACACGTTTCCACATGAACATTTGCTATTCTTTGATATCTTCTAGGAGTCAACAGAATTTAAGTGCAAAAGGGAAAGGCTAATAGTGTAAGATCGTACAAAGAAATGCAAGAGGTATGTACAGCGAGGAATGCTATATCTCAAAAATATTAGAATATTTTCCGAATTTATTATTCTACTTAAAAGATATTAGTATGTCAGTATTTGATGTTAAAATAGCTCACTAAGCAAGTGTTCTGATTCATTGTAGTTAATCAGAAAAACATGTTGAATGTTAGGATATTCATTACGCTATAGCTCTCCAGTCTAACAACTACATGTGATAAAAAGCCTGTTGTATTACAAAGGGTCTAGAAGTCGCTATAAAATTAGCATTCTTGGCAGTAAGAGTTGCCACAAGCCAATCTCAACATTGACATCCATCAACAATTGGGAGGAAAGAAAGCTATTCACAGAAAAGAATGAGTGGTGTCTGTGAAATCATTTAAAGTTGTAAAAGGCTGGCAATGTTATCTAATATCCCATATCTTTAAATCAGAGATGTAGATTCATTTATGGTAACTTATGAGTGCAAAAAAAATGTCTCTAGAACAATAATTTTCACTTCCTTTTGAGTCTAATGGCACCTTGATAATAAGAGAAGAGCATATGACTGCATGGTGTATCAACAGGAGATTTGTATTCCTAAAACAGGAGGTCCATGTACTGATGAGAAGAGTTTAATGGTGTGTGGAAACATTTATCGTGTAACATGGGACAGACATATCATTAGCAATCTGTGTAATTCCCCTGTAAACAACAACAGAGCATTGAGATTAGGTAAGAGATGTGGAATGAAGGACATCCTAAAAGAAAAGAAATATGTCTCCCTGTGGCACAGATTCCCTGAGATAGATGCAAGATGGGAGAATTTCTCTGGGTCAGAGAAAAAGCAGTTCTGAACTCTCCATGGCACTCCTACTAAATTAGATCTCTGAAGTAGTCTGCTTCTTATTCATCTAAATCCTTCTATCATTCAGCTACACCTTCCCATTTCAAGACTCATTTCATACCATCCAGTGGCCAAAATAACCAAATTCCCATAGACCTGCATCCTGAATGTTTTCATATGGCATGCCTTTCCACCATACTCACTTATGATGGTTTGAATGAAACATGTCTCTCACAGGCACAAGTATATGAACCCTTGGTCCCCAGTTGGTGGCACTGTTTGGGGAGACAGAGTTTGCCCTACATCTAGTTCACTCCCTGCTTCATGCTTACCGTGGAAGATGTGGTCTTCCGGCTCTCTGCTCCAGTTGCCTGCTGCCACGCCTCCCCTGCCATTGGGCAATCCCCCTCTAAAACCAAAATAAACTCCTGCAATAAGTTGCCTTATCTATGGCTTTTTATCACAGAAACCAAAAGTTAACTAATATAATGCTTTTCTTATGTCCAACACAAAAGCCACTTTTTCACAGAGTCATTCCAAGAGCCCTGGCCTCTAAATCTCAAGGCTTTACTCCTTGGCTTTTATTATTCTTTTCATATCTTTCAGTATTTCATGTTATGTCCAGATAATGGACTAGCATTCCTTCATTCTGAAAAATTACAGCATCATCTCTACTACTCTATGAAATAGGGAAATGAAGCAAACAACGGTTAAAAGTGTTGTCCAAACTGAATTACTTTCATTGGCAACATAAGACATAGCAAGTATTGTAATTACAATTTAGAATGTGTAAGACTTTCAAACACGATGTTTGCAATAATGAAAGACTTGCATGCTGCAAGTAGGATTGTTTGGGTCCTTTTCATCAACTCTAGAAGTTAGCAATACGATGAATATGCCTCATAGAATGTGTTAGTAGATACATGTATTTCCCAAGCATAACATCATTCATACATTCATGACTCACCTCATAAACAGAACAAGAATCATGTAAAAGAAGATGGTATGAAGAACATATCTAAGTGACTTTGTTATCAAGAAAGAGCAAGCAACATAGCCACAATGACTCTGACCTCCATGAATCCAAGGTCAAAGTTTCTCTACATTTTTTTTCCTCTTCATCTTTGAATCAGAAAGTGTTCAAAACACCTAAAACTCTCACAAAGGTCATTGCTCTAAACTCAATATCCCAGCATCATGTTCTACGGACACATGGAACTAGTTGCTGAGCTGATGAATAGAAAAACATGGCCACAGGGATGATTTAGTATGGGAGGATTGCAAAGTCATCTTTACAGACCTTGAAGCAGCTCAGCTCCATTAGCACAGGAAAGAGTACAGGCTTACATTTCTTCAACACGTGGGTCTAGAAAGCCAAGTGACCTTTTAAAAGTCTAGAAGGAGAATGCTCAATAAAGTTTATGCTTCCTGCTGTTGCTCTGTCCTATACCTAGGGTAATCCCCACTGTGTCAGCCTGGTATTCCAGGCAAACAGAGATCAGGACTGGGGAGGGAGGGAAACCTGAGAATAATTATCTGGAACAGTGGGGGAACAATGCAAGAACAGAGAAAGTGAAATCTGAGTCTCTAAATGCAGGGGACAGCCTCAGACATCATCATCATGAGGAGGCAATTTCTGGTTTCACTCTTGAGCCACAGACAGGGAGAAGCATGTTCTCAAAAGGCTGGAAAACAACCAGACACACATTTAAGAGCAGAAAAAAAAGAAGGAAGGAAGAAAGGAAGGAAGGAAGGAAGGAGCCATAAAATAGATTCATCCCTCTCTGTTTGCTGACTGTGACCAGACTGTGATCAGCCATTTTCTGCCACCATACCTCCCTTCCTTTCCGTGATGGTCTGTTTGTCCAGGAACTTTGCAAATAAAAATAAATAAGCCCTTTCTCCACAACCCACCAAAAGGTCTCAAAACACCTATATATCTAAAGATAGTCAAACTTGAAAAGAAGTCTCCAAAAGGAACACATTTAAGAGGAATGAATGCTGTACCAAGCTGAAGTTCAAGTATGGCCTTATGTAATGGTAATAGAGTAAGAAGACTGATCGAGTGCAATTACCTGCCTCTAGTGTTGAATGATTAGATTCTGAGACAGACCTTGTTGCCAGATTCCCTTAACCTTAGCATGGCCAAGATAAGCTTGTACTTCCTTACACTGACCTTGACTTTGCTAAAACTGTCAATGTGTCAATTGATAGAGAGGACCCAGTGCACACAATTCATATTCAGAGACATTTCCTAGGTATATCAGCACAATCTGAGACTTCTCCAACCAGATCATGAGGATAGTTTCAAAATAGTTTCAAACGCCATTTGATCAAAGAAAGCAAAAGATCACACAAAGAGGAGCATTTTCGGCATTTCAAAAGAAAATCTATATAGGTTTACTTCAAAACTCATTTGTAAAATTTCAAAAACACAAGGCTAGTCCATAAACCATGCACAAAAGCAAACCAAACCATAGTCATAAACAATAGACTGCCTCAGAGAGAGAGAGAGAGAGAGAGAGAGAGAGAGAGAGAGAGAGAGAGAGAGAGAGAGCTTAGTGCAGCATTGAGGGAACTGACGAGCCCACTGATAAGTGATTCAAATTTGTTCTTATCACAGTTCCCAAGAACTGTTTGGACAAGATAAATGGAAAGTTTTTATTTTCGACTCCAAGAAGTATACCAAAAAACTATGTCAGGAATAAAACTTAAGAGTTCTGTGAAAATATTTTCCCATCTTTATTAGCATTTATTAATAGGCTTAATTTTATAAGCATGTGTCAATAGGTTTCATTATGACATTTCATACATGTACATAATGGACTCTGGTCATCTTTAAGACTTATTATCCTGTTCCTCCCTCCCATTGTTCCACTTATTCCACCTTCAAGCCTTCCTACTGTCATATATCATCTGTATTGTCTTTCTTAATTATTATTGTGCATGCATATAAGTATATGATACAACTGGCTATATATATATATACACATACACACACACACACATATATACATATATATATATATATATATATATATATATATATATATGTAGGCTGGCCACTTGGTATTAGAGGGATTCATTCCTGAGAAAGACAGATTCTTCTCTCTACGCAGTCATCAGTGTCAACTGCCTGTAGCTCTTCATGTGGGTTAGAGCCTTGGCAGATACCTCCACCCTCTTCTACCTTGACACTGGAGGTTGTCATTATTCAAGTCTTGCTTAGGTTATTGTAATTTCCTAATTAAAAAAGAATCATCCCACATATCATAGCTCCACTAGAAACACTGAGAGACATTTTTAAAATAAGTAATGATGAAAACAAACATAGTAAACTAGCTCATTGCAAGTCTATGAAATGATATTTTTATATACTCAAAGACATTGCAGAACAATTATCAGAATTAAAAAAAAATCAATCTCTTATTTCTAAATTTTGTGTAGCTTCTAAGTTGCCTAGGGGTTTGGTAAAAATTATTCTCACTAACAAAACTGAGATTAAAGGAAGATCTCACATAAGAAGGTATGCTCTCAAGGTTACTGAGTTAATCAATGGCAAAAGTATACCTAGGATGCACATTCTTGATTCACAAGTCTAATTCTTTGGACCAATAGCATTTGAGTTAATAGAACCCCAAACTGAATTTAAATCTCAATTATAAAATATGTAAAAGCCTAATAGAAGAGTGAAAATAGTTTCCAAAGTTCACTTCATGGGTTTTTAATAAGTCTGAAGCTATAATTCAACATTGACTATAAAGTCATGACTATTTTAGAGAACGAAGTACTTTAGAAAGGGTAGTCCTCCCAGGCCCTGCTCTTGCAATCCACACAGCCAAGGGATGTTATGCCTCTGAGCTGTAAATGCATACATGAGTGAATTTTGAAATAATAATAGATGAAAAAATAGGTCATGCTTTAGGAGGATATAATAATATTATAGAGAATTTAATAAAGATTGTGTTTTTCTTCTAACATTACCTCTGTGAATCCCCAAACATCAAGGTAAATAATGATTACTCCACATCTCTTACATCTCTACTCTTAAGTTAGTCTTTGAAGCCAGGGGTAAATTTCTAAGTTCATCAACCCTAAAAAGAGAACAAAGACTCTGCCATTATATGTTGGGCTCTCCTAGAAGAAGACAGTCTCAGTGTTGGCCCCAATTGTCCTTCCTTCTGTCAGAGAACAATCTCAGTATTTGTGATCATAAAAAGAGTTGGTCAGTTTTTGTGGTACTGAGACAATGGCTCAACCAACCAACAGACTTAAGTACTATCGAATCTACAATTATAACAAACTTGAATAGATTAATTGAGAACTAGATTGAAAGGACATGAAATAGTTGGTAAAAAAAAATGTCCTACAAACCATGCCCATTGGAAACACAAATGAATATCTGTGTGTAATGCAGTCTTTTATATTTCTGCTGGATCAGGGCTAGAACGTATGAACAAGTATCCCTGAATGTCCTGGTTGTCAGAGGTGTGCCTGAGGAAAGTCATGGGCAGGTAGGCTGAGCTGAAAATGGTCTCTAGAAAAATGAAGGGCAATAATGAGCACAAAAGAAGAAGCACACTTATGGAACTTTCCCAAGCTTATTAGTCATTGGAGGAACTAGCCTTCTCATCATCCTCTTGTCTCCTTCTGTCCATGTAGTTGTTCGGTTCCTCTCGGCTACTATAGAACCCTCACCCCTTGTCTTTAATTTCACCTTTCCATCCTCCTACAGTCAGCTTTGATGGCATGATCCCCTTCTCAGAACACTCATTGCTTTCTCTCTCCATAACCACAATGATTTCCACCAATCAGCTTGTGTAAAGAACTTAAAAACAAAAGAAATGAAATTCACAGTCATCACCTGAGCTGGTTATTTGGCTAGTCAGCTTCTGAAGGATGCCTCTACAGTGCACGAGGTACAACCCCATTCTCAACTGACATTTTCTCAACCCTCTGACTCCCTCTACTATCTTCTATTTTATCATTCTGTACTTTTCATGTTCTCCTTGTCCTTAGTATCCCATGTGTGCACACACACAGGCTTGTCTGTTTCCACATTTTGCTTTCTCCAAGTATGGTGCCTGTCTTAGTTAGGGTTGTACTGCTATGAGCAGATGCTGTGACCAAGGGAACTCTTAGAAGAACAACATTTAATTGGAGCTGGCTGACATGTTCAGAGATTCAGTCCATTATCATCAAGGTAGGAGCATGGCATCAGGCAGGCAGGCATGGTTCAGGAAGAGCTGAGAGTACTACATCTTCTGAAGACCACTAGAAGACTGGCTACCATATGGCTAGGAGGAAAGTCTCAAAGCCCATCCCTATAGTGACACACTTTGTCCAACAAGACCACACCTCCTAATGGTGCTAATCCCTGGGCCAAGTATATTCAAACCACCACAGTGCCCATTTATCCTTCCTGTTCCTTTTCTTCATTGACATAAATGATATAACACCTTAATTCCATTCCCCCTTCTCTGACTCTCCCATAAATTCAGTGAGTGCTAACCTCCCACCATCAGCCATTGCAACTGTTCTTCTCTTTGAAGGTGTCTCATCCTTTAAGGAGAAATTTCTAGAATACAGATCCTAAAGGAGAAGAAAAATCAGTAGACACATGGAAAAATATGACAGCTTCTGTTGCTATGTTTTATTGTAGAAGAATACTTAAGAAAGTAGACTTGGTACCTCATACAAACATAATTCATATCACTGAAAGTGCTTATATAAATATATACATGTATAGATATACATACATATGCATTCACACATATATGCACATAATTATGAGGGAGAAACTTGCAATCCACACACTTACCCTGTGATATTAGGAAAATCACAGAATTTTTAACTTTTAACATTTTCAACACTAAGCATCCTTCACAAAACTCATGAGACCTTAATGAGTACCTCATATTTTTAAGGAAACAAAGAATGAAATAAAACAATGTAGATGAAACAAGGCATAAAAAATGGCTGCAAAGATGATTCTGAGTTTAATTTCTGACTTGCCTACCACATTATAAAACTGAAGTATAAATGTAATAAGATTCAAATAGAAACCAAATTAAAACTGTATATTTAAAAATCTATTAGAAACAGATTTATTCATCATTATCAATTAAAGTCTTCAAACACAAATGTTTTAATTTTATACAAAGAAAAATGTTTTGAAATTATTTATCAACTCTATGAAGACAAATTACTGTCAATAATATGCTGATTATAGCAATTAAAATAAAATGTTAAATGATTACTTTAAAGGTGACTATCATTAATATATCTCAGAGATACTGGGGCATGTGGGTTTATTGAGGCATTGATTTATGAAGGCAGCATTATAGTACCAACCCTCAAGTCCAACAAGAGAAGATGGATAAGAAAAACGTAGATGTAGGCATGATGGAATGCTTTTCAACTACCAAGAAGAAGGTTGTTTTTTTATGGGAAAATAGATGGAACTGGAAGCAATTATATCAAGCAAATTAAGCCAGTCTCAGAAAGACAAATACATGTTTTTTATCATCTGTGAATTCTAGATTGTATATAATCAGGTAATCATGTGTATATATGTTAAATGAATGTTGAAGTAAATTTGTCTGAGTAAACAAAGGGGAGAGTAAGGAAGGGCTGAACAGGGAAAGTAGTGGAGAAATAGGGGAGGGGTGAGTGGAGGCGAGTTGGGGAAACAGTAGGACATGATATACTCAACATAAAATATATACCTCAAGAAAACTTCAAAAATAAAAATAAAAGTGACATTCAAATGATGACTAGGAAATTGGAAGCTTCCTACAGAAATGTGTAACCCAATGAGAGCATGTGTAAACTAAGTATCTGGAATCTGTTACACAATAATTTGCAAAATGGCCATATGCTTTTTATGCCAAAATATTGTAAGTATATTACTACTATACATTTTTACATATGCACTTTGAAAGTTATTTTATTGAATTTAAAAATCCTCCAAATACAGATTTGTCTTATATGTGCTCACATAGCTTCTATGTATTGTACCTGTTGGGTACAAGAATAATTTGCTGGCAAGTGACACTGCGGCAAAATAACATTATGAAAAATATTTCAACAAAAGACTTTTTTGAATGAGGGTAAGACTGAAAAAGATGAAGATTATAATTTACTAAGGATTCTCCTGAAGACTGTTTGGTTCTTTTCTTCTTTGCAGTATGCATGGGCCCATCCTGGCTTCACACAGCAAGGGTGATGGTCTGGGACTGAGATACACCTGCAGGCCCAGTTCGTGTGGTTTTGTGATATATATTTCTCACTCAGACACAGGTGAATCCAAGTATCAGACAGAGGAGACTCAGGGCCATACCACGGCATTATCCTATCAGTATGTGGTTTATAAATATCAACCAGAAGGCATTAATCATGAAAATATTATTTATAATAAAGACTTTTAGCAGAAGAGAAAATAGCCAAACATGCCATTGAACACTCTAATCATATTTGTATTATAAATAATAGCACATATTCACAACACTTCTGTTTCACACACATATAGGCACAGCTTTTTCTAAGATCTACTGGCAGAATGCTTCCTAGTGGACATAGTGTCTGTGGCCATGTTGGCGATCAAAAACAACTGAATACTTATGAGAGAACACTGGTTCTAGGTCTAATCAAAATGCAGATGAGGCGAATTTAAACATGTAACACAGGCTGCGTGAGGAAGGTGTGAGAGAAAATGAGTTTTATTGAAAATATAGAGGAACCAAATAGTAGATGTTCCCCTCACCAACACCAAATTTAAGCAAGCACCAAATACAATAAAAAACAAATGCACTGAAACATAAACCAACATTTAGAATTTATTGGATTATTAACACATTAAAAAATAAAAGTCATTGACCACCACTAGATATTAGTAGCCCATAGATTTTCTGAAAATTTATAAAGATACATTATCAAATACCTATATTTTCTTATATGGCCTATATTTCAGAATAATTTGTACCTGACTGAAGTTTTGGTTTTTTGTTTGTTTGTTTGTTTGTTATTTGTTTGATTGAATGATTAATATAAGGTCTTGCCATATATCCAGTCTTGCTTCTAAGAGTTGGCCATTCTCCTGCCTCAGCCTTCTGAAGGCTGGGGTAACATGTATGTGACACCACAGCCATCAGCAAGATTCACTTTTATAAAAGAACTCTAGTAGTAAATTCAGGACAAATGCAAAGTTTTTGAAATATCATTTTTGAAGTCAAGTAGTACATTGGGTCTAAGCAATCTACATAAACGTACACTGAGATCAGTTTCCTAGCCTTCTCACTTTGGCCAGCTTTCTGGCCACTGTTTGTCTCGAGCTTCTCTGGTGGCCTCTCTCTACATTTGTACTTTCCATAACACCGCAGTGAAGTCCTCCAAACGCACCTTCCTGTGTCTCCATAATGCAGCCTTCCAAATACCCTTGGAGTAATCCAGACTCCACACATACAAGACTGTGTCCTCACATAAAGAATTATCACTTGGAGGGAACTGTGTTCAAGTTCACTTCTTCATTCTTCCAATAAAATCTCATGGATTAAATGTATATATCATATATCATATTTTATATATTGTATATATGATACATGATATATGATATTTGTTACTTAATATTTAATGGTCAATATTTAACAATATATTATGTATCATGTATATCATATATAATATACATAAGTTGTATGTTGTATGTTGTACTGTATATTATATTACATTATATATTATATTTTATTACAATATTATATATTATATTATATACATGATATCTTTATACTGATCTCACCTTCTCTTTTGCTTTCAAAGCCACAAATTGTCATTGTCCCTCACATAGCATTGCTGAACTGTTGGCAACTGCTTCCTCATTACTCCTTACCTCCAAGCTAAAAGCACTATTATTATGGCACATCCTTTTTATCATGCTCATCCCTGACTAAATCTTTCAAGGGCCTGTTTCCTCCCACAGCTAATCTTAACTCTGTTGCCTGGTTTTCAGTCCCAAATGCAGCCCCACCCACCAGCCCAGGGCATTTTCCTTACAACTCACTTGCATCGCAGTGCCTTTTCTCCTTTTCTCTTCAAGTACAGTATCTTCTTTCCTCATGACCTTTTCTTCCACTGATGCTCATTAGTAAAGGTCAAGTCCACTTCCTGTGTAAACCCTCTCCGAATTACACTTGTTTCCAATTATCTATCTCTACTCTAAAATTCCAAAGCATCAATTCAGAGTGCCATTTCTGGCACACTGTCATTTGTGATTTTCTTAGACCTGCTGTTGTCAATCTTAAACTGCATTCTCATGCACGAATTCAAACTGTAGCCTATGAATGGCATCAGAGTATAAGTGTCAAGAGATACAACAGAACATTAGGAATGTATTTTCTCAGGGCTTCTGCAAGTACCTTTGCAATTATAACCAAGAGAAATAAATCCAAGTAAAGTAGGATTTTGAGAATGGAAAAACAGCCTTGTCTCTGGAATATAAGGGATATCTAGTAATGCCATCAGTTCATGGCACATTAGCCTCTGAGTCTTTGCACATTCCCAGATAGGCGTTTCCCATATCTGAGGAGAGATAACCACAGGCATCACATACCTATCTGTCCTTGAACAATGACTCAAAATGGAAAAAAGATATTCCCTACTGATGCTGGGGGTACAATTTTTCCTGCAGTTGGTTAGAAACCCAATCCTAGACCACTAGCCACATTACTATTCTTAGAGTTTGTGTCAGGTATGAATCATGATCTTCTGTGGTAGGTATTTAAAGTGCAGTGCTGTTGAAAAAGGAGAAAACCTTGATTCTTGTAAACCATATAGGCTTCCATCTATTGCATGTTATTCTTAGAAATGGCTACTTCCAATGCATAGAATAACCATGCTGAAAATTTGTGAATAACCCTCTATGTAGGGCGTCACCGTGGTGTTTCTTCAACTTTGGATAAATTTTCATATATCAAAGAATCAAGGAAGAAATAGGATTCAGGCGGCTACAGGAGCCAGCCAGCTTCTCACACTTAGTTGTCGTGATGACAGCAAGGCCCTGAAACTTCTGAGCAGCTTCCTCAGCGTGAGTTGCATGATGATGTGTCCTTGCCAGGGTGTGAGTAGCTGCCCTGATCTTTCTGCACGTGTGCCTCACATGCCCATTTACTTTGATTCAGAAAGAACTCTTTCCCTTGTTTTCAATCTTCTCTAAGCTTAATAATAAAGCTGGAAAAACATAGCAGTATAAACTTATGAAATATGACTATTTGGGAATTGCAGCATAAAAAGGGTTAAAACCACCTCCTGAAATTATTGCAAGTCCCAAATTCCAAAAGTCTAGTTTGGGCCTATTTTCAAGGATAAGGCCTTGATTTCTTTATGATAAAAAAATTCATATGACCATATAAGCCAAATGTTTTAATTTAAACAAAATGAGTACATAGGATTCAAAGTACTCTGGAAATATTTTAGCATAATTGGAATCTTGAACAAATTTTATGGTATTTCCTGTACCTTTCCAGAATTCATGAGGTTTTACATAGTTCCAATTTGGAATACAGTTGGGTGGGTGCTTCCTGGACTCTGAGCATATTATTGTAGAGAAATTTAATTAATAAAAATATTTTCCTGAAAGGTTTATTTCTTATGAAATTTCAGAGGAATTACTCTTAATAGAAATTTGAAAAGCAGAAGTCATTCTCTCTTGTTAAACTCACAACTGTAGTTTCCAGAGCTGAATTGACATCCGTAATAAAGATTAGTGTTTCCTTCATAAGTGATATATTTTCCTATTTATACTTTGATCTTTAAAAACATGTCTACATTGAACAGCCAGGACCTAATTGGGCTTCCTGTTAAGATGGAAGCAATAAGCTCAGATCCCTTAAATCTCCTCTCCCCATGCTTACAGCACTTCTAAGAGGCAGAGACTATAATTTGTTCTTCTAACTTTAGCTTTCTATTACCATGGTCAGCAGTTCTGTGAGCCATTGGACTCGGGAGCTGATGCTACTGTTTAAAAGCCAGCCCCATCGGCCTGACTGAATTCAAGGATATAGTGGTGAATAGCACCTCTCAGTTCTAGATTCAAAGATTACTCTATGAGCTTATGACCTGCATCCTTAGAAGATAAAGCCTTATTGGCCACACTGAAGAAAAAAGGTCCATTTTGTGGCATGTGGTTTCTTTCCTGGGTTTTGGGTTTTAGGTTACAGTCTCAAATCTCAATGTGAGACGTCACTCCTGCATCTTGGGGAGAATGTGGTGAGTGGTGCATGTAAAAGGAAGAGATAAAACTCTTCTAAACAAAATGGCATCACCAATAAAAACGAATTACTTGCAAAAATGAGAAATGGATGTATTGTTTTGCTAATAAAGCTGAGTGTGTGTTATTTTATTAATAATTAGCACACAATGGGTAGAGTCTAGCATGCTATTTTATTAGTAAATAACACACAAAGAGTAGAATTTAGCTGCAGGATTGGGAAGAGTTTCCAAGATGGTATTAATGTAATGACCCCCACCCTTCCATTCCAAGCAGCAATCTATTATTTCAAAATCTTTACTTTGGCTTCTGTGTTCTATTCAAACATACTCTATTTTTCTCATGGCTGGGCTCTATCCTCTTCCAAACAAATCCACTCAATTAGGAGTTGATTTTTAACTGGGTAGGAAGTTTTTAAGAGATAAATGTCTAGGGCTAACAAATGACCAGCCCTGGACAATAGAAGCATGATCTGCAGACCTGAGCCATTTGGCACGTAGCCTCTCAGCTTCATTTTCTCCCCCTTCTCACTGTACAGCCCACCAGCTCTCAGGGCTGAACCATTCCCAGGATGTTATCTTGCTTCCCCAGCCCTGTGACTCCCCGTCTAATTTATGCTTCTCTGTGTAACAACGTGCGGAGGTTTGTCATCAGCCTCGCTCTGCAAGCAAAGCCAACTGCCGTCTGCTAGACTCTTGGTGAGCACATTATGTACACATAATAAGATGTTGTTCCCTCCACACAGATGCATGAGGCTAAAAAATAGCATTATCATAACATCTTCCAGCTTAGCTATTTTGAGGCTGCTGCACCCCCATATTACAAAGCCTCGCTATTTATACGATCATGCATATGGAAGACCCACCCCTCCAGGGAGATGTCAGTCCAGTGTGCTCAGAGACAAAATTATAGGCCCCAAACTTAAACATACACTCATCCTGGCTGCTTATCTTCATTGAATGCCGGCCAAGTTTATTAATAATTTTTAAGTCAGAAAGAAACAAAACAATTTTAATTTGATAAAAGATAACAAAGCAATATGAACAAGAACTACAGAAATGTAGCCCAAAAGGTGAACCCCCTATTCCATAGGAGATGGAGAAGGGAATCAAAGGGCTCTATGTGCTGGCTCTGGCTGGGCTATATCTTACATGTGATGATGACTGGGTTCCTTTTCTGGGTCTTATTGTTCACCGAGATAACAAGTAAAGGTGCGTCTTTACTGACGTGAAAGCTTCTGAGCGATCTTAACATTGTCTGTAGGAAAACAACAGAAACACAAACCACCTTGACCTGACTTTTCAGGTTTCATGAAGAATTGCTTCTCCAAATGAATCTCACCCATTGTGAGGAAGTGTGTTTTTAGTACCCCAGCATGGCAGAGGGATCAGTGTTTTCATGCCTGTCTTCCCAGAAAGTTCAAGACACTCATGCACACTGTTAGCTCAACTAGCCAAGACAGACTGGATAGTCACAGGGAAGTGCTTGGTGCATAACACTGGTTCTCAACCTTCCTAACGCTGTGACCCTTTAATACAGTTCTGCATCTTGTGGTGACCCCCAACCATAATATTATTTTGTTGATACTTCATAGCTATAATTTTGCTATTGTTATGAATCAGAATGTAAATATCCATGTTTTCCAATGGTCTTAGGTGACCCCTGTGAAAGGGTGGTTAGACCCCCAAGGGGGTTGGTACCCACAGGTTAAGAGCCAATGGCATGTATTTATTTCATCCAAGAGCTACTTAGGAGGGATTCCTGTTTATGGCTTTTCTGAGTACTATGGTTGGAGGTGGACCTGCGGAGGAAGGACTGTCTTAGTTGGACTAGTCCTGCTTATCTGATACATGGCCTCCCTCTAGGCATGGCCTTCTGAAAGGCAGAAGGAAGGAAGATACAAATGTTTCTGGCTCTTCAATCAAAATGCAGAGTTGTGGGTGGATCGAGTCCCAACTGATAACATCAGTGTAACAACTCCAGCACCAAAGGCTCAGGGGACTCTGTGGGAGGAGAAGAGAAAACATTGTAAGAGTCAGGGGATCAGGGAGTTTGCTGTGAGATTGCATCTTTTAGGAATGTCGGAAGCTCCACCCATGAAGTCTCATCAACACGGCTGCCTACACAGGAGCTGAACAAGGATGACAGCAATAGACATGATAATCCAGACAGGAAAAAAGTCAGGAGGCTTCAACCTCACACAAAGAGCTACAGGTAACTAAGGAACACTGAGAGCAGTAGAAATAGTCTTCCCAGGGAAGAACACACCAACTGGTTATCCAAAACCACTGAAAACATACATACGAGTATGTTACATGCATACGAGTATGTTACATACATACGAGTAACAGCATAGATTGAGTAGCCACAAACACACACACACACACACACATACACACACACACACATACATACACACACACATACACACATACACACACACACACATACACACACATACACACACACACACATACACACACACACATACACACACACACACATACACACACACATACACACACACACATACACACACACATATACACATACACACACACACACACATACACACACACACACACACACGTACACACACACACACACATACACACACACACACACACACACACACACACACACCCCAACACTTAAATTTTTAAAAAGCCAAGAATAAAATAGAACAATGAGGAGTATATAGGAGGGCTTGGAGTGCAGAAGCTGAGGTAATTATAATCTCAAAAAATAAATGATAATTGTTTTAAAGATTCTGGTTCTAGGTCCTATATGTGACTTACTCTCTATTACATAAAACTTAAAGCTTCATTATCAAAGGCAAAAGTGAGTAATCTCTTTTCACAAATTAAAGAATCTAAAATACATTTCTTATAAATGAAACTACCCACTGGAAGAGCCTTCAGCCTGTGACCTTAACCCTGCTAATTAAGGTCAAAGTTTACTATTGTCATATAGCCTTTTGGGCTTGGGGAAAAATGGCAGACTTCCTTCACTAGCAGGGCTTCCCCTTCTCTGACCTTGTCTGGGGAATTCAAAAACCCACACACACCTCTACCTGCAGAATGTCACATAGCCTTAGATTACAGCTTCAATTTCCTTTCTCCTGATAATACCTGTTCAGCTAACATCTGAGATTCCTAAAGTTCCTCTTTATGCTAATGAGACATCTTGGTACCTTAAACCTTCAGCCAATGACCATTGCTTATCCTGGATATTCTTTTTATTATTATTATTATTTTCTAAGTTTTTTAATTTACATTCCAAATGATTTCCCCTTTCCTGTCCCCTCCCTCCCAGAAGTCCCATAAGTCCCCTTCCCTCCCTCTGTTCCCCATTCAACCCCCTCTCACTTCTCTGTCCTGGTATTCCCCTACATCCTGTCTTTCCAGGACCAGGGGTCTCTCCTTTCATCTTCTTGGAAATCTATTGATATGCAAATTGTGTCTAGGGTAGTCCGAGATTCTGGGTTACTATCCCCTTATCAGTGACTGCATACCATGTGTGTTCTTTTGTGATTGGGTTACCTCACTAAGGATATTTTCAAGTTCTGACCATTTGCCTAAGAATTTTGTGAATTCATTGTTTTCAATTGCAGAGTAGTATTCCATTGTGTAAATATACCACATCTTCTGAATCCATTCCTCTGTTGAGGGACATCTGGGTTCTTTCCAGCTTCTGGCTATTATAAATAAGGCTGCTATGAACATAGTGGAGCATGTGTCCTTATTGCATGCAGGGGAAGCCTCTGGGTATATGCCCAGGAGTGGTATAGCAGGATATTCTGACCCCCTATTCCAAAACTATACAAGCCTTAAATCATCCCCAAGAAAAGTTGATCTGACTCCCCGATTCTGGTCCTGGCTTCGTCATTACTGCGCCTACTCACATGCCTTCCAATCCTCCCCCATCTGTCATCTCTGCTCCCTTTGCCCTGGTGGACCAGATTCCACCAATGGTCATAGATGGCACCCAACCTGGGATCCCCCTCAAACAAAAAAGGATAGTGGCATCTTGCCTGACCATACTGACCTGAGGATCTCCTTCCTCACCTTTCTTTTCTTTGCAATACATTTGGCCTGCATCTTTGCATAGGACTGGAAATGGTTTGTGGAACATCTGACAGTTCTTGGTTAGGGAAACTCCCTGATACTAGCGAAGGTTCCTCTACCCTCTTTCCAGACCTCCCTACCAGACAGGTTCTAGCCTTCTTCTGACTCTTGCCACTGTCACATGTGACCTAACACCTGTTCTGGCCCCATTTTCTGAATTTGTACTCCTGGATTAGGTGTGACACTAAGGAGACACCCCCTCCAGTGTGGGGTGCAAGACACCAGATGGAACACTGCTATTCTGGAGGACACTAGGTCACTACTTCACTCTTCAACCAAAGCATGTGCTAGAAGAAATCGCACCTGCTATTTCTGGAAAGAAGGTAAGATGCTGTTATGGTGGGGACCTGGGAAAGAAGGCCTTGCTGTCGGCCTGTCAGCGTTCATAACATCGTTCCACATCAGAGGATAACACTTTATTGTCTGGTCTCTCCCTTTAGCTAGGAGTTTCTCAGACTTCTTTTGGAAAGACAGAACCATGACTTCCTCTGTGATTGTGAGGACCAATTTATCTGTCAAGAGCAAGATGAACTAGCCACATAGGCTCTCAAAATGGGGAAAATACACTCTGTACATCTTCGGTTGAGTGAAAGACAATTGCCCTTTGCCCTGGCAAAGAACTGCTCTTCTGGACTTTGAAAATGCTAGATTATTTTTTCAAGCCATAAACTGTATTATGCTTCTTCCATAATTCATACCTTCTCCCAATTCCCTTAACTTCTTGCAGGATAAGGAAGCAAAACAAAATTATCCTGGAAATCAGTGGATCTCAAACTAGGTTGCATATTAAAATCACATGAAAACTTTTAAAATTCCCCAGTCAAGCTACATCCCAGACCAACTAAACCAGAAAACTCTAGCTAGGGTGTGGAACAGAGGCCTTTAGAGTCTTCACCACTTACTGGGGGTTTGGGGTTACCGCATCAAAGACCCTTGCCTGAAGCACACAGATGTACTTTGTGGCATGTCTCATGTAAATCTCAGAATTATGATTAACTATGAGCAACAATGCATTTAACAAGTATTTCTTGACATTGTCTTGGCTTTTCAATATTCTTATTTTTAATTGAGTTTTATTTATACGCATTGGTGTTTTGCCTGCTTGGTACATGTATCACTGTGTGAAGGTGTCAGATCTTGGAGTTACAGATAGTTGTGAGCTGCCATGTGGATGCTGTGAATTGAAACCAAGTTCTCTGGAAGAGTGTTCAGTGCTCTTAAATGCTGAGCCATCTCTTCAGCCCTTTCTATATTCTTATTATCTCGCTAATAAAATCTGCTAGGTGCTGAAACTGACCAGAGAGGCTCCTCGATGAGGACTAGCTTTCATGGTACTGTATATCATCAATGAGCTTCCAAAGAAGGGTAGCAGTCAACAGTCCTAGCAGCTATGACACCAGAGAACTACAGAACCACCAGAATGGCATGATAACCCAATGGGGTATCCACAGACTCTCTCATTGGAGTTAGGACCTGATCAACAAGAGGGAAAGCATGCCTGGTACTGGAAACTGAGTCAGCTGGTGAAGTCATGAAGTGAAGTCAACTTGGGAAGATCTTGGAGGAGAACCTATACCTTCCCATTATTAACTTGCATAATAATTAACCAGAATAATTCCTACCTACCTTCAAAATATTTATCCTTATTCCTACAGATAAGCATAGTTTTCACCCCTCATCAAAGAAACTTCTCTTTACATCAGATGGAGACCATTACAGACAACCATAACCAATCAAAACAATGAGTTTGCATCCCAGGCCCAACCTATATATCAACAATACAATTCCCACATCTAAGGCTCAGGAACATTGCAGAAGAGGGAGTGGAATTATTGTAAGAACCAAAGGAATAAGGAATTTGCTTTAGATTGTGTCCCTTGGGAATATCAGAAGCTACATCCATAAAGTCTCACCAACCATCTGCCTAAAGATGAGCTGAACAAGAACAACAACAGGCATGTTAGTGTGGATGGGGGAAGGCTCAGGAGGCCTTAGGCCTACACAAAGAGCTAATACAAGCAACTAAGGAATGCTGAGGACAGAGGAAATAGTCGTCCCCAGGGAAAAGCACGTTACTTGGTGCCCAGTACCAAATGCTCAGCCCTAAGAATGTATGGATACAAGTAACATTATATTTATATTTATGTATTTAGGATATATATATATATACATATATGAATATAATAATAATTAATGTTTTAAAGTCCATTAACCTAAAAGAGAGCAAAGAGGGTATATGGGAGGGTTTGGAGGACGGGGAATAAGGAAATGATGTAATTACATTACAATCTCAAAAATATAAGGAAAAATTTGCTCATCACATTTTATTTATTTTTAAACAAAATAATAATAACAAGAAGAAGAAGAAGAAGAAAAAGAAGAAGAAGAGGAAGAAGAAGAAGAAGAAGAGGAAGAATTCTTTCAAGAGTATACAAAAATTTTTCCAGATTAAACTACATCACATAGAACTGACTATTACAACCAAAGTTTTCCTGATTTATTTCCATGTAAATATTGTTTTTACTTGTATATAATTCTTTAACTATGGCTTTATTTGTCCTGTACATCTAGTTTATATATAGGGAAAATGCCATTATTTTTCTTACATTGTTTGTTTCATGCTCCTTTTTAATAATAATAATACATACATACATACATTCATACATACATACATATATATGTAGTATTATGTTTGTGTGTCTGTATACATACATAGGCATGTGTGTGAACACATGTGCATGTCTGTGTGCATGCCTTGGCATGTGTATGGAGTACAAAAAACAAATTTCTTTAGTTCTCATTCTACCTTGATGTTGGTTGAGGAGATCAAATTCAGGTCATGGAGCTAGGCAGCCAGTATCTTTATCACTGAGCCATCTTGCCACCTTCTCTCTCTCTCTCTCTCTCTCTCTCTCTCTCTCTCTCTCTCTCTCTGTCTTTAAAGATTTATTTATTTATTTTATGTGAGTACATCGCTGTCTTCAGACACACCAGGAAAGGGCATCAGATCCTATTACAGATGGTTGTGAGCCACCATGTGGTTGCTGAGAATTGAACTCAGGACCTCTGGAAGAGCAGTCAGTACTCTTAAATGCTGAGCCATCTCTCCAGCCCTACACTCTGAGGAGTGGAATTAGCATCAAAATACAGGCCCAGGGCTATTTTTTTAAAGTGACAATACCCATGCAGTACACATATATAATTAAGACTGTTGATTTTATAACCAAGAAATTCCATTTTTTATTCAAATGCATAATTTTTTAAAAAAAATTGGTAAATTTCAAATTTGATGTGTTACTGGGAATTCAAAATCTTCAAATACTAAAGGTGAAACCGTAAATTTCTGTGACCTCCTGAGAACATAGACTGTTAGAAATGAGTGAGCTTGGTCTGGGAAGATGATGTTCCATAGAATCTGAGTTCAAGTTCCAGCAGCTACATGGCAGCTCACAACCATCTGTAATTCAGAAGATCTGATGCCCTCCCCTGGCCTCTGAGATTACCAGACATGCATGTGATGCAAAAACATACATACAAACGATAAATATATCTTAAAGAAGAAGAAATAAGGGAGTTGTGAATTCCACCCTGATGCTGGCCAAGGGAAGTAAGGCATTGATGTCCACAGATGTAGGAGAAGGAACATTTATCAATACAAAATAAACAAGTAGAGAACTGAAACCAAGTGAGTGCCCAAGAACCAGTGTATCTATAAGTAGAATAATACCCTAGGTTGCTTCACTTAGGATGATATTTTCCAGTTCCACCCATTTGCCTAAGAATTTCATGAATTCATTGTTTTTAATAGCTGAGTAGTATTCCATTGTATATGTGTACCACAATTTCTGTATCCATTCCTCCATTGAAGGACATCTGGGTTCTTCCCTGCTTCTGGCTATTATAAATAAGGCTGCTATGAACATAGTTGAGCATGTGTCTTTATTACATGCTGGAGAGACCCCTGGGTATATGCTCACTGTTGTGGATAGCCCTGGGCCTGTATTTTGATGCTAATTCCACTCCTCAGAGGGGCTGAAGATGAGGAGTTGCCTTGTGAACTTTCTCCCCACCTTAACTTTTCAAATAAAGGCTTGAGCCAATGATTGGGCAGGAGGAACGGGGAGGAGCTGAGAGTTTAGGGGAGGAGCAACGGGGGATCAACAGGAGAGAGAGGAACTACTAGGAATTGACTGAGAGGCTGCAGAGAGAAGCTCGTGTCCTGGAGAAACTGCAAGTTATATGGGATAATATAGATGGAAATAGAGTAGTGTAGTGGGAGATCTGCCCAATCTAGGCTTATAGCTTGTTTTGTTAACTGAGTTAAGCTTTCTTTTACCGGGGAATTGGGTTGGAAACAAAGTGGCAACAGCCCACTGAGTGGTATAACATGGTCCTCTGGTAGTATTATACCCAGTTTTCTGAGGAACCGCCAGACTGATTTCCAGAGTGGTTCCAGCTTGCAATCCCACCAGCAGTGGAGGAGTGTTCCTCTTTCTCCACATCCTCGCCAGCACCCGCTGTCTCCTGAGTTTTTGATCTTAGTCATTCTGACTGATGTGAGATGGAATCTCAGGATTGTTTTGATTTGCATTTCCCTGATGACTAAGGATGTTGAACATTTCTTTAAGTGCTTCTCAGCCATTCCATATTCCTCGGGTGAAAATTCTTTGTTTAGCTCTGTACCCCATTTTAAATAGGGTTATTTGGCTCTCTGGAGTCTAAATTCTTGAGTTCTTTGTATATATTGGATATTAGCCCTCTGCCGGATGTAGGGTTGGTAAAGATCTTTTCCCAATTTGTTAGTTGCCATTTTGTCCTATTGACAGTGTCCTTTGCCTTACAGAAACTTTGTAATTTTATGAGGTCCCATTTGTCAATTCTTGATCTTAGAGCATAAGCTATTGGTGTTCTGTTCAGTAAATATTCCAAGTGATGTAACCCAATCACAAAAGAACACACATGGTATGCACTCACTGGTAAGTACATATTAGCCCAGAAACTTGGAATTCCCAAGACACAATTCACGTATCAAATGATGCCCAAGAGGAAGGAAGAACAAAGTATGGATACTCTGGTCCTTCTTAGAAGGGAGAACAAAATACCCACAGAAGGAGATACAGAGACAAAGTGTGGAGCAGAGTCTGAGGGAAAGATGATCCACAGACTACCCCACCTAGTGATCCATCACATATACAGTTACAAAACCCAGACATTATTATTGATGCCCACAAGTACTTGCTGATTGGAGCCAGATATAGCTGTCACCTGGGAGGTTCTGCTAGTACATGACAAATACAGAGGGGGACACTCTCAGCCAGTCATTGAACTGAGCACAGGGTCCCCAATGGGGGAGCTAGAGAAAGGACCCAAGGAACTGAAGGGATTTGCAGCTTCATAGGAGGAACAATGATATTAGTCACCCAGTACTCCCAGAGTTCCCAGGGACAAAACCATCATTCAGATAGTATACATGGTGTTACCCATAGCTCCAGACACATAGGCAGCAGAGGATGGTCCTGGAAAGGCTGGATGCAACAGTGTAGGGGAATACCAGGACAGGGAAGCAGGAGAGGGTTGATTGGGGAACAGGGGGAGGGAGTTTGGCTTATGGGATTTTTGGGGTGGGGGGAACCAGGAAATGGGAAATCATTTGAAAAGTAAATAAAGAATATATCTAATAAAAAGTTTAAAAAAAAAAGTAGAATGCCCTGAAAACTTCAAGCTTAAAAAGGGGGCTTATATCTTCTGATTTGGGTAGATGGAAACATGCTGTGCTTTTTTCTTTAAGGCTTATAGAATAATATGTATAATAGCCCAATCTCATTTTAAAATGTAAATTAGTGAGGATACTGAGAAGAGCACCTTTCTCCATTGTCAAGACTGTTTTCATTGTCATTAGGACATGGGCAGAGTGTACAGAAAGTTGCATTAACCAAGGGAAAGAGATGCCTGTTTCTACTTATTTTTCTGTTATTAAAATGTTAGAATAAACAAGCACTGTTCTATACTACAAACTTTAAGAGTAGACAGGAAATACTGCCCTCCTTCATGCCTCCCTGTGATGCTGGCACTGCTGAATAGAAGTATGGAATTTTTACATCCTAAGTTTCATGAAAAGAGATGAACTATTTGTTGTTTGGAGGTAAGTGATGTATCCACCCCCACATGCACGCACAAAACCCAGAGGGCATCAAAAGTGTAGTGATTTTTTTTTTCTCAAAGCACACTGTGCTGGTAATTGCTGGTCTTATTTGGCTATTGGCAGTTGCAGAGATGTTTTCAAAATACACACCTGTCAATTCTCACTGAAAAATGATGAAGAGGGGGCTGCCTAAGGTAAACAGATCAAGCCATTGTCAGCAACAATAGAAATTCATGGCCTCTAAAATTGCACATTAGGTTAAAAAAAACACACATCCTGGTTCTATTGAAATCAGAAATGGAACAAGAAGAATCCAATGAGTATATTTATATGAATTCTGTCTGAAATAGTTTCCTTCCTGTCTTGTTACATGTAATTTTTCAGGGTAAATACTAAAGTAAGCCCTCATTCCTCCTCAGCAGCACATCTTTTGCTAGGATTCATTTGAGGAAAAAAAACAAGTGCCTAGGAAATGGATGTTGTCCACTTCTCCAAAGAGCAAGTCCAACAAAGCTGAAAACAGATTCTCATTCATCTCGTGGCGTTTCAGCTCAGAATTACTCATGTCGCCTGGACCCCGCTGTGTCACTAGCCGAATTCCAGGCCGGCATTAAAGCTACAGTGTTTGGAGTGGGGGTGGGTGGAGCCAAACAAGTCATACAGAGGTCAGCAGACATCAAAATCATAGCTCCTTCTTGAGCCATCCCTTAAATGCGGTAGGGATATGTCTAGAGGGATGAGAGTCACGCTGACACCTTACTAAAGGGTGACTGCATTTGTCACAAAAGGTGAATAGTCTGAGACAGCCAGAGATGACGACATGTTAGGATGCCCAGATTACATACTCACAGACTACTTAGCAGATTTCTGAACTAGGAACTCTGCTCTATCGATGACACAAAGATAGGGGCAGAAAGTCCTTTATGTACAATTTAGTTTGGGCAAGCTGCCTGGTCTCTAAGGGCACCACTGTTTTTCGTTTAATAATTCGGAATTCTCAATCCTCCCAGTAAGTCATTGTGTTCTGACTCTAGAAGACCCATGAGGTCAAAGAGCTCAGACCCCACAAAGGCAGCACAGCAATACTATAATAGCATCGAAGACAGACAGATGTCTGTCCATTTTCTAAGGTGCCCAAGTGTTTGCTGACACTCGTGGTGATGTTGTCTGGCTCAGAACTTTGCCCTCATTGGTTGGAAATCATCTTTGTACAAGTGAAGCTCATTCTTCCTGTGATCCCAGAAAATAGTGGAAAATAGTAAGTCATCACATGGAATACACATAATTTATGAATAGAATCGCAACCAGTTTTAAAGTGTGAAAACTAATTTGCCCATGTATCAATCTGACAGCCTCATACTTATCTTTTTGCCTATTCTTGGGATTGTGTTTATATGTTTACATTATATTCAACATTGGACATTGCAGACAATTAGGTAAAAACATAAATTTTACCTAGCTTTAAATAAACATGCAGAATTTATTATTGGTGTTGTTATTATTATGGTTATTGTTGCAGCCCAAAGACATGTTATCTTGAATTCCATTTTTTTCCTAAAGTCATCCCAATGAAAAGGGTTTTTATATGTATTTGCTTATTTGTTTGTTTTACATGATGAAGATTAAACCAAAGATCTTGTGCAGTCTAAGCAAGTGAGGCAAGTGGCCTCTCGTCCCACGCCTTTGTTTGTTTGTTTGTTTGTTTGTCTGTTTATTGAGACAATATTGTGCTCTGTAAGCCAGGCTGGCCTGAAACTCACTTGACAGCCCAGGTAGGCCTCAAACCCATGACAATTTTTCTGCCTCGGCCTCCTAGCTCTGAGATTTTGGGCACTGGTTCTCACACAGACTCCTTTCAAACTTTTGAACTAACTGCTTGTAGGAATAGTGTTCCTAGAGCAGTATGTGGCAGCACGGCCGGGCTCCTCAGCGCTTCCTCTTTATCCCGTGTCATGGCAGTTTGAAGGGGCTCTCTGAAATCTCAAGTGGGATGACCTTCCAAGCTGCATTTTCAAGGGGAAAGGTACTTAATACTTGCACAGTGATTCTTGCTCAAGTTGAGGGAAAAAACTATCTTCTATACTAGAGCTAAAGCATGCACAGAGATTTCATGGACATTTGCTTACACTGAAGAAGCTTCCTCAGGTCCACAGTTTTCCCTCAAAGCTGAGCATTTATGGCCTTGAGTGGAATGTGTCTGACTCAAAACTTGAAATAATTGAAACCAAGTAAGTGTGCTCTCCATGAATCTATTTTAAATTTGACTTTACAAATAAAGATGCAGATATTGTCATTTCCAAGTTAGAGATTATTTTCTTTAAACAAACAAAAAAAAAGGCACACAATGACCATCTATGGTAGAACACAAGAACAGTCTTTGATTCTTGGAACTTTGACCAGTTAGGAGTCTGCATTGACCACCTGTCACTGCAATAAGAGGCTTGTCTGGCTAAGGCTGAAATTAGCACAAATCTATAGGCATAAACATAAATATAAAAAAGATGGTTTGACAATATGGCCATTTATGGACACACCACCATCAGGTTCCTCCTTGGGTCCTATGAGCTCCTTGGTGACACACTCCTGTGAGTATATGACTACCATAGATAGTCAGCACCAATTAGGCTCAAGGACAATAAATAATAACAATAACTTAAAAGGAGAACATAGAATCATCAGACTATGGGTTGATGGTTCCCAGCAGGAGTTGGAGGATCCCTGTGGGAGTTGGAGGGAGATAGTAGGCTAATCGATGGTAGATAAGATCAAAATGCATTGTACATATGTGTGAAATTTTCAAATAATAAATTAACTATTATCATTCAAAGTATTTAATTTTGTACTAAGTATGCAATTTTGTATCTTTATTCTTTATTATTATTACTTTTGACAGTCCATTCGTTACCCACATCCCGGCCTGCCTTCCCACAGTTTCTCATCCCATAGCTCCTCCCCCATCTTCATGAGGATGCCCCCCCCAAGCCTCCCCACCCCCAGGGCCTCAAGTCTCTTGGGGGTTAGGCGCATCTTCTCTCACTGAGGCCAGACCAGACAGTCCTCTGCTGTATATGTGTCTGTGGCCTTGGACCAGCTCATGTATGCTGCCTTGTTGGTGGCTCAGTGTCTGAGAGATGTCAGGGGTCTGGATTAGTGGGGACTTCCTATGGGGTTGCCCTTCTCCTCCGTTTCTTCCAATTTTTCCTTAATTCAACCACAGGGGTCCCCAACTTCAGTCCAATGGTTGGGTGTAAGTATCTTCATCTGTCTCACTCAGCTGCTTGTTGGACCTCTCAGAGGGCAGCCATGTTAGGCTCTCATCTGTAAGCACACCATAGCATCAGTAATAATGTCAGGCCTTGGGGCCTCCCCTTGAGATGGATCCCAAGTTGGGCCTGTCACTAGACCTCCTTTCCCTCTGTCTCTTCTCTATTTTAGTCCCTGCAGTTCTTTCAGACAGGAACAAGGTTTTTGACTGTGGGATGGCAACCCTATTTCTCCACTTGATGTCCTGTCTTTCTACTAGAGTTGGACTCTACAAGTTCCCTCTCCCTACTGTTAGGCATTTCACCTAAGGTTCTCTTCCCTTTGAGTCATGAGAGTCACTTTCCAGGTCGCTGGGACTTTCTAGGGAGTCTCCCCCACTTCCCACCCCTCTAGCTTGCATATGTCCATTCATTCTGCTGACCCTCAGGGCTTCTCTCCTACCTCCATACCCTCATACCTGATAAATAAATATCTCTATCACTTACAGGTTTGTGAGGCCATGGAGAAATGAAGAAAACTGCCTGTGGTGGTTTTAATGAAAATGGCCCCCATAGATTCATAGGGAGTGGCATTATTGGAGGTGTGGCATTGTTGGTGTAGGTGTGGCCTTGTTAGAGGAAGTGTGTCATTGGGTGTGGGCTTTGATGCTTCAGATGCTCAAATCACTCCCAGTTTCTCTCTCTCTCTCTCTCTCTCTCTCTCTCTCTCTCTCTCTTCAGGTTGTCTCCAGACATAGATATAGAACTCTCAGCTACCCTCCAGCACCCTGTCTGCCCATGTACTGCCATGCTTCCCATCATAACAATGGACTAAACTCTGAACTATATGCTAGTTCTGATTAAATGCTTTTCCTTTTGAGAGTTGCCATGATCATGGTGTCTCTGCACAGCAATAGAAGCCCTAACTCTGCCTTAACCTTGGTTTTCTCATCTATTTGGTAGAGCTAATGGGTCTTGTAACAAGATTGTGGAAAGAATGAAATCAAACAACACATTCAGAATGCTGAGAGAATTCCTGCACGGTACAGATACTCAGTATTAATCCTTGCTATCACTAATGCAACAAACAAGAAGGCTATCTTCGACCCACAGAATACAGCCTCTGTCTTTAAATAGCAATTAATCCAGTAGAAAGGAAAACACCAAGAAAAGGGACAGAAATGCATTCACTAGTCAATGAACTACGACAACTCTCTAAGTCTCTCTTTTGAGTTATGAACTCATATAGCTCACCAGGATCTGCCTGTGACCATCTTCCATTCTCTGGTCTTGGCAATCTCCGTTGAAAGAATTCAGAGGAAAAAAAGAGTAGAACATAAAAAATATTCCAAGGGGTGAAGTAAACAGAAGCTGAAGAGGTTCTAGTGCCTATCTACATCTTAGTTAAGCTTTGTATGAACAATAATATCTCCTGAAGAGACAGCTTTTCCTGGGGGACATGTTCCTACCTGAATGATTGACAGGCCTATTTGGGTTAACTGGTCAGGAGAAGATGGTGATATGCTGTTAACCAGATGGTCTCTGCTTGATAGTTAACTCCTGGAGGGGAAATCAGAATGTCTCCATCCAGGACCAGAGAAGTTCAGATCCTATTCCTCTGGCCCTCTATTCAGAGTCCTGCAGTTTCACTTGCTGATTGTACAAACTGATGACTATGAGAAGGGACATTTGTAGTCATAAAGTTTTTGCAACCTATTCTTAATAAGGGTTCAATCTCTCTTCTAGCCCACCATCCAGGAGAGGTAGTGAAAGAGAAAAGTTATTATTATAGGGGGGGACCTGGTCAGCAATAGTTCCTTGGGGGTGAATTCAGTTTTCTTGGGCAGCAGTTCAGTCCTGTAGCAAACACCAAGTATGACCCAGTAGCTGCAGACCAGTCTTCTAGGCAGGCAGATATCACACAGGAAACAGCAGCTACAATCCAGTCCTTTCAACAAGCAGATACCAGGCAGCTGTAGTTCAATCCTGAAGAAGCTGTCAGATGTGCACGATGCCACAGGAACCTCACAAGCAGTTCTTGGGTGAGTCTCTCTCAGTGGCAGCATTACCGCAAGGTGAGCTCAACAACTGCTATGTAAGGTGAACAAATACGTGCACGTTGTTAGCAAAGAATAGCGAGGCACAACAAACCAAACCAATGCTGAGTGCTCACCTCCCACTGTCTGTGGTATCATATTTACACTCCTTCGTCAAGCATCCTTTCACGTGTTTGCTATAGCCAAACATTCTTTCACCCGTGTCTGCTTCAGGAAAAAAGTCTTTCACATGTTTGCTTTAATATGACACCTTTTCACCTGTGTGCCCTAGTAAAACATCAAAGGACATAACTCACTTTACAAAGAACTAGAAGTTTCCACGTCAGACACCTATCTCCTGTGACCTCCATAACTGCTAATACTTCACTAGCTAACAGTCATAGACAATTACCTATTTATCTGAATGCTCCAGACAAGTTTCTGACAGACTTTTTTCACGTGATTCTCAACAATGAATTTCTGCATTCATTCGGCCAACAAGTTTCTCCCTCCTCTATTTTTTTTTCAGAAAATAATCTCTCTCTCTCTCTCTCTCTCTCTCTCTCTCTCTCTCTCTCTCTCTCTCTCTCTCTCTCTCTCTCTCTCCCCCCCTACCCAGTTATGCTCTTGGACAATTCAAAGTCTTTGCTTCCTTTCCCCTTTAATCCTATACAGGATCATTTTTATTATTTTAAAACACACACTTTAAACATCTCCACTTCTCTCTGTTTATACAGGTGAATCCTTAGTGAGACACCACTATCTCCCTGAGACTAATATAGTAACCTCCTATCTAGTCCAGGGATAGAAAAACAGTATTACAGACTAGACATTATGCCTGTAACCCCAAAACCTTTCTTAATTGAATTTCCAGTAAGATTCTTTTAAAAGAAATGTTACACACTATCAATCTTTGTTTTTGATATGATGTGCTTAATAAATGAAAGTATATTTTATACTCGTAAAGAGATTCATTACGTATTTCTTTAAGTTAGGGTTGGCTTCAATATCACTCTGTAGCAGAGAATCACATGAACTTCTTTTTTTTTAAGTAATTTTTTTAATTTTCTATATTTTTAACTTCTATCCTTCTGCCTCTACTCTGAAGTGCTGAGAGGACAGACATACATGCTTATTCCCAGGGCTTCATGCGTACTAGACAAGTTCTCCACCAACTGAGCCACATAGTTTTCAAATCATCTGGTATTGAAGAAAGCATTAAACTATATTTTATAATTACTCCAGCATTCTTAAATTTTCATGCATGATATTACTTTGTTTTAGTCACTGAGATTAAAAAAGATGTGCCTTTCCAGATGACCCCAGGACCACTTTGTTGGGTCTATTTAAAAACAGACCCCCCTTCTGCCTGCAAAAATAACACAAAAATAACAAAAAATGTTATATTTTTGTCCCACTAGAAAACCATGTAGTAATGTGTGCACCACTGGACGTTGAGAACCAAAATAGAGGTACAGGACTGAAAGAAAATAGAAATCAGACACCAGAAGAAAAAAGGAGATGTGTTTTATAAAAGAAACGTTGTAAGAAAGTCTTTTGTATTTTATTGCATTTCTTTAAATTACATTTGTCTTGCCACGCATGTTCATTTTTTTCCTTTTAACAGAATTAAAAAATGAAAAGTGAATTAAACATAAAAATATACGAAGAATGACTTTTTTATTTTAATAGAGTTAGATTAGTTTACTATTGCCAATGACTTTAATGGTTTTGTCATGGAATGTTTTTACCATTTAAAAATTACATTTTCTTGAGAGTCCTATTATTATGATTCCTTTGGGTATAGAAGAACAATGATCATCTCTTTTTTCACAATCTATACTAGATTATAAACAGATGTTAATTAAGCACTATTATGAACAGAACACAGGGCAATAATAATGGAGAAAAGTATACTTTGTTTCTGTTATATAGGCATTAAATTCTGTGGGAAAAAGGAGTGTTGAGTGAGTATTCATTGAAAGGAAAAGGAAAGGAGCCTGACTGAGGGTTAGGGAAACAAGAGAGACAATACGGGTAAGAGATGGTTGAGGAGTTGAGGAGATGGCTCAGTGAGTCAGAGCTCTTATACTGCAAGCACTAGGACCTGAGTTCAAATTTCCCATCTACATTTTAAAAAAAAACCTCACAGGACTGTGCCATGTTGCCCATATCCCCAGCACTGGGGGATGGATGGTGCAAATGGTAGATTCTAAGAGCTCTCTGACCAACAAGCCTAGTCAAAAAGGCAAACTTCAGAAACAGTGAGGGGCTCTGACTCACGGAAATAAGGTGAGGATTAATACAGGAGGATAACTGAAACCCTTTTTGGCCTCACTTGCTCAAGCATAGGAACACACTCACACACTCACATGTGTGTACTACACACATACACAAACATGAGAGAGAGAGAGAGAATAAACAACCGAAGTCATGGCTGGAGTGAGAAGTGAGAAAATGGAAAAACAGAGCATCAGTGGACTATGCAAAGAGTAAGTAGTGAATAAAATATGTGGGCAACAGACAAACAAAAATGAAAAGGAATTATTAGAGAAAAATTAAATATAGTAAAGAACCTGAAGAGAGCATACAGAGTTCAAGAAGTCTTATATACTGAGATCATTTTCAGACTATTGTATACCAAAAAAAAAAAAAAACAAACCAGAATGGTTTGGAATAGGACATGATATGAGTTACTCAGTGATTCCCAAGAGCCTATGTAGACTAGGTAAAATTAGAGCACAGTTTATAAAAACTGGTAGAATGAATAGTGAAAAGTAAGTAACAGGGTAGTTCAGATTCAAGTTTGGGTTTGCAACCGTGGTTTGGGGTCTTGTGTTAGTGGAGTTTGTACATTGATCTGAGAAATGGAACTGAAATACTAATACCATTCTTGTCCCATGTGTACAGAAAATGTTTCAGAGGGCTGAGCACATAAGAAATTTACTCAATGGCTGTGTCATGCCAACTTGTTTTACATTTCAAAGTAGATATGAATTTTTGGGGTTCTTGTTAAAACGTAGGTTCTAGTTATAAGCAAGGACTTTCAGACAACATCTGTTGTTGTTTTTTTTCATAAAATTTCAGGTGATTTAAATAAAATGATTTGTTCCTTAAGTAATTTGAGCTACTGATCTCTGGAGCTGGAGTTTAAAAGTTCTTTCTAACCTCTCTTTCCTGGTTAGGTTGACTAATCTAGTTATTAAGACACTCACTAGTCTATGACAGAGACTAAGCGCCATTCACAAAAGATAGCTAAAGTGATCAGATTGACACTAAAGATTCAGTAATCTAATAAAGAAAATTATCCCTAATATAGTTTTATAAACAGAACACAAAAATACATGGTATTTCTCTCTTGATTTCTCTGTCTCCCATTGTTCCCCTAAAATACACACACACACACACACACACACACACACACACACACACACACACACACACGTATGCATGCGTGTGTGCACACACTTACCAGAACCTCTTCAATTAGACTTTGGCTCTAGGATGAATGGAAGGAAGCCTAACACATGAAATTAAAATGATTCCTTAATTTCCTATTTGTATGACAAATATGCTAAGCTCATTCATAAAATACTGGATACCTAATATTTCGATCCATCATTATTTTGCTTGCATCAGTGACTAATTTTATGTATCAGTTTGTCTGGATTGTATTTCCCAGATGTTTTGATCAAAAATATATTTTACATATCTCTGTAAGAATATTTGAGAAAAGGTTAACATTTATATTAATCTGGAAAAGTATCTCCTATTATATAAATGATCTTTCTGCAATAAAATCAAAGTTTGAATAGAATACAAGTTAGGCCACCCCTACATCCAGAAGCCAGTAGGAATTCTACCATTATGGGGCTTTAGGATTTAAACTACAACCTTATTTGTTGCTTGTTCTCCAACCCACCCCTCTCTCCACTGATCCTGAACTTCCTAGCCTCTGTACCAGTGTGAGTCAATTTCCTTCAGTAAATCTCTCTTTATATATCTCCTTGGTCCTTTTCTCCTGAAAACTCAAAAAATATATACTATTGCCTTTGAAAAACTTGTCTTACCTATGGGCCCTTGTACTCTTCTAGTGGCTAAAGTTTGTGACTTTTAATGCCTGTTTTGAGGTCTAGCCTTTAGGTATACCCCAAGAGCAATCTTTCAAAAATGCAATTATGGATAATGTTTAACTGAGGACTCTGTACTGTCATATTAACTTCGTTGGATTTTGAGTTATCTGAAATCTAGACCCTTAGATTGTGCTTCCTAGCCTCCATAACAGTGTGAGTCAATTTCCTTTAATAAATCTCTCTTTATACATCTCCTTGTTCCTTTGATCCTTGGTCAATGATCAAAGCCTTCCAAGTATTCCTGCTCTCTTGATGGTCTGGAAGTCCCATCTTTTTGGGTCAGCCCCCAGGACTACTGGAAGGTGACAGGTATCTCCACAGCCCCTGGAGTGCCTGTTTGCCCCACACTAGGACTTATCACCCTTGACCTGGAGCTATTTCTGTCCTGCTTATCTTTGTTCCCCTAAATGAACCCTTCTAATGTGGGAAATCTTAGCCCAGTTTTCAAATGCTGGCATAACTTCAATTTTCTAGCAGCTGGACCTCTTCAAACTGCCAGGGCCTCTCTTCATGTGCTAATCAACTCACTATCCAAAGCAAACTTCTGACTGAGGTAAAGCACAAAGTAAACCTAGTTTCTGGCTCGCGACTCCAATTTTCCCACTTGCATCCCAAACTAGTACACAAATGCACCCCATATCACACCCAACTCCTGTGAACATCGTGGGTCCTTCTAGCATTCCATAGCTGTGACATGCAACCTTCAAAATAAACTCCTTCTATTGCCAGGCAATAGTTACTGAACCTTTATGAGCTACTGAGATGTTACTATTCTCTGAAATCATCATGACACTTGTGGTTCGATGGGTCATTCTGTCCTGCCACTCTATGCTTACATCACAATTGCAGAGTCTTTACAGTGACAGAACTATCTATTTACACATGGCTTTGGCCAGACTAAAACTCCAAAGGGCAGGAATTCATTCTTTATTTTTGTGGTTCGAAAAACTAGCTCATCTTGTAAAGGAGCTTAATTCATTTTTTGGTCCAGCTATTGATTTACATTTCTAGGCTCTGTTCAGTTTCTTGCATACTTTGAATAGAAAATGCCTTGTGTTCCATCAACAACCATCAACCTGGAATAAGTGATCATGGCATTAAATTACTTCTCTTCCATACATCAATCCACATATAAGCTTGTCTATAGAGCAAATCTCAGTTAGATTATAAATGAAGGTGCTAGTGACTGGTACTTTATCCAGAAAGTTATCCTGAGTGCCAGAAATGATGACAATCAGAAAGAAAATACCCAACAAACAACTCCTGCCTAAAACCTAAAGTTCTATAGTTCAAACAATGAAAAATATAAGAATTCATAAAATCCATAGAAATATTTAGAAGTTTCTGCTTTTTAGTCTCTATTTACAATGTTATACTTTCTCTTCCTAAATGTTGAGCTTCCAGTTATCGTAAACCTTGCTTGTTCCAAACTTTATTGCTGGTCAAGGACAGAACTGATGACATCACCCCTCCCCCTCAAGCTCCTCACTGTGACTCTAGGCAACGTGAATGAAGCCGATTGATTGGCCTGCTGACATAAGCCTAAATTGGATAGCCTTGATAAACATTGACTGTCTCATGCATATCTCATTTTTAATGATTGAGTGTGGTTTTGTTATTGTTGAGACAAGTTCCCAAGTGCATGTATGGATAAAATTTTCTACCTCATAGTGAGCTGTCTACTCTCAGAAAGGATAACCCTCAATTCCAGTGGTCTCTCTGAGTACTCTTTCCCTCCATCCTCCCCAGTTCTAACAGCTGATGAGTCCCTCCCCTTCCGTTTTCCATTCTATGAATGAGTGCAGGAAAGGGGTGTGGCCAATAACACCTTTACACCATTAAGGTAGAAGTAAAGATTCCACGAGATAGTGAGTCTGCAAAATGTCCCTCTTCCTTGTGTCCTCAGACCTCATGGTCACTCTTAGCTAGCAGGGAACTCCTCTCCACCAAGTGGCTGTGATATTAACTCACTATATAAGTACACTAACTACTAGATGAAATGGACTTTTGCTAATACTCATAATGATAACTGAGTATGTATATTTATGGCCTCCCATGACTGCTGGGGTGGGGGAAGGGTGATGTTTGTTTGTAGCCATCCTCCACACCTGATCCCTCTTGTTCCTGTCTCCCTCAACTGCCCCCACCCATGATGCCTATTCTATTTCCCCTTCCCAGGGAGACTCATATGTTAGCCCCCTTGAACCCTCCTTGTTACTTAGCTTCTCTGAGACCTAGGATAGAACCAAGCACAACTGTCAAAAAAAGTCAATGAAATGATGTTCAATGATATTCTGCTATACTCATAAATTGGTGCCTAGCTCAGTGGTCATCAGAGAGGCTTCATCCAGCAACTGATGGAAACAGATGCAGAAACCTGCATGCAGACATTAGGGGAGCTTTTGGAATCCTGTGGAAGTGGGGGAGAAAGGATCAAAGGAACCAGAGGGGTCAAGGATACCTCAAGAAACCCTACAGAATCAACTAACCTGGGCTCATAAGGACTCACAGAGACCAAGCTGACAACCAGAAAGCCTGTATGGGACTGACCTAGGCTCTCTGCATATTTGTTACAGCTGTGTGCTTGGTCTTCTTGTGGAACTCCTAATAATGGGAGCAGGAGCTGTCTCTGGGTCTTTTGCCAGCCTTTTGGACCCTTTTCTTCATAGTGGGTTCTCTTTCCCAGCCTTTATACAAGGGGAGGTGCCTAGTCTTATTGCAATTTGGTTGGTATTCACAAGAGGCCTGCCCTTTTCTAAATAGAACCAAAGGAATGGTTGGAGAGGTACAGGTCAGGGACTGGGCGGGGAGGAGGGAGTAAAAACTGCAGTCAGGAATCAAATAATAATAACATTAATAATAATAATAATAATAATAATAGTTTTCTTGGGGGGAACTGAAAGAAAATACTTCAATATTTTGGGAGACTTAAAATTCCTTAGCTAGGGTAAAGAGGATCTGCATTGCAATTTTGAGCAAGGTCTGTGAGTAGTTTTGAATCTCTCGTTGAAAATAAAAATGATTCCATTACTACTTGTTTTAAGGATGCTGTAGAGTATGAAGTACTAAAAGATTCTGGAAGCCCTGGAAATGGAAAGGTCTCCACGTATTTAAGACTTCAGACAATCCAAACTGTTCACACCCGTGTTTCCAAGGATTATTTTGGTTGCTATTTTCTGAAGCATCTTCTTCTACACCAGCATTCAATGATTTCCCACTGGCTCTTCCTATGTAAATTTTCTGTTCCAATGCTTGACACAGAGATTTTGGTATACATATTTAACCAGTTAACAATTTAACCAGTTACCAACATTTTGATTCTTTTTAAACTATGCTTCCCATGTGACAGGAGACTGAGTCACAAGTCACATTTCACATCTCCTCAGGGTGTGAACATGAGACAGAGATGTGGGAGAGTCAAGAAATTCCTTCAAGAAACAGAGCAGAGATGTGAGCAGGAGGCACTTTCTAATACCATCCAAAGACTTCGGGCTTCATCTATGGCTTCTCTATGAGTTTCAAACAATCAATAAAATAAATTTCAAAGTAGACACTTTGGCCATTCTAGATTTATACTCAGTTTTGATTCTTGTATTACAATCACTTTTCTACCTCTAAGCTCACAATCCAGAAACTTGGAAAGGCCACAAGAAACAAAATTCTCAAGGTACTTTCTCAGCCAGCATCCATAGGATCATTTTCTCTAACTTCATTCTAAACAGCTCTTCTTTCCTTAAACCTAGCCCATTAAAGCCAGACTTTAGGCTACTTTGTGGGTTCCCTTCTCAACCATCCTTCTCCACCCTTATCCCTTCCAACCCCCAATATAAGGTAGGTGAGAAAGAAGGCTAGAAGTAAAAGGAGGTGTCAATCTCAATAGACTACTTTCTGCTCACCACTGGAGTAGAGTTCCTTGGGGCAAGATTGATCTTGTCATAAGTATATCTACAATCAACAACCAGAAAAAAATCCCAGCAGCAAAATGGGGAGCAATTTCTGGGGGCAATAGTAATCACCATGCAACTCTCAGGGCTCTGGTATTTATACACCCTCTCAAGAGTCTCCAGAATTCCAAACAATCCACAGTGGGCAAAATCACATCCCTGCCAGAGCATGGGGCAAATCATAGTCAGCTGCTGTGGACAGTCTCAAGCAGCCCCATATCCCACACCTGGGATTAAAAGAAAAACATATTGCCATACTTCTATATTTTTAACAGAACCAAAATTCTCTCTACAGCCCATCTAGTTCATTCAGTGTAAGACAATAGAGAAACGAGAGCTCAAGCAAAATTTGGATTCCTTCCAACATACACTAGGCGCATACACAGAGAAAAAAAAAAGCAAACAAAACAAAGGTTACATCTCTTCAAAACTGAATCTTTAAAATTTATATTTAATCATGTGTTTCGGTGTGTCTCTGTGTGGGTGCATGCACCATGCTTGGATCCCCTGCAGCTCAAGTTACAGGTAGTCATGAGCTGCCTGACATGTGCGCTGGCGACTGAACTCGGGTCCTCTACAAGAGTGGTGTACACTCTTAGCCATGAAGCCCCATAAATACTGATCCTTAAAGAATGTGAAATTTAATAGCTCATATCTCACCAAGACTCACACTAAACATCTTCAACATACATACAGTTTTTGAGTTATACGATCTTATTAATGCTAGTTTGGTTTTAAAATGAGTATCTTTAGGTTGTCACAGTCTATGGTTTACCTTTGATATATGTGAAAAAGTACTCTGAGATAACAAGCTAGGAAAATTTCATGTCTCCTTTAGTCACTGTTTTCCCAGTGCTGGTATTTCTGCTAGAGACTTGGAGTGAAAAACCTAAGATCAATAAACAGTTGGGGTCTATTATTACAGATGAGAAAGAAGCCACAAATGAAATATATTTGTAGAGATGTTCTACATGCATTGCTTTTTATCTGGCTTAATTTGTTTTTATACAGTCATCTACAAAAATGAAGACGAAACCTTTTCGGGCAGCCTAATAACATTGGTTATTTGTATGGGATAGAAAACTTGTTATCCAGCTGTGTCATCTTTAAAAAAAAAAACCCACAGAGGGCAAGATCTACTGAAGTTCAGGGGCTTCCAAACAAGCTGACTGCCCAAGCTGTAAATTGCCTATTGACCTTGCTCCAATAAATGGCTTTTTAATGGACTTCAGGATAGTACATTGTGAGGTATGAGCTCTGGGCTGCCATCAACCGCTCTGAGTGCTGAAGAAGAAGTGTACCCTTATGAACATTAGAAGCCAAAAGAAAATTGCAAGCATTGACCACTTTTGTGCCCATGCTGCTTTCCACAGCAGGAGAATAATTTGATGCTCCCGCCCCTGCCCCCCATTTCCTGTCTACAGACATCTTTTTATCACTCTCCTCCCAACCCCCAGTTTACTTTTCTTGATTTGTCCATTTCAATAGCATGAGTTAAAAGTCCTTGGATCACCAGCTTGTATATCAGTGTATGACAATAAATACACACTTAGTTTATTTTTAGACATGGTACAAAACCAGTTAAAAGGACTTCAAAACTGAAATATCAACATCTCCAAATTCTGAGTCTGCCACAAAAAAGAAACATCCTTAGGGGAAACAAGAGACACTTCTTTGTCTTTACAGACACATTACTTTAACACTTTAAAATTATCAGAAAGTCCCATATGTTTTTACTTCTAGCTCTTGTTAATCCCAAGATGCAGGGTCAAAATTATATGTTTATACAAGTTGGGTTTAGCACATAAATAAACTTCAAAATCAATCCAGAAGTAGAAGTCAGAGGAGAATATACTTTGTAAGCTTCCCTGCATCACCTTGGGGTTTACTCAAGTCTGGGAGGTCATTGAACATAACACTTACCTGGCTTCTAGCTAAGGAGAAGCAAACTATTTTAGAATCAGGGTAGGGAGCAAAGCATGGAACATCAGAGTTCTAGCATCAGGTTTGAAAATTGCTAGGAATTGAGGAGGGTCTGATGCACTCAGACTAAAATCAGTTCGAAAGACTAAGAAATATGCCTGTGGTCAACCACAAACCATGTATTTCTCTGTAACTAAAGCCTTCTGAAGCCTACTACAAAGTAGATAAAGTTTCCCTCCAATACAACCAGTAATTTACCGACCTCCTCTAAGCAAACCCTTATCTTGTGGAAACCTCAAAGCCCCCAGAAACAGAAAGTTGATGGTTTGAATTTTCCACCATTGAGTCATCTAAATGGATGCACAACACTACAGGGCAACTCAGAGTGGTAACATAGTACCAGGCTGAGAACTGTTGCCAGTCCGCTATCAGACAACTACAGGCAAAACCCACAGTATCATTTTACTGTATAATTTTATGTCCATTTATTTTAATCAAAATGCATTTCATGTCTTTTCTAGCAATTTATTTTGTTATCCTACATAATTATTTGTCTATAAAGTACTAGAAAATTCTTTACCAGTTTTATTTAGCAAAATATGCATAAAAGATCCAGTTTCTCTCTTAGTCATGAGGAATTACATTTTTTATTTAATTTTTTTTTTTACTTATTGACTTTACATCCCACTCACTTCCCCCTCCTGGTCACCCCCTCCCATAATCCTTCCTCATGCCCTCCTCTTCTTCTCTTCTAAGCAGGTTACCCTCTTCTTCCCCCTCCCCATATCCCTCCACCCTGGCACTTCAAGTCTGCAAGGCTAGGCACTTCCTCTCCCATTGAAGCCAGACAAGGCAGCCCAGCTAGAACATATCCCATGTAGAGACAGCAGCTTCTGCAATAGCCCTCTCTCCAGTTGTTCAGGACCCACATGAAGACCAAGCTGCACATCTGCTACATATGTGCATGTGTGGAAAGAGATAGTACAGTCCTTGTAGGTTCTATGGTTGGTGGTTCAGACTCTGAGATCCCCAAGGGTCCTAGTTAGTTGACTCTGTTGTTCTTCCTGTGGAGTTCCTATCCTCATTGGGGCCCACAATACTTCCTCCTAGTCTGAGGAATCAACTTTTGATAAGGGCAAGTTTGTAAGCTTTGTCCTTCCCCCAAATAATTTTATTAAGAGTCTATATGAGGTGTTTATGACTCTCTCGTGTCTTTTTTTTTTCCCTTAAATTTGTCCAGGTCCTTTTGGAAGCAGAAAATAAAACAGGACTAGAAATAAAAGAGATTTATTGGGGCAATATCCAAAAGGATTAAGGGAGAAAGAGAGAGCTGTATGGTGGTAAGGGACTACCAAACTTCTCAGGTGGAGCCCTGAGAAGAAAGAGTCGGGCAAGCAAGAGGAAGGAAAGAACAAGGGGAGAGAGGAGCAAAGTAGGGAAGTAAGACAGCCAATATCAGGTGGAAAGATGCTCTTAGAATTCACAGCATTTCTAGCCAAGCATGATGCTGAGGCTCTGTAATCCCAGCACTAAGAAGCAGAGAGATCAGGGGCTTAAGACCATTCTCAGTTACACTGTGAGGACTGGCTACCTGAAAGCATGTCTATAAGCAAAACCAGACAACACAAAAGAATGCAGATTGTGTCTAAGAAAACTCAAAGGGGATGTGATAAAGTCTGTCCTGAGCCACCACGGCAGTTCTCTACCTCCTCAAATTGAAAACTTCGTATTCTTGTGACATACAGGCTGAGAATGACATTTAGAAAATGAGACTTGGGCAGTGATAGATTTCAAAGCCGAGCTGATGGGGCAATTGTTCAATTGTGCCTTCTGTAATCAGAGGTCCAGGAGGTCATTCTTATGACCACCACACTTGTAGTGATTCACTAAGGGGAAATGGCCTCCAGCTCATCTGTGTGAAATAAATTGGATGGTTTCAATTCTCCATCCTCTCTCTACTCCTCTGAGCTTACTGAACTGGGAGACCAAAGAAAGTCTGATATAAACTGGTAACAAGTCAACCTGCAGGCAAGGCCTATAGCACAATGATGGAAAATGTGGATGCTTCCTCTGCAAAGAATTTGAGACAAGCCTGTGCTGTTCAGTCAGCTACTAGGTTGTTTGTTATAAAACCTCAAGCCTTTGATTTAGAACAAAAACCTTATTCTACAATCCAGCTATACCAGCAAATCTCTCACTTAGAGGATTTGGGGGATATTACTTAATCCATGAATACATCTAACTCTATTTTTAGCATTTGAATGTAATCTCTATTTATATATCTCAACTGAAACTAGGTGTGGATGAGAGTGTACTTTAGCCCAAGTACGTACATTATTCTAAACCCATGGCACATTTCCTAATATGGTCTCATGTGATCCCCAGCACTTAATGTCTCCATAGCAATTGTTCAACAAACATGAGTGAGAACAGCTCTTGTCCTTGGAGTAAAAGTATTAATCAGTACTTCACAGAGAACCGTGCATGAAGACAGAAGTTCTATATGGAAAGAGCTCGGGGAAACAACAAAAACAATCATGACACAAGCACACAGTTTTGGCATCAGAAGAAAGCAAGATGAATGCTCCATGAAGATAATATTTGTGGAGCTCCCTTGATATCTGTAGGTCCCTAAGGAATGATCATCCTGAAGACAAGGCCAAAGCTCCATGGGTCAGAATGGTTTTTCATTGTAAGATACCGGGAGTGACTTTATTAGGAAGTTATGAAGAGTATTAAATCTACAGAAAGCTCCTGTGCTGTCACAAGACAGAGACCTTCCTCATTCTGCATTTGGTTTCCATCCCAGGCTGGTAAATTGGAAAGTTCTTACTTCATCATGTTCTAGCCCAGAGGAAAAGATGGCAAACAGAAATACAAAGAAGAATTCAAGAGTTAACTCATCATGAAAAAATTCAGCTTGATCTGGTTTGCTTAATTGTTTTGTCTCTAGGCTGTCTTCTGGTGGTCATTAAATGGCACACACACAAAAAAATCCCCCTTTACCATTTAAGCCATAATGAACATATTGGATCTCAAGAACATGAGCCTGGACCATATTGTGTGATGGTAGCAACACTGTGGACATTGGATAGAAATGTCATCTCCAGTCTAAACAACAGTCCCAAGACATTAAAGAAACTTCACAGGGAGTGTGTACAAAAGAACTTTCAATGACATCTGAAATCAGCCTTCTTTGAAGAAAATCATCCTGGAAAATGAAGTGTAGCCAAGGCCATTTTTTTCTGTTCTGTTTCAGAATTCTCCAGTGTTTTCAAGAGGACAAACAGAATGTTACTCAGAACAATGAAGCACGTATAACTGAGAAGTCTGCATCATTGCATAGTGTCAGATCGAACTGCATTAAAAAGGAAAAATATGGTGTCATTTTATCACATCTCCTAAAAACAAAGTGTTCCCATGAATTTTAAATCAGGAAGAGAATTCTTTTAATGACGAGAAGTTCACCCTAAAACCTGTATTTTCTCAGTCTAATTAGGATAATTGTTTGGTAAATCATCCTGTCCCCTAAGAAATGTCTTGTTTTCATAAATGGATCTCTACTTAAATGTAGAGGCTCATTAAATTCTATGACCTACAATTATAAGTAATGAAGGCAAAGCCTAAAGAGTAAAGATTATGAGATGGCAAACTTTACATGGGCCTTGACCCTTCACTTTGCTATGACAGCGAAGGCTCCATTAATATCATATTGGTCTAATGAGACCGAAGATAAGAGTATCACTCTTCCTCCAAGATACCAAAAGATACATCAAATCTGTCTGTCTCAGAAGGTTCTATCAGGCCTTGAGTTCATATGGATTTATTTTCCTGAAGAAATAAAGAAAAAAACCGTGAGGGATTTCCATCCCAAATGCCTATAAAAAAAAAAATCCAACTTCTAGACAATAAGGACAACTGTTACCATGGGATTTGGCACAGAATTGGTAAAAGAACTCTGGCACAAATAGGTTTCATGGACTGCCAATCATGGCCATGTTCTGCATATGGAACACAGATTCAAAGTTAAGTCTTCAAATGCTGCCTATAAATAAAAAAGGGAAGGTACAGGTAAGATGTCTCTATTAGAACTACTTTACTCTTCCAGTTATATTCTTAGAATATCATTGTCCTTGAGAAACAGTTAAGGTTACCTACTTGTAAGACTTTACCAACTAAAGTGATCATAGTCATAAGCAGCCAACTAATCTGGCCTTAGCTCTACACATGGGATGTTTCTTCCTTCAAACATTTGCCAAACTTTAAACACATAGAAAAAAGTTAGTGAAAGTCACTGAGATAGAACAGAAGTCATCAGTAAAATCTTAGCAGATCAAATCCAACAATATAGCAAAAAGTAATACAGTATAATCAAGAGACATTTATTCTAGGAATGCAAGAGAAGTGTGACACCTTAAATTAACCCTCAATAACACCCTAAGGAGATGGTTATAGAATCATATCACTTGACTGGTACAAAAGCATTTGGCAAAACTGATTCATTCTAAAAGTCTCAATCCTCATCAAAGAAACTTCTATGTGCTGTAGATGGCAGTAGCAAAGAGACCCACTACTGGTCAAAGCAAAGAAACTAGAAGACTACAGAATGTTCAGCTCTAAACAGAACATCTATATCATATTCCTTCTCCTCAAGGCTTAGAGAATGTTGCCGAAGATAGGGCAGAAAACTGCTAGAGACAGAGCAATGGACAATAGGAAACATTTTCTGGCCTTTGGCGACCTCTGTTCCGGTAGACTGCACTGAGGAGACAGATACCCAGGATCTCCCCAATATAACATCGCTTCGGACATGGCCTATTGGGGCTTCCGTCTGTTCCCAAGAAAGGGACAGTGCTGTGGTCCTCTGGGCGCCAGCTCTGCTGTGGGCCATCCCTTCTGGAGGGTGACCTGCGCCGCCAAGAGAGTGCAGAGTGCACTCCGCAATCTTTGCTCCAGTGGCCAGGTAGTTGGGACCGCCAGGCTCGGAGACAGACAGGCATAATATCGCTTGGGTCTCAGGCAGCTTGTGTGTACCCTGCTCCCAAGAGCTAGGCAGATCTGCAGTAACCAGCACACCAGCTCTGCTGTGGGACTTCTGCCTTGCAGAGGGACGCCCCTTCCCCCCCCCCCCCGGGAGAGATCACACACCCCTGCACGGGGCAGGAGCCTACCAGCCTCCCTTTGGCGAACTCTGCTCCAGGAATCCACTACGCTGAGCCTTTGGATGTGCAGGGACTCCCCAATATAACATCACTTGGGGCAAGGCACATCAGGACTCCAAAGTCACTCAGGAGCAGGGCAGGCCCCAGAAATCGGTGCCAGGGGAATCCTGGTAATCCAAGGGGGTCAGAAATAGCTTTGCAGGCTCACAGGAGGTCCAACCAACAGCCAGTGACAGCAGCACCAACTAACACCAGAGGTAACCAGATGGCAAAAGGCAAATGTAGGAACGTTACTAACAGAAATCAAAGTAATATGGCACCATCCGAACCCAACTCTCCAACAGCAGCAAGTCCTGGATACCCCACCACACCCGAAAGACAAGATCTGGATTTAAAATCACTTCTCATGATGCTATAAGAGGATCAGAAGAAGGACATGAATAAATCTAATAAAGAATTACAGGAGACCATGAAACAACGGTTAGAAGCCCTTACAAAGGAAACACAAAAATCGCTTAGAGAAGTGCAGGAGAACATGGATCAACAGATGGAGGCCCACGAGGAGACAACACAAAAATCGCTTAAAGAAATGAATCAACGGGTAGATGCACTCACAAAGGAATCACAAAAATTGCATAAAGAAATGCAGAAGAATATGGGTCAACAGACGGATGCCCATAGGGAGGCAACACAAAAAATGCTTAAAGAAATGAATCAACGGAAAGATGCCCTTACAAAGGAAACATGAGAACTGCTTAAAGAAATGCAGGAGACGATGGATCAACAGATGGAATCCCATGAGGAGGAAAAACAAAAATCGCTTAGAGAAATGCAGGAGAACTTGGGTCAACAGGCAGAAATCCTGAAAGAGGTAATGCAAAAATACCTTAAAGAAATACAGGAAAATACAAACAAACAAGTGAAGGATCTCAGCAAATCCATCAAGGATCTAAAAAAGGAAGTAGAAACAACTAAGAAATCACAAAGGGAGACAACTTTGGAGATAGAAAACCTTGGGAAGAAATCAGGAGTCATAGATGCAAACATCCAGGAAATCCAGGACACAATGAGAAGACCAAACCTAAGGATTATAGGTATAGATGAGAGTGAAGATTTGCAACTTAAAGGGCCAATAAACATCTTCAACAAAATTATGGAGGAAAACATCCCTAACCTAAAGAGAGAGATGCCGATGAACATACAAGAAGCCTACAGAACTCCAAACAGACTGGACCAGAACAGAAATACCTCCCGTCACATAATAATCAAAACATCAAATGTATTAAACAAAGAAAGAATATTAAAAGCAGTAAGAGAAAAGGGCCAAGTAACATACAAAGGAAGACCTATCCGAATCACATCAGATTTCTCACCACAGACTATGAAAGCCAGAAGATCCTGGGCAGATCTCATGCAGACACTAAGAGAGCACAAATGCCAGCCTAGACTACTATACCCAGCAAAACTCTCAATCACCATAGATGGAGAGACCAAGATATTCCATGATAAAACCAAATTTTCAGAATATCTTTCCACAAACCCAGCCCTGCAAAGGATAATAGGTGGAAAGTGCCAATACAGGGAGAGAAACAACACCCTGGAAAAAATGAGATAGTAACCTTCTTGATTCAAACACAAAAGTAGTCGCCTGGCAGTGGTGGCGCACGCCTTTAATCCCAGCACTTGGGAGGCAGAGGCAGGTGGATTTCTGAGTTCGAGGCCAGCCTGGTCTACAAAGTGAGTTCCAGGACAGCCAGGGCTACACAGCGAAACCCTGTCTCGAAAAACCAAACACAAAAGTAGATAACCACTCAAACATAAAGATAGCGTCAAGAATGGCAGGTGGCAATAATCACTATGCCTTAATCTCTCTTAATATCAATGGTCTCAATTCCCCAATAAAAAGACATAGACTAACAGATTGGATACGTAAATAGGACCCAGCATTTTGCTGCATGCAGGAAATGCACCTCAGTGTCAAAGACAAACACTACCTCAAAGTAAAAGGCTGGAAAACAATTATACAAGCAAATGGCCCCAAGAAACGAGCCGGAGTAGCCATCCTAATATCAGATAAAATTGATTTTCAACCTAAAGTCATCAAAAAAGACACAGAAGGACACTACATATTGATCAAGGGAAAAATCCACCAAGAAGAACTCTCAATTCTGAATATCTATGCTCCAAATGCAAGGGCACCCTCATTCGTAAAAGAAACTTTACTAAAGCTCAAAGCACACATCGCACCTCACACAATAATAGTGGGTGACTTCAACACCCCGCTCTCTGAAATGGATTGTTCAGGAAAGCAGAAACTAAAGAGGGACACAGTGAATCTAATTGAAGCCTTGGACCAAATGGAACTAACAGATATATATAGAATTCATCCTAGAGCTAAAGAATACACCTTCTTCTCAGCACCTCATGGTACCTTCTCCAAAATCGACCATATAATTGGTCACAAATCAGACCTCAACAGATATAAGAAGATAGAACTAATCCCATGCCTCCTATCAGATCACTATGGAATAAGGGTGGTCTTCAATGGCAACAAAAACAACAGAAAACCCACATACACATGGAGGCTGAACAATGCTCTACTCAATGATAACTTGGTCAAGGTGGAAAAAAAGAAATAAATCAAAGACTTTTTGAAATTTAATGAAAATGAAGGCACAACAAAACCTAATTTATTAGACACAATGAAAGCAATGCTAAGAGGAAAATTCATAGCCCTGAGTGCCGCCAAAATGAAACGGGAGACAGCATACACTAACAGCTTAATGGCACACCTGAAAGCCCTGGAACAAAAAGAAGCAAATACACCAAAGAGGAGTAGAAGGCAGGAAATCATCAAACTCAGGGCTGAAATCAATCAAGAGGAAACAAATAAAACCATACAAAGAATCAACAAAACGAGGAGTTGGTTTCTTGAGAAGATCAACAGGATAGATAAGCCCTTAGCTAGACTAACCAGAGGGCAGGCACAGAGACAGTATCCAAATTAATAAAATCCGAAACAAAAACGGAGAGATAACAACAGAAACTGAGGAAATTCAAAAAATCATCAGATCCTACTACAAAAACCTGTATTCAACACAACTAGAAAATCTTGAGGAAATGGACAATTTCCTTGACAGATACCAAATACCAAAATTAAATCAGGATCAAATAGACCATCTAAACCGTCTTATAAACCCTGAAGAAATAGAAGTCGTCATTGGAAGTCTTCCAACCAAAAAAAGCACAGGTCCAGATGGTTTTAGTGCAGAATTCTATCAGACCTTCAAAGAAGACCTAACACCAATACTCTTCAAACTGTTCCACAAAATAGAAACAGAAGGAACAGTACCCAACTCGTTCTATGAAGCCACAATTACGCTAATACCAAAAGCACACAAAGATCCGACAAAGAAAGAGAATCTCAGGCCAATCTCTCTTATGAATATCGATGCAAAAATACTCAATAAAATTCTTGCCAACCGAATCCAAGAACACATCAAAACGATCATTCACTACTATCTAGTAGGCTTCATCCCAGGGATGCAGGGATGGTTCAATATAAGGAAATCCATCAATGTAATCCACTATATAAACAATCTCAAAGAAGAAAACAACATGGTCATCTCATTAGATGCTGAGAAAGCATTTGACAAAATTCAGCATCCTTTCATGCTAAAGGTCTTGGAAAGATCAGGAATTCAAGGCCCATATCTAAACATAGTAAAAGCAATTTACAGCAAACCAGTAGCCAACATCAATCTAAATGGAGAGAAACTTGAAGCAATCCCACTAAAATCAGGGACTAGACAAGGCTGCCCTCTCTCTCCATATCTTTTCAATATAGTACTTGAAGTTCTAGCTAGAGCAATTAGACAACAAAAAGAGGTCAAAGGGATACAAATTGGAAAGGAAGAAGTCAAACTATCACTATTTGCAGACGATATGATAGTATACTTAAGCGACCCAAAGAACTCCACCAGAGAACTCCTACAGCTGATAAACACCTTCAGCAAAGTGGCCGGATATAAAATCAACTCAAGCAAGTCAGGAGCCTTCCTATACTCAAAGGATAAGCAGGCTGAGAAAGAAGTAAGAGAAATGATACCCTTCACGATAGCCACAAACCATATAAAGTATCTTGGTGTGACTCTAACCGAATAAGTGAAAGATCTGTATGACAAGAACTTCAAGTCTCTGAAGAAAGAAATTGAAGAAGACCTCAGAAGATGGAAAAATCTGCCATGCTCATGGATTGGCAGGATTAATATAGTAAAAATGACCATCTTGCCAAAAGCAATATACAGATTCAATGCAATCCCTATCAAAATCCCAATTCAATTCTTCTTAGAGTTAGAAAGAGCAATTCAAAATTTCATCTGGAATAACAGAAAACCCAGGATAGCTAAAACTATTCTCAAGAGTAAAAGAACCTCTGGTGGAATCAGTGTCCCAGACCTCAAGCTGTACTACAGAGCAATAGTGTTAAAAACCGCATGGTATTGGTACAGTGACAGGCATGTAGATCAATGGAACAGAATTGAAGACCCAGAAATGAATCCACACTCCTATGGTCACTTGATCTTTGACAAAGGAGCTAAAACCATCCAGTGGAAAAAAGATAGCCTTTTCAACAAATGGTGTTGGCTCAACTGGAGGTCAACATGCAGAAGAATGCAAATTGACCCATTCTTATCTCCTTGCACTAAGCTCAACTCCAAGTGGATCACGGACCTCCAAATAAAACCAGACACACTGAAACTAATAGAAAGGAAACTAGGGAAGAACCTTGAACATATGGGCACAGGGGAGAATTTACTGAATAGAATTCCAATAGCTTATGCTCTAAGATCAAGAATTGACAAATGGGACCTCATTAAATTACAAAGTTTTTGCAAGGCAAAAGACACTGTCAAAAAGACAAAGCGACAACCAACTAACTGGGAAATGATCTTTACCAACCCTACATCTGACAGAGGGCTAATATCCAACATATACAAAGAACTCAAGAAGTTAAACTCCAGAGAGGCAAGTAACCCTATTAAAAAATGGGGTACAGAGCTAAACAAAGAGTTCTCACCTGAAGAATATCTAATGGCTGAGAAGCACCTAAAGAGATGTTCATCATCCTTAGTCATTAGGGAAATGCAAATCAAAACAACCCTGAGATTCCATCTCACACCAGTCAGAATGGTTAAGATCAAAAACACAGGAGACAGCAGTTGTTGGTGAGGATGTGGAGAAAGAGGAACACTCCTCCACTGCTGGTGGGATTGCAAGCTGGTACAACCACTCTGGAAAGCAGTCTGGCGGTTCCTCCGAAAACTGGGCATGACACTCCCGGAGGATCCGGCTATACCACTCCTGGGCATATACCCAGAGGCTTTACCTGCATGCAATAAGGACACATGCTCCACTATGTTCATAGCAACCTTATTTATAATAGCCAGAAGCTGGAAAGAACCCAGATGTCCCTCAACGGAGGAATGGATTCAGAAGATGTGGTATATTTACACAATGGAATACTACTCTGCAATTAAAAACAATGAATTCACGAAATTCCCAGGCAAATGGTCAGAACTGGAAAATATCATCTTTAGTGAGGTAACCCAATCACAAAAGAATACACATGGTATGCAGTCACTGATAAGGGGATATTAGCCCAGAATCTCGGAATACCCTAGACACAATTCGCATATCAATTGATTTCCAAGAAGATGGAAGGAGAGACCCCTGGACCTGGAAAGACTGGATGTAGGGGAGTGCCAGGTCAGAGAAGTGAGAGGGGGTTGAATGGGGAAAAGAGGGAGGGAAGGGGGCTTATGGGACTGTCGGGGAGGCAGGAAACGGGAAAGGGGAAATGATTTTGAATGTAAATTAAAAAATAACTTAGAAAATAAAATTAAATTAAAAAAATGCATCAAAGAAAAAAAAGGAAACATTTTCTGGACACAGCAGGGCAGTTGCATGCATGAATTCAGAGCAGATGAGACAGAAAGCAGAAGACCTTTGCAAGCTCAAGCAAGAACAAAGTCTAGAATGAAAGGGGAGGTGGTCACCTCCTTTTTTGGGTCTCACCCCAAGCTAAAGAACTATTGATATTTGATAGCTGCCAGGAGAGAACGAATTTGTTTTCTTTAAGGGTTAGGCCCAGGTTAATAGCAACTGTACTTGTTGGCTTAAAAAAAAAAAGAAAAAGAAAACACTAAAGTTTAATGGGTATGGAAAATCAAGAAGGAGTGGAAAGCGGAAGTGAAAATTGTCAAAATACATTGTGCAAATTTTTCAAAAAATTAAGAATGCAAATTGACCCATCCTTATCTCCTTGCACTAAGCTCAATTCTAAGTGGATCAAAGATCTCCACATAAAACCAGACACACTGAAACTAATAGAAGGGAAACTAGGGAAGAACCTTGAACATATGGGCACAGGGGAGAATTTCCTGAACAGAACTCCAATAGCTTATACTCTAAGATCAAGAATAGACAAATGGGACCTCATTAAATTACAAAGTTTTTGCAAGGCAAAAGACACCGTCAAAAAGACAAAGCGGCAACCAACTAACTGGGAAATGATCTTTACCAACCTTACATCCGACAGAGGGCTAATATCCAAGATATACAAAGAACTCAAGAAGTTAAACTCCAGAGAGGCAAGTAACCCTATTAAAAAATGGGGTACAGAGCTCCACAAAGAGTTCTCACCTGAAGAATATCTAATGGCTGAGAAGCACCTAAAGAGATGTTCATCATCCTTAGTCATTAGGGAAATGCAAATCAAAACAACCCTGAGATTCCATCTCACACCAGTCAGGATGGCTAAGATCAAAAACACAGGAGACAGCAGTTGTTGGCGAGGATGTGGAGAAAGAGGAACACTCCTCCACTGCTGGTGGAATTGCAGGCTGGTACAACCACTCTGGAAAGCAGTCTGGCGGCTCCTCAGAAAACTGGGCATGACACTTCCGGAGGATCCGGCTATACCACTCCTGGGCATATACCCAGAGACTTTACCTGCATGCAATAAGGACACATGCTCCACTATATTCATAGCAGCCTTATTTATAATAGCCAGAAGCTGGAAAGAACCCAGATGTCCCTCAACGGAGGAATGGATTCAGAAGATGTGGTATATTTACACAATGGAATACTACTCTGCAATTAAAAACAATGAATTCACGAAATTCCTAGGCAAATGGTCAGAACTTGAAAATATCATCCTTAGTGAGGTAACCCAATCACAAAAGATCACACATGGTATGAAGTCACTGATAAGGGGATATTGACCCAGAATCTCAGAATACCCTAGACACAATCAGCATATCAATAGATTTCTAAAAAGATGGAAGGAGAGACCCCTGGTCCTGGAAAGACTGGATGTAGGGGAACGCCAGGACAGAGTAATGAGAGGGGGTTGAACGGAGAAAAGAGGGAGGGAAGGGGGCTTATGGGACTTTCGGGGAGGGAGGAAACGGGAAAGGGGAAGTGATTTGGAATGTAAATTAAAAAAATAAAATAAAATTAAATTTAAAAAAAAAACTAGTTAAAAAAAAAATTAATTTTAAAAGGTAAAAACTGTAGGTGTGTTAGGAATAGAGAGAAATCTCCATCATTAAAAAAAAAGCTTAATAAAAACAATAAACCCTCAAACCATTTGTTTGGTGAAGTCAACTATAAAACATGATTTGGGAACAAAAAGACACTAGTTATGAATTGTTGTACTGTTGAGTTTGCCTTGAGAGAATTTTGCAAGGTGTTTTAGTTATTACACTGGTGATAAAAGAAATTGCACCAACCAAATACTGAAATGCAGCATGCCGTGATTTATGGAAGTCAACAATTCTTAATGTTCCAATAACTATTTCATGTAGGTATCATCACACAAAATCTGTGACTTTCATCAGGAGATAGCTACCCATTTATGAATACTTTGATCTTTTCTCTTCTACTGCCCATCAGTCATAGAATGAGTACTCAGTGCTCAGTCTGGAAGAAGACAGCAGAACCCAGGATTCAATGCCTCTGTTCTCTGGAACCTCAGATTAGTGTCTTCTGAGGATTCTGTTAAAATACCTTGCTTTTACAGAAGAAATTTTCACACTGAAAGATATTTACTCAATCTTCCCAAATGGTTCCGGGTAAATACAAGAGGTAGCCACTATTCTCTGAGGCTGGCTAAAAGTTTTCCACTGAGAGATGCAGTTAGCATCACCAGATTTATAGTTGTGCCTCTGACCCATGCTACCAAGACCTAGAAACTGGTCCTCTGACCATTTCCATCTCTTCAGGTGTAGGGGAGGGTTCAGGGAAGGTATCAATCAAAGAGGACCTATGATACAAGTACAAACACAGGCTTTAAGGCCTTCCATTCTTCCTCTACTGTGTTCGATAGGATGTATCTCAAATGGATACTGTGGATATCCCAAAACATACACCTGGATTTCAAAATAGCCATCTTCCAGCCACTGCCTAACCTAGGACTGAAAGATTACAGCTCCCCAAAGTTTCAAAAAACAAAAGTTGATCAACCTGGACATTTTTAAGTCAATGGCATAGAATTTTATTTATATTGCTCTGTAACACAGCTTGAGATCAGGGATGGCAATATTTCTAGAAGTTCTTTTTCTGTACAGGATTGTTTTAGCTATCCTGGAATTTTTTGTTTTCCCATATGTAGGTGAGGTTTATTTTTTCAAGATCTGTAAAGAATTGGATTTGGAATCTTGATGGGAATACAATTGAATCTGTAGATTCATTTTGGTAAGATAGACATTTTTACTATGTTATTCCTACCAATCCAAGAGTATGGAACATCTTTCCATCTTCTGGCACCTTCAATTTCTTTCTCCAAAGACTTAAAGTACTTGTCATACAGGTCTTTTACTTGCTTGGTTAAAGTCACACCAAAATATTTTATACTATTTGTAGTTGCTATTATAAAGGGTATTATTTCCCTAATTTTTCAGCCTGTTTGTCATTTGTATAAAGAAGAGCTATCAATTTTAAATTTTTTTAGTTAATTTTATACCCAGACACTTTGATGAAGGTGTTTATATACTGTAGGAGTTCTCTGGTAGAATTTTTGGGATCACTTATGTGTACTATCATATCATCTTCAAATAGCAATATTTTTAATTTTTCCTTTCCAAATTGTATCCCTTTGATCTCCTTTAGCTGTCTTATTACTCTAGAGCTACACCACTCCTAGGCATATACCCAAAAGATGCTCTACCATAACGCAAGGACACTCACTCAACTATGTTCATAATAGCTTTATTAGTAATAGCCAGAACTGAAAACAACCTAGATGCCCCTCAACTGAATAATGGATGAAGAAAATATGGTATATTTAGACAATGGAATATTACTAAGTGATTAAAAGCAATGACAACATGAAATTTGCAGGCAAATAGATGGAACTAGAAAAGATCATCCTGAGCAGGTGACCCAGACCCAGAAAGGCAAACATGGTATGTACTTACTTATGAGTGGATATTAGCCTTAAAATATAAGAAAACCATGCTGCAATCCACAGACCCAAAATAAGCTAAGTAACAAATAGGACCCAAGGGAGGAATTCTTGAATCTCATTGATAAGGGGAAATAAAATAGATGTCTGGGGTATATGGATGGAGGGAACTGGGTGGGAGAGGAGGTCAGAAGGGGGACCAAAGGGATCAAGTGAGGGTAGGATGGCAGGAGAAAAAACTGGAATCAGTGTTGGGGGGACCTCTGGGACAAGCTAGAAATCTAGGACAATGGGAACTCCCAGGAAACTGTGAGGGTGACTCTAGATAAAACCCCTAGCAATAAGGGATATAGAACATGAAACAGGCACCTCCTGAAACCAAGCAAGGCTTCCAATGGAGGGATGGGGATTCCAAGCCAGTCACAAAACCTTTGACTCACAATCTTTCCTGCCTCTATGAGGTGCAGGAACAAAGAAGGAGCAGAAAGTGAGGGACCGGCCTACCAGTGACTGGTTCAACTTGAGTTCCATGCCATGAGAGTGAGCCCACCCCTGACACTATTAATGATATTCTGTTGTATTTGTAGGCAGGAGACTAACATAACAGTCATCTGAGTGGCTTCACCTAGCAGATGATGAAAACAGATGCAGAGACCCACAGCCAAACATTAGGCAGAGCTCAGGAAATCTTGTAGAAGAGGGGGAAGAAGGATTGAAAGAGCCAGAGACTCAACCACTAACCACCAACCAGAGAGCATGCATTGGACAGACCTAGTCCCCCTACACATATGTAACAGATGTACAGCTTGCTCCTCATTATGGGACCTCTAACAGCAGGAGCGGGGGCTATCTCTGATTCTGTTGCCTGCCTTTGGATCCCTTTCCCCTAACAAGATAGCTTTGTTTAGCCTTAATACTAGAAGATGTGCCTACTATTACTACTACATCTTGATATAGCAAGGCAGGTATCCATGGGAGGCCTCCCCTTCTCTGAGGAGAAAGGGAGGAGGCCATAGGAGGAGAGGATGTAAGAAGAAGAGACTGGGAAGAAAAGAGGGAAGAGAAGATGCAGACTATGATGTGAAATAAATAAATAAGTAATGAAAAAACCAAACAAACAAAAAGAACCAAACCGGTGGAATCTAGAGGAGGACATTGTTGCAGCCACTTAACATCCTTGCCTCTTGAAGAGTGGTGAGAAGAGAGGAAGGAGGAAGTGAAGCAAGACAGAGTGCGGGCACACAGATTCACATGCCCAGTTCTAAGATGTCACAAGGACTGATGTGCTGCCTTCAACAGCCCTATGCAGAAGAAAGTTGCCTCAAACAAGTCAGCCTGCACCCACAGCTGATTGAGTGTGTGACGTCCTGCAGGCCTCCTCTTAACTCAGTGGGCACTCTAAAACACTATCCTGATTTGCAACATCCTCGTGAGCTGGGGCCTTGGCAGAGACTCTCATTGTCTTCTCTGATTTACCCCATTTCCCTCCCCTCCCCACACATCTAGTATGCATTTTACTATAAAGCACCTGTATTTTATCTTCCTAACTGAGTCCACATTGTCAACCAGACCTTCCACCAAAGGTTATAACAAAAGTAGCCCAAGGAAAGATTACATTTAATGTATTTTCATGTGTACCCTCCACACAAAATACATACATACAAACACACACATATACATATATCTGTACATATATACATATGTATATATACACATATGTATGCATGTATGCATATGGGGAGATAGGAAGAAAGGAAGAAAGGAGAAAGACAAAGAAGGAAAGAGAGAGAATATGGATGATGCCTCTATGGGCTCTCTGGACCAATTAAGCATCCAGCTCTCTTATGTAAATATTTTCTTTGCTTTTTTGGATCAAAAAGAATATGGAGAAAGAGATCTCAAAGGCACATGTATTTGCTAATACAGAGAAGAAATCTAATGGTGTACAGCCCGATGTTGCTGAGTTAACTTTGCTTTGCTTTCCATAAGGCTTGCTTCATACTGTCCCCAGACAGCTGTTTGAGATCCCAGCACAGACAAAACCCTTATTGCTCTTATCTACCATCTTTTGAGGGGCAGGACATCACTACCCCTATGACAAGGAGGAGATGTTTCTCCTAAGTTTCCACCACGGAGTGTGAATAATAAAGTCTCATCAACCATTCAAGAGACACTGCCCTTGGTTTGCTCAGCACCGGTGCTGGTGTACAGTGGTGGTGTGAACTGCAACCCTCGGTGCCACTCCACTTAGATACTTCTATAATGACTCCCTCCACTGCATGGGCTCCAGAAAGCTTCAAACAACTGAGAACCTGGTTAAACTTCTGGTCTGTAAATTCATAAAATTTTTTTTTTAATTCTTTCTAGTAGAGAAACGCAATTTCTAAGATAGTAATGAGATGTACAGGAAATAACGAAACTCTTTCTAGAGGGACTAAATCAACCAGTTTAATTTAGAAAGAGACAGGAGGAGAATTTGTCATTATGAAAGGATTAGAGCTGAGGTTCAGTAGTCACAGGAAGAAAGTACACCCAGACGAGTCCTCATGGTGGCAAATTGCCTTGACAATGGCATTTTAATAAAGGGGGACTGTGTGAGGGGGATGATAATCTTCCTCAGTACGAAGTACAAGGAGAATTGGGGATCAATGATCCTCAAGGATGGGACAAGGAGGGCACTGGAAGAATTAAAGGACACTACGGGAGGCCCTGAGACCAAGGAGTAAGAGGAATTTAAATCAGACAAATCCATATTGTAGGCACAGGAGAAAGTATTTTCCATGAAAGTCCTAAGGAAGAGCGAGGAAAAACTTAAATGGAAATGCTTGCTGCATGAGAGATTTTAAATTGCAGTTTGTCCTCTTCAATTATTTAAAGTTTGGGAACTTATTGACGTTAGATAAGTTTTAATAAAGTCTTTTATTAAAAAGAAAAACAAATTCCTTTTCTATGCTACCCAATCACTTCACTGTGTCATGGTCTTCTGGTTTGCTGAGAAAGAACCTTCAACACAAGGGACAAACAACAAAGGAAGAGGCTGATGGCCATGCCAGAGCTCTGTTGGTGACCTCGGCTGCCACTACCCATCCAAAACTCACTCCACACTATCAGGAGAGAGCAGCACCCCTTCTTCTTACACCACAGCACAGCTCTAAACCCTCACCCTCTCTGACTCCTCAGTGTACTTCAGAATCTTCAGATACTCAAAGAGAACCTCACTTTAATTGTACTGAATAAGAGACCACGAGAAAATCTACCATTAATCATTTCTTGTGGGAAAAACATATCCCACTTGAAAGCCGATTTTTCACTTTTTAAAAGACAGCATTTTAACAAAAGTATCACACTCTTAGGAAAAAAAATATCCTTACAGCTGCATACTGGCAGGGTTCCCTAGCACACCCAAGGCAGAACATCTAACATTTATGGAACACTTGCTATGTGCCAGACACTGTGCTAACTATCTTCATGGCAATACCTGCACTGTGGCATAGCTCTCTTCCTCGAAGAAGAAAATATGTCCTAACCTCCCTGGCTGATCCCTGGTGAGCAAGAATGAAACAGAAACTTGGCTTCTTGGAAGGCAGACAGAGAGGGCACAGTTTACCAGCATTGTGAGACCTGGGGGTTATCAGCCTCCCCAAAACAGCACCAGGAACTGGTTCCAACTTCTGTCAACACCTTGGTCTTAGTATCCATTGCCATTACTCTCCAAAAAGAAACCAATTATCTTTCTAGGAGACTGGTGACTTATAACAACTCTATTACTGGTCCTTGGGTCCTGTGGAATGAAGAAAACTATCACTCCATTCCCTTTGTATAAAGGAGATACCTAAACCCACCCTACCTCCATCCCCTCACTTTATATAGCCAAACTTTGGCTATACCCATATATATGGGATATATAATCCCAAACTATGGGATTATACCCATAACTATGTTTCTCCCAAATCTGAGACTTAATGTAATGATGTAAAAGGCAGAGAAGCCATGTTCCCAAACTTCCATCTTCTTTAACACAGCACTGATGCTGGGTAGCCTTACTACAAACTTCTTTATCTTTATGCCTTTCAACATTGAATTAGGCCCTAGGAGGACCATACTTGTGCAGAGTAGACCTTTTCTACTGGTGCTGGTCATCCACTGAAAGCAGTATCAGGAAAATAAATAAGAAGATAGTACAGGTGGTCAATTATCGCCTAGTCCACCATCCTAGAGAGTGTGGTGACCATGCCTCTACTGACAGCCATGGAGTCTGTCAGAAAAACATCTCTGCATAGCTCAAGTTCTAGCACTTTCATCATCTGTCCCATCAAGACAAGCAGTGAGCCAAACCCGTTCCCACATGTACAATCTTTCCTATCAGTCTTGTTGAATTTCCCAGGCTTAAGGTGCCATCTGTTTCCTGTCAAAATCTTGACTGATACAATATTGAAAATGTTGTCAAAAGGCTACAAGACTCACCAAAACATTAGTATACAATAAAACAGGTTTAAGACAAAATTTGGAAAATTGCAAGAGATAAAGCTTTTATAGAATCCACGCTTTTTTGTGAAATTATTTTTCTTTTTTTTTGGTTTTTTTTTTTTGAACTTTGATCTTGCTTGATCTTAATTATCCATTTTTATTTTATTATTTTTTTTGGTTTTCTTCAAACAATCTTTCTTTTTTTATATTTTATTTTATTTTATTTTTTTAATTTACATTCCAAATCATTTCCCCTTTCCTGTTTCCTCCCTCCCCGAAAGTCCCATAAGCCCCCTTCCCTCCCTCTTTTCTCCATTCAACCCCCTCTCGTTTCTCTGTCCTGCCATTCCCCTACATCCAGTCTTTCCAGGACCAGGGGTCTCTCCTTCCATCTTCTTAGAAATCTATTGATCTTCCCTTCCGCGACCTCTGTTCCAGTAGACTGCACTGAAGAGACAGGTACCCAGGCTCTCTCCAATATAACATCACTTGGGACACGGCCTGTTGGGGCTTCCGCCTGCGCCCAAGAACGGGACAGCGCGGTGGTCGTCTGGGTGCCAGATCTGCAGGCCATCGCCTCTGCAGGGTGACCAGTGCCACGGAGAGAGTGCAGAGTGCACTCCGCCATCTTTGCTCCAGTGGCTGGGAAGTTGGGACTGCCAGGCTCTGAGACAGACAGGCATAATATCGCTTGGGTCTCGGGCGGCTTGTGTGTATGTGGCTCCCAAGTGCTGGGCTGATCTGCAGTAACCTGCGCACCAGCTCTGCTGTGGGATTTCTGCCTGGCAGAGGGACCCCGCACTGGGCGGGAGCCTACCAGCTTCCCTTCCGCGACCTCTGTTCCAGTCGACTGCACTGAAGAGACAGGTACCCAGGCTCTCCCCAATATAACATCGCTTGGGACACGGCCTGTTGGGGCTTCCGCCTGCACCCAAGAACAGGACAGCGCTGTGGTCGTCTGGGTGCCAGATCTGCAGGCCATCGCCTCTGCAGGGTGACCAGCGCCACGGAGAGAGTGCAGAGTGCACTCCGCCATCTTTGCGCCAGTGGCCGGGAAGTTGGGACTGCCAGGCTCTAAGACAGACAGGCATAATACTGCTTGGGTCTCGGGCGGATTGTGTGTACGTGGCTCCCAAGAGCTGGGCAGATCTGCAGTAACCAGCATGCTAGCTCTGCTGTGGGACTTCTGCCTGGCAGAGGGACGCCCCCTCCCCCGCCCCACTCTAGGAGAGATCACACACTCCTGTACAGGGCAGGAGCCTACCAGCATCCCTTTGGCGACCTCTGCTCCAGGAATCCACTATGCTGAGCCTTTGGATGTGCAAGGACTCCCCAATATAACATCACTTGGGGCAAGGCACATCAGGACTCCAAAGTCACGCAGGAGCAGGGCAGGCCCCAGAAATCTGTGCCAGGGGAATCCTGGTAATCCAGGGGGGGCAGAAATAGCTTTGCAGGCTCACAGGAGGTCCAACCAACAGCCAGTGACAGCAGGACCAACTAACATCAGAGGTAACCTGATGGCAAAAGGCAAACGTAGGAACGTTACTAACAGAAATCAAAGTAATATGGCACCATCCGAACCCAACTCTCCAACAGCAGCAAGTCCGGGATACCCCACCACACCCAAAAGACAAGATCTGGATTTAAAATCACTTCTCATGATGCTATAAGAGGATCACAAGAAGGACACAAATAAATCTAATAAAGAATTACAGGAGACCAGGAATAAACGGTTAGAAGCCCTTACGAAGGAAACACAAAAATCGCTTAGAGAAATGCAGGAGAACATGGATCAAAAGATGGAGGCGCACAAGGAGACAACACAAAAACCGCTTAACGAGAATCAACGGGTAGATGCACTCACAAAGGAATCACAAAAATTGCATAAAGAAATGCAGAAGAATATGGGTCAACAGACGGATGCCCATAAGGAGGCAACACAAAAATTGCTTAAAGAAATGAATCAACGGTTAGATGCCCTTACAAAGGAAACACGAGAACTGCTTAAAGAAATGCAGGAGACGATGGATCAACAGATGGAATCCCATGAGGAGGAAACACAAAAATCGCTCAGAGAAATGCAGGAGAACATGGGTCAACAGGCAGAAATCCTGAAAGAGGTAATGCAAAAATACCTTAAAGAAATACAGGAAAATACAAACAAACAAGTGAAGAATCTCAGCAAATCCATCCAGGAACTAAAAAAGGAAGTAGAAACAACTAAGAAATCACAAAGGGAGACAACTTTGGAGATAGAAAACCTTGGAAAGAAATCAGGAGTCATAGATGCAAACATCAACAATAGAATACAAGAGATGGAAGAAAGAATCTCAGGTGCTGAAGATTCCATAGAAAGCATCGACTCAACAGTCAAAGAAAATGCAAAATGCAAAAAACTTGTAACCCAAAACATCCAGGAAATCCAGGACACAATGAGAAGACCAAACCTAAGGATTATAGGTATAGATGAGAGTGAAGATTTGCAACTTAAAGGGCCAGTAAACATCTTCAACAAAATTATGGAGGAAAACTTCCCTAACCTAAAGAGAGAGATGCCAATGAACGTACAAGAAGTCTACAGAACTCCAAACAGACTGGACCAGAACAGAAATACCTCCCGTCACATAATAATCAAAACACCATATGTTCTAAACAAAGAAAGAATATTAAAAGCAGTAAGAGAAAAGGGCCAAGTAACATACAAAGGAAAACCTATCCGAATCACATCAGACTTCTCACCAGAGACTATGAAAGCCAGAAGATCCTGGGCAGATCTCATGCAGACACTATGAAAGCACAAATGTCAGCCTAGACTACTATACCCAGCAAAACTCTCAATCACCATAGATGGAGAGACCAAGATATTCCATGATAAAACCAAATTTTCACAATATCTTTCCACAAATCCAGCCCTGCAACGGATAATAGGTGGAAACCTCCAAGACAGGGAGAGAAACAACACCCTGGAAAAAATGAGATATTAACCTTCTTGAATCAAACTCAAAAGTAGATAACCACTCAAACATAAAGATAGCATCAAGAATGACAGATGGCAATAATCACTATGCCTTAATCTCTCTTAATATCAATGGTCTCAATTCCCCAATTAAAAGACATAGACTAGCAGACTGGATACGTAAACAGGACCCAGCATTTTGCTGCATGCAGGAAATGCACCTCAGTGTCAAAGACAAACACTACCTCAGAGTAAAAGGCTGGAAAACAATTTTACAAGCAAATGGCCCCAGGAAACGAGGTGGAGTAGCCATCCTAATATCAGATAAAATTGATTTTCAACCTAAAGTCATCAAAAAAGACACAGAAGGACACTACATACTGATCAAGGGAAAAATCCACCATCAAGAACTCTCAATTCTGAATATCTATGCTCCAAATGCAAGGGCACCCTTATTCGTAAAAGAAACTTTACTAAAGCTCAAAGCACACATCGAACCTCACACAATAATAGTGGGTGACTTCAACACCCCGCTCTCTGAAATGGATCGTTCAGGAAAGCAGAAACTAAACAGGGACACGGTGAATCTAATTGAAGCCTTGGACCAAAGGGAACTAACATATATATATAGACCATTTCATCCTAGAGCTAAAGAATACACCATCTTCTCAGCACCTCATGGTACCTTCTCCAAAATTGACCATATAATTGGTCACAAATCAGACCTCAACAGATATAAGAAGATAGAACTAATCCCATGCCTCCTATCAGATCACTATGGAACAAGGGTGGTCTTCAATGGCAACAAAAACAAAAGAAAACCCACGTACACATGGAGGCTGAACAATGCTCTACTCAATGATAACTTGGTCAAGGAGGAAATAAAGAAAGAAATCAAAGACTTTTTGAAAGTTAATGAAAATGAAGGCACAACATACCCTAATTTATGGGACACAATGAAAGCAGTGCTAAGAGGAAAATTCATAGCCCTGAGTGCTGCCAAAAAGAAACGGGAGACAGCATACACGAACAGCTTAATGGCACACCTGAAAGCCCTGGAACAAAAAGAAGCAAATACACCAAAGAGGAGTAGAAGGCAGGAAATCATCAAACTCAGGGCTGAAATCAATCAAGAGGAAACAAATAAAACCATACAAAGAATCAACAAAACGAGGAGTTGGTTCTTTGAGAAACTCAACAAGATAGATAAGCCCTTAGCCAGACTAACCAGAGGGCACAGAGATAGTATCCAAATTAATAAAATCAGAAACGAAAAGGGAGAGATAACAACAGAAACTGAGGAAATTCAAAAAATCATCAGATCCTACTACAAAAAACTGTATTCAACACAACTAGAAAATCTTGAGGAAATGGACAATTTCCTTGACAGATACCAAATACCAAAATTAAATCAGGATCAAATAGACCATCTAAACCGTCCTATAACCCCTGAAGAAATAGAAGTCGTCATTGGAAGTCTTCCAACCAAAAACAGCACAGGTCCAGATGGTTTTAGTGCAGAATTCTATCAGACCTTCAAAGAAGACCTAACACCAATACTCTTCAAACTGTTCCACAAATTAGAAACAGAAGGAACAGTACCCAACTCGTTCTATGAAGCCACAATTACACTAATACCAAAAGCACACAAAGATCCGACAAAGAAAGAGAATCTCAGGCCAATCTCTTTTATGAATATCGATGCAAAAATAGTCAATAAAATTCTTGCCAACCGAATCCACGAACACATCAAAACAATCATTCACTACTATCTAGTAGGCTTCATCCCAGGGATGCAGGGATGGTTCAATATAAGGAAATCCATCAATGTAATCCACTATATAAACAATCTCAAAGAAGAAAAAACATGGTCATCTCATTAGATGCTGAGAAAGCATTTGACAAAATTCAGCATCCTTTCATGCTAAAGGTCTTGGAAAGATCAGGAATTCAAGGCCCATATCTAAACATAGTAAAAGCAATTTACAGCAAACCGGTAGCCAGCATCAATCTAAATGGAGAGAAACTTGAAGCAATCCCACTAAAATCAGAGACTAGACAAGGCTGCCCTCTCTCTCCATATCTTTTCAATATAGTACTTGAAGTTCTAGCTAGAGCAATTAGACAACAAAAGGAGGTCAAAGGGATACAAATTGGAAAGGAAGAAGTCAAACTATCACTATTTGTAGACGATATGATACTATACTTAAGCGACCCAAAGAACTCCACCAGAGAACTCCTACAGCTGATAAACGACTTCAGCAAAGTGGCCGGATATAAAATCAACTCAAGCAAGTCAGTAGCCTTTCTATACTCAAAGGATAAGCAGGCTGAGAAAGAAGTAAGAGAAATGATACCCTTCACGATAGCCACAAATCATATAAAGTATCTTGGAGTGACTCTAACCAAACAAGTGAAAGATCTGTATGACAAGAACTTCAAGTCTCTGAAGAAAGAAATTGAAGAAGACCTCAGAAGATGGAAAAATCTGCCATGCTCATGGATTGGCAGGATTAATATAGTAAAAATGAGCATCTTACCAAAAGTAATACACAGATTCAATGCAATCCCCATCAAAATCCCAACTCAATTCTTCATAGAGTTAGAACGAGCAATTCAAAAATTCATCTGGAATAACAGAAAACCCAGAATAGCTAAAACTATTCTCAAGAGTAAAAGGACCTCTGGGGGAATCAGTCCCGGACCTCAAGCTGTACTACAGAGCAATAGTGTTAAAAACCGCATGGTATTGGTACAGTGACAGGCATGTAGATCAATGGAACAGAATTGAAGACCCAGAAATGAATCCACACTCCTATGGTCACTTGATCTTTGACAAAGGAGCTAAAACCATCCAGTGGAAAAAAGATAGCCTTTTCAACAAATGGTGCTGGCTCAACTGGAGGTCAACATGCAGAAGAATGCAAATTGACCCATACTTATCTCCTTGCTCTAAGCTCAATTCCAAGTGGATCAAGGATCTCCACATAAAACCAGACACACTAATAGAAAGGAAACTAGGGAAGAACCTTGAACATATGGGCACAGGGCAGAATTTCCTGAACAGAACTCCAATAGCTTATGCTCTAAGATCAAGAATAGACAAATGGGACCTCATTAAATTACAAAGTTTTTGCAATGCAAAAGACACTGTCAAAAAGACAAAGCGGCAACCAACTAACTGGGAAATGATCTTTACCAACCTTACATCCCACAGAGGGCTAATATCCAATATATACAAAGAACTCAAGAAGTTAAACGCCAGAGAGGCAAGTAACCCTATTAAAAAATGGGGTACAGAGCTAAACAAAGAGTTCTCACCTGAAGAATATCTAATGGCTGAGAAGCACCTAAAGAGATGTTCATCATCCTTAGTCATTAGGGAAATGCAAATCAAAACAACCCTGAGATTCCATCTCACACCAGTCAGGATGGCTAAGATCAAAAACACAAGAGACAGCAGTTGTTGGCGAGGATGTGGAGAAAGAGGAACACTCCTCCACTGCTGGTGGAATTGCAAGCTGGTACAACCACTCTGGAAAGCAGTCTGGCGGTTCCTCCGAAAACTGGGCATGACACTCCCGGAGGATCCGGCTATACCACTCCTGGGCATATACCCAGAGGCTTTACCTGCATGCAATAAGGACACATGCTCCACTATGTTCATAGCAACCTTATTTATAATAGCCAGAAGCTGGAAAGAACCCAGATATCCCTCAACCGAGGAATGGATTCAGAAGATGTGGTATATCTACACAATGGAATACTACTCTGCAATTAAAAACAATGAATTCACAAAATTCCTAGGCAAATGGTCAGAACTTGAAAATATCAACCTTAGTGAGGTAACCCAATCACAAAAGAACACACATGGTATGCAGTCACTGATAAGGGGATATTAACCCAGAATCTCGGAATACCCTAGACACAATTCGCATATCAATAGATTTCTAAGAAGAAGGAAGGAGGGACCTCTGGTCCTGGAAAGACTGGATGTAGGGGAACGCCAGGACAGAGAAACGAGAGGGGGTTGAATGGAGAAAAGAAGGAGGGAAGGGGGCTTATGGGACTTTCGGGGAGGGAGTTAACAGGAAAGGGGAAATGATTTGGAATGTAAATTAAAAAAAAAACTTAGAAAATTAAAAAAAAGAAGTCTATTGATGTGCGAATTGTGTCTAGGGTATTCCAAGATTCTGGGTTAATATCCCCTTATCAGTGACTGCATACCATGTGTGTTCTTTTGTGATTGGGTTACCTCACTAAGGTTGATATTTTCAAGTTCTGACCATTTGCCTAGGAATTTTGTGAATTCATTGTTTTTAATTGCAGAGTAGTATTCCATTGTGTAGATATACCACATCTTCTGAATCCATTCCTCGGTTGAGGGATATCTGGGTTCTTTCCAGCTTCTGGCTATTATAAATAAGGCCGCTATGAACATAGTGGAGCATGTGTCCTTATTGCATGCAGGTAGAGCCTCTGGGTATATGCCCAGGAGTGGTATAGCCAGATCCTCCGGGAGTGTCATGCCCAGTTTTCTGAGGAACTGCCAGACTGCTTTCCAGAGTGGTTGTACCAGCTTGCAATTCCACCAGCAGTGGAGGAGTGTTCCTCTTTCTCCACATCCTTGCCAACAACTGCTGTCTCCTATGTTTTTGATCTTAGCCATCCTGACTGGTGTGAGATGGAATCTCAGGGTTGTTTTGATTTGCACTTCCCTAATGACTAAGGATGATGAACATCTCTTTAGGTGCTTCTCAGCCATTAGATATTCTTCAGGTGAGAACTCTTTGTTTAGCTCTGTACATCAATTTTTAATAGGGTTACTTGCCTCTCTGGCGTTTCACTTCTTGAGTTCTTAGTATATATTGAATATTAGCCCTCTGTGGGATGTAAGGTTGGTAAAGATCATTTCCCAGTTAGTAGGTTGCCGCTTTGTCTTTTTGACAGTGTCTTTTGCATTGCAAAAACTTTGTAATTTAATGAGGTCCCATTTGTCAATTCTTGATCTTAGAGCATAAGCTATTGGAGTTCTGTTCAGGAAATTCTCCCCTATGCCCATATGTTCAAGGTTCTTCCCTAGTATCCCTTCTATTAGTTTCAGTGTGTCTGGTTTTATGTGGAGATCCTTGATCCACTTGGAATTGAGCTTAGTGCAAGGAGCTAAGAATGGGTCAATTTGCATTCTTCTGCATGTTGATCTCCAGTTGAGCCAGCACCATTTGTTGAAAAGTCTATCTTTTTTCCACTGGATGGTTTTAGCTCCTTGAGGCAGGGTTTCTCTGTATAGCCCTGGCTGTCCTGGAACTCACTTTGTAGACCAGGCTGGCCTCAAACTCAGAAATTCACCTGCCTCTGCCTCTGTGCTGGCATTAAAGGCGTGCGCCACGTGAAATTATTTTTCTAATTTAAAATTTTAAAGTATTCATATGTTTAAAAGAGACCAAGTTCTAAGTTATTGAGTGAATTACTCACCGACTCAAAATTGGATGAAAAGAGATAGTATTTCTGTTTATGTAAGTAAAAATATTATTGTTAATATGTCATATGAAGGGTTGGTTTATATTTATGATTATTGAGGTTAGTATGTCCTGATCTCTGTCCTTTTGAGACCATATAGTAGCACCAAAGCTCTGCTTTCTTTTTTCTTCCCCACTTTCTCCTCTATAAGTTTCAGTGTATCTGGTTTTATGTGTAGGTCCTTGATCCACTTGGGCTTGAGTTTTGTACAAGGAGATAAGAATGGGTCGATTTGCATTCTACATGTTGACCTCCAGTTAAACCAGCACCATTTGTTCAAAAAGCTGTCTTTTTTTTCCATTGGATGGTTTTAGTTCCTTTGTCAAATATCAAGTGACCATAGGTTTGTGGGTTCATTTCTGGGTCTTCAGTTCTGTTCTGTAGACATTCCTGCCTATCTCTGTATCAATACCATACAACTTTTATCACTATTGTTCTATAAGACAGCTTGAGGTCAGGAATGGTGATTTCCCCAGAAGTTCTTTTATTGTTGAGAAGTTTTCACTATCCTGGGGATTTTGTTATTCCAAATGAATTTGCAAATTGCTCTTTCTAGCTCTATGAAGAATTGAGTTGAAATTTTGATGGGGATTGCATTGAATCTGTAGATTGCTTTTGGCAAGATGGCCATTTTTACTATACTAATCCTGCCAATCCATGAGCATGGGAGATCTTTCCATCTTCTGATATCTTCGATTTCTTTCTTCAGAGACTTGAAGTTCTTGTCATACAAATCTTTCACTTCCTTGGTTAGAGTCACAACAAGGTATTTTATATTATTTGTGACTACTGTGAAGGGTGTCATTTCGCTAATTTCTTTCTGAGCCACTTTATCCTTTGAGTATAGGAAGACTACTAATTTATATGAGTTAATTTTATATCTGGCCACTTTGCTGAAGTTGTTTATCAGGCATCCAAAAGACGCTCCAACATATTACAAGGACACATGCTCCACTATGTTCATCGTAGCCTTATTTATGACAGCCAGAAGCTGGAAAGTACACAGATGTCCTTCAACAGAGGAATGGATACAGAAAATGTGGTACATTTTTACAATGGAGTACTACTCAGCTACTAAAAACAATGACTTTATGAAATTCTTCAGCAAATGGGTGGAACTAGAAAATATCATCCTGAGTGAGGTAACCCAATCACAAAAGAACACACATGGTATGAACTCCCTGATAAATAGATATTAGCCCAGAAGCTTGAAATACCCAAGATATAATTCACAGACCGCATGAAGCCCAAGAATAAAGGAGACCAAAGTGTGGATACTTCGCTCCTTCTTAGAAGGGGGAATAAAATACCCATAGGAGGAGATACAGAGACAAAATGTAGAGTAGAGACTGAAGGAAAAGCCATCCAGAGACTGCCCCACCTGGAGATCCATCCAATATACAGTCGCCAAATCCAGACTCTATTGTGGATGCCAAGAAGTGCTTGCTGACAGGAGCCTGATCTAGCTGTCTCCTGAGGCTCTGCCAGAGCCTGACAAATACAGAAGCAGATGCTCACAACCAACCATTGGAATGAGTACAGAGTCCCCAATGTTAGAGAAAGGACTAAAGGAGCTAAAGGGGTTTGTAACCCATAGGAAGAACAACAATTATCAACAAACCAGACCCCTGCCCCAGAGCTCCGATGGACTAAACCACCAACCAAAGAGTACACATGGAAAGATCTGCGGCTCCAGCTACATATGTAGCAGAAGATGGCCTTGTCAGGCATCAATGGGAAGAGAGGCCCTTGGACCTATGAAGGCTCAATGTCCCAGTGCAGGGGCATACAAAGGCAGGGAGGAGGGAGTGGGTCGGTGTGGAGAAGGAACACCCTCATAGAAGCAGAGGGCGAGGGGTTGGGTTAGGTAGTTTCCAGGGGAAATGAGGAAAGAGGATAACATTTGAAATGTAAATAAAGAAAATATCCAATAAAAAATAAAATAAAAGTAATAAAAAAAGAAAAAAATAAGGCCATTATCTTCAAAGCCTGCACTAAAAATGTATCCTGCCAAACATGGTTACCAGTTGCAGAGCCTTGGTCATTATGGTTAACTGAGCCTTGGTTTCATTAGTAAATTAGGACAGTAATAATGCATACTCTGAGTCCTTCCTGTGAGAATTAAACGAGATAAATGAAGTTATTGGCACACTCTCTGGTACTTAGCAGAGTTCAGTGTCAAACATCATTGACAACGCCATAGACACACAAAGGAGTCACTGACAAAGCTAGAGAAGGCTTCCTGGACAAAGCAATGAGGAAAGGAGGCAGGACATTATTCCAAATTAGATTTAATTTGCAACACTCACAGGTATAATCCAATGTTAACCATACAAGCATTTATATTCCACTCTTTGATTATCTATTCATATTTGAATTCACAACTCAATGTTGATGTATGAGTAACATCCTATCATACGAATTTGTAGAGAAAGAACATGAAGTGACCGAGACAATAAGGAGAAAACTGACAAAGTACTTTTTGAGTTCACCAGTTTCATCTTTGGGCAAAGATTAAAGGGTGGAGATTATGTGGGGAACTTGAGAGAGGATGCACTCAACCTGTTGTGTCAGGATGGATAGGTTTTCTGAACTCTGTGCATGTGAATTTTATGGAATGTTCTACCTGGCCAGGCTGTACATTTCTTAGATCAAAATTCCTACTTAATTTCACACATGACCTCCGGTCTCGGCGGCATCTCAGAACACTGAACACAGGGCAGACGCTGCCGTCGGATTATTGTGTAAATGAAGACTGAGTAGACAACCTTGCATTCTGTCAGTCTATGGAAGAGGAAGAAGAGTTCCTGGGGAAAAAAGAACCTGAGAAGCCATTTGAATGCGGAAAGTTTAAGATATGAAGTTTAGACAATTGGTCTCCATCAAGAGAAATAACTAGAAAAGAAATGAATTTATAATAAGTCTCTCACAAATTATAGAACTCTTCTTTGATGAGCTTGTTATACAGAAATATTTGTTAAGCACAAAGAGAAGAAGAGTAAGGGGAGTATGTAGGAAGAAGAGGATAGAGGAGAAACAGAATGGAGAGACACCTTACACACTGAGAGAAGAAAGGCAGACTAGGCGGCTACTCCAGAAAGGACGAGTTCTGCACTCTCAGCCCATGGTACACTGAGACATGTAAGTCAACCCAAGTCTGATTCATGTGATAAGAAGTGCTGAGTTATTTTCTTCCACTGGTGTTTTCTCCATTTGACAAGGTACACTTGCTCATTATCCCTAGCCTTAGGGGATCTCACACCTTCAATAATCTCAATTGCTGCAGAATAATGGGAGAGAAGAAGGAATTAGAATAGACAGCTTGTGCCTATGGCTTTCTATATTAAGGGTATAAAACACACAAAGCAGACTGGATAAAAAAAGAAAATTAGATTGCTTCAATCACACCTTGATCTAAAACCTCGTTAATTATTTGTAAGGCCAGGTAAAGGGAAAAGGCATGAGCGAAACATTTCTTATAGGAAGTGAGTCTGAACAATACCATTAGATAAACACGTCTACCTACCATCTCATGCAGTAGGTCAAGTCATTGCAAATTAGGGTTGGTAGACTGACCCAATGGATTTTCAAAAATAATAAATAATTAAATAATTAACAATAAATAATCAAAGAAAAACAGAATGACCAAGGGGAGAGCTAATATAATTGAGTATGTCATATTTATACTTATAGTGGAAACTTCAAAACCAGTACAGCTAGCATATTTGGTGCTTATGTTTATTTTTTTTTTGTATACATAAGAAACTGAAAGAAAGCTGATCTCTGTCTAGTGTGCCCCTCAATGAAAGCTCTTCCTAGTTTTCTACTCTTCTTTGGGCATAACCCTCATATAATTAAGCTTTCAAGATAACTGATGAAGCTTCAGCCATCCTGTCCATGTCTCAAACAAAAGAAAGAAGGCAGTATTAGCAGCTTCCCTTTGAACCTCAGTGGTTAAAATTTTGTCATGTGACTATACCCTTCTGCTTGAAATAGAAACTTAAGTGTAGAAAAAAAACTATCTAGCTTAGTGGAAGGTGAAGAGTTCAGTAAGAAATGAAGAAAACATTCCTCCATACAGATTAAGGTTTCTGTAATAGCCTAACCATGTAGTTTGTGGCCTGCATCTAATGCTTTGAAGAAGTTGAAGCCAAAGTGAAAATTATCACTCTTGCCTAATAAGCTGGTTTTCTAAGAGCTCTTAAAAAGCCTCCTGCAGAGGAAGTACGGGCAGAACGTGTTCTTCTGTTAATTAGTGCTATGTCACTCATTGTATAAATGTGGTCAGGGGCAACCACACAACAGTGCATGACTCACACTAAGTCTGGCATGATGGAGCTGCTTTGCATGCCTGCTCCATCATTCACTTTCTCTCTGTCTCTCTGTCTCTCTCTCTCTCTCTCTCTCTCTCTCTCTCTCTCTCTCTCTCTCTCTCTCCCTCTCTCCCTCTCTCCCTCTCTTTCTCTTCCCTTTCTCTTCCCAAAATCTATCAAGCTAACCTGAGATTGTTCTAGAGTCTCCAAAGGGCTAAGATTCCACCACCATCTGAGATGGCTCTTTTGAGAAGACCCCAACTTCCTCATGTTGGCACATAGTTCATTTTAAGACTATCTTCATTAATTTTTACTTTCTAGACAGTAAGTTTAAGATATAAAACAGGATAAGTCATTTCTATACACATTTTATAGCTTTTTATAAAGTAGTTTAGGAATATACATGTGATTTTTATAAACATTAGTGAAAAACATCAAACTAAGACATAAGTGTGTCTTAAAAGCTTGAAGTCTGAGAACTCAGAGAGGTCTTGCCAAGAAAGTATCTTGCTGGCTGGTATTCTTCCCAGGACACTTTTCACGACACAATATCCAGACTGAGAGCCTGGTGGAGACAGAGATCTACAGTAACAGGCTCCCCACATAGCTCACACCAATCAGGACACCATTTGCACTATGGTCTATGTAAATTGAATGCCTAGAGCACACCTCCATAGACCACCCATGCAGTTCCCATGGCAACGGGGACAGATGGACAAGGATGCCCTTCTAAAAGTATCACATGGCAACTACTGAAAACAATTTAACATTTTATTCTCATAAATGTTTTCCAATTTTAAAAATTCCACATACGAACAGAGTTGTCTCACTTCTTAAGAGCAGAGGAGAATTTTTTCTACAGCTTTATAAAAGTATAGTGATCTTTCTAAGTTGGGGCATTTGTATCACCCCTTTCAAGGCTCACAGAACATCATGGAACAGTGGTTTGAAAGAATGTAATAAACAAGATGTAAAATGGTGTCACCTGGACTTGGCATGGCTGTTGTACCCATGAACTCACTGCAGCTGTGAGCTGTGGTTCTCTGCACAAGACCAGCACAAGACTGGGCCCCTGGACACTTCCTAATGGATTGGGGAGGGGCCTACAGGGGATTGGCAATTAAGGATAGTTAGTAGAAGGGATGTCATTTTCATCAGTGGCGTAGACATAGATAAGTTGACCTTGCTAACCTAATATCCTAATACCACCAACTCTTGTGCAGGAAACTCTCCTTGAACTCAGCAGACCACACAGAAGGTCAGGAAAATAGACAAGGACTTGTTGAGAAGAGTTCCTGTAGAAGATAGAGGGGGATGGGGGGAAGGAGGGTGAAATCACTAGAGTTCATTATAGACATGTATAAAACTGTCAAACAAACATTTTGTTTTAAACTTGAGTGATTTATGGATGGTCACATATTTCCTTAGAGGCAGAAAAAAATGAGTGTCCCAACATGTACTATGACAGTACCCAAACAGACAGGCCCAAGTCTCCCTTGAAGACATAGACATTTCATTCCAAATTTATCTTTACATATGTCAATTCTTATTTCTTCTTCCTATTACTCATATAGCACAGAAGCCTCAGGGACGATGAATTATTATTTTGCTTAATTATTTGGCTAAAAGTAAAAACTATTTTCAGCTTCCCTCATATGCAAAACTTACTTATCCCTTCATATATATTAAAAAAAATCTTATTCAAGTTAAATTTCTATTGAAGGCTTGGAGTCCAAAGATACATTTCTAATTATAACCGTATTTTAATCCCTAGGGTCTCTTATTAAAATGATAGGCTTAGACCTTGAATGCCTTTTGCTTTAGGATTCAATCTGGCTTGAACAAAACTGCACTCATACATTCTGAAAGGAATCATTTGTTCCAATCCCTATGACACAGTAAAGAACAATGGCAGACAATGTGGCTTGCCCACGTGACAAGGCTGCCCCTAAAATAGGAATCCCAGAATATCTGCTCATGAGACTGGCAGCTGGAAGCATCTCAGTAGCCTGGAACTGTTAGAAATTCAGAAAAAGTTTCTTTGCTTGCCTCTCCTCCCTAATTCTAAAAGTCTCAACAGCTACTTTGAGACATAATACTACTAGATCGATGTTTCGCGTGGTCTCATACACTGGCAAGCTCGTGGAACTGTCTTTACTACCACTACATGCCCAGGGAATAATTTTCAGAAAAAAGTTTAGGGGTTTGTGCTGTTCCCTCTGTCTCCTGGCAATGCTGGCCCAAATCCCAGCCTCCTAATAGGCTTCACTAGCATGTAGAAAACAGTGACTTGGAAATTACTTGAACATCAAGGAGCCACAAAGGAGATTACCATTTGCCACTTTCAGGTGACCGAGACACAGTAACTAATACTGGTCATCTGAAACCACCGATCAAGTCCACCTCTCCTGAGCCTAGACTAGCTTTGCTCGTTTCCCCAGCTTACCCAAAGGAACATCCAGCCCCTAAGTCACAGAAGCTGAAGCACAATCAGTACAATAAACACAATCTGAATAGCCACAGTGAATAACGAAGGGTCTGGGCTAGCTGTTCATGAGGTTCATTTTGTCCTGTCTCTACTCCTTGTCCATAGAAAGTTGCAGATGAGATTCCCTAAACCTATCACTTGGTGAGTCTGTCAGCATCCAGCTCAAATGGAAACACTGAGCCACAGTCACTGACTGTCCCACATTCTGTCATTCCTCCTCCACCAAGGTCCTCCATCACGCCTGACAATAAATAACTCTTCAACTGATGATATGGTCCTGATCTTGGGCTCTGGAGTCTGTGCCATGTTCCCATTGGATCCTGCCATAATTCCTACATACCTATTTCACCACTGACATCTCTAAAACAAGGTCCCCTCTGCATAGTGTCCAACAGGTAGGACTGTTGCTACTACCTTATACCACTGACAGGACTCCATCTTTGTGACTCTTGCTCAACCCTGGAAGCCTATACATTAAATCAGGTCATACCCAAGCCCTCAGTATTCAGTATGTTACCTCCCAAACCCAAGGAAGTCAAGTAGATGTTTGGGATGCACAGGATGATGGTGTGTGCCTCTTTAGCAATGCAACACATGGTTGTTTGTCCTTGGCTTTTATTTTTTTTTATTAGATATCTTCTTTATTTACATTTCAAATATTGTCCCCTTTCCTGGTTCCGTCCTCCCCCAAAAATCCCATAAGCCATCTCTCTTTCCCCAACCAATCCTCCCCCACTTCCCTGTCCTGGTATTCCTCTACAGTACGGCATCAAGTCTTTCCAGGACTAAGGGCCTCTCTTCCCTTTGGTGTTTAACAAGACCATCCTCTCCTGCCTCTGTGTCTGGAGCCATGGGTAACTCTATGTGTACTCTTTGGTTGATGGTTTTGTCCCTAGGAGCTCTGGGAGTACTGGGTGACTCATATTGTTGTTCCTCCTGTGGCGCTGCAAACCCCTTCAGCTCCTTGGGTCCTTTCTCTAGCTCCTCCATTGGGGACGCTGTGCTCAGTTCAATGGCTGGCTGAGAGTGTCCCCCTCTGCATTTGTCGTGCACTAGCAGAGCCTCCCAGGTGACAGCTATATCCAGCTCCAGTGAGCAAGCACTTGTGAGCATCCACAATAGTGTCTGGGTTTTGTGACGGTATGTGGGATGGATCCCTAGGTGGGGCAATCTCTGGATGGTCTTTCCCTCAGACTCTGCTCCACACTTTGTCCTTGGCTTTTAAAAGGAATGTTTTAGTGATAACATGCATGACAAACTAAAGTACCACAAAGGAAGGGAGGTAATAAATTCTGGCCTTTAAAAGCCTAGGAAGGCATGCTAACAAGAAATCATTCACAGGAAAACTCAGTCCTTGAAGATTTCCAATTGTTATTATTTCTAGCATCTAACAACATATATTAAAACCCTTCTAAAGCCCATGAAAAGAAGGTGGCACACTAGCCCCTCCCTCCCTACTCCATCCCACTCTCTCTGTGAGACAACTGTTTGTTCACAGAGGCTGAGCAAGAACAAGGTGATCTGTTGTGCAAGCAGTCCACCACCCCATAACACCAGGTGCTTAAAGTACAAAATTTAAGTCATCACATGCTTCTCACACAGAAGTACTTCTGCCCCTCCCCCTCTGCACCACCCTTACCATGAAGACAGGAGCAGAAGCCTGAGAAGGAAATAGAAATACTTCATGACACAGAACAAGGCTTGATGTTTTGAGTTTCTGAAGAAAAAAAAAAAAGATGTCTTAAGCAGCTAGAAATCTAGGAGCTTACTGAGAATTTGACACTTGATTTCCGTCCTGTATTTTGACTACTATTTTAAACAGAGGAGTAATTATCCAGGTAGGTTTTCATAGGATCCCGCAGCTAAAGAAGACAAAAGGCACCCCAGTCATCTATCTGAGATTAAAGGAGGGATCAGGCCTGAGTGTCCTGCCCCTCTTCTGTGTACATGTTTATATAAGAATGCATGCCCCAGTCTCACAGCTGAAGCCAGAAATAGCCTTTGCATTACCACCTCTCCACGGTTGCCAGGCTGCAGGGCAATCCACCCACTTGTGCGTCATGCAGAAGGTGCTTCTGTAGGCATCGTTAACTTGGTGAGCGTCAGCATTTCGCTGGTGCCCTATGCTACTAAGGAGCAGATCTGTAAAGAGAAAGGGGGAAAGGGCACAACCCTCCCACATAAGGCTACCCAGCACCAGCCTCCCATCCTTCCCTTGCCAGCTCTCTAGCTTGCTCAACACTTTTTTCCTACGTATTGCCTACTTCCGCATCTTACATGGATGAGAAAAAAACAGGCAGGGCCCTAACTAAATCTCATGCCCAGAACAGAGTGAAAAGAAAAGAAAAAGAAATACATTCTTGGAATTTGAAAGAAGAGGAAAAAAACACCTATCTCTCTGACTCAGCCGGGTTCTTCAGCCACCTCAGGCTTATTTCTTTAACAATCTTACCACTCTTCCTATAACGGAGTTCCTATAGTTTATTCTAAGTTCTGAAGCCCATGTACCTGCCCATTGCCTTTCACAGCCAAAGCCTTCCAGAAGCGCTTTTCAAAAACATAATTTACCGCTCGTAGTACACCAGAGCTGGGTGAGTTCAATCTTGTCAGCTTTAACTGAAAGTAGGAAGCAAAGCAGACCAGGGAATCTTCCACAGCAAATACAGAAAAAGCAAGTGTTGGGTGTGACGAGGGTGTGCCCTGGAGACATGAAAACTAATTTAGTAGTATTTCATTGCTGAGATTATCTGGGGGCGTAAGACTTATCCATGCATTCATGACGCCATTACACATAATGTTCTGCTACGACAAACCATGCTCAAAGCCTCAAACCACCATGTGCACCAGGTATAAAGTGCCCTAGAATACAGAACCACTGTGCTTCTGAAACAATGGACTCCTGAAGCTGAGGCATCACTCAGTGTATAAGAGAATTTCTTATGCAAATATAAGGATCTGAGTTTGAATCCCCGGGAACAGCTCTTCGAGCCTGTAACACCAGCATTTGTGGGAGAGATTAAGTGGGATGGTTTGAATAAGAATGGCCCCCATAGGCTCATATAGAATTGAATGCTTTGTCAATAGGGAGTGTCATTATTAGGAGGTATGGCCTTGTTGGAGTAGGTATGGCCTTGTTGGAGGAAGTCAGTCAGTGGGGTTGGGCACTGACTAAAAGTTCAGTTTCAACTGCTCAAGCCAGGCCCAGGGTCCCTGTCTTCCCACTGCCTACAGATCGAGATGTAGAACTCACAGCTCATGCTCCAGCACCATGTCTGCCTGTGTGTTGTCATGCACCCTGCCGTGACAATAACAGACTAAACCTCTGAGCTACATGCCAGCCTCATTTAAATTCTTTCTTTTATAAGAGCTGTAGTGGTCATCCTGTCTCTTCACAACACTGTCACTGACTAAGACAACGAGTAAGTTCTTAGAACTTTCTGGTCAGCTAGCTGAGGTAAAGTGCAAGTTTTGAGTTCAGTGAGAAACCTCATCCCAAAAGAATAAAACATAGAGTAATAGATGAAGACACTGAATATCCTCTGGACTCCATGTGTAAAAACATATGCACAAGCGTGTAAGCCCACAAAGGTACATACTGGTACGATAAACATACATGTATACCACATATATACCACAAAGACACACACTCACAGACTCCTTTTAGTTTATTAAAAGGAACGACTTTCTATTTCAAAATTTCTGAGATTTTATAAATATATACTTGATTGTGAATTAAACTTTATTCTTTCTGGTGAGCATTCCATAAGACCATTTGCAACTGAAGGATACATTTGTCCACTTTTCTAAATCATTTAAATTACTTCTTCAGATTTCCCTTTTTTTATTTTAAACCCTCTTTTAATTATAATTCTATATATTATAAGTGACATTAATTGATCTTAGAGTTTTTTATTATTTCTCTATTTTTGTACTATCTTCCAACACTGAATTGTCTGACTCACCACATATTTTTAGTTAAAAGTGTTCTCTCCTATTATACATTACTTCTTATAATCTATTGTTCCTGTTCCATAGATACAATATCTTATTTTATGGGTTTGAAGGAAACAGTAATTGAAAATTAAGTATATTTTCCTGTTTTCTTCCTACATTATATTCCCATACAGAGTCTCACAGCACAGCACAGGCTGTTCTTGATCTCCAGGTCCTTCTGAATGCGGGGATTATATGTGGGTGCCATTATTTGGTTTGGTTTGTTTGCTTTGTAGTTTGACATTTTTGAAGTAGGATTTCTCTTCTATTATTTACCATCTTACTGTCCATATTTCAGCTCTGGTTATCCAAGAGCCAGACACTGATACCTCCTTTCAGAGCTTTCTTCTGGTATCTTTCTGTTGACTTTATTCTTGGAGATTGGCAAGTTCCAAGTGAGTTGGTCTTGTTGTGTATCACATGCCTCCTTGGCCTTTTCTTTTCCTTGGCTTGTTTCCCAAGTTCATTGTGCATCTGCACTAAGAATGCTTCCTTTATAAACTACCTGCATCCAAACTATTGCCTCAGAATCCATTTCTAAAAAAACTGATCCTGCAAAACAAACAAATCCTTTAAAACCCATACAAAAAGGTCCCTCATAGTTTAAAATTATCCCATCCCAATTTCTAGTCATATTGTCACTATAATTGGTACTTAGGTAAATCATGGATATTTTGCAATACATGTTAAGAAATAGTAGGCTATTTCAACAATGGGGATGAGAAATAATTTTCTCTTTCATCTAGAGATTTGATATTGATGCATAAAACAGGACAGTGATTTGTTGAAGAGTTTCAAACGTTATGTGCTTCCAAAGAGAAGATGTCATATAAATTTGTCAAAATCTAATTTGTTAATACATAAAAATCAGAATAATGTTTAAGTCAAAAATTGACAGGCAGAAATAAATCCTAAAGTATTTAAATAACGTATTTAAAAACTAAAACTCCTCTCTTCCTAAAAATGTCATAACATTGAGCAACATCAAATATGTAATTTCCTAAATTTGAAAATTTTAAGAGTTTTTGTAAAACACACCCTCTTAAATTCTGTGAATATTGTAACACACACAGAGAGAGACTACCACCACCAGGAACTTAAACATTATCACCACTTTGAAACAAAATATTATAATGGGGGGAAAGTACCTGAGAATTCCAGTCTTGATTTACAGATAATTTAAAAGAATTCTCAATAGTTATTCAGAACTTACTTAGTACAATTCCATGCATTTAAAAAAAAATGGCTCGTCACCTTAAGGCCTAGCATGAGTAAAAGCAATTAGACCACAAGATGAAATGGATGGGCTATGAATGTGTCCAATTGGGAAAAGATAAGGAAACAGGTCTTGGTTATTTGTCAAAGTTTCAAAATAGACCCTAATGAATGGTGTCTACACAGCTAGTCGGGAAAGAAAGTACCTGCTCTCCATAAAGAAGTAGAAGCCAGGGCTCCTGAAGTTTCTGATGGGCATGAGAGGGTGGCAGGCTTTGGCAGTGACCACAAGTGCCTAAGGATCCCTTAGTCTTCAACAAGAGTAGAACAATTGTGCTGACCAGTAACAAGCTGTGTCTCTTTTGTTGCCAACAGACACCTCCTTGTGCTACTTTAGATAATAAGATCAAGCCTAGATGTACTAGTTCCAAACCTACCTGGGCCTCGTCAAGCCTGAAGCTTGAGGCTGCTTCCCAGGTCCTCCTTACCCATATAAGGCCTCAGCTACTGCCTCGGACACCAGCCCAGCACCCATGGTCTCTTGCTCATCATCTGACTTCGTCTCCTCTGCTGTCACCCTGGTCTTGATGGTTGTAACGAACTCCTTCTCTAGTCCCGGTCGTCTGCTTCCTGTTTTGTCTCACATTGCTGGTAACATGTTCATGCTCATCGTGAGTTTTACTAAAGAGGACATGGCAAATCTTCAACAAGAATCAACTGTTCCCAGAAACAGAACCACTGAAACCAGCTTATCTGAAACGATAAGAAATTGCTGGAAGAATACGGAGTGCTCCATTGGACCTAGTGCTGAAGAACAACTAAAAACCTCAAAAGAAGCAGAAGAAGTTGGGCTGCACAACTTCTTCTGTGGCCCAAGTGCCTTCTTTCTTTTCTTGTTTTAGTAAAACTTAGTGGCCCCAGGTATGTTTCTATATGGATTTTCGTTTCTACCCACAAAAAGCTGTGTCTAATCTAGGTTCTTGAAACAGTAAATTGAAAAAAAATATAAAATAAAAAATAAATAAATACATACATAAAAAATAAAAAAAAGAAAGAAAGAAACAGTAAATTGGATGGGCTCAGTCTGGTAAATGCAAACACTGACAACAAAAGAGCATCCCAGTAGTACCTCCATAGGATTCTTTAGCACTATGGGAGAGATAGCCTCCCCGGTATAAGAAAGAATGGTTTCCACCATACCATTTCTCCCAGGAAGCCTGGAAGATGAGTCATTAGAAACTGTTGTTCACGGTACTAAAATTTTATATGTACTATAAATTACATTTCATTGGCATCCTGCTTATTGAAAATCTTCTAAACCTATATTTTAAAATCCCCTGCTTTCCTAATCAGTATGCTGTGGGCATCTGAGCTTTTCTCTTATGAGTCAGCCATCCTTATTATCACTATGTACCATGCATTTTGCAGCACAGAGAGCCTCAGATCCTTAGGAGGATCATTGGGCTATTTTCACCCACATGAAATGGCATAAATTGTTATATTTAAGGCCATTTGTCTGTTATCATCAGTTTCCTGTTGCTTTCAGTGTACCTACCCAAAAGCCTTTCTTCTCATGTTTAATTTATGACTGTTGTGCTCCCTGTGGCTTTTCAAATTAAATCACACAGGCTATTAGTTACAATCCATTAGTTTGCCAGAACAGTCATGCACTCAGGATCCTTAATGGAGGAAAATATAAAAATACACAAAATATTAAGTTGGTTGATAAGGCTATGCTCATAGTGGGATAGAACATTGTTCAAGGTACATTTCCTGCATCTTCTGACCTAGTAAATCTCTGGGGAGGCTGAATGGGGTACATTGTACAGTGGGGTACAATGAAAGCAAACTACTTCCCACAGTTATCACTAGGTAAAAGACTTTGGAAAATGATCAAGTATAGCCTGTAATGACTGAATGATGCATTTTTTGGGTTTTAGTATACACATAAATTAGTTGGGTTGCTTATAATACAAGTTTTGATTCAGTAGAGGTAGATGAGGCTGAGTAGCTGTTTGGTCAACAGGCTCCAAGAGGTACCTGAAAACAGGTCTCCTGGTCACAAGAGTGTTGAGTGGTTTTGGCTGTGGCCTGTTACTATCTCAGATCATTTCAAGAATATCCAGTGGAGATCCACAGAGTAAGAGAGGATCTACAGAACACCCAGAAGCTATATAGACATGCTGGGCTGCCAAGATGACAAGAGTAGCTTTTCTGACTACAAAGTCTTCCAACCTTCACAAGTCTCAGAAACAGTTGTGGTTAGTAAGATCAAGTGGGTCATCTGTGGATAGAAATCCCATTTGGTCATTCAATGACACAGAATGTAGGGCTGAGAGTCACTTTGAGAAAGACCTATTGTTTCAAACTGAGCTAAACTGGGCATGGGTAACATTCAAAAGACAGGGAGCCTGAACTTAAGGGGCCACAGAATCAGGGAAAGAGAGACCTGAGAAGCATGTGAGAAGAGGGGGGGAAGCCAACACTGAGAATTCCTTCTATCTTCCTTCATATCTATGTTCTTTTCTCAACCAATAGAAAGGACTATGGTTTGTATCTTTCTATCCTTTAGCTGGACACATGATTATTTTCAGAACATATCCCTTAAATTCTAGCCCTTTTGTCTTTAAGCACTCTTTCATATTAGTTTAACATATAAGACAAAAATATTCTACATGGTTTTTATACAATGTTTAGGTATCTTTATTTAATAAAAATTTGACTTAAGAATTGACAAGCCATCTTGAAATTATGGGTGAAATACTAGTGTTAAACGTTATATGTAAAAGCAAATATAACGACTAAATAGTTTTAAAACTGATGTCTTATGAGCATAAAAAAGAATATGTTATAAAAAGTATCATGGATCAAAGTGTACTAAGGTTGAAATAGCCAATGTTATTAGGCCCAGTAATTTTTAACTGGGAACTATGAAAATAGCAATATGAATCACGGGCTATCTTCAGTATTTAGACTGGCAGAGTCATTGCTTTTGTATAACATTTTATCAAACATCAGTAAGTCTGTGTGGCTGACTAGTACACTGCTGTTCATCTGTCCATGATCAGAAATTTTGAATTGTATATGTCAAGATAACCAATTCACATGAATAAGTTAGGTGATCTTAGACCTAAACTGAGCAAATTTTATATACAATCAACCCTGAATTTAAAAATAAGCTGAGATTTAGTAAGTTTATCAAAATATATTTTAAAAAAGAGTTTGAATGGATGTACCTTATGTGGGGAGATAACGTTTCTCCAAGAAAGTATAGGTTATTAAATGAAACTTCAAGTACCAAATGTGGGATATCTCCCTGTGAGTTGTTGGTCAAGGAAGCACCAGAGACTTCCAAAACAATATAGGGTATTGCCATTTCTCTTGTTTTCCTATCAGAAATGTATGTTAAGATCCTACTATAAAAATATTACATATTTTGCCCATAAGGCATAAAGAAATAAATCTTGAGGTGAGCTGGAAGTATCCTCCTTGCTAGGTAGCTTTCACCATGACAAAAGGAGCTATGCAGACTGCAGAGAAAGAGAAATTATCAGTAGTCTTAGCTAGTTGTGAACGCTATATAACCAAGCTACTATAATGATAACATCCTGCAAGTTGTGCCTATTGGTGCATTCGTGGCATGGTTATTATGAGGGTAACCTACCACTTTATGATTGGACTCCAGGCTCGTTCCACAGGTACTGTAAACCTGGTTAAAAAAAGGTAACCTAAGAGATCATAAGTCCTAGTGGGGGAAATACTTCTGTTGTTTTGTTAAATGGACATGTGGTCAAATTGTCTTCTAAATACTTGTGTTTATACTTATATATTATTAGATTCATTCTGTTCTTAACCCTCATCGCTGAAACTTCTTATTGCAGTGAGATGGTTAATGTAGAGACTCATAACTGGTCAAAATACTAAGAATAAGCAATGATTTAGTGTTCAGCCACAAACAAGTCATCTAAAACATCATTTCCGACTCTCAAGAAATGTCAAAGAAAAAGAGACAAAGAATGGAAAAGCTAGAGGATGTGTTACAAAAAGACTGTAGTTACCTGCACAACATTTGCACGAAATTTAGCTCACCAGCATTTTGTCATTTTGAGAGTTGGCTTGGAGAGGGGGCTGCACTTTCTTTGGGGGTGCAACCTCTGATAAATCGTCCATGCTTCAGGAAATAACCTTACACTCATGCTCACTAATTGGGCTCAGTGGGTCACACACACACACACACACGATACAAAAGGTGCAGAGACTTATTGAGAAGAAGAAAGGTTTCCATGATACTAAGATCAGTAATCATTCAGCTTCATTTCTAGAATCCTATATTGATGTGGTCTATAATTCATATTTATCACACCTTTATAGTATAGGGCAACATTACAATATGAAAGCATTGATGGCATTGATGAAATTGGTATATAATTCCTTAAAGAGCACAATGGGTTAGAATTATTTAAAACTTTAGGGTTCACAGGGAAAACTGATAAAAGAATCTGTTTGGATACTGAACAGAAGGCTTATCCAATTTAACGTCTTTCTTTCACACATAGAGAGCTGGTTTTCAGAGAGAAGTGAAGCATCCAAACTTAACAAACTGGCACACTAGAAGCTACCTCTCCCCTCAAGGCAACTGCCTCATACACATTGTGTCTTCTTTCACAAGACAGAACATAGTTTGTGGAGACACACTCTATTCTTACTTTCCACTTCATATGTACTATCTACCTACTTCATTTGAACTTCATAGAGATCACTGAAACTGAATTCTTAGCTCCTAGATCCAGCTGCTACCCATTTTCCTTACCTCCTTGGCATCCCCCAAACTCTCAGTTCAGAAATGTGATCATACAACTTGATAATTTGATTCATTTCTTTCCTCAAATCTCATATCCAATCACTGACAAGCACTGACATTTCTGCATCCAAAACATATTTTCCATCCCACCGCTCCACTCCCCCAATAACAACTCAGGTACCAGCATATCCTGGGCAGAAACCCTCAACAGACTTCTATCTGATTTCTACTCTTTTCTCTTTCAGGATCTTTAAAGTACATACTAGGAGATACAATGTTCCAAGCTGAGAAAACTTTTGGTGGCACATATTCACAGGGGTTTTCACAGTACTCTGACTACTGATGTTTGAGGCAAGAGATGTCTTTGTCGTAGGTTCCATCCTGTGCATTGTTGAGTGTGGAGAAACATCTATGGTTTTTCCTACCATGTACCAGTCGCATCTCAATCTACATAGTAGGAAATAAAAAATGTTTAAGGCTTCACTATTGGTGGAGAACTACGGCTTCATTTGCATGATTAACCTACATGTTCACATTAACGGTGTGAATAAGATGACTTTCAAATTTCCCAAGTTCACACCATATGTCAATTTTCTTCCAAAGTTTTTCAGGAGCTGTTCTTACTCTGCATCTGCCGTACAACATCTATGTCAATGGGGAACTGCATTTTTTCATATTTTAGACCTGACTTCAGGCCTATATTTCAGTGAAAAAATTCCAGAGACTCCAATTTGAAATAAATATTGAAGCTAGACAGGTATGTTTTCAAAGTTCAGTGAGAAAGTCAAAAACTTAAAATGATCCTGTGCAAGCATCATAGTAGTATTCATGCAAGAAAAGCAGGATTATAAACCCATGAACACGAAAATGGATCTGTGACCTAACTTCCTGAGGTCATGCATTTTAGTGTGTGGGTGGTTGGCCTCATAATAAGGGCCAGAGATGCAATGGGCCAGAGCTATGCTGGGAAACATTAAAGTCTGCCTAGAGTATAAAGTTTTCTATTCCATTTCTTTAAAGAAAGTAAAAAATCAGGAAACAGGTTCAAAAAAATTGTACATAAAAACAAACACTTCATTTTAACACATTTGATATCAAAACATAGTATCTTATTCCCAGTAATTGCTCCAGGATGTCACTACTTTTGCATGCTATGATGCCAAGTCTGTGGTGGTCAGGTCAGACCACCCATCTTGAGTTTAAGAAAGGGTAGATTTAGGCTCCTGCTCTGGAACATATATCCTGGGCCAAGGAGATCTTATGTTCTCATTCTAGTATGTTTTGGCCTTGGTACCTGTGCTTTAGAAGATGTGATGAGTAGCAGAGTGTCCCAGAAAGGACCAAAGCAGCTTAATGCAGATAAGGAAGCTGAGCAAAGCAATGGCCGTCTTGGAGGATGCTGATGCAGAGTTTCCTTAAAAATTAGCCTAAGCAATCACACGAATCATTCCCAGAAGAACCAGCTACATGATTTGCATCGGTCTCCAAAGTACTTCCAAGAGTGTGGTCTAATCACCAGTGGAGCTGGGACAGCAAAACTCAATTACATTTCCTTCTAAGTAAAGCCGCTGTTTCCCTGCCTGTGGGAGAGCGTCGTAGGAGAACTCTAATGTATTTTTCACCAATATTCTTTAAGAAGTTCAACATTCTCACAACCCTTGTGTGAGGATTGTACCGCCAAGTTAAGTATGTAGGGTGCCTCTGAGTGAGTTTCCAAATTTTACAGAGCTACACTAGACACAATTTATAAAGCATTGGTAAAATCACTGCTTCCTGTTAACTGGAGGAAACTGGCTTCCATTGAGCTTAAATGACTGCACAAATTGACCCAGGCAGTTAAAGTGAGAGCTAGCATTCATACTCCTACTATCGGCCCCTGCCCAGCCACCTGTTCAGTCTAACTTACGGGTGGAACACCCAGGTAAACACAGCCTGACCTAGAATTTGAAAACAGCACTTAGAGTTCCTCAAGCAGGATCTGTTCACATTTGAGAAGAGAATGAAAAAAAAAATGTCAGTATACGAGATAAACAAAGAAGAGGGAGAAAGAGGTATAAGGAATAAAAGCCAAATTATAATCCCAAGTCAACATCCTATAACAAGTTACAATCCAGCCTCTGCAAAATTATTTTAGAAAAAAAAATGAGCTGAAGTGAAGCAGAACAGAATCTGAGGGCAGGAAAATGTTTCTATTAGGTTCGTATTTATTTAGGTCATTTGATCACCATTTATCTGGAGCCTACAACACAGGATCACATGCTGGGAATATTGAGATGATTAAAAACATTTCATATCGAGGTAATCACCACCCACTGAGAAAACAAATGAAGAATAAATTCTCGGGCCTTAGTACAACTACGTCTGAAGTGTCATAGAAGGACATGAGGTAGTTTCCACTCTGCCCAGGGTACCATTCCAATTAGGGCAGATTTTTGACAGTGACACTCAGTCACAACTTCAGATGTACCCTGGAGTGGTAGTCTGGCAAATACCTTGTCAAGTGTTTTATAGTAGGATGTCAGGTAGATTAGAAAACTTTTTTAAAGGGAGAATAAAACAGGTACCATCTTCTTCCTCTTTCCTTTTGTTCAAACTGCTCCCTCTACCTCTGTAGAGAAGTAGATTCTTACATAATGATGCCTTAGAAATACAGCCTCAGTTCTCACTAAAGCTGGAGCTTGTCAAGATGGAAAATGAGACTGATTATTAGCAAATATAATCCCCAAAGGGTGACTCTTTTTTCAAGGCAAGTAAAAGCTATATTTCTTGTGTTTCATTTAATTTTATTTAGTCCATTAAATTTTATGAGTAACATCTAGATATGATACTTCTCCCTTCTACTTGTACTTAATGTGGCGTTGCTATTTCTTCTTGCCCTGCACACAGAATATAAAGACTAGGGATTGCATTAATAATGCACTGCACGATGTAAATATGCCAACCCTCCTCTCCCTTCTGTCTGTACCTTTCTCCAAGTGTTTGTTCCCTTAATATGCCAGATGTCTTCATACAACCCCGAGAAACAGGTGACTATTATCAGATTATATTACAGATATGAATCATGGTCTGATTCAGGATTATACATCAAATTAGTGCTTAAAGTAGACCTAAAATTCAGAAATATTTTTTCATATTTTTCTTTCATATAAGGAGTTAGCAAAAGCCAAGTGATAACTATATTGAGCTTTGTGTGCTAGGTTGTCCCAGTCTAGGATGGAAGTTATTGCCACACTGACTACAAATAAATATTGAATAATTTTTAATATAAAGATACCTTATGTATATTGCTTATCTGAAATTCAAATAGTAGGTTTCCTAAATTTTATATGTCAAGTCATTTGCCACAGCCACTCAAGTCTACCATTTGTATACAAAAACATCCAGAGACAATAATTAGTCAAATAGTTGTGCATTCCAATAAAGTTTTAAGTACAAAATCATAGGTTAATATGCATAGGGAGTCATGATTGGCCACCATCTATTGTATATCACTGGTTTAATTTTACTCATAGGTGACCTGGAGATTGAAACTTGACTGACTCAAGCTATATAACAGCCAGGGGAAAAGAAGTCTACTATTTGGAGATAGCCAATCACTTACAGGACACTGGAAAGTTATTTTTGATTGACTTGTTGAAATGCTGAAATCTAAATGCTACAGGGTTTTTTCCAACTTTTTATTGATTCTTTGTGAGTTTCACATCATACAACCCAGTTCCACTCATCTCTCTTGTCCCTTCATATACACCCTCTGCCCTTGCAACCCCCCAAAAGAAAATGAAAAACAAACAAAATACAACAAAACATAGAAAACATCTCATCCTAGAAGCTGCAGTGTATCAAAAGTGTGTCCCATGGTATACCCCTCTGTCCACACACCTTTATTTGCAAATGTTCATTGCAATGAGTAAATGGTCTGGTTCAAGGCCTCTGGCTTCTCCTACACCATCAATATTGGATCTTCACAAGGAATCCTCCTGGTTATCGTGTTGTTGCCCTGTGTTTGGAGATTCTGCACCTTTGGCTCAGGAGGACCAGGCCTTCCATAAATTCCAAGAGTTCACAGATGATGTAGATTTTGGGGGTGGGCCAACTCAAAGTCTTGGATCTGGGTCTGGGTAGTAGCTGAAAAAAATACCATACAGTTGGACGGAAATGTATTTACAGTTGGGCTTTATCACCTCTGGTGCCACTGTGATGCATCTTCACTGGGAACAGGCATTTACAGATTAAGCAGTAAGGAGAAAAGTCACAAGTAGCTGAACAGATCAAGAGTAGACCTAAATGAGTTCTCTCAGAAGGCAAGAAATTAAGGAAGCTATGCTCTCATTTCTCTTATGTGCTATTATTTTATTCTTCAGGTGTTTGAGGGAGGGACATCCTAGTTATTAAAATGTAGCATTTTCAGAGACTTTCCTGATGCTGCATGGCTGGCGGCTCATAAGCACACAAAGATCCTCCCACTGCCATTACACATGGCCAGACTGTAGACACCTAGAGGCCTGCCTGAGAATGCCATAAACTTGCCCAATATATACTATGGATTTGGGGAATCATTTTCTACTTCTTGCATTTTTGTTCTCTCTCTCTCTCTCTCTCTCTCTCTCTCTCTCTCTCTCTCTCTCTCTCTCTCTCTCTCTCTCTCTCTCTTTCTGTGTAAAATATTCTCACAATTTGCCTAGCAAGCATCTAAGTGGTTTGCATATTTGCAGAGAGTTTTGAGATAGATGAAAGGCACCTTCCACTACAGAAGCAAAGGGAAACTAATACTATCCCCACCACACATTCTCTGAAGAGGTGATTTCAGCTCACCCTACAATCCTGTCAGGTGTAGAAAGGTAGACCAGACCAGTGACTTAAGTATTCACTAGTCTTCAATGAGCTGAAGAGTTCCTGTGTTCTACATAAATGAACCATTTCATTAGTGTGTAGCCTTTCCTGATCACTAGTTTTGTTTCAAGAATTGGAGTAAGACCAAGTTGGCTCAGTCCAACAGAAGAGAAAGATTATTGCTTGATCCAATTGAACACTGACTTTATCTATCTATCTATCTATCTATCTATCTATCTATCTATCTATCTATCTATCTATCTATCTATCTATCTATCTATCTATCTATCGCCCAGTATAAATGATGTAGACCTTGACTTCTCAGAGTCTTTATACACATGTTTATAGTCTCATATACAATATGAGTTAGCTCACTTTAATTCTATCTCTAGATCCCTCACAATCATACACATTTCACAAAAATATTGAAATACACAAAAATATTGAAAATACACAAAAATAGTTATCTATTGCAATATAATAAATGATCCATAAATTCAGTTATTCTAAAATAAAAACTGCTATTTCTTGATGATCCTGCAGACATGAAACTCAACATAGGATGACTGGACTCTTCTCTACAATATCTCATATCTGGAATATCAACTGGAAGACTCACAGCCCGAAGTTGGACTCCACCGAAAACTCATTCACTCTGACTTTTGATGCTAGCTGTCAGCAGAAACTTAACTGGGACAGTTGGCTAGAACACCACATTCAGTTTCTCTAGGCAGCCTGGGTTTCCCACACCTCTGTGTTTAGTTCTTATCTACATAATGGCTGGATTCAACCAAGAAACATTTTCAAAGGTAAAATTTTTGCACCAGTTACAAGAGATAGACACAGTACCAAGAGAACTCTGAGAAAATCAGAATGGAAGGATGATAAGACCTTGGTCTTGATTACACAACTGACTTGAATCAGCAAACCCAACTGCATTCCTTACTGTCTACTTTCTCTATGGGATAATATACTTATACCAGTTACACATAGATTCTCTGTTAGCTACTCTGAAAACTACAACACACAGCATTTCAACTGTCAATAACAGGCTAGTATGAGAAGTCATTAGGAATGAGGGAACATAGATCAAATATATGTGCATTGTAGTATGAGTGAATCTACACACTGTACTCAGATGCCCTATAATAGCCCGTGCACTTTAACACAACTGACAAAAGAGTGGAGGTACCATTCTGACATTAAAACCCAGCATGTAGGCCCTGATATATGACAATATGAGAACAAAGGCTTTATCTATCAAAACCTTAGTCTACCAGTCCAGGAAAGTCCCTGAGTATCAAGTCCCTAAGTGTACTACACTTGCTTTGTTTGGCTTCTGTACTTCCGCTTCTTGCTAACTGAAATGTGACAACCAGAATATGGTTTTTGTCCATAAAAAGGACTGGTAAGGATAGAGGCTGCCTGAGCTGGACAGCCACTGCCAGCAATAAGGACTTTCTTTTAAGCTTTAAGAGAATTCATGGGATGGTTTCTGGTGGGCTTACCTTACTACAGACTGAGGATCCTCAGTTCCATACACCCACTCATCTCCTAGCTTTTCACCTTATTTATTCAGTGATCTATATCTATATGATACAATTTAATAGCCACTGGAAGAAGCAATATATTGGCTGAAACTCTTCAAGGTTTTGTCACTACGTGTCACATCTGAAACATCTTTGCCCTATTGTGCCCCAGAGCCTGGGTACTTTGATATTGCCTTCATTAGATCTTATCTAGATACTGAAACTTTCATTATTCGATTAAACTTACTAGAAATAAAATACTGTATCATTCCTGTTGCTATGGTCTGTGGTTATTTAAATTCTGATCCTGGTTATAATTATGTAGCTACCAAGAGATTGGGATGTTGAGTAGTTATACCATTATTTGCTTTGCCCATATGAGGATGGCAAATTTTTACACAAATAATCTGGACTGATCCTAAAGTTCTGTAATAGTCCCAGCAATAATTTAGAGGGAAATTGGATGTTTTCTGTAATTTGAGCACCCAACTAAAATATTAATATTTTTATATTCTTTCATATAGTCATACAGGTTTGAAATGCCATTTCTACTTTATGAGTAATTTTGTAGATGATTGGATCATTATTTTCAGAGATGATGGCTTTTAGTACGTGGGCTTTCAAGTGTTTATTTTCCTTTTCAGCTTTTGAAATTCTTTGACTGCAGATCTGTGAGTCAGCACACACCACGTTATACAGAATACAAATTAAAAAGCCAAACTTCCAGGGCTTAAAGAAATAAATGACTTAAAGTAAGTTCAAAATCTTTAAGGTAACTAAGGATCTGTCACAGTGAAATTCTTTTTGCTTTTCTTTTACTTTGTTATTAAAATAAAATTATGATTTCCTAATAACATGTTGTATCACACCTTTTTGAAACAAAGAAAACCTGTGTGATGTTCAATAGATGATTGGGTTTATTAGCAATGAACAACCAAACTGAAAAGCAATGGGGCCAGATTAGAATTCCTCAAGAACAGGGTAGGAAAGCAGTCAAGAAACACCTCAGATTCCTTAGAGCCAGAGATAAGGTAAGCCAGAAATTAAATGGTAGTGAAATATTTTGAATAATATATGTTTATTCAAATATATATGTATGTATGTATGTATGTATAGGTATATATATACATATATATAGGTATATATACATATAGATATATATATACATATATATGGAAACTAAATACATCTAGGAGCTATGATCCATAATAGTCTTAATAATCTAGACATTGGTGTTCACAATTTTAAAAATATAAAAAAGACATGAGTGGGTGATAAATATCCTTGGAATAACAAAAGTGTGTGGTGTTTCAACAGGCTGCCACCACTAAAGAAGAATAGATTGGACCAGTGTTCTTCAGAACACAGTCAGAAGCATACTTCCCTTCTCCCTCCAAAGCAGGTGTTCTAGTCATGCCCAGGGCAGTGCTTACTCTAGAAGATTCTGTTATTTTATCCCACAATGTGTGCTCTGTAACATATTCATTTTTCTATATCAGCAACTTCCTTTTCCCTTTGTTCTTGGAAATGATTTTATCATCTACCCCTCCTTTTCTCTAGAAAGAAGAAATGTAACCAGAAAATAATCTTAACAAATAAACATTCTGAATAAAGTATTTACTGTTTTACAGGAATAAAATAGAGCAAAGTAAAAAATAATAATAAATTAAAAATAGAATGAAAATAAGTTCATCAACGGTTCTACCATTTTTGAATCCTCTTTGAATTCAAAATCCTAATTAAAATTTCTTAGCCTGATTAACTGACAAGGTTACTTGCAGCCATGTTAAGAATCATGCTTATAACCTTTGTCTCTTTGCAAAGGTTAAAAATGTTTCGTTGTTTTTTGTTTGTTTGTTTATCACTATCCATCTTCTTTCCTGAAAATAGCTGATCAGCCACTTGGTGGGATCTCTGTTAGCCACATGTTGGTAAAGAAACATAAACTTCTAAAAATATAATAAAATATGTCTGCAAGAATTATGGACTCATCAGCAAATGACAAAGATGATAAATGAGATTAGAGGGTCCAGAGCTGTTTTATCTGGAGTAAGTTGCTTAAGTTTTAGAAGGATATGGATTCAGGTCATTTACTAACAAAGTGACTAGGAGATACCTGAAATATCAATGCCCCCACCTAAACCTTCCCCAAGGGTGAAAATTGTCTTCCTGTATATACAACCTCAAGTATCTGCTTGGTTCTTTCAGCCTCTATCATGATTGATAATAATAACTTACATCAAACTTACTCATTCATTAGATGACATCTAAGTGTTCATCTTATGTTCAGTATTGGCTTAACTAATGCCCTTCTCTTAGATAAACTACAGAAATAAGCCAATGTTTTTTTTTCACTTTCTCCTCACATTTTTCCACACATATAATCTAAAGCTATAATTTATATAACATATTTTATAAAACATAATTTCCTATGTATCTATAATTACCTTATTAAGTTCTTACTCAATTAAGAAAAACACTTTCCACAGAAGTCTGAACTCAAAATACATAGTGAAGAACTGACTCAAATAATTTAAAGCTTGTCTCTAAATTTCTCTTTATCAGACTCATGAAAAATTGGAACTCCCAAAATGCAGCATAAATACAATTTTATCAAAATAATCTTATATCATATTTTAACCTTCTGCTTATCTCTTACCATCATGGAAGAGAACATGATAGAATTTCTCTATAATAATCTGATATAGAATAGCAGAATCTCAGCATTTAGGAGGAGCCTTGAATCTATTATGCCTTCCTCATTCCAGGCAACATAACTTCTCAGCTAGTTTATAAAAGCTTCGGGAGATACAATGAGTGGAACAGCTAGGACGGAAGTCTTCCCCACCGCCATTTGCAGCAGAGAGCCAGGCAACTCCACAGCCTTCTGTGCACAAACCCTGCCAGAAGAGAGTTGGTCTCCCATGAGTACAGACACAGGCTTATAGGTCCATAGGAGTGACAAGCTAAAGCCAGAGACAGCAAGACCAACTAGCACCAGAGATAACCAGATGGCGAAGGGCAAGCACAAGAACCCTACCAACAAAAACCAAGGCTACTTGGCAACATCAGAACCCAGTTCTCCCACCACAGCAAGTCCCGGATACCCCAACACATTGGAAAAGCAAGAGATGGCTTTAAAAACATATCTCATGATGCTGATAGAGGGCTTCAAGAAGAACTTAATTAACTCCCTTAAAGTAATCTTCTTCCAACAAACCCAAAAGAAGATATACACACAAACATAAAAATAGCATCAAAAATAACAGGAAGCAACAATCATTATTCCTTAAAATCTCTTAACATTAATGGACTCAATTCCCCAATAAAAAGACATAGACTAACAAATATTTGTCATTTAAATCTTCAATTTTATCAGAAAATGTTTGTAATTCGTCTTTCAATTAATTTAGTAAATTTTTGTCTCTTTATCTATATTATTTTTCATGATAATCTTCAATTTTAACATGTTTTTCTATATACTTCTATTTTATCAGAAATGTTTTCCATGTAAATCTCTGATTTTATCACAAAATGTTTTTAATTCCACCTTCAATTAATTTAGAAAGGCTTGTCTTATCTACCATTTTATCTGATATATCTGTATAATTTTCCATGAAATACCCAATTTTAATGTGTTTGACTATATATTTCTTGAATTTTATCAGAAATATTTTCCATGTAAATCTTCAACTTTACCTGAAAATGTTTATAATTCCACTTTCAATCAACTTAGGAATACTTTTATGCCTACCATTATTATATCTATATAAAATTTTCCATGATAATCTTCAATTTTAACATGTTTTTCTACATTTTTTTACAATTTTATCGGAAATATTTTCCACATAAATCTTCAATTATATCATAAAATGTTTCTATTTCATTTTCCAATTAATTTAGCAATGTTTTTATGTCTACCACTTTACTCTTTAATTTTCCATGAAAATTGTCAATTTTAACATGTTTTCTATATATCTCTTCTATTTTATCAGAAATATGTTCCACGTAAATCTTCAATTTTATCATAAAATGTTTTTACTTCCTTTTTCAATAAAAGAACATGCTTTTCAAAAAAATAAAATTTTCAGGAGTGACTATCAATTCTTTCTTCCCTAACCCAGTGCTCTTTGCACTGTTTTGTTTGGTCTGTAATTAGAGAAAGACTTAAATACACCAAAGTCATGTCTGATTAAAAACTCCTCAGGAAAAAAATAAATGAATGGGAAAGGCAAACTTGGGCTCTAATTATCAAAAGTATACATAATATAAGGCATTACTGAGACTATTCATCCTTTAAAAAAAAACACTTATAGACTTCTAGGATATCCAAGGAAAGGCCAAGCAGCATCTCTGAGGAAGGAGTGTGAGATGGTTACTGAGAAATTATTAAGAACTTTGGAGTATCAAGAGTGTACCCCTGAAGGTGGGAGCCTGAAGAAGTACAATGAGATAACAAAATCATAAATATCCTAAAGAAGATGATTGACAGCTCTTCAAAAAGGAAGAAGAGGATACCTCAAAGATGATATGCCCCCTAAAACATGATACCCCCTAAGCTTTCCTCTTAAAATAGAATCAATGAAAGACCAGAACATACTTTCCCCATTATTTTCTCCCCATCCACATCCCAGCATATAGTAAATGGCTCTCCCTGGCCTGGAAAGGCAGAAATTTTGTCAGTTTCTCCTTGACAAAGCAGTAGTACATACTTCTCTCACCCAAGTTCATGATCTCTATAGAGTTTAGTACCCTTATTCCTCTGGTCAGGCTTTTCTTATCTTAATCGCTGGTCCTGTTCTAGAACTAAATCATGTCATTTCCCCTCATCAGGAAGTTCAGAAAAAACAGAACTCTAGAGCTTCTTGCTCTGTATAATCTAGGGAGATATGAAATTTTTCTGGGTCACTTTTGAAGAAAAGGCAGCTATATAAATCAATGTGTGAGGTATAAAGTCAGTCCTTTCTGTCTTCTCTGCTCTCTTGCTCTCTCCCTCTACAACTCCTCCACTCTTTGGTTCTAAACTCCCTTTATCTTTCTCATTTTCTCCTATCTCCCTTCTCTCCATCTTCCTTTTTCATTAACCCCATTAGATTAGAGCAGTAATTATAGTCTATAATGATGAGCCATTTTACAACTGTTACAATCAGAGACAGTACAGTTAACACATTGACTGACCCCAGCACTAGAATTGTCAGATTCATAGTGGGAAATGGAATTTCAAGACTATCAGTAGGAAGTACATTTTCTTCTAAGAATGTAATAGATTAATCAATGCTCCTCTTCATCTCCTGTTTCCTCTCTCCTCTTTCTATTTCACCTTATAGCTTAGACCAACCAGGAAAAAAAGTATCATCTGGCTATTGTGGACTAAATTCCTCCTCCTATTCCCACTAGTGATTAATGTTTTTCTGAATACCTTGTAACTGTAGTTTAAAAATAATGTATACCTGGAAGACTTTTTAAAGACAAAATTTATAGCCAACAAAGGAGAGACTTAATGGGACATGCAAAGCACCACAGAAGCATGGAAAAGGAGATTCACATAAGAGATGCTATGAAACATTCTAGATTACAAAGGAAGACTTCCAAGCTCAATGAGATTAAGTCTCCATTGGTGGCATGTATTCATCACATAAGCAAGGAGGACATTATTTTAAGGAGAGTGTTGGAAAGAAGTCTTCCAAAGCTCCTCTAATATTCTGTCTTAACATTTAGCCACCTCTCCTAACCAGAAAATGGCCCTGATTCATGCCCAAACTAGAAAGCAAAGATCAGAAATGCAAATGTCGGCTTCAGAAAGACAGGCTAAAGCCATCTTAACCCATGAGTTATTACATAAAGAAGTTTGTCTACTTGCTCGACATTTTGGTCTTCCAGTTCCTAATTCATAAAATAAGAAAGGACCATCTTGTCTATTCTTTGTGAGGTTGCAAACATATGAAACATAGCATATGATAATACAGTCGTAGTCAATAGACCACAAGTTACCAATATCAATTGGTATGATGAAATGATAAGATTCCTTGTTTTGTATAAACTAAGGCATAAATGAAATATAACAATGAAGAAATGAAACAGTTTTCTCACATATGGTAGGTATTAGTATCTTAGTATGTTCA